>CM061558.1:6250000-7500000 GCA_030864225.1 Capsicum baccatum var. pendulum
CTCAACTCCACTTGTTTTCCCAAACACCTCTGAACAGACTTTCAAAAGCTTGCGGTAAATTGGGTTCCCCAATCTGATATAATAGAGATTTCTATCTCTTTAATGTACAGCTTCGCATACTCTTCAACTATGTAAGTGGTCCTAACTGGTAGGAAATGTGCGGATTTGGTAAGCCTATCAACAATCACCCATATAGAATCGAACTTTTGGGATGTACGAGGCAAACCAATAACAAAATCCATGTTGATAATGTCCCTCTTCCAGCTTGGAAGATCAATCATTATGTATAACCTCAAGGTTTTTGGTGCTCAACTTTAACTCTTTGACAATTTGGACATTCAGCTAAAAATTCTGCAATGTTCCTCTTTATGTCATTCCACCAATACATATCTTTCAAATATTGATACATTTTGGTTGATCATGGATGAATGGAATACCGTGAACAATGTGGCTCGGTCATAATCTTCTTTCTTAGCCCGTCTACATCCGGTACACACAATTGATTTTGGCACTGAAGTACTCCTTCTCGCGTAAGCTCAAATGCCTTGGTCGCACCACTCTGAACGTTCTCCTTAAGTTGTAATAAAATAGGATCTGTATATTGCTTCTTTTTTACTTCAGCTACTAATGAAGATTTTACAATATTTTGTACGATAAGCTCTTTATCTAGAGTTTCAAGAAGGAAAACTCTTAAACAAGCTAATTGGTGAAGATATTTAATCATCCCTTGCCTTTCTATAGGCACCATCATAGGCTTACGACTTAACGCATCAACTACCATATTTCATTTCCCTGGATGGCACAAGATATCAACATCGTAGTCCTTTAATAGTTCAAGCCATCTCCACTGCCTTAAATTTAGATCCTTCTGATTAAAAATATATTGCAAGCTCTTATGGTCAGTATATATATCAACATGAACACCATATAAGTAGTGGCGCTATATCTTTAAAGCAAAAATAACTTCTGCCAGCTCAAGATTGTATGTAGGATAATTTTTCTCATGTGGCCACAATTGTCTATAAGAATATGCTATTACGTTACCATGCTGCATCAATAAATATCCTAAACCAATTCTGGAAGCATCGCAATACATTATATACCCTTCGGTGCCTTTTGGAAGTACCAACACGGGTGTAGAAATCAACTTATTCTTTAAATCTTGAAAACTCTTCTCACAGGCATAATTCTTTTGGAATTTGGATGCTTTATGGGTTAGCTTGGTTAAGGGTGCTGAAATGGAAGAAAAGCCTTCAACAAACCTTTTATAATAACCAGGCAACCCGAGAAAACTACGAATCTCCATAGGCATTGTGGGCCTTGACCAGTTCTTCAAATCTTCTATATTTTGAGCATTAACCTTTATCCCTTCACTAGATACAATATGACCCAAAAATGCCACCGACTTTAACTAAAGCTCACATTTAGAGAACTTTGCATAAATCTTACAATCACGAAGCATCTGCAATGCCTGTTGTAAGTGATTGGCATGGACCTCTTTTGATCTAGAATAAACTAGAATATCATCCATAAAAACTATCAAAAATACATCCAGGAATGGCATACACACCTTATTCATCAAATCCATAAAAGTTGAATACACACCCACAACTTTTATGGATTTGATGAATACACACCCGCAATTTTTATGGATTTAATGAATAGGGTGTGTATGCCATTCCTGGATGTATTTGTGATATTTTTTATAGATAATATTCTAGTTTATTCTAGATCAGAAGAGGACCATGCCAATCTCTTACAATAGGCATTGCAAATAATTCGTGATTGTAAGCTTTATGCAAAGTTCTCTAAATGTGAGTTTTAGTTAAAGTCGGTGGCATTTTTGGGTCATATTGTATCTAGTAAAGGGATAAAGGTTGATTCTCAAAAGATATAAGCTGTGAAGAACTGGCCAAAGCCCATAATGCCTATGGAGATTCGTAGTTTTCTCGGGTTGGCCGGTTATTATAAAAGGTTTGTTGAAGGTTTTTCTTCCATTTCAGCACCCTTAACCAAGCTAGCCCATAAAGCATCCAAATTCCAATGGAATTATGCCTGTGAGAAGAGTTTTCAAGATTTAAAGAACAAGTTGATTTCTACACCCATGTTGGTACTTCCAGAAGGCACTGAAGGGTATATAGTGTATTGCGATGCTTCCAGAATTGGTTTAGGATGTGTATTGATGCAACATGGTAAGGTAATAGCATATTATTCTAGACAATTGTGGCCACATGAGAAAAATTATCCTACACACGATCTTGAGCTGGCAGTAGTTATTTTTACTTTAAAGATATGGCGCCACTACTTATATGGGGTGCATGTTGATATATATACTGACCATAAGAGCTTGCAATATATTTTTAATCAGAAGGATCTAAATTTAAGGCAGCGGAGATGGATTGAACTATTAAAGGACTACGATGTTGATATCTTGTACCATCCAGGGAAATGAAATGTGGTAGCTGATGCGTTAAGTCATAAGCCTATGATCGTGCCTATAGAAAGGCAAGGGATGATTAAATATTTTCACCAGTTAGCTTGTTTAAGAGTTTTCCTTCTTGAAACTCCGTATAAAGAGCTTATCATACAAAATATTGCAGAATCTTCATTAGTAGCTGAAGTAAAAGAGAAGCAATATACAGATCCTATTTTATTACAACTTAAGGAGAACGTTTAGAGTGGTGCAACCAAGGCATTTGAGCTTACGCGAGAAGGAGTACTTCAGTGCCAAAATCGATTGTGTGTGCCAGATATAGACGGGCTAAGAAAGAAGATTATGACCTAGCCACATTGTTCACAGTATTCCATTCATCCAGGATTAACCAAAATGTATAAATATTTGAAAGATATGTATTGGTGGAATGACATAAAGAAGAGCATTGCAGAATTATTAGCTGAATGTCCAAATTATCAAAGAGTTAAAGTTGAGCACCAAAAACCCTGAGGTTATACATAATGATTGATCTTCCAAGCTGGAAGTGGGACATGATCAACATACATTTCATTATTGGTTTGCCTCATACATCCCGAAAGTTCGATCCTATATGGGTGATTATTGATAGGCTTACCAAATAGGCACATTTCCTACAAGTTAGGACCACTTACACAGTTGAAGAGTATGCGAAGCTGTACATTAAAGAGATAGTCCGATTATATGGAGTGCCAATCTCCATTATATTAGATTGGGGAACCCAATTTACCGCAAGCTTTTGAAAGTCTTTTCAGAGGTGTTTGGGAAAACAAGTGGATTTGAGTATAGTTTTTCACCCTCAAACAGATGGACAAGCAGAATGTACCATCCAAATACTTAAAGATATGCTACGAGCTTGTGTAATAGATTTTAAGGGCGACGGGGATGATTATTTACCTCTTATTGATTTTGCCTACAATAATAGCTATCATTCATGTATCAAAATGGCACCATATGAAACTTTATATGGTAGGAAGTGTAGATCACCAATAAGATGGTTCGAAGTGGCTGAAACGCTTTTGTTCGGATCGGATCTTGTTTATCAAGACATAGATAAGGTTAAAGTAATTCAGCAATGACTGAAAATAGCATAAAGTCGACACAAGTCATAAGTGGATAGTATAAGAAGAGGGCTACAGTTTTGTATAGGTGATTGGGTATTTTTGAAGGTATCACCAATGAAAGGGGTAATGAGATTTTGCAAGAAAGGTAAGTTGATTCCATGTTATATAGGTCCGTATAAGATCACTCGACGGTTTGGAAAAGTTGCATATGAATTAGAGCTACCCCAAGAGCTCTCATCGGTACATCCGGTATTTCATGTGTCAATGCTTCGAAAGTGCATCGGAGATCCATCACATATCTCTTCTACTGAGGATGTGCAAGTTGCGGAAGATATTACCTATGAGAAAGTGCCTATTGTTGTTCTAGATCGCCAAGTTAAGAAGATGAGTAATAAAGAGATAGCATCTGTGAAAGTACGTTACAGAAATTTTTAAAGGGAAGAGATTACAGGGGAAGCTGAGGAAGTAATGAAATCTAAGTGCCCTCATTTGTTCAAAGATAAAGAGGAAGTTCAAGAAACGGAGTTAGAACATTAACAAGTATGTTTTTTATATATGCATAGTATTTGTGTGATGATATGATTATTAATGATGGACTTGAACTTGTTTCGGTTGAATAAATACGCTAACATTCAAGGAAGAATGTCATAAAGGGGGGAAGGATGTAACACCCCGTATTCAAGTATGTATATTGGCGTATTCAAGTACGTGTATTAGTCTTCTTTATATGAAATTAATTTTTTTATTAGAATTTGGATGCTTTATGGGTTAGCTTGGTTAAGGGTTTTGAAATGGAAGAAAAGTCTTCAACAAACCTTTTATAATAACTAGCCAACCCGAGAAAACTACGAATCTCCATAGGCATTGTGGGCCTTGACCAGTTCTTCACATCTTCTATATTTTGAGCATTAACCTTTATCCCTTCACTAGATACAATATGACCCAAAAATGCCACCGACTTTAACTAAAACTCACATTTAGAGAACTTTGCATAAATCTTACAATCATGAAGCATCTGCAATGCCTGTCGTAAGTGATTGGCATGGACCTCTTCTGATCTAGAATATACTAGAATATCATCTATAAAAACTATCAAAAATACATCCAGTAATGGCGTACACACCCTATTCATCAAATCCATAAAAGCTGAATACACACCCGCATCTTTTATAGATTTGATGAATACACACCCGCAGCTTTTATGGATTTAATGAATAGGGTGTGTATGCCATTCCTAGATGTATTTGTGATAGTTTTTATAGATAATATTCTAGTTTATTCTAGATCAGAAGAGGACCATGCCAATCTCTTACGACAGATATTCCAGATGATTCATGATTGTAAGCTTTATGCAAAGTTCTCTAAATGTGAGTTTTAGTTAAAGTCGGTGGCATTTTTGGGTCATATTGTATCTAGTGAAGGGATAAAGTTTGATGCTCAAAAGATAGAAGCTGTGAAGAACTGGCCAAAGCCCATAATGCCTACGGAGATTCGTAGTTTTCTCGGGTTGGCCGGTTATTATAAAAGGTTTGTTGAAGGATTTTCTTCCATTTCAGCACCCTTAACCAAGCTAACCCATAAATCATCCAAATTCCAATGGAATTATGCCTGTGAGAAGAGTTTTCAAGATTTAAAGAACAAGTTGATTTCTACACCCGTGTTGGTACTTTCAAAAGGCACCGAAGGGTATATAGTGTATTGCGATGCTTCCAGAATTGGTTTAGGATATGTATTGATGCAACATGGTAAGGTAACAACATATTATTCTAGACAATTGTGGCCACATAAGAAAAATTATCTTATACACGATCTTGAGCTGGCAGCAGTTATTTTTGCTTTAAAGATATGGCGCCACTACTTATATGGGGTGCATATTGATATATATACTGACCATAAGAGCTTACAATATATTTTTAATTAGAAGGATCTAAATTTGAGGCAGCGGAGATAGCTTGAACTATTAAAGGACTACGATGTTGATATCTTGTACCATCCAGGGAAATGAAATGTGGTAGCTGATGCGTTAAGTCATAAGCCTATGATGGTGCCTATAAAAAGGCAAGGGATGATTAAATATCTTCACCAGTTAGCTTGTTTAAGAGTTTTCCTTCTTGAAACTCCGGATAAAGAGCTTATCATACAAAATATTGCAGAATCTTCATTAGTAGCTGAAGTAAAAGAGAAGCAATATATAGATCCTATTTTATTACAACTTAAGGAGAACGTTCAGGGTGGTGAAACCAAGGCATTTGAGCTTACGCGAGAAGGAGTACTTTAGTGCCAAAATTGATTGTGTGTGCCGGATGTAGATGGGCTATGAAAGAAGATTATGACCGAGCCACATTGTTCACAATATTCCATTCATCCAGGATCAACCAAAATGTATCATAATTTGAAAGATATGTATTGGTGGAATGACATAAAGAAGAGCATTGCAGAATTATTAGCTGAATGTCCAAATTATCAAAGAGTTAAAGTTGAGCACCAAAAACCCTGAGGTTATACATAATGATTGATCTTCCAAGCTGGAAGTGGGACATGATCAACATGGATTTCGTTATTGGTTTGCCTCGTACATCCCGAAAGTTCGATTCTATATGGGTGATTGTTGATAGGCTTACCAAATCCGCACATTTCCTACCAGTTAGGACCACTTACACAGTTGAAGAGTATGCGAAGCTGTACATTAAAGAGATAGTCCAATTACATGGAGTGCCAATCTCCATTATATTAGATTGGGGAACCCAATTTACCGCAAGCTTTTAAAAGTCTTTTCAAAGGTGTTTGGGAAAACAAGTGGATTTGAGTATAGCTTTTCACCCTCAAATAGATGGACAAGCAGAATGTACCATCCAAATACTTGAAGATATGCTACGAGCTTGTGTAATAGATTTTAAGGGTGACGGGGATGATAATTTACCTCTTATTGATTTTTCCTACAATAATAGCTATCATTCAAGTATCAAAATGGCACCATATGAAACTTTATATGGTAGGAAGTGTAGATCACCAATTGGATGGTTCGAAGTGGCTGAAACACTTTTGTTTGGATCGGATCTTGTTTATCAAGACATAGATAAGGTTAAAGTAATTCAGCAAAGACTGAAATAGCATAAAGTCGACACAAGTCATAAGTGGATAGTAGAAGAAGAGGGCTAGAGTTTTGTATAGGTGATTGGGTATTTTTGAAGGTATCACCAATGAAAGGGGTAATGAGATTTCGCAAGAAAGGTAAGTTGATTCCACGTTATATAGGTCCGTATAAGATCACTCGACGGTTTGGAAAAGTTGCATATGAATTAGAGCTACCCCAAGAGCTCTCATCAGTACATACGGTATTTCATGTGTCAATGCTTCGAAAGTGCATCAGAGATCCATCACATATCACTTCTACTGAGGATGTGCAAGTTGTGGAAGATATTACCTATAAGAAAGTGCCTATTGCTGTTCTAGATCGCCAAGTTAAGAAGATGAGAAATAAAGAGATAGCATCTGTGAAAGTACGTTGTAGAAATTGTCAAAGGGAAGAGATTACAGGGGAAGATGAGGAAGAAATGAAATCTAAGTGCCCTCATTTGTTCAAAGATAAAGAGGAAGTTCAAGAAACGGAGTTAGAACATTAAGAAGTAAGTTTTTTTATATATGCATAGTATTTGTGTGATGATATGATTATTAATGATGGACTTGAACTTGTTTCGGTTGAATAAATACGCTAACATTCAAGGAAGAATGTCCTAAAGGGGGGAAGGATGTAACACCCCGTATTCAAGTATGTATATTGGCGTATTCAAGTATGTGTATTAGTCTTCTTTATATGAAATTAATTTTTTTATTTTATTTATACCGGAATTTGCCTGTCAATGGTTCCATGCGAAGGTTATTTAATAACATTTCCAACGATATAAAGATTTTCAAAAATGGATAGGATTCGTAAATAATCGAGCAAGTTCTAAACTATAAAATGGTGGCTGGGATATTTGTGAATAGTAAACGTGTATGAAAATTTCCTGCACACAAACTGCTGAGGCCAGCCGAATTTTTGAGTCAACTTTGAACGATCATAACTCTCTTAATATAATGAACTGGGAGAGCTTTGACCCATGAAAAGAAAGATCTTTGAGTCTTCTTTCCAATTCAATTGGTTTCATCAAAATTCAACATCTGAGTTAAGAGTTATACTTGTTTTACTTCAGCCTATCAAAATAGATTTTTAGGGTCAACTTCAAACGACCATAACTCCTTGTACAGGACGAATTGGGTGGCCTACTTTATACGAAATGAAAGCCCTTTGAATTATCCTTCCAATTATACCAATTTCACCTAAATATGATATCAGATAAAAGAGTTATAGTCAATCTACTTTAGCTTATCAAAACAGTCCACCAAAGGACAGATTTGACATTATTTAAATTTTAAAGGCATTTAGGTCATTTCCTATTATATTATGGACGGTAATATGTGTGTATATACATTTATATGAGTTTAAAAACTTATTTTCATCATCAATCATTGAGAAAGAAGAAACTCTAGCCAAATTTGACCTTAAAATTACTTTTAATTCAACCGTAGAAATTCCAAAGTAATCCGATAACTGTGTTTGTCATCTCGAGAGCTTCGAACGACATCTATTATTTGTGCAAACAGGATTGCATAATCAAGAGGTTAATTCTAAGGTATTAATATTGTTTTCCTTTGTTCTTTATGATAATAAAGCTCACTGCAAGTATCTGAGAAGTATTTGCAGTGGCAGGACTCCAATTTCCCCCTACATCACCAAACTTATCATTGCCAAGACAATAGTATTTGAAATAATCGTGTGGGGCAGTATCAATTCTCAAGATCAACCTTCTCTAAAGCCTTGTAAATGCTCTCATACATCATTTTCATTTTCTTGTTTTGCAAACCAACATAGAGAATGAGGTTCCACCAACATAA
The DNA here is from genome assembly GCA_030864225.1 of Capsicum baccatum var. pendulum. Taxonomy (NCBI): domain Eukaryota; kingdom Viridiplantae; phylum Streptophyta; class Magnoliopsida; order Solanales; family Solanaceae; genus Capsicum; species Capsicum baccatum. Next base: position 6,258,470 of record CM061558.1, read on the forward strand.
CCTGCAATAGTTTAAAAATAGTTGATTATCTGATATACTGAAAGCATATCTTATCATACTAATATGGCACGGCTCTTCATAAGAAGATCAAGAAGTTATACTAGTTTTACCAATCAATAAAGAATTCTATGTACAGCAGGTCTAATTGGATTACCATCTTTGTTGCAAACCTTTCATGCGATTTAATTTTTTAAGCTATTTTAAGTACAATTTTCAATCAAAATTAGATTATTTTCACATGTATCACACAAGCCATTAAAATATTGAAATTTCTTTGACTACAAGAAGAAAATTATATCACATAACTTGCAAGATATGTAACTTTATTTACAATTTAAAAGGGAAATTGGTACATAGAATCCAAGAAGTACACTTTAATAAATTCAAAAAATATTGTAAAGTTAATATTTGTATTTGTTTTCAGTAATTCATATAAATTGAGTTGATTAAACATGTAATATGATATTCCTATATGTTACCATTCTCAGTAATTTAGGAGTAAACCATTGACAAACTTGTTTAACATTCTTATTAGTTTCAAAACTTAGTTTAACTTCATAAAAGTTAATATCAACTCCATTTCTCATGAGACTTTGATTAAACAACAAAAACATACTTAATGCAATCTCCTATAAGTGAGGTCTGGAGAGGATATGTTAAGTCTATTTATGGTTTCTGTCTCATCCAAACCAAGGCTTGCCTTGTTTGTTCAATAAACACTTGACCTGAAACTTTAATTCATTCCTCTCATTCACCTGTAAACACCTAAAATTGAAATAACTAAAACTAAATTGGTGGAAAAGAAAATATCAACCAAACTACGAATCGAACTACATACATGAAAAAAAAATCTACCAAAATATCATCAAAGAAGACATAGAAGAATATATACAAATTTAAACCCAAAATTCAAATAGGTAACCTAAGATTCAAAAAGTGCAAACTAAAATTGATCATGATAAAGCGCAGAAGTGTGTTTATCGAGACAACCTGAACAACAAAATCATCAATTTTGTAATTCAGAAAAATGAAAACTAAGATGTGGTTGAAGTGGCAAAATCCGTGAAAGTAAAAGTTGTGGTACATACGTCATCTAGACAAATTGAAAAAATTACCCTCATGACAACAAAGACATGTTGAAACTAAGGCTATTCTAAGATAGTAGTAAGGTAATAATAATAATAATAATAATAATAATAATAATAATAATAAAGTCACATCAACTAAGAAGCCTAAAGGATATAAATTATATTTGTGAAAATCTAAAAGATAGCAGAAACACCCTAGGAATAGGACCCTTCCAAAATTTCCTTAGTTTTAGACTTTTGAACTTGGTACGACCCAAAGGTACCATTCATACCCTTGGATACGACTTATGGGATGGCTTGAGGGTTCAATCATATACTAGACAGTATGCTTGGCTTAGATACTAGCCAAGAAATGAATCATCATGGTATGATTCGTATAGGAAGATACGAGTGGTGTAAGGCAAGTCGTATGGTGCTTGAATAAGTTATCTGGTGGAATCTGCCCATGGTACGATTGGTATGTACGATTGAGTTTACCACGTGTACCCAGAGGTATGAATTAGGAAGGTATGACTTGGATAGGAACCGTTATATAGGGTATTAGCAAGGTCTTGGGTACGATTCAGGGTACCACCCATACCCTAGGATACAGATGGCATAGATGAGTCATACCTTCCTTCGTGACTTGTTTTAATTTTAAGTCAAGGGTAGTCCAAACATATCCTACTTTAGAAACCTTATTTTTTTCATGTTATATAATCCTTGGTGGCCTTTCATAACACTTGTTAAAGGATTAAAACACTTTAAATACTCTCACAAACTCATTCTTGAAAATTGAAGGTTAGGGCTTCTCAAGTGTTCTTCGAAGGGGATCAAGAGTCATGTTTTTCTTTGGAATCTTCTTGTATAAGGCATGTGCTCCTTGACTCATGGTTATTTCCAACTAAAGTAATGTGTATTGGGTTATAAACATTGATTTATGAATCATGAATAGTGGTTTTTGAAATATATGTTGAGGGTCTTAATGTATATTGTTAGGTATTGGTTTAAATTTTGTTTTTGCATATTTTTGGTGATGATTTGCATATGTGTGTGGTTGATAGTTATGGTTTAATAAATAGGACATAGATAACCCTAATCTAAATGGCTTATACATTGGTTTTAGTCATGGCAAAGGTATGCCCTCAACATGTTTGATAAAATGCCTAAAAGCTTATTTTCACTTTATTGTTGAACTTTTATTGGAACTCTTGCATGGTATGGTTTGGTACTGAAACCCTAAATGGATTGGATGGTTTTGTATGGTTTAAATGACATAATTGTTTTAAATGTGTGGCATGGTCTAAAATAGTTTTGGGATGGTTTAAAGTGTAAGGTTTGGGTGGTCATGGTTGGTCCATTTGAAAACCTTTCAGGGTACACGGGAATCCCCCAAGTGAATGCATTAATGAAATTGGTTTGAATAACGGTTATGGATTAATTTATAATGCTTGTGGGGTACATATAAATACCCCAAGTGGTTTAATATGGAAAATGTAAGGGTACATATGAATCCCTTAAATCCATAAATAGTTGGTAATGGACAATACTTGAAAGTTATTGTTGACATGACGATGCCACTATTTAATAGACTTGGTTAATAAATGGTTAATGGTTTTGTTGGTTGGTTGGTAATATTTTTAATAGGGCTTAAAGAAAGGATGTGTAGCATAGCTGTGGAAGGTAAAGGTCTTGGGGAAATCTAAACGGGAAACTCATATTTTCTAATGTGAGGTTTTGTCCTAGAGACCGTGTGAATGATATCACACTAAATATTTTAGGGGATGTACTAGTCATCCCAGTTTTTCTTCCCAAGCTTCAAGCACTGGGGCCCTTTAAGCATGAGGAGCTGAACCCATATAGTATATGGGTAGTTTAGGACGGTAGAGCTACATATCACAGGTAAAGATTTTAATGGCATGCTAAACCTAATTCTCTTTCCCATCATGGTTATATATGTATGTCTGGTTGTATTCATATGGATGGTTTTTACTTGGATTTATAAATGGCATTATTTTATCCTTATCTTAAATGCATACTAGTGTTCACCCGCTAACCTGCCTTTAGGAGGTTTTATCCCCATGGGATGTAGGAATCGACCATTATTCTCCTCCTACTTAGCTATTGGTATTCGGGATCAGTTATTGGATTGAATTGGTGAACTTCCATAGTTCGGAAGGCATCTATTTCATGTAGTGGTTTACTTTATGTACTTTTTTCTTTCATAGACTTTGGGTTTTGGCTATGGTCGGGGGCATGTCACGACTAGGTACTCTTTGGTCAGTCTAGAGGCTTTGTATGGATAATTGTGGACTTGGGTATGGTATGGCTTGTTTATGTCATATACATACATACATTAGATTATTATACTTTGGTGTTGGTTTATGGTTTCTGCATTGGTATGGTTGGCTATTGGGTGGTTGAACTTGGTTGGTTTATTCTTGGTTATAGACTTATCCTAAATTCACCATATTAGATAAATACTCTATCATTTTATATACTCAAAATTAAGTTTACACAAGGTATGGATTTGGTAGTATGGTTGGGTAACGGGGGTGGTCTCCGATCTTGGTTGGACTTGATATGCCCATTACGACAAGGCCCTAGTGTGAGCATGTCAAGTCGGTATCAAAGCTTTAGGTTTTGGTGTAATGGGGTGTCCATAAAGCCGTGTTGAGTAAAGTTGTACTTATGGGTGTATCATGCACCAAAAGTTTAATCAGGAGGCTACGAGGCATCTAGGAATGTTCCACTTTCTTTGTTATTCTATTTTTGGGCTATGAAGTTTAAGGTCTTGAACTTTTCTATGAATCTTTCATGGTTCACTCTTCGAATCTTGTCTTCTCAATAATCTAAAGTTTATGGAAACTCACCTGAACCACTTGAGGACAACATGGATGGACCTAGTCCAACTTATGGGGTACAGACCTGGTCAAGGGCATCATAGCTTCTGGTTTTCCCAGTGAAGTCTAATCTGCATCATCCTATCCTCTTTATTGATTTTATGGTTGGTCGTATCATGGGTTTTGAGAGGTAGAAAGGAATTGGTATTTTAGTTGTGGTCAAGTGGGTCACACGCAATGCGAGTGTCTCAATAAGGGTTGTTGCTTAGGAAAATAGTGTATTAGTTTCTCCTTCTGGTTCCAACACTGGTCGGAATTGTCTTAATGTTCTTACTATTCCTCAAAAGTACAGGGAATCTTCTGATGCCACATTGGTGTGTTGTAAACTCCTTTTCTTGTGGTGTGTATGGTTTACTTGATTTGGGGTTCTCTCTCTCTTGTGAACATATTTATGGTTGTGTATTTTGGTCTCATGGTTACTTCAGACACTTTTCTTTTTTTATTTCTACCCTAGTAGGTGACTTTGCCATTGGCAAAAGAGTTTATGGGACGTGTGGTATCTGCTGGTAATAAAGCGGTCTTGGTGAAATTATTTGACTCGGATGTGATGGATTTGATATCATTCGAAAATGGATTGGTTGCACTCATGCTAGGTGTCATTGTGTTGTAGATCCGTAAAAATATTTTCTTTAGGCTCCATGGTGAGTCGATTATGATGTGGGAGGATGGTTTCATTCCTTAGCTATTAAGGGAAAAGTTGAATCATATCTTAGCACTCAGAGGTTGGTTTCGAAAGGGATGTCTATATTATTTAGTCTGGGTTAAATATTCTAACTCGAAAGGTCTTTCTTTGCATTCGGTTTCGATAGTGAATGAATTTCCTAGGGTCCTTTCTAATAACCCTCATGGTGTCTTTCTAATGGAAAGTTTGGTTTGGGTTGGTCTTGTTCAGACATTTGTCCTAATTTTTATTCCTTCTTCATAGAATGATTTTGGTGGAGTTAAAGGATCTTAAGTAAAAATTAGTGGATCTCTTAGAAGAAGGCCTCATCAATCTTAATGTTCCCCTATTGAGTGTTTTTGCTCTTGCATGCATAAGGTGAATGGTTTCCCTTGGAATAGATAGGTTGTCAGTAGGTGACTAAAGAATAGGGAGCGTCCTTCTTATGGGGTGGACCTTATATATATATATATTCCATTATATATGGGGTATTTTTATAGTATTGAATGGTGATTGGTAGATCCTAGGCTTGAACTTAGATGCTTAATTTTGATAAAAGAGAGTATGATAAGCTCGAAAATAGAAATGAGAGAGTTGTAGAGGTAAATTATCAGGTTGGATGAGGTTGATGATTTGGGAAATACAAAAGTGGGAGAGTTGTGCCATATAGGCCGAACGTTCAGGTTAAACGGAGGGACTAGGGATCTAGTCATTCGACAGGTTAGATCATAGAGCTTGCATGTATCTTTGTCCCTATACTTGTACTTTATTGTTGGCATGAAATTGATTATTAAGTTCATAATTTTGAATGTGGGTTTTGGCACAATTGAGGGATTTGATGTGATTACTTATTTAATTGATTTTCCATGGATTATGATGCGTCATTCATGCTTTATTAATGTTTATGAACATTGTGGGATGCATAGGAATGGTAGATGAATTTTGAGGTACTATAGATTTCCCTGATTACATGGTTTTGGTCTTCAAAATTATATGCCCTCAAAATGTTTTTGAAATTTCCATTGAATATAATTTTGTCATGTGGTTTGACTATTCTTAAATCTTGGCATTGCACATAAGGTCAAAGGAACATGAATTGGTTTTGGATGGATTTAAATGATTTATGAAAAGGCTTTGTGGTCATGGTTTGATTTAAAATTGTTTTGGTTTAATTAAAAAACTTGGAGTCAATTTGGTCTCATTGTTTTTGCATGTATATGCTCGGCTCTAGGTAGCATTTGTGACGCGACCTGACTGGGGTCTTTGTTGTAATGGGCATCCCAAGTCCAACCAGGATCGAAGACCACCCCCACTACCCAACTCAACCTCCAGCCGCCTGCCCTGAGTTAGCTAAATTTTGAGCTTGTAGCAAGATAGTACAACAGCTCACATGAAAACTCTGCGATAAGATCACAATCATGACCGACCCAATTGAGTCCAACCATCCCATACCAACAATCCAACCATACCAACCCATACCAAAATAAGGGCCATGAACCAGGCCTTAACCAAAGATGTTCCAAAACATAATATAATTAATCCCAAAATGAAATAGGATGGAACAACTAATAATATTGTCCAATTATATTAGCCCGCTGGCTTGTTCCAATACCAAAGCTAACACCAACACTGATCCCTCCCATTCCAACCCATAGAAATACCACAAAGCCTCTAACCAAAGGAGTAATAAAATCTGATTGGGACATGCCCCCAATCATAGCCAAAACCAATATCTAGAAAAAATAAAATTTTTAAAAGTATCCATAACATGAAATGGAGCCTTCTAAAAGGATCGAAGCTCACAACTTTAGTACAAATATTTAACTCGGGTCAATCACTATGTAGGAGGAGTAGAACGGCCAGTTCCTACATAGCATGGGCAGACAGCCACCTATAGATGGGTTAGCAGGTGAATTCTAGCATGATCTTAGAATAGGGATAAAATAATTCCACTTATAAAACTAAGTAAAACCAACCATATGCACTCAATCGTATATATATATATATATATATATATATATTTATAACTCCGCTGGAAAAAGGGACTGGGTTTAGCATACCTTTAAAACCACCCATGGGCTATATGGGTTCAACTTCCCCTGCTGAAAGGGACTTAGTGAGTGTAGCCACACAACCTGAGAATAAAACCTTGGGATGACTAGTACATCCTCCAAAATATAATGTGACATCATGCATACGGTCACCAAGACAAGCCTCATATAGGTAAATATAAGTTCCAATTTTGGTCTTCTCGGGACCTCCACCTTCCACGACTTTGCTACACATCCATCCATTATTGCCCCATTAAAACTAATTTTCCAAAAAACCAAACCATTAACCAAGGCCATTATTAGTGGTAGCGTCATACCAATCCTTACTTGTAAGTATTATCCATAGCCAACATTTATAAGTTTAAGGGGACTATCAAGTTCCCTTCTATTTACCATATTAAACCACTTAGGAGATTCCATGCGCCCCACAAGCATAACTATTGGCCATTTACCATTCCAAGCCATTTAAACCATGCATAATTCCTTTACCAAGTTTTAAAACAATTAAGAGTTCCATTAAAAGTAGTCAGTTCAATGAACATATCTTTATAAGCATTTTGTCAAACACTTTGGGGGCATAATATGACCAAAACCAATGACAATTACCATTAAACTATTGCCATGCAATTTAATTATCCAAAACCACTATTAATACATATAAAAGAATAAATTAAAATCATGGTAAACCATAACCAACCATTTAATATCAAAAACCCCAATTCATGTTTGAAAACCAAAATTATAAAATTATTAAAATTATGAAAACATTCATAAAAACCATGTCTTTTGACAGAATTAACAATGAGGAAATAGAACATTTCTTAAACTAAGATGATGATAGAAAGAAATCACCAAGACAATCTCCTAATCAATCCTCTAGTTGAAACCCTAGCTTTCCTTGCCCAAAAGCTTTTAAGAGAATTATAGAGTGTTTAGAAGAGTTTATAATTTTTAATGAATGGAATAATAGGGTAAATAACCTTTCAAGGGGGTTAGAAGTTGTGGGACCTTATTAGGATAAGTAGGGAATTATCCCGAATACCCCCACTTAAGTTGAACAAAAATCCCATCACAGGGGTACGACTTCCAATACGAGTGGTACCCTCTACTTGTACCCTAGACTCAACCTTGGAATCCCATATTTTCCAGCATATAACTCATTCAACCAAGTCGTATCCAAAGTATATGATCTGTACCCTTCATCCATACCCCTGGCAGATTTAAACCCAAGGAAGATTTAGACATCCACACCCTTCACCCATACCCCTGACAGCTCATTGTGATCCACTCATACTCAAATCCAACCTAAGTAACCAAGTCTATGATTAAGTTAAGGAACCAAATGATCATTAACCACCAATATGACTCATACTTATAAGTCGTATCCATAGCATACAACTGGACCATATCATCTATATCCCAATATACGGCTCGTACCCTCGAGTTGTATTGGATCCAAAGATCAAAATTTCTAGGAAATTTTCTAAGGTCTAGAAACCAAGTGTTTTAATTTGGTTGAATAATGTTTTGGGTATAGAAAAACCAAGCATCCCTATTGTACCTCTTTGGTAATAACCATTAGAATGGAGAATTATGTTTGGATATGTTATAGGATAAAGTTAGTGGTTAATCTTAAATTTCCTTCTAGCAATAGACTTTAAGAAAAGGTCAAGTTGCATATGTTGTGATACTATTATCTCTCAGTTAAGAGATTAATTTGCTAGTGTTGCATGAATTCTTATAGCACTAATGACTAAGGTTCATATTTTACATTCACCTTGTTCCTTGTATATAAGCCTTGACCTTGACTTAAGTTACTCATGGTATGTGTTTTGTGTTTCTTTCGATGTCCAATCTTAAGGACTCTTCTTATGGTATGGTTTAGTTGGGATGTTTCTTCATTATGGTCTAGGTGGTTATTGTGAAGTAATTTGTGCCTATAGTGACGTGTCTTATCTCTGGGATCTTGCCTTAGGAGGCATGGATAACTCTTTTAATTCGAGTTCTTAAATAATTCTTCTTACATTAGGATGGTAGTTGTTTGGGAAGTATAGTGATGTGTTGTAATGTGGAATGTAGAAGCCGCTAAGTGGGGGATATTCTAGGGTGACTACTAAAAATTAAGGTTTTGGAAAGTGCGGTAAGGTTTTTGTCATGAGAAATGGTTAAGAAAGGAATAGGTGGTGAAAAATCCTTGGGGAAATGATAGAGGGTGCTAGATCTTTTGATGGATAGATCATACCGTGGGTATATAAAAAGTAGGCTTGAATATTGTGGTTGGTAGATATACCAATAAGTTGTGTTAGGTACCTGACAGGTCTGGTAAGGTATGGTTTTATGAATTATTTTCATGGCTTAGTATTTGTATGATTTTGGGTGTTCAATTCTAGGTTGCGGATTTTTGTTATTGTGGTTGGAAATAGTTTGCACATGTCTTCTACTTATGGTTTTCTTATTATAATGGTGATGGAAGCAGAGTAGTGTTTGGGGATAAATGTAAGGAGTAGATCCCAGTGGCTTAAGTTAACTCTTTTTAGCTTTGGTTAAGCTTGAATAGGGAAGTGATGGTGTATAATTAGACACAAGCTATCGTAGTGATGTGTCTCAGTAAATTCTAAGTTGATTTGGACTTGCTCTTTAGCATGAGTCCATTTATCTAGTAATGTAAGTTAAGTGAGGGTATGGATAGTCCTTGGTTGGTTGGTTCCTTTAGGTTGTATTGGTATCTCAAATTCCTTGTTCTTTAAGGGGGGTCTCGATGAGGATCATGGAATGGTAAGTTTTCCAGTTGCGAACAAAAGGTGTGGCTTTGGTAAAGGTTCCATGGTGGAACTAAAAGTTTGAGAAAGTCATTTGGAATGCGGAAAGGGACATGGAGTCCAAGTGTCCTATTGTTTCTTTGTTTTAGAAATTTGTGTGTGAGGTGTGTTCGTTTTAACACATTTTTTTGTTTTCTAACTTAGTAAAAGGTGAGGAATGGTTCATCTGGTGTAAATCGTGTTTGGGTTATGTAGTGATCTTCTCACCTTAGTTGTATGTCCTTGCTTTCTATTTTGGTTGAGGAAAAATTTATTAGGTGTTAATATGTTATCTTATGCTTATCCCTTACCCTTAACCTTACCCATCATTCAATGACAAATGATCCTAGTGGGGGAAACAGAAACACCCTAGGAATAGGACCCTTGCAAAATTTCCTTGGTTTTGGATGTTTGGACTTGGTACCACCCAAGGGTACCATTCATACCCTTGGATATGACTTGTGGGGTATCTTGAGGGTTCTATCATATACTCGGCAGTATGTTTGGCTTAGATATTGTGCAATATATGACTCACATGGTACGAGTCTTATAAAAAGATACAAGTGGCATAAGGCAAGTCGTATGGTGCTTGAATGAGTTATCTTGTGGAATCTGCCCATGATATGGTTTATGGGTATGATTGAGTGTACCACTCGTACCCTTAGGTATGATTTAGGTAGGTGTGAGTCACATAGGAACCAGTAAATAGGGTCTTGGAAAGGTCTTGGGTACGAGTTGGGGTACTACTCATACCTAGGATACAGATAGCATGGGTGAGTTGTACCTTACTTTGTGGCTTGTTTTAATTTTAAGTCAAGCGTATTCCAGACATTTCCACTTCAAACCCCTTATGTAATTATGTTATATATCCATGGTGTCCCTTCATAACACTTGTTAAAGGATTAAAACACTTCAAATACTATCTCAAACTCATTCTTGAAGATTGGAGGCTAAAGTTTCTCAAGTGTTCTTCAAAGGGGATCAAGAGCCATGTTTCTCTTTGCAATCTTCTTGTATAAGGCATGTAATCCTTCCCTTGTTGTTAATTCCAACTGAATACATGTGTATTGTGTTTTAAACATTGATTTATGAAGCATGAATGGTGGTATTCAAAATATATGTTGAGGATCTTGATGCATATTGTTTGGTATTGGTTTAAATTATATTTTTACTTGTTTTTGGTAATAGTTTGAATATATAGGTGGGTTTTGGTCATGTTTTAACAAATGGGTCATGGATAACCCCAATCTAAATGGCTTATGCATTGATTTTGATCTTGGTAAAGGTATGCCCTCAACATGTTTGATAAAATGCCTAAAAGAATGTTTTCACTCTATTGTTGAACTTTCATTGAAACTCTTACATGGTACGGTTTGGTAATGGAACCCTAAATGGATTTGGATGGGTTTTCATGGTTTAAATGTTTTGAATAACATAAATATTTTAAATATTTGGCATGGTCTAAAATGGTATGGAATGTTTAAAGGGTAAGGTTTTAGTATTCATGGTTGGTCTATTTAAAAACCTTACGGGGTACACAGGAATCCCCTAAGTAAATATATTAATGAAATTGGGTTGAATAATAGCTATGGATCAATTGATAATACTTTTGGGGTACATGGTAATCCACCAAGTTATTTAATATGGTAGATAGAAGGGTACATGGAATCCCTTAAATCCATAAATGGTTGGTTATGGACAATACTTGTAAGTTATTATTGGTATGACGATGCCATTATCTAATACCCTTGGTTAATAAATGGTTAATAGTTTTATTGGTTGCTTTGTAATGGTTTTAATTGGGTTTAAGGAAGGGATGTGTAGAAAAGTCATGGAAGGTGAAGGTCCCGGGGAATCTAAACTGGAAACTCATGTTTATCGATGTGAAGTTTGGTCCTAGGGACCATGTGCATGATGTTAATTATATATTTTGGGTGATATACTAGTCATCCTAAGTTTTCTTCCCTAGTGATGTGGCTTCATTCACTAGGGCCTTTTCAGTAGGGGGAGCTAAACCCATATAGCCCGTGGGTGGTTTAGGACGACAGAGCTACACAACCCAGGTAAAGGTTTTAATGGCATGCTAAACTGAGTTCCTTTTCCTATCATAGTTATATATACATATGGTTGTATGCATATGGATGGTTTTTACTTGGATTTACAAATGGTATTATTTTATCCTTATCCTGAGTGTATGCAAGTGTCCTCTACTAACCCATCTTTGAGCGGTTGTATCCCCACGCAATGCAGGAATTGGCCATTCTACTCCTCCTACTTAGCTATCAGACTTCAGGATCAGCTATTAGATTGAAGTGGCGAGCTTTCATAGTTCGGAAGGCATCTATTTCATGTTATGGTTTACTTTATGTACTTTTGTCTTTCATAGACTTTGGGTTTTTTATATGGTCGGGGTCATGTCCCAACTAGGTACTCTTTGATCAATCTAGAGGCTTTGTATGGATAACTGTGGACTTGGGTATGGTATGGCTTGTTTTTATCATATATATATACATACGTTGGATTTTTATACTTTGGTTTTGATATATGGTTTCCGCATTGGTATGGTTGGTTATTGGGTGGTTGGACTTGGTTGGGTTGATCTCGCTTATAGATGTATCCCAAAGTCACCACATTAGATAAATACGCTATCTTGTTATATGCGAGGGTGGTACCTGATCCTGGTTGGACTTGGGATGCCCATTACGACAAGGCCCTAGTTCGGATCCTGTCAATAAAATGTAGCAAAAACTTATTCATGAAATCATACGCTTAAAACTTTTCTAGCATTTAGAAATGGAATACTACATATAATTGTAATTAGCAACAATCGATACAATGGCAAAAGAGAAAATTACTTAAAAAATAAAATTTTGTAATATTAAAGTAGTAGTTGATGACATCTTTCAGAAATTTGTATACATAGATCACACCCCTAAATATTTGAAAAGACTCTTACTGGACAAAACGTTCTCTCTTGCCCATTTAATCACGAGAATTTTTTTTTTGAAAAGTTTTTCAATTTATTTCAAATACAATTATAAGTGATGTTTGACCATGAAAATTCATAATACAACTTGGACTTGTATTTGAAAAAGTGAAACTCTATTCAATCCTATTCCTCTTACAAAAAATTAAAAACAACTTCAATTTATATTCATGGTCAAACACAACTCCAACTCCAACTTTAAAATATTTTGGTTTCATGGCCAAACGGTGCAGCCGTTTCACCACGCGAATTTTTTATTTTTTATGAATTTTTTCACTTTTTTTTCAAATACAACTCTTGGTTAGTGTTTGGTCTTGAGAATTTCAAATACAACTCAAAATTGTATTTGGAATAGTGAAACTTTGTTCACTTCCACTTTTCTCACGAAAATTCTAGAACAACTGCAATTTATATTCATGATCAAATACAACTCTAATTTCAACTCCAAAAAAATTTAATTTTCCTAGACAAACGCTTATATCATGTGTTAAAAAATGCTTGTCTGGAAAAAAATATTTTTCACAACCACAAACAGGTATAATCAAAATTTAGATGCAAAACTTATACTAATATCAATAACCAAATAATAAATAAACATAATTTAGATTTTTATCAGAATTAGAATTAGAGTTGTGCAAAAATCGATTTAAGTGATGAGGTAAACTGAAAAAGTGTTATTAGTTTATTGATATCGGGTTATTGGGTGAACAGTTTTTAAATGATTTTATAAATTTATTTATTAGGCTCTCAGTTTTATTTTAGATTTTAAAATTTTAGTTCATAATCAGACCGATATCAATAAGATTATATTAAAATTATATTTTATTCCTAATTTTAATAGTGATTTCAGATTTAAATAAATACCCTTTTATTTTTCACATTTTAGATTTATTATCATAGTGCTTGTAATTTGTATAGACTTTATACATGAAGATAGTGTCGAACAAATGAAAACAAGAGATAGAAAAAAAATTAAAGGAGCATTTTTTATCGGTTAAATCAAAAAGCGAAGCATCACCACCACCACCAACACCAATAACCCAGTGCAATTGCATAAGTGGGATTTGGGGAGGGTAGAATGTATGCAAACCTCATCTCTGCCGCATAAAGGTAGAAGGGTTGTTTTCCATAGAGCCTCAAGTTAATTGCTACTTGTCAAACATTCTGAAAAAAGGAATACACATATGAAAACAATTACAATACAATTTTTTGAAATAAAAAGCGCTACACACAAATAATAAAAAGACAATAATAAAAATGAATAATTCAATAATCTACAAACAAAACATTAGGGAAAGTTGAAATTGAAGCTTAAGGAACTACAAGCATAATGCTAATAATATTGAAAATCCGGGAGGTCCAAGAACAACCACCAAGCATATCTAACAATGAAATGACAGAACACTTTAACTATCTAAGGCCATGTCAGTAGTAAGGTCAAGATGAATTAGGTCATGTCTAATCATTTCTCTCAATATTTTTTTGGTTTGCCTCTGTCACAACCCAAACTGAGACCCTGGTCGCGACTAGCATCCAAAGCCATGAAGGCTCGAGAGCCCTTTCTAACTGGACATCATTTGCATAATTTATATATTATAAAGATGAGAAAAAGAAACAGAAACATGGCCATTCTAATACTGCAACTAAGCAATGTGTATATAAGTTCAATAAAACTCAAAACCATCGAATACACGTATGCAAAATCTCTATTATAACTAAAACAACATTTGTCTGAAACCGAGACAAGGCCCCTGGTTAGACCATGAACTAAAATCAAATGTTAAAGTCTCATGAAACAAGGCGTTCTAAAGTAAGGGAGGCTCACCAACTTCAATGCTTGACAATAGTCTACTGCTTAGCGGGACCCTGGGACTGAGCCTCAGAACCTGAAATATAGTGTGTTAGTAAAAATGTTTTGGTATGTGAAACAACCCAAAATAGCATGTTTTTATTAAATATGAGTAAGAGCATTTCACAATAACAGTAAACATAATACAGGTAAAAATACATATGCATATTTTAGTAAACTTTTGAAACAATCTTGACAACTTTGACTCACTCTTTATTATTTTTCTGAGCTAGATAGTACACCCTACAATTCTGTAATTCCACTGGCTATATGAAATCCGCCCTTAACTCGGTGGCCAAGCCCCCAATCCAAGTTTTCGACAAGGATTGGAGTTCATAAATAACTAGAAATACGCCCAGGTAAATATACCATAGGAAATCCACCTATGTGAGATGACCTAATTATCCTCCCATGTAGGATAGCATATCATAATCCTTGTATCGATAAAACACGGTTCCAGGCTAAGAGGTATCTACCTCAAGCCTTATTCAGGTGACTGACTAGCCATCTTAAGCCCAACTTTTAGCTCTTTAAAGCCATTCATGTATTCAAAACATACAAAACTTATTTTGTTAAGGGCATATTATCACCGGGTATCATCATACCCCGACTTGCAAGTCATTCATATAATCCCATAACATATTTGTAGCCCTTTTTAACTTATCATCATGTTAATTACCACCCAAGGTTTTAAACATCAAGTGACAGAAATAGTCATGCTATATGTTTTTATCTGAATTTACACCAAAATATTCTTCTCTCAATAGTACAATCATAAGGTGGCCACATCATGTTTAGATTACTTAAAACTGATGGAAATTATTAATTTGACAAAATAAGAGTTTACCATATGAAAACATACTCTTAACATGTCATAAATAGTATCACCCCATGATCATTAGTAAAGAATTAACCCTTAAACAATTGGCAACACTTGAAATCAAAGATATATTAATAACAGAGGGAATTTAGTTATTTATGCTCTTAATCAACTTTACAGCACAAACAAAGACATATATATATATATATATATATATATATATATGTATATATATAGTTAAAGTTCAATTCCATGAAAAGTGATTCAAGACAACATGTATTTTCATTATAACAATTTCATGTCACATAGTTGAAGGGGAGCCTTGTAGTAACTGGTAAAGTTGATGTCATGTGACCAGGAGGTCACGGGTTCAAGCCTTGAAAACAGCATCTGGCAAAAATGCAAGGTAAGGCTGCGTACGATATACCGTTATGGTAGGGCCCTTCCCCGAACACCGTGCATAGTGGTAGCTTTAGTGCACCGGGCTGCCCTTATACTTTTCAAAGCAACATCAAAACACTTCTTTGTAAACATGAGTGGGGATTTTTAATCTTGATAAAATAATTAAACCTATGCCCATGGAGTTAAGGGTAGTCCCATATATCTTAAGTCCTTAGTTTGAGGAGTAAAACCCTAATCTTGATACCTTTCTTGAGAATCTTAAACTTAGGAGGATTGATTCTTGATCTTTGGGGAAGAGGGAGGGATTTGTTTGAGAGTAGTTTGGAAGGGAATGAGAAATTGTGTGCCCAAACAATGTTATTAAGTGAGATTAGATGAATAGAATTGATAGGAAAAGACATAATTATCCCTCAGACCTTTAAACTCATATCAGAATCCCATTTTGGGACCCACTGTGATGCGCCAAGGGGCTCATCACCATAGGCACCATGACGCAGTGCAATCGCAGTGACCCACTATTTTTGTGATCCAAACACGGCCCAATCTTCCTCCAAATAATTAAAAAATCTCGCGAGATATGCCCTTTACACCCTCTGAATATAAATTGACCCAAAAATCTACATCTCGGAATCGGGAAAACCAATTTAAAACCTTCAAAGTTAGAAGTCTCAACACAAGCCTAAGTCTCTCAACACTTCAAAAATGTTTAGGCTTTAAATTCCTTATACATGCAACTAGGAGTAAAATCAAGCCAAGAATGATACAGGGTGTTACATTATCCCTCCTTGGGATCATTTATCCCCGAATGCTAACTCGAGACATAACAAGTATAATTTCAGGCACTACAATTAAAGAAAATAGCAGTATATGATTTGTACCTTCCATAACATCATCCGCAGCTTCAAAGAGAGTTGGGCACCTCGTACGCAAGTCATCCTCCGATTCCAAAGTAGCTTTCTCAGATTTTTTATTCATCCACAACACCTTAACTAAAAATTATCTCCTTACTCCTCAACTTCCAAACTTGATGATTTAAAATAACAATGGGTTCTCCTTCGTATGACAATGAGTCCTTTCTTAAACAGGCAACTCAAGAGAATGATCTCCAATACATTTCTTTAATATTGATACATAAAATACAGGATGTACAAAAAACAGACTCGTAGGTAAATCTAAATCATAACTAACTCCACCAATCCTTCTTGTAATTTGGTATAGGCTTATGTCACAAGGACTAAGCTTCCCTTTCTTTCTAAATTTCAAGACTCCCTTTATAGGGGAGACCTTTAGAAATACCAAATCAATAATCTCATTTTTTAACTCCCTTCTTATAATATTGTCATAGGACTTTTGGAAGCTCTGAGCTATCTAAAGTTACTTACTAATGATATTCACTTTCACCATCGCCTGATGAACAAGGTTATGTCCAAACAACTGGGTTTTACCTACTTCATACCACCTAATTGAAGACCTACATCTCCTTCTATAAAGGGCTTCAAAAGGAGCTATCTAAATACTAGAATGATAGCTATTATTATCGGAAAACTCTATCAACGACAAAAGGTCCACCCAACTACCCTTCAAGTCAATCATGCAGGACTTCAACATATCTTCCAAGGTCTGAATTATGCATTCTGACTGCGCGTCTTTATGAGAGTAGAAGGTAGTACTAAGGTTTAATTGGGTATCTAAAGCTCTCTAAAAAGACCTCAAAAATTGAGAAAAAAATTGTGTACCTCGATTGTATATAATAGACATGGTATCCCCATGCAACTAGACTATTTCTTGAATGTACAACTTAGCATAGTCATCTCCCGAATAATTTGTCCGCACAGGAAGAAAATGGGCAAACTTAATCATCCTATCTACAATCATCCAAATGGAGTCATATTGGTTTTTAGATATCGAAAGTCCCATAATGAATTCCATGTTGATTATCTCCCACTTTCACATAGGCAAAGTTATCTCTAGGGAAGTGCCACCTGATCTCAAATATTCTACCTTGACTTGTTGACAACTCAAACACTTAGACACAAAGTTAGAAATATCACTTTTCATATTATTCCACCAGTAAAAAGTCTTAAGGTCATCATACATTTTAGTAGAATTGAGGTGAACCACATACCTAGAAGTGTGAACTTCATCAAGAATTATTTCTCACAACCCATCCATATTCGGCACACATAGCCTACCTTGATACCTCAAATCCCATCACCGCTAATTTCAAATGCCATTAACTTTTATTGACCAACATCTTTCTTAATCTGCATTAATATGCGGTACTCGGCTCATTTTTCATTAAATTCCGCATAAAGAAAGCATTTAGCTACCTCTTAAACAATTACTCCTCCATCTTCAGAATCTAGAAGTCGAACTCCCAAATTTCCAAGCCGATGAATATCCTTTACCTTGTTCTTCTTTATTCCTCTACATAAGAAAGACTGCCTATTGGAGCTCTGCAGCAGTTGGAACACGACCACCGCTCATCATTGTAAACCGAGTCATGCCATAAAGATGGCAAAAGAAACTCTCATCTCGATCATGCCTTTCTGAAGTGGTAAGGTTGACGCCATGCGTGGTTTCAGCATCTTTAACCTTTGTGAGGTCAACCTTCTTTGGGTTGTGTGGGAGTTTATGATCAGCAGGTTCCTCTTCGATGTATTCCTTCCTTAGTATTGCAGTGAACAATTTCCCAAAGCTGAAGTGGGACCTCTTGTGTAGCCTAGCTTTCCGCATTGTAGATCGAATAATTGCCCCAATGTTGATAGGGACATTCGCCATCAATGCGTATACTAAGCACACTCTATCTCGTGTTATCTTTGTGTACTGCATCCCTGGAATTAGGCAAGAGTTGACTATGTTCAACCATATCCTTGCTTCCCCATTCAAAGGAGCATATGGGAAGGTGTTGTGTCGACCGATATCCTTGCGTCTACTCCACCGTGCCATGGATCTTGTTCCACAAAGTGTATGTCGAATGGCTCTGTATGGAGGTCTATTGTACAGCTTCTTGAATGGTGATGGATCAACAGCAGGCAAGCCAAGAAAGGAGTTGAAGAACTCCACATTTAGTTGCAGAACTTGGCCCCGAATCTTGACCTCACTTCCTGTGGTTTTCGGTGACTAGTTGGCGTAGAATTTGCGTGGTAGATCGATATTGCACTCTCCCATGTCTCAAAAGATGAAATCAAGATGTAATGCCATGATCTTGGCCAACATGCGCGGTTCTTTCTTTGCTAGGCTTTCCTTGTTTATCAAGTCCACATGAACATATTTCTTCTCTTTGTTGTTCCTATACCATTCCTTTGCTTCCTTCTCTAGAACCCATTTAATTCCGAACATGTGGCGTGGTATTTGCATCGAGGATGATTCTCCTTGCTCTTTTTGGACTCTTTTCTTGCCTTTTTGTGAAGTGGGTGCCTTATCTTTGCCTTGTCTTGCTTTGGGTGCCATTGTACCTGAGACTAAAACAATGTTCATATTAGCGTCATCTCGTTGGATATAATAAATAAACAAGCAGTAGTGGCACCACCCCACACTTAGATTGTTGGCACAAACTAGTGAAGTGAAAATTGTCAATTACTCAGACTTCATCAATATACATTTTAGGTACTATATTCTACCAATATAATCAGTGCAGACATACTTCATGAAATCTTGGCAATACTTTCATGTTTGATGTATCAAGACTACTACATAGTGATTGAAATAAGGTATAGCATCTAGAAATACTCACAACCTCATATGTCGGTAGTCAACCATAATTCTCATCTCGATGAACAAGTCATTCGAACATGTAAGTATTCTAGTGACAAGATTATGCAATTTTCTTGACCATGTCAATTCCGCAAAAAGTATAACAGTGCATCAAAATCAAATACAAGTTGGAAACAAGTTAAAATCATTCTTACGTATTCAATCACTCACTTAGTTGTGTCACGACAATTCAATCACATTCAAATCACCAATACTACTTCAAGATTTAACAATTCATAATAGGCGTAGTAGTGTTGTACTTACGGAATATAAATGAAGAACAAAGAAGTACTTACTTGATTTGATGACTTTGGATGATGTTCTTGTGACGTAAAAGAGCAAAAGGAATTTTTTTTTGAGGATTTAGGGACTATAGGCGGCGCTTATGCTAGGTTTCCAATGTGTTTTTGGTCTAACACTAAGTCTCTTATTTATAGGAGAAGCGTGGGTCAGGTTTTGACCCATTTAAAATCAGATTTGGAGACAAGAAGTGACCATAGGCGGTGCCTTTTGCTTTGCCTATGCTTGGTATAGGCGGCACCTTTTGCATAGTATTGTTGAGTATAGGCGGCGCCTATGCCATGGAATTCTTAGGCATAGGAGGCGCCTTTTGCATAGCATATGAGATTCAGAGACAAAAGGCATTGGCATAGGCGGCACCTATGCTGTGGCATACTTGGGCATGGGTGGCGCCTATGCTATGGCACACTAGATTCCGAGAGCTTAGGTCATAGTATAGGCCTTGACTTGTTAGTGGCCTAGTTTTACATAGGCCTAGACTTGTTCATTACCTATATTTTCATAAGCAATGCCCAATCCATAGTCTTTTGCTTCTTCATTCCTAACTTACCACCTTCATCATACAATACGTCCAAATCAAAATTTGAAAACAATCTCCTCGTTTTACACCTCTTGCACCTACATTTACTCAAAAACAATAAAGACGATTACAACAATGTGTTGCCTCCCATCAAGCGCCTTAGTTTTGGTCGTGGAACGACTCTTCTTTTTTGTATTTTTATTTATCAAAAGCAAACACGTAATAGAATGAAAGAAAGTAAAAATGAAAAATGATGGGTTGCCTGCCATCTAGCGCTTGATTTATTGTCGCGGCACGACATAGTTACCTCGAGTACTTAGACTTCGTCGAGATAAGTGATGGCCATATAGTTTATCGAGTTAAGAGGACCGATATATGGTTTCACTCGTTGGCCATTCACCTTGAAGACAACACCATTATTGTCTTTCAACTCAACTACACTAGACGAGTAGACTTAGTTAACTTTGTATGGACCAGACTACTTGGACTTCAACTTACCTGGGAATAGCTTCAATCTGGAATTGAAAAGAAGCACCATATTATCCTTTTGAAAGTTTCATTGAACAATCCGTTGATCATGATACTTTTTCATCCGCTCCTTGTATAGGTCTGATCTTTCATAAGTATGTAGACGGAATTCATCCATCTCGTTCAGCTGATCCAATCTTAGATTCATTGCATCATCCCAATTCAAATTAAGTCACTTCAAAGCCCACAATGCCTTATGCTCAAGCTCAATGGGTAAGTGATATGCCTTCTCATAAACTAATTGGTATGGGGACATGCCAATTAGCGTTTTGAATACAGTCCTATAAGCCCATAGTGCATCGTCCAGCTTCCAAGACCAATCTTTCCTATTAGCATTTACCGTCTTTGCAAGGATTTGCTTGATCTCTCGATTGGAAACCTCTACCTATCCACTGGTTTGTGGGTGATAAGGTGTGGCTACCTTATGCTGCTTGACACCGTATTTTACCAACACAAATTTGAATAGCTTGTTGCAAAAGTGAGATCCTTCATCGCTTATGATAGTATGTGGTACTCTAAAGAGAGAGAAGATATTTCTCTTTAAGAATGCTACAACACGCTTTCCCTCATTGTCGGCCAATGCTACTGCTTCAACCCATTTTGAAACATAGTCTACAGCAACTAGGATATATTTTATTCTAAACGAATTTACGAATGGACCTATAAAATCAATACCCCATACATCAAAGAGCTCTACTTCAAGAATTTTCGACATGGGAATCTCATGGTGTTTCGAAATAGCACCTTATCTCTTACATTGAGCGCATCTTCTCACAAAGTCGTAGGCATCTCTAAATATCAAAGGCCAATAATATCCACTTTGCAATACCTTCTTTGTTGTCTGATTACCTGCGTGATGTCCCCCAACTTGGGAAGTGTGACATGCTTCCAATATATTAGGCACTTCTACATGGGATATGCATCGCCGGATAACACCATCCGCGCATCGTCGAAACAAATATGGCTCATCCCAAAAGTAGTGTTTTACATCATGCATAAACTTTCTCTTTTAATGGTAAGATAAGTTTGTAGGTATCACATTACTTACCACAAAATTTGCAAAGTCAGCATACCATGGTAACTCTTCCATTATCGTCGCTAAGATCTTCTCGTCAGGGAATGCATCATCAATCTCTATTTTAGGCTGTACTATATGCTCGTTTTCGAGTCTAGATAGATGATTGACCACTTGGGTCTTGCAACCTTTTCTATCGTTAACGTCGAAATTAAATTCTTGCAGCAGCAATACCCGTTGAATTAGTCTTTGTTTTTCATCTTTCTTTGTCATTAGATATCTTGGAGCTGCATGGTCTGTATGAACTACCACTCTGGTTCCCAACAAATAAGCACGAAACTTCTCAAAAGCGTACATAACTGCTAGGAGCTCTTGTTCTATGACCGTATAGTTCTTTTGGGCTTCGTTCAGGACCTTGCTCGCATAGTATATAGGATGGAATAACTTCTCCCTTCTCTGGCCAAGTACAGTGCCTAATGCTACCCCACTGGCGTCACACATGACTTCAAATGGTAAAGACCAATCTGGTGCTACCATGATAGGATCTTCAATTAGTTTTCCTTTGAGGAATTCCACTGACTTCAAGCAATCTTCATTGAAGTCAAACTTTGCATCTTTCTTAAAAAGTTTGCATAATGGACTAGTAATTTTGGAGAAGTCTTTGATAAATCGCCGATAGAAACCTGCATGACCGAGGAAACTACGGACTCTCTTCACAAAAATTGGAGGTGGTAGCTTCTCGATAACTTCTATTTTAGCTCGATCAACCTCAATTCCTCTTTCGGAGATTTTATGCCCAAGAACAATACCTTCTTTAACCTTAAAGTGGCACTTCTCCCAATTCAGCACTAGGTTGAATTCTACACATCTTTGCAACGCCATACTTAGGTTTACCAAGCACGCTTCAAACATCTCGCCAACAACTGAAAAGTCATCCATGAATACCTCCAAAATATCTTCAACCATATCAGAGAAAATGGATATCATACAACACTAAAAGGTGGCTAGTGCGTTATATAGCCCGAATGGCATAAGTTTGAAGAAAAACGTACAATATGGGCATGTGAACATTTTCTTCTCTTGGTCTTCAGGGGAAATTCAAATCTGATTATAGCCTGAATAACTATCTTAAAAACAAAACCATCCTTTCCCTGCTAATCGATCTAGCATTTGGTCCATAAATGGCATTGGAAAGTGATCTTTGAGCGTCCATGAATTCAGCTTTTGGTAGTCCATGCATACTCTCCATCCGGTGATGGGTCTGAGTGCAATAAGCTCATTATTTTCATTCGCGACTACCGTCATGCCTCCTTTCTTAGGAACACATTGTACCAGGCTTACCCATGTACTATCAGATATTGGATACATAACCCCCGTATCTAACCACTTGATAATTTCTTTCTTTACCACATCTTGCATAGATGGATTTAGACATCTTTGATGCTCAATGGTGGGTGTGCAATTTTCTTCAAGCTTAATCTTGTGTGTACAAATCCCAGGTGGAATCCCAATATTGTCATCGATGGTCCAACCAATGGCTCTTATATACTTCCGTAGAATAGCAATGAGGGGTACAACTTGTTGCTCACCCAAATCTGTTGCCACGATGACTGAAAGTGTGTTTCCGCTTCCTAAGAATGCATACTTTAAATGACTAGGCAGCTCCTTCAATTCTAACGTGGGTGGCTCTTCAATAGATGGTTTAGCTGGTGGTGTGGGTCGATTTTTGAGATCAAGGTCTAGCTTCTTGGGAGCGTGAGGATATGACCCTAATCCTGTAAGAGCACCAATAGTTTCTTCAAAATTTTCAGCATCCTTACGCTCACCATTCATGACCACAACTGCCAATGGGTCATCAATAATTTGCTCCTCTTCAAGTAATTCTTTCTCGTCATCAAAGTAAATATCAGCCACCAAAAATACGTTTAGATCTTTGGGTTTCTTCATCGATTTGCACAAATCAAAGCGAACTACTTTATTTATTCGGAATGAAAGCTCATTAGCTCTTAAATCAATAAGCACACTTCCTGTTGCAAGAAAACGGCGCCCCAAGATTATGGGAACTTCTGAGTCTGCCTCACAATCTAATATAACAAAGTCTGTCGGAAAGATGAATGAAGAAACCTTCACCAATACATCACATAAAATACCAACAGGTGTAGGATCACCCAACCCCAACTTTTTGTAAATAGATAATGGCATCAAATTGATGCTGGCTCCTAAGTCGCATAGTGCTTTGGCAAAATTCAAAGATCCAACGGTGCAAGGAATAGTGAAAGCATCGGGGTCAGCCTTCTTCTTAACTAGTGATCGGGTAGCAATTGCACTGCAGTGATGAACCGTATCTTTTAACTCAAAGCTTGATGCACGCTTCTTTGTCAAAAGATCCTTCATAAATTTTACATACCCAGGCATTTGTTCTAGAGCTTCCACCAACGGAACATTAATGGTCAACTGCTTTAACATCGTTATAAATTTGCTGAACCTTGTATCATCTGCAATCTTCTTCAATCTTTGAGGAAAAGGTGGTGGTGGAAGTGGGATTGCTTTCTTCACGGCTTTGTTCTCCTCTTGCCTTCATTTTTCAATCTTGTCAGGCTGCAACATACTCGGTGTGACGTTATAGACAGTGTGGGTAGCTTCTACGGCAGCTTCTCCTTTCGCCTTATCATCGATATCAGCTGCCTCGTTAACCACTTGCTTGCCTTTGGATGAAGTTTCCAGCACCTTACCACTTCGGGTAGTAATAGCCATGCATGATCCGTCATTCCTTGGATTTTACACAGTGTCGCTAGGTAAGGTGCCAGCCTTTATTTGATTGAGTGCTGCTGAAAGTTGGCTCAATTGCTGCTCTATTTGTTTTATTGCAGTGGAATGTGAGTCAACCATTTGTTTCATTGAGGACAAGTCATTTATTACCTCCATTACTCCAGCGCTGGTTTCTTCTACTCCTTTCAATAGTTTAGCCATCATGTCTTCCCTACTTCCAGAACCAGATATAGTGGTGTCACGTCTTCCTGGGGGAACATACAAACCACTCTTGTCATTCTTGTTCTTCCAACTACCTTGGTCCTTGTTTCCAGATTTATCATAATAGTTCCGACCTTGGTTTCCTTGGGCATTGCCTCAAAAAACCCCTGGTTGTTCAAGTAGTTGGCTTCTTCTTCCAAATCAGATTCGTCTCTTCCTTTTAACGTAACAGCTTTGACTTTTTTGGTCTTCCCTAATAATAAGTTCTTTGTAAGAAGATCCACTTATGTCTTCATGTGCGCCATATCTAGATCACGTTCTTCTTCTCTTCTTCTTTGATCTGCAGTCATGCCAATAGATAAAGTGGGGCTTGCTACCTCAGAATCCCTGGTATGCCAAGCTCTACTTTGCTTCGTCATCCGGTCTAGGATGTTGCTTGCCTGCCCAAAGGTGAGGTCCATAAATGATCCTCCAGCCGTATTATCTACCACTGGTTTAGTTATTGAATTCAAAGCTCTGTATAGTATCTCCATTAGGTGGACATTGGTCATATGATGGTTTGGGCACCGCATTAGGTTCGTCTTGAATATCTCCCATGTTTCATGAAGAGCTTCAGTTGGAAGCTGGCGAAAGTTGCTAATTTCATCTCTCAATTATGCTCTTTTGGATGGCGGAAAGAATCTTCCTAGGAAAGCGTCTTTCAATTGCCTCCAATTTGTAATAGAATCAGGAGTCAACCCATTCAACCATAGAGTTGCCTCCCCAAATAGAGACAATGGAAATAGACGTAATCAAATTGTATTCTGACCAACGCCAGGATTGTCGAACGACTTGCATGTAGAAATAAAGTTGATGAGATGTATATTCGGATCATCGCTTGCTAGTCCACCAAACAATCCCTTGAGTTGCAATAACTGAATCATGGTGCTTGTGATGTTGAACTTGGCTTCGAGTGCCAATGGTTGAGGAATAATGGCTCCTGTGGCTCCAGCTCTGTCAAGATCATCATCATCATCGTCGAAAGCTGGTTGCATGGGTCGGCGTTCATGTCTGAACCTAGCTTGACGATCTCTTGTGTTGGCAGGTGTTATTATCTCAGCATCACACCTAGGGTTTAGTAACTTGTCATCACCTAGATCCTCATCGTCAGGATTTGTTGCTCGCCCAAGTTATCAATATTCTGTTGATGCACTTGAGCGGCTGCTAGAGCAGCTAGTCTCGCCTGTTCCTGTTGAGCAGCCATCCTTTTGATTTCGTGTTATGCCTCCATTCTGCCAATACGTTGTGGTTCAGGATTGATAGGTAATACCGGTTGATCAGAACTTCGAGTATGGGGAATGCACTGAATAAAAACCTGCAGAAAACAAAAACAAAAACTAAAAGTAAAAGTATGAGAATCTTTGACCAAAGGGTCTGGTAATTATCACTAACTTAGTGGTGAGTATTCCCGCCTGTCACGCGGGTGACCCGGGTTCGATCCCCGGCAACGGCACCAATTTTTGATAATGCTCAATCTACAGCTCTCGTAAGAGTGTAAAGCGGTCATTGTCAAATATATAACCCAACTGGGTTAGGTATCGATCCCACAGAGAATAGTCGGTCAACAAGCAAACAACAATTATTAGACTTTTGGTGCAAGTCTCGTAAAAGGGGGGATTTTAACGTGCAAATAATCTAAACAAAGTAATAAAGTAAAAAATGGAAAATAGCAAAGTAAAAAAGAAAGAATGTGTAGTAAGATGTTAACCAATGAGAATTGAGAAGTTGGGGTTATGTCCACCTTCTGAGTTATACGTCTCTATTGGCTATGAGTTATGCGGAATTCAGACATGCATGTGCTTATAGAGAATTGTATTCTATGGTAAATCCAGGCGCCTTTTGACCTATCAAGGATTATTTCACTTTAACTCTTTCGAGCTTAAAGCGTATCAAATGGTACAAATTCTCGAAGAGGTTAATCCATTTACGGCACTAACTTTTTAATAGGGGTTGGTACCCTATTACCTTGACATTATCTCTTTTCCAGACATATAACTTTTCTTTCAAACAAGTTAATGCTATACTGGCGTATTCTATGCGTTTGCAACCATAAGAATTTGCATTAAGATGAAGAGAATAATGATATAAGCAACATATGTGTCACGAATTCACAAACTCATAGCAATAGATAGTATCTCATAAGGCTTCCATAACCCCAACAGAGAAGTTTAGCTACTCATGAGTGCGAAGTAAATCACAATAGACATTATCATTATACCACAATAAAGATCTTACGTGTAGTATGGTGTGGTATGGCGTTAGGCGTGAATTCCTTGTCGAGTAACATTTTCTCTTGTTGTGGAAATTAAGAATTGAATAGATGAATAGAAGAAGAATAAAAAGTAGAATTAATGGAAGAATTAGAATTCGAATTGTAAGTTGTGGAATTAGAAGTAAAATTAGAATAGAATGAATAAAAATCTCTAGCAGAATAGGGTATTTATAATACCCATATCCTATTCCTACTAAGCTAATGCATTACTTAACCCAATCCTACTAGGTTAATGTATCATTATCCTAATCCTAATAAGTTACTGCTAGTCCCCAAAGTCTTTAGAATTGTTGTTTTTGCCCGGGATAGATTTTCCATGCGCCACTTTTGATCCTTGGCGTCCAAGCTTTACTTTCCTCCTTTCGTGAAGCTTTCTTTGGCGTCAAGTTATCCATAAAATGCTGAATTCTGCATCATTTATACCTGAAAACTTGAGAATCATGTTCGTTAGCTCACTTACAGGAAAAAGGACTAAAAGTGCATGAATTATATAATGTGTCCTCAAAACTTGGCTAAAATATGGGTAAAATATAGCACTATAGGCGTGTAAATTCGCCTATCATCACTTTGTTCAGCTGATGGTAATCTATACACATATTGAGGGAGCTATCTGTATTACACACAAAGAGTACCATATCACCCTAGGAAGAGATACTATGACAAATAAAGCCTTTGTTAAGAAGGTCTCTTAACTATTCTTTCAATTTTGCAGGAGCCATTCTATATGCCAGAATAGAGTAGGATGGGTGTGTGACAACAAATCAATACCAAAATCTATCTCCCTATCTGGTGGTATACCAAAAAGGTCATCAGGAAAAACTTTTAAAAATTCATTAACTATAGGAACAGACTAAAGGGAAGGACTTTTAGTAAAGGAATCTTTGACCCAAACAAGATGGTATAGACAACCCTTTGATATAAGCTTACAGGCCCTAATGTAAGATATGAATTTTCCCTAGGTACTAGAGAATATCCCTTTCACTCAATCGTTGGCTTATTTGGAAAAGAGAAAGTGACCCTTCTGGTCCTACAGTCTAATATAGCATAACATGAATGGAGCTAGTCAATTCCTAGTACAGCATCAAAACAATCATTTCTAGTTCAACAAAATCAGCCATAATATCAAGATGAAAAATAGACACCACACAATCTTTATAAACTCTCCTAGCCATAATAGAATTACTAACTGCAGTGGAAGTAGAGAAGGACTCCAAAAAATTTTTAGGCTCAAAAACAAAATTAACAACCATGTAAGGGGTTACATAGGACAATATAGACCCCAGGTCAAGTAAATCATAGACATCATGGGAGAAAATCTATAACATACCCATAACAACATCTGGAGAAGCTTTGATTCCTTGTGGTTAGACAGGCATAATATTGGTTCCGACCACCACCGACAGCTGAAGTAGTACCCTTAGGAGGAGGGGCTATCGAATTTTCTTGGGACTTCATACCCCCAACATCCCTACTGGCTGAGGGGAAGTCCCTCTAAAGATAACCAGGTTGACCACATACATAACAAACCTTATTACTAAAAAAGCACCTCCCTAGGTGATTCTTTTCACAATTACCGTAGGGAGGGTGTGACCTAAAAGGTTGAGTAATACTCCTCTGGGATTGAGTACCCTGAGCTCTAGGGCTATCTCTTGATTAGAACTGTTGCTCAGCCGAAGACCGGGTCACAGGTGCACTGGCTAAAGACTGGGCATTACTCACAAATTTCTTCTTCGACCACCTCTGGTCTGACTTTCCACCCTATTGGTAACTGGACTTTTGATCTACGAATATAGTTATCTTAGCCTGACTTTCTTTCTCTCTCACCTTAGCCAACCTCTTCTTCTCCTTTTCTACCTGCTGCATATGCATTGATAACCTAGAGAAATCCATGTCCTTGTTCAGCATTGCCCCTTACATTCCAATACCAAATCAGCCGAGATACCAGATGCAAACTTTCTCATGTGAGCCCTCATATTACCCACTAACTCTGGAGCATAATGAGATATCTAGGTGAACTTCAATGTATATTCTTTAACACTCATCTTTTCTTGTTTTAGATTTAGAATTCTTCAGACTCTGCCTCTCTTGATTCCTGGGAAAGAAATGGTCTAGGAAAGCTTCCATAAAGTCACCCCACATAGAAGGTTCAACATAACCACCCTTTAAATCTTCTCACTCATTATACCACTGGTTAGCTACGTCTTTCAACTGATAGGCTGCCAACTCAACCCCTTCAACTTCATTAGCATTCATAACTATAAAAATTTTCTCTATTTCATCAATGAACCCTTGGGGATCTTTCTCAACCTTTGTGCCAGTAAAGGTGGGTGGGTTTAGTGTAATACCCCAAAAATCTAAACCAATGTTAGAGCCATGTTTTAAGATCATGTAAAGTAAATGATAATTCTTTTGTAGTTTTATGAGTGATTTTGATGTATCTTTAGGCCTTGAATAACTCCCATCTATTAGACGAATCCAAATATTTCTTACCGATTGAGTTTTCAAGAAGAATATTGTTGTAGTCAACTTCAAATGAGTTTATATTTTACTACACCAAAAATTTTCCATCTCAAGACCTACCAAATTGTAGGAAATCAAATTATCTTTTCAATGATAAAAATTTCACCTTAATCCAATACACGGGTGAGAAGTTATGGCACTTTTAGTGAAAGGCAATGGCCCATCATAATAAGGCCGCATCACGGAGAGAGCTAAAATCTCCTTCGTCTTTTTCCAGTGGACCACCATGATAATGTCACATGTGCCAAGGGAAAAATTTACTTTCAGTGAGGCACCATGATGGAACCACATCGCGCTAAGGTTCTAATTCAGAATTATCCATTTCCAGTAGTGCAATGCGATAGCACCACATTACACCATTGGACAAAGTGAGGATTGTCCTTTTCCAGTGGCCCGATACAATAAGTACCGCATTGCGCCAGAGCTAAAAATTGAGATTTTTCCAGTTTTGCAATTTAATTTCCAAGGACTATTTGGTCTTTTCCCATGGCCCAAAATCCATCCAAAACACGTAATTACAACCCTAAAGGGGCATTATATGCCCAATTACTCATAATTTATCTCCAAGAAACTAATTATCTCTCAAGAATAAAATCCTATCCTTTAAGATTCAAGATAAATTCTCAAGAAAAACTCCAAAAACTCTCATGAATTAATCAACCCGTGTATGTTAAATGTACATCTATAGGTCCCTTTTACCCATGGAGTCCAAGTATCCAATTTTAAATTCAAAGTTGTGAGTTTTACAAGTTATTATGATTTTTGACCATGAACCTCCATGAATTGTGATGCTATACCCTATTTACATGAAATTATTATTGTTATTAAACCCCACACGTTTGAATAATGTTATTCATTGATTTAAATCATAATTAGTGACCATGATATTAAAATCATGTTATTTCTCCAAGCTTTAAACTATTCCTATGCTTAGCTTAAAATATGAACATCAAGTGTTTGATGAAATGCCTACAATAATAAATTTTGAATGAATGCTTTCATATTATGTACTCACAGTTTTAGTACTAATTTGCTATTATTGCTATTGAGTCCTAAGGTTTATGAATACCTAAAATATAGTTGTTCACTTAGTCTCAGTATCTTTAGAATAGTTTTAAACATGTTATGAGCATTACCAGTTCAGTCAGTTATTATAATTAGTTAAACTTAGAACAATTTAGTATTTTGAGTCAATTCAATTGGGAGTAGGATTTAGCACCGAGCAAACCTAGGGATGGGGTCTCACCTGCCAGTTGAGGGAGTGAACTTTATTAGTTGACCCTGCATTCCAAAACTGCGTAGCTAGCATAGGTTGAGACGTTAACCTACAAGATGAGGGTTCACATATATCTCATTAGGGCCCTGGCAATTGAGGGTGGCCCTTAGTCCTTCAGGACAATACTTTAGTAGATCCACATAGCTAGTATTAGTCACATGGTACGGTACTGACACCCTTCCAACTAGGGTCATGAGTTGGACCCCAATTTGCTCATTGGGTCATATCGGTTAGATGATAGCTCCCATAGTCTCAGTCCAATCATCAGCTCAGTAATTTAATTTTAGTTTTTCTTGATCATAACATACAGATATCAGTTATTTATTTATCAGTACTTAATACTTTAGTTTATAGGTTATCTTTATAACATGTTTTATACTTGGTCATGTATTCTCAATATTTACAGATTTCATAAATTCTATTCAGTACTTCATGCTATTCATTCAGTCAGTTATTACTTTTGCATATGAACCCCTACATATTAGCCTAACTTTATTTAGAATACCAGTACATTTAAAGTACTAATTGCATACTCGTTTCTTGCACTAAAATATATCATATCATAGGTTTGGACACTAAGTTCTTGGATCGCGCATAGACTTTCCAGATTATCAAACGTAGCAATGGTGAGTGCTCATATTTTAAGGACATGGTTTATTTATCTCAGCTATTTCATTAGTTTCAATATTTTTTCATTCAGTCAGAATTAGTTGGGGGTTTTTCCTATCAGTTCCTCGGTCGGTTAATAGAGGTTTTTCAAACTAGTACAGATAGTTAGTCTGTCTTCAGTTTTTAGTTGTCATTATCAGAAGTTATATCAGTATTCTTAGATTTATTTTACAGACTTTATCAGAACTATGATTTAAAACCTTATGGCATTCCTCATTTAAATTCTATATATGATCTATTGTTAATAGTTTTATTCAGTGCTCACAGTAGTTACCAGCTCATGGGTTAGCTTGTGGTCCCTCCAGACTGTAAGAAGCATGTGACACCCAAGGTGTACTCTCGGGGAATAACAAACTTGGTATTAGAGCCTAAGGTTTTAAAGTATCCTAGAAAGTCTGAAAGTCAAGTCAAGTAGAGTCTTGTACATGGGTGTGAAGTGTGCCCCACTTATGGACAAGAGGCTATGAGGTGTTTTAAGAAAAATTTCCCCTCTTTCAGTGTTTCTGTCGTCTGACTGCACATGATCTCATGTTAAACCCTCTGTCTAATCTATTTTCCTTTCCATTTATAGAATATGACCCCCATAAAGACAATGAAAAATGAAATGTGAACCAGCCAGCACCTTCACCCATTCAGGAAGATCCCCTGAATGAGCATGTTTTTCATGAAGAGTTTAGAATTGTATTCACCACTCTAGTTCACTCTGTAGTAGCTTAAAATATTTATCCAGTCGTTGTTCTATCCAACCCAGTGGCTAATACAACCGCAGATAGGATTCGAAACTTTACCCGAATGAATCCTACTCTATTCTCGGGATCCAAACCTAAAAAGGATCTGCAGAAATTCCTAGACATGGTCCATAAGGTAACAGACATTATAGGGGTGACTTCTAGTGAGAGTTCTGAATTAGCTGCTTTCCAGCAGTAGGATATATCCCATACTTGGTTTAAGTAGTAGAAAGGGGATAAAGGTGCAGATGCAGGCCCTATAGAATAGGAGAAGTTTGCTATAGCCTTCTTAGATATATTCTTCTCGTTGGAGCTGAGGAAAGCCAAAGTGTTAGACTTTATCAACTTGAGGTAGGGCAAAATGAGTGTGAAGGATTATTTCATTAAGATTACTCAGTTAGATCGGTATGCTCCTCATGAGCTCATAATAGATCTAGGATGAGTAAATTTGTTGGGGTATCTGAAAGTATGGTCAAGGAGTGTAGGTGTATGATGTTAATTAAGGAGATAGACATATCTAGGCTTATGGTCCATGCTCAACAAATTGAGGAGTAGAAGAATAAGGAGAAGAAGAGAGAGAGAATAAAAGAGATAGAACAGGTAGCTTTAATTTTACTCAGCCAAAGTCAAAAGATGGTAATCGTCCTTAATTCCATTAGAAATCTTTAGTACCAGCTCACTCTTTAGCTAGTGCCCCAATACCCAAATTTGGAAATAATATTAGGGATAGAGCACCAGGCTATAAGTCCCAAGGTAGTATAAATATTGGTCGTACCAATCCTCTTTGCCAGAAATATGGTAGAAACTATTAGGGTATTTGTAGAGTTGGTAGTGATGTATGTTTTGGGTGTGGAAATCCAAGCCACCAAATTAGAGAGTGCCAAAGAAGTGATAAGCAGGGTCAGTCCAGTCGTCCCCCAGTTCCATCCGATCGCCTGACTCAGCAGGGTGCCTCTTCCAATGCCACCAATGGTCAGCAGATAAACAAATTGTATATACTTCAGTGTCGACAGGATTAGGAAAGTTCTCTTGATATGGATACTAGTACGTTGTAGGTCTTTTATTTACATGTTTATGCTTTACTAGACCGTAGAGCATCTCTTTCTTTAGTAACCCCTTATATAGCTATTAATTTTGATGTCAGTCCTAAGATTTTAGCAAAACCCTTTTCAGTGTCCACCCAGTAGGTGTCTCTATTGTATCCCAGCGAGTATACAGGAACTGCCCAGTTATAGTGTCTTAGAAAGTTACTTCAGTAGACTTTTTAGAGTTCGTTATGATGGATTTTAATGCCATTCTTGGCATAGATTAGCTCCATTCATGTTATGCTTCAGTGTATTGTAGAAATAGAGTAGTTCATTTTCAATTTTGAAATGAACCAATCCTTGAATAGTGGGTAAAATACAGCACTTAGGGGTCAGCTTTTCTCGTACCTTAGCATGAAGAAAATGATATCCAAGGGGTGTATTAATAATCTTGTTCAAGTCTAGAACTCGATTTTGAGACTCCAAATCTTGAGTCAGTTTTAGTAGTGAGAAATTTTGAGATGTGTTCCCTGAAGAACTTCCCGGAGTTCCTCCCAAAAGGGAAATTGACTTTGGAATAGACCTTCATCCAAATACCTAGCCTATCTCTATTCCACCATACAGAATGGCTCCAGCCAAACTCAAAGAATTTAAACAATAGTTGAAAGATCTCCAGGATGAGGGATTCATCAGGCTTGACATTTCCTTGTGGGGTGCACCAGTCCTGTTTATGTGTAAGAAAGATGATTTCCTTAAAATGTGTATCAAATACCGTTAGCTGAACAAATTCACAATCAAGAACACATATCTATTCCCCAAAATTGATGACTTATTTGACCAACTTCAGGGTGCCAGTTATTTTTCAAAGAAAGACCTCAGATCCGGCTATCATCAGCTCAGAGTTAGAGAATGTGACATTCTAAAAATAGCTTTCAGTACTTGGTATGGTCACTTTAAGTTTTTAGTTATGTCCATTGGTCTCACAAATACCCCAGCAGCCTTTATAGACAACTAAGTGTTCAAGCAGTACTTGGACATGTTCTTCATAGTCTTCATTGATGATATTCTCATCTACTCCCATAAATAAAATGATTATGCAGACCACCTTATAGTAGTATTATAGACTTTTAGAGCCCATCAGTTATTTGCTACATTCAATAAGTGCAAATTTTGGCTAAGATCATTAGCTTTCCTTGGCCATATCGTGTCCGGTGATGGCATTAGAGTTAATCTTAAAAAGACCAAGATGGTAAGAAACTAGCCCAGACCCTTTTCTCCATCAGATATTAGGAATTTTTTAGGTTTGGCTGGCTATTACCGATGGTTTGTTGAAGGGTTTTCGTCTATTGCATCTCTCATGTCCATATTGACTCAGAATAAGTCAAGTTTCAGTGGTCAGATTCTTGTGGTAAAATTTTTTAGGAGTTGAAGACTCGACTCACCACAACCCCAATTTTTACGTTACTAGATGGTTCAGATTGGTTTATTCTATATTGTGATGCTTCCAGAGTTAGTTTGGGTGTGTTTTGATGCAGAAGGGTAAGGTAGTATGCCTCTAGGCAGCCTAAGCCCCATAAAAAGAACCCTACCCATATCTTGAGCTAGCAGATGTTATGTTTGCCTTAAAGATTTGGAGGCACTATTTGTATGGGGTGCATGTTGATATGTTCACAGATCACAAAAACTTGCAATATGTGTTTTCACTTAAGGCTTTGAGTCTGCGTCAGAGAGGATGGTTAGAATTGTTGAAAGCTTATGATATGAGTGTTTTGTACCACCTGGGCAAGGCCAATGTTGTGGAAGATGCCCTAAGTAGATTTTTCTATGGGTAGTGTTCCTCATGTTGAAGATGACAAGAAGAAATTAGTTCAAGAAGTTCATCAGCTTGCCTGATTAGTTGTTCGTTTGGTTGATTCAGTTGAGGGTAAAATTTGGTTTCAAAATAGTTCAAAATTTTCTTTGGTTTCCGAAGTAAAAGAAAAGTAGGATAGGGATCATAGTTTGGTGAAGCTGAAGGGGTCAGTCAGAGATTAGAAAGTAGAGGTTTTCTCCTAAGGTGGAGATGGTGTGTTGCACTGCCAGCATAGACTATGTGTGCCGTGTGTTGATGGGTTAAGATAGCTAATTCTTGTAGAAGCGAATGGTGCACATTACTCGATTCATACAGGGGCCATAAAGATGTACCGTGATCTGCGGGATATCTATTAGTGAAGTGGGATGAAGAGAGATATTACAGAGTTTATAGCTAAGTGCTTCACCTGTCAACAGGTCAACATTGAGCATCAGAAGCCTAGTGGGTCTATGTAGAAGTTTAGTATTCCCACTTGGAAGTGTGAAGTAGTGAACATGGATTTTGTGATAGGTTTGCCTCATACTCATTAGCAGTATGATTTAATTTGGGTCATTGAGGATAGGATGACCAAATCATCCCATTTCTTGCTAGTCCATACTTCTTATTCGGTCAAGGACTATGCCAAGATCCATATTAGAGAGTTGGTTAAGTTGCACAGTGTTCTGTTGTCTATCATCTCTCCTATGAAGGAAATATAGATTTTTGGTAAGAAGGGGAAACTTAGTCCCTGAAATATTGGCCCTTTCAAAGTTTTGAGACATTTTGGAAAGAAGGCTTTTGAGCTTGAGTTTCTTATAGACTTAGCATTAGTGCACCCAGTACTCCATATCTCTTTGTTGTAAAAAAGTATTGGTGACCTAGTTGCAGTTCTTCCCTTCGAAAGCGTAGATGTTCAAAACAGCCTTTCTTATGAAGAAATTCCAGTCAAGATCCTTCATCAACAAATCCGTAGACTAATGAATAGAGAAGTTCCCCTAGTCAAGGCTCTTTGGCAGAATCAGCCAGTTGAGGGATCCACTAGAGAAGCAGAAGCAGAGATGCAGACCAAGTACCCTCATCACTTCTACACAAACTCAGATTCAACTTAAGGTAAGAATTTTCTTAGAATTTCTCTTTTCCATGCTCAATTTCAGCTACATATAATCCTTATGTCAGACATGCATTCACAAAACAAGTTCATTCATGTGTCATGTTTTAGACTCAGTTATGCAATCACGTTTTCATCACGTCTATTCAGTGTGTAACCTAAATTCCTCAGTACTTTCAGCTTAACCAATCTCATTTGAGGACGAATGTTCCCAGGGAGAGATATTGTAATACCCCAAAAATCCAAACAAATGTTAGATCCATGTTTCAAACTCATGTGATGTACATTATGATTCTTTTATTGTTTTATGAGTGAGTTTGATGTATCTTAAGTCCTCGAATAACTCCTAGCTATTAGACGGATCCAAATATTCCTTATCGATTCAGTTTACGAGAAGAATATTGTTATAGTTAACTTTAAACGAGCTTATCTTTTGCTCTACTGAGAATTTTCCAGCTCAAGACCCACCAAATTGTAGAAAATTTATTTAGATTTCTAACAATACCAATTTTGCCTTAATTCGATACACGGGTGAGAGTTATGGATTTTTTTGTGAAAGGCAGTGGACCATTGCAATAAGGTCACATTGTGGAGATGTCCAAAATCTCATTCGTTCTTTTCTAGGATACCGCCGTGATAACAACGCAATACGCTAAGGGGAAAATTTGCATTTAGTAGGGCACCGCAATGATGTCGCATCGTGCCAAGGTGCGAGTTTGGAATTATCCATTTCCAGTGGTGCAATGCGATAGAACTGCATTGCGTCATTGGACAAAATTAGGATTTTCTTTTTCCAGTGGCACAAGGCGATAGGCACCTCGTCGCGCTAGAGTCAAAAATTAGGATTTTTCCAGTTTTGCAATTTAATTTCCAGGGACTATTTGGTCTTTTCCCATGGCCCCAAAACACGTCATTACAATCCTAATATGGCATTATGTTCCCCAGTACTCATAATTCTTCTCCAAGAAACTAATCATCTCTCAAGAACAAAACACTTTCCTTTAAGATTCAAGATTAATTCTCAAGAAAAACCCCAAGAACTCTCACGAATTTATCAACCCAGATATGTTAAATGTGCATCCATGGGTCCCTTTCACCCATGAAGTCCAAGTATCCAATTTTAAATTTAAAGTTGTGAGTTTTACAAGTTATTATGATTTTTGACCATGAACCTCCATGAATTGTGATTCTATACCATGTTTATATGAAATTGTTATTATTACTAAACCCCACACGTTTGAATAATCTTATTCACTGATTTAAATCATAATTGGTGACCATGATATTGAAATCATGTTATTTCTACAAGGTTTAAACTATTTCCATGCTTAGCTTAAACTATGAACATCAAGCATTTGATAAAATGCCTACAAGAAAGAATTTTGATTGATTGTTCCATATTATGTCCTCAAAGTTTTAGTACTAATTTGCTATTATTTCTATTAGGTCCTGGGGGTAATGAATACCCAAAAATATAGTTGTTTACTTAGTCTCAGTATCTTCAGAATAGTTTTAAACATATTATGAGCATTACCAGTTTAGTCAGTTATCATAATCATTTAAACTCGGAATAGTTTAGTATTCCGAGTCAGTTCAATTAGAAGTAGGATTTAGCACCGAGCGAACCCAGGGATAGGGGTAAACTTGTCAGTTGAGGCTGTGACCTTTAGTAGTAGACCCTGCATTCTAGAACTACGTAGCCAGCGTAGGTTAAGACATTAACCTATCAGTTGAGGGTTGACACATGTCTCATTAGGGCCCTGCCAGTTGAGGGTGACCCTTGCTCCTTCAAGACAACACTTTAGTGGATCCGCACAACCAATATTAGCACCCGTGGCATAGTACTGACACCCTACTAACTAGGGTCATGGGTTGGACCCCAATTTTCTCAGTCGAGCATGTCGGTCAGATAATAGGTCCCACAGTCTTAGTCTATTCATCAACTTAGAATTTTAGTTTCAATTTTTCTTAACCATAGCATACAGATATCAATTATTCTTTTATCAGTACTAAGTATTTAAATTTACAGATTATATTCAGAACATGTTTTATGCTTGGTCATGCATTCTCAATTTTTACAGATTTTATACATTCTATTCAGTACTTCATGCTATTCATTC
This sequence comes from Capsicum baccatum var. pendulum, assembly GCA_030864225.1. NCBI lineage: Eukaryota > Viridiplantae > Streptophyta > Magnoliopsida > Solanales > Solanaceae > Capsicum > Capsicum baccatum. The sequence continues at coordinate 6,296,684 of CM061558.1, forward strand.
TATCATTTATTACTCCTGTACATGAACCCTTACATATTAGCCTAACCTCATTTAGCATACCAATACATTCAAAGTACTGATCGCATACTTATTTCTTGTGCTATAATGTATCATGTCATAGGTTCGAATGCTCAGTTCCCAAATCATGCATAGCTTTCCAGATTATCAGATTTAGTAGTGGTTAGTCCTCATATTTTAGGGAAATGGTTTATTTATCTCAGCTATTTCATTAGTTTCATTATTTTTCCATTCAGTCAGAGTTAGTTGGAGGTTTATCCCATCATCTCCTCAGTCAGTCAGTAAAGGTTTTTCAAATTAGTATAGACAGTTAGTTAATTTTCAATTTTCAGTTGTCATTATCAGAAGTTATATCAGTATTCTTAGATTTGTTCTACAAACTTTATCAGAACTATGATTTAAAACCTTATGGCATTCCTCAGTTAAATTTTGCATATTATCTATTATTGTTGGTTTTATTCAGTGGTCACAACAAGTACTAGCTCATGGGTTAGCTTGTGGTCCCTCAGGACTGTAAGCATCGTGTGATACCCAGGGTATACTCTCGGTACATTACAAACTTTCCATCAGAGCCTATAGTTTTAAAGTGTCCTAGAACGTCTGAAAGCCACATCAAGTAAAGTCTTGTGTATGGGTGTAAAGCGCGCCACACTTATGGACAAAAGGCTATGAGGTATTTTAAGAAAAATTTTCCTTCTTTCAGTATTCATGTCAAGTGACTGAGCATGAGCTCAAGTTAAAACCTTTGGATAATCTCTTTTCCCTTTCATTTAAAGAGCATGACTCCTATAAAGACAAACGAAATAAGAAATATAAACCAGCCAGCACCTTTGCCCGTTCAGAAAGATCCCCTGAATGAACATGTTTCTAATGTAGAGTTTAGAGATGCATCCACTACTTTAGTTAACTCTATAGCAACTCATAATATTCATCCATCCATTTTTCTAGGTAACCCAATGTCTAATACTACCGTAGCTAGTATTCAGGACTTTACTCGAATGAATCCTCCTCTGTTCTCGGTATCCAAATTGTAAGAAGATCTGCATGAATTCCTTGATATGGTCCAGAAGGTAACAAATATTATGAGGGTGACTTCAATTAAGAGTGCTGAATTAGTTGCATTCTAGCTACAGGATGTATCCCACACCTTGTTTAAGTAGTGGAAAGAGGATAGAGGCACAGACGCAGGGCCTATAGAATGAGAGGAGTTTTTTATAGCCCTCTTAGATTCTTTAGATAGATTCTTCCTGTAGGATCTGAGGGAAGCCAAAGTTTTAGAGTTTATCAAATTAAGGCAGGATAACATGAGCGTGAAGAAGTATTCCCTTAAGTTTACTCAGGTAGCTAGGTATGCTCCTTATGTGATGGATAATAACAGATCTAGGATGAGCAAGTTCGTGTCTGAGTATCTGATAGTATAGTAAGGGAGTGTAGGACTACGATTTTAATTAATAAGATGGACATATATAGGCTTATGGTCTATGCTCAACATATTGAGGAGCAGAAGAATAAGGAGAGGGAAAAATTACAAGAAGTCTAGAAAAGGTAGCTTTAATTTTACTCAGCCAAAGTCAGAAGGTGGTAATCGTCCTCAGTTCCATCAAAAATCTTCAGTCCTAGCTTAATCTTCAGTTAGTACTCAGTGCCCAAATTCAGAAATGATAATAGGGATAGAGCACTAGGCTCTAAGTCCCAAGGTAGTGTAAACATTGGTCGTACCAATCCTCTTTGCTAGAAATATGGCAGAAACGAGTAGGGTGTTTGTAAAGATGATAGTGACATATGTTTTGGGTATGGCAAGCTAGGCCATCAAATCAAGGATTGCCCAAAGAGTAGTCAGCAGGGTCATTCAAGTCATCCCCCAATTTTATCTGATCGCTCAACTTAGTAGGGTGCCGCTTCTAGTGCCACCAGTGGTCAGTGCCCAAATAGATTATATGCAGATCAGTCTTGATAAGATAAAAAAAGTTCTCTTAATAAGGTTACTGGTATGTTGCAGGTCTTTTATTTATATGTTTATGCTTTGCAAGACCCTAGAGCATCTCTTTCTTTTGTTAACCCTTATATAGCTATTGATTTCAGTGCCAGTCTTTAGATTTTAGTACAACCCTTTTTAGTGTCCAACCCAATAGGTGTCTGTATTGTATCCCAGCAGGTATACAAGAAATGCTCGGTCACAGTGTCTCAGAAAGTAACTTCAATAGACTTTGTAGAGTTGAGATAATGGTTTTTAAAGTCATTCCCATCATTGATTGACTCCATTCATGTTATGAATTAGTGGATCGCAGAAACAGAGTAATTCATTTTCAGTTTCCAAATGAACCAGTCCTTGAATAGATTGTTGGTACTACAGTACTTAGGGTTCTGATACACCCAAATTACAACTCTCATTAGAAAGTGAAAGCGGTCGCTGTCAAATATAGAACCCAACTGGGTTGGGTGTTGAATCCCACAGGGAATACTATGATCACTAAGTATTGCGATTATTATTAGACTGTTGATCGAAGGATCCAAGGTAATGGGGTTTTAGTTTAAATGCACAATAATATTATCAGTGTAATGATGAGATGATTGTGTAATAATATTTGATCACAGAGAATGACAAGTTAGGTTTATGTCCACCTTGTAGCTTCTACTTCTCTATTAACTATAAGTAATACGGATTTTATACATGCATGCACTTATAGAGAGACGTATTCTAATTCTAAATCCAAGTGTTTTTCAACCATCAAGGATTTATTCACCTTAGTTCTCTCGACTCCAAAGTGTACAACCAATTGTACGAACTCTCCAAGAAGTTAATCCTGCTAAGGCATTAACGTGTAAAATAGAGGTTGGAAACCCTATTTTCTTGTCACAGTCTCTTTTCCAAACAGTAACTTTCTATCGAACAAGTTATTGCTATAATGGAACATTCCTTATGTTTGCAACCACGAGAATTCAGTCAAAATAAAGAGAGTAATGACATAAGTGGCGTGACACATCATAAATTCAAAAACCCATAGCAATAGAGAGTATACTACAAGGTTTCCATAACCCTAACAAATAAGCTTAGCTACTCATGAATAAAACGGAAATCAAAATAGAAATCTTCATCATACCAAAACTTAGAACGATCTTGGTGATAAAGATGACTAGCAAAAATAAGAGAGAAACGTGTTTCTCTCTCTCCGTCCGCTCAAGCTAAGCCGCTCTCTCTCTTGTTTTCAAAATAACACAGAATCTGAATTATCCCTAAAAATTCAGCAAATAATGCTTTTAATAACATCCTTCTCTAATAAATTGCTACTGCATCCTTAACTATTTAAAAATATTGAGTTTGCCCGGAAAAAATTTCCCATACATCACATTCAGTTCAAAAGCTGCTTTCCTTTTTATGTGAAGTTTTCCTTTGCGGTCCACAGGTCCCTAAAGTGTTGTAATCTTCCTCATTAGTACCTGAAAATCATGCTAATCACATAGGTCAGCTCACTTAACTAAAAAAAGACTAAAAGTGCAAGACTTATGTATTTTATTCTCAAAACTTAGCTAAAACATGGGTACGTTATGGTGCTTAGATGTATAAATACGCCCAACATCACCACCCCACACTTAAAGCTTTGTTTGTCCTCAAACAAAATAGTACATCCATGCGAATACCTAACTACACTTCACAGGAGCAACACAAAATTTTCAACATGACATACATGGAAATTATTAACAAAGAGTAGATTTCTTGATCATTAGTAGAAATAACTCACCCTCCAACATAGACTCATTAAGTTGGTTAATTTGTATACATAAGTTAAGCCAAAAAAAAAATCATATAAAACTACCCAACAATCATCAACCTTGAGCGCTCACACAAAATGTTACCCATAATCACTCATAGTTTTGCATTTTTCAGAAATATGGGTATAAGAACTTGCTTGCTCTCACTCTCACAAAGAATTCTTAGATTACAACTGATGACCATATGCTTGCCCTTAGTGTAATGCTCCACTAATATCAGAATGCTAGGGTGAGGATTAAATAGGTCTTTAAGGGTTGTAAAGTAGGCTATAGGGACGGGTAGGACTATTTTGGCCAGAAATGGTGACTATGTTTCCTAAGCACTTTAATACACTACCTTATTCCATTTATACTAACTTTGAACAACCACTCTACCTTCCTTTCATCTATCATCCCCCCTTCACCTAATTTGTTACTCAATCAGAAACACAATGATTGGAATATACAACTCTTTTTATTTATATTTTTTTATTTATTTATTTTTCTTTTTTTTTATTAAGCATCCCTATGATAGCCACCCTCGATCACAATAGTTTTATGTACCAATAACTAAACTTTGGGGCATCACTTTCACCATTTTTCTCTTATTTTACCACACTCTTTACTCAACTTGATTCCACAATTTAAAGCACTTAGGAGCTTTTGGATCAAATTATGGTCTTTTCAAAAAAATGGATTAGGCTACATATGAGGTTGCCAAAGAAAATATCTAAAGGCTCACAGGGTGTTCACTAGGACAATGTACAAAGTTAGGTAAAAAAAAAAGATAAACAAAATCAGGGCTGCCAAAGAAATGCCTAAATCATCTCCTAAACTCAAAATCTTTATGTCGCTTCACACACACACTACGCAAGTTCTAGCATCAGTCGCAACCAAGAATATACAATAACCTTACACACGCATGGCACATGGTCAACTTAATTAAGAGCATTATAGATTCTTGACGCAACAGATAAATGAATTAAATCATAAGCAATTATCACAGAATGAGTCACAACTTAAAGCCTAAATGTTTCAATAGTAGTGATTCAGCATAAACTCCTGTTATAATACCATGCCGTCTATAAGAACAATTTTATGCAAAAATCTGACTAATTACAACTAACTAAATACGACTAAATCAAAACAACTATAGAATAAATGCAGGCAAGCAGTACGCAATACAGCAGACAAGGCAATCAGCAGATAAGGCAATCAGCAGACAAGGTAATCCGCACACATATACCCGCACCCCATACTTACAAGGAACACACTGCCTTTAGTGTAAATAAATAAGCAAAAACCCGGTTAGTCAGACTCCTCTTCTACATCCGGGGTCATACCCCCTACGTCAGAATCATCATCAGAGTCTTCATCATCAGAGTTGTCCTCCATATTAGAGTCTAGTAGTCGGTGATCATCATCTATTGGAACATCATCATCTAGAGATTCTTCAAAATTTACCCCCACTCCACACATGGCCCGAGCATGCTTATTAAGCGGGTAGTCATAGTCCAACTACCAAAGCTCTGCATCAGATGGCACATGACCCCCATTCATCATAGTAAACGTAGTTATGCCATACAGATGGCGAAAAAACTCTTATCTCGTGCATTTCTCTAATGTGCTCTGCTGGTTCCTCCTCAATGTGCTCTTTCCTTAAAATTGTAGTCAACAAGTTACCAAAACTGAAATGGGACCTTTTGTGCACCCTTGCTTTTTGTATTGACATTCTTATAACTGCACCAATGTTGATGGGAACATTCGTCATTAGAGCATATACCAAGTAAACTCGATCACGCGTGACCTTAGTGTATTGTGTCCTAGGAATCAAGCAGGAATTGACTATTCTTAACCATATGTGAGCTTCTCTGTTCAAACAAGCATATGGGTAACTATTGTGATGACTATTATCTTCATGACGAGTCCACCGGGTCATGAACCTTGATCCACACAATGTATGTCTGATGGCTCTGTAGGGAGGTCTGTTGTAGAGCTCCTTGAGTGGTGATTGATCCACACTTGGAGTACCCAAGAAAGAGTTGAAGAAATTAGTGTTCAATTGCAAGAATTGCCCTTGAATTTTTACTTCATTTACCGTAGTCCTTGGGGACCAGTTGGCATAAAACTCTCGAGTCAAATTAAGATTAAATTCGCCCATGTCTCTAAAGATAAAGTCAAGATTTAGTGCCATAATCTTTGCCAAAAAGCGAGGGCAGTTCTTTGCTAAACTTTCCTTCTGCATCGACTCCCCATGTACATATTTCTTCACTTTATTGTTTCTATACCATTCCTTCCCTTCCTCCTCCAGAACCCATTTGATCCCAAAAGTGAGTTGAGGCACTTGATGAGAGGAAGAATCAGCATGGTCGTTTCTTGACCTTTTTTGACCTTTTTGTGAGGTGGATTCTTTCTCCTTTCCCTGTTGTCCTTTCGAAGCCATGTTACATGAGATCATAATAGGGTCATGTTAGTCTTATTTCATAAAATTCATTATAATCAAAAAAGAAAATAGTGATGGCACCACCCCACACTTAATTTGTTTACACAAACTAATTGAATGAGTGTGTTCGATTACTTAGACTTCATCGACATACATTTAGATGGTATGTGCCAACAACATTATTAGCGCAGTCACACTTTCAACCATTTACTTTACATAACAATTTCTCAGTTTGATATAGAGAAGCAGCACACAATGGTCTTGTAATCTTGACTATCATTTCCAACTTTATTTCATTGGAGCAATGCAATCTTTGAACAAGACTACCACATAGAAATCTTATCATGCTATAGCATAGAAACAATTACACAATCTTATGCTTGTGGTTAACCATGATCATTACATCGATGAACGAGTTATTCACATAGGCAAGCTTACAACTCCCAAAATTATGCATTAAACTTCAATATTTTAACTCCATAATAATAAAAAAATTATGACATTGAATACAAATCAATACATGCTGGAGTAAAATCAACATTACCTACGAGAATCCTTTCACTTAGTGAGATATATTTTTCAAAAATCATGACAAACTAACCATACTCTTATCACCAAACACTACTACAAAATCTAGTTAACCATTATAAGCGTAGCACTGAAACAACTATGAAACATGAAAGAACAACTTACTTGGTGATAAATTCGTTATGAATCGAGAAGGTGAGCCTGCAGTATTAGATGAGAAAAGAGAAGGGCTTGGAGAGGGCAAAGATATAGTGGGCGTGACTTAGGTTGAAGAAAAATATAGTGGGGTTTAAGGGTAGAGGATATATTTAAAAAATGAGACATGGGTTGGGTTGGTCCATTCACAAATGGGTTAGTAGGCAAAATGTACGTTGATAGGCGGCGCCCTTAGAATCGCCTAATCATAAGTAGGCGGCATCTATCCTATAGTCTATGTTGGCATAGGAGGCACCTAACCTATTGCCTATGTTGGCATAGGTGGTGCCTAACCTATCACCTATGTGAGATAGTGAGCATAGGCAATGGCATAGGCGGCGCCTAACCTATTGCCTATGTTGGCATAGGCGGCGCCTAACCCATCGCCTATGTTGGCATAGGCGGCGCCTAACCTATTGCCTATGTGAGACAGTAAGCATAGGCAATGGCATAGGTGGTGCCTAACCTATTGCCTATGTTGGCATAGGCGGCGCCTAACCTAGCGCCTATGTTGGCATAGGCAATTGGAAAAGCGGCGCACTCTTGGTTGAATCTACATAATTCGAGGCCCGACTCTAATACAAATTATACTTAAACCTTACACATTTGACCACTCTCACTTACCTGTATTGTTCCATCATTCCTAGACTTACCACCATTGACATGACTTACTTCCAAATCAAAATTGGGAATAATCTCCTCCTTTGTACTTCATGCACCTACAATTAATCAAAAACAACAAAAATGATTAGAAGAATGGGTTGCCTCCCACCAAGCGACTTAGTTTTGGTCATGGCTTGACTCTTATTTTTGAATTTTTATTTACCAAAAACAAAATCCTAGTAAAATAATGGGTTACCTCCCATGTAGCGCTTGATTTATTATCGTGGCATGACATAGTTATCTCGATTACTCAGACTTCATCAAGATATATGGTGGCTATACATTTTATCGAGTCGGTTGGACCGATATATAGCTTCACTCTTTGGCCATTCACCTTAAAGATACTACTATCATCGTTTTCTAACTCGACTACTCCAGACGAGTAAACTTGGTTGATTCTGAATGGACCAGACCATTTAGACTTCAACTTACCTGGAAATAGCTTCAGTCTGGAGTTGAAAAGGAGTACCAAATTGCCTTTCTAAAAGTTTTGTTGGATAATCCTCTGATCATGGTACTTTTTTATCCTTTCCTTGTAAAGATCTGCTCTTTCATATGCATGTAGATGGAATTCATCCATCTCGTTCAGCTGTCCCAATCTCATATTTATAGCATCATCCCAGTTCAAGTTAAGCTGCTTCAGTGCCCACATTGCTTTATGTTCTAGCTCAATTGGCAAATGACAAGCCTTTCCATAAATTAGTTGGTATGGTGACATGCCAATTGGTGTCTTAAATGCGGTCCTATATGCCCATAAGGTATCGTCCAGCTTCCTAGACCAATCTTTCCGGCTGGCATTCACAGTCTTAGCAAGGATCAGCTTGATTTCCCGATTTTGAAAACTCCACCTGCCCACTAGTTTGTGGGTGGTACGGTGTAGCTACCTTATGTTGCTTAACCCCATACTTTGCCAATACGGCTCTGAATAGCTTATTGCAGAAATGTGATCTTCCATCGCTTATGATGATATGGGGTACCCCAAAACGAGAGAAGATATTTCTCTTTAAGAATGCCACAACACTTTTACCTTCATTATCAGCTAGAGCGACCGCTTCGACCCATTTGGATACGTAATCCATAGCAACTAAGATATATTTCTATATCTGGGATGCACCGCCTAATAATACCATCAGCACATCATCAAAAAAGATAAGGCTCATCCCAGAAGTAATGTTTCACATCATGCATGAACTTTTTCTTGTGATGAAAGAAGAGATGCTCAGTAATCACTTCGCTTACCACATAGTTAGCAAAATCTGCCTACCACAGTAAGTTTTCCATCATAGCTGCTAGAATCTCATCATCGAGGAATGCATCATCAATATCAAGGTCGGTCTTCACTGTGTTCTCACTCTCAAGTCTAGATAGATGATCAACTACTTGGTTTTCACAACCTTTTCTATCCTTTACCTTAAAATCGAATTCTTGAAGCAGTAGCACCCACCTAATTAGCCTTGGCTTGGCATCCTTCTTTGCCATTAGATATCTTAGAGCTGCATGATCTGTATGAACCACTACCTTGGTTCCCAACAAGTACGCACGGAATTTTTCAAAAGCATAAACAACCGCTAGAAACTCTTGTTCAGTGACGGTATAGTTCTTCTGTGCTCCATTCAAGGCCTTGCTCGAGTAGTAGATTGGATGAAATAGCTTTTCTCTTTTCTAACCTAGTACAGCACACCCAAGGCTACACCACTTGCATCACACATAACTTCAAAAGGTAGAGACCAATCGGGTGCTACAATAAGAGGGGCTTCAACTAGCTTTCCTTTAAGGCATTCAAATACCTTCAAGCAATCCTCACCAAAGTAAAACTCTGCCTCCTTCTCCAAAAGTTTGCATAATGGGTTTGCAATCTTGGAGAAGTCTTTAATAAACCTCCGTTAAAAGATAGCATGACTGAGAAAACTATGAACCCCCTTTACAGAAATTGGAGGTGGTAGTCTCTCGATAACTTCAATCTTGGCTCGATCAACTTCAATTCCCTTTTTAGAGACCTTATGACCGAGAACAATGCCTTTCTTAACCATAAAATGGCACTTCTCCCAATTTAGCACCAGATTGAATTCCACACATAGCTGCAAATCCATACTCAGTTTGCCAAGCATGACTCAAATGACTCTCCTACAACTGAAAAGTCATCCATAAAAACCTCCAAGGTGTCTTCAACCATATCAGAGAAAATGGACATCATACACCGCTGAAAAGTGGCAGGTGCATTACATAGCCCAAATGGCATTCGTTTGAATGCAAAAGTACCATATGGGCATGTAAAAGTGGTCTTCTCCTAATCTTCAGGAGTAACGAAAATCTGATTATATCTAGAGTAACCATCCAAGAAATAGAACCATCCCTTTCCTGCCAATCGATCAAGCATTTGATCCATGAATGGCATTGGAAAGTGGTTCTTTAACGTCCATGAGTTTAGCTTCCAGTAATCCATACATACCCTCCACCCTGTGATAGGCCTGAGTGGAATTAGCTCATTTTTCTTGTTCGCTACTACTGTCATGCCCCCTTTCTTGGGCACACATTGTACAGGACTCACCCATTTACTATCTGAGATTAGATACACCACCCCTACATCTAACCACTTAATGATTTCTTTCTTCACCACCCCTTGTATAGGTGGATTCAGACGATGCTGATGCTCAATAGTGGGTACGCAGCCTTCCTCTAGCTGAATCTTGTGCATACATATAACAGAAGGGAGACTAATTATATCAGCAATAGTCTAACCAATAGCTCTTTTATACCTTTTCAGAACAGAGATGAGAGCCTCAACATGTTGTTCACCTAAATCAGCAGCAATAATAACCGGCAGTGTATTTCCACTACCCAAGAACACATATCTTGGATGACTGGGTAGCTCTTTCAATTCTAACACCGGTGGCTCTTCAATGGATGGCTGCGCCGGTGGTGAAGGTCAATTCTTAAGGTCAAGGTCCAGCTTCTTGGGGGCATAAGAATATGACCCCATTCCTGTCAAAGTACAGATAGTTTCTTCGTAGTCATTAACATCCTCACGATCAAAGTTCAAAAGCACAGCAGCCAATAGCTCAACAGTAAGCTATTTTTCTAAAGATAATTCCTTCTCATCCTCATAATAAACATCAACTATAGAGAACACATTCATATCCTTGGGATGCTTTATTGATTTGCATACATCAAAACGTACCACTTCATCATTCATCCAAAATAAAAGCTTATTTTCTTGCAAATCAATAGCACACTTCCTGTTGCGAGGAAAAGTCGACCCAAGATTATGGGCACCTCAAACTCCACCTCGCAATCCAAAATAACAAAGCCTACAGGAAAAATGAAGGTAGAAACCTTTACTAATACATCATATAAGATACCAACAGGGCGTTTTACCGACCTATCTACCATTACAAGCCGCATGTTGGTTGGTGTAGGCTCCCCCAACCCCAACTATCTATAAATGGCTAGTGGCATCGTGGCAATAGAATTGCAATGATGAAACTTATCTGCCAGTTCATAGCTCGCTTCCCTTTTCTTTGTCAAAAAGTCCTTCATGAATTTGGCGTACCCTGGCATTTGCTCCAGTGCCTCCACCAAAGGCACATTTATAGTCAGCTGCTTCGGCATGGTCATGAATTTACAAAACCTGGTGTCATCAGCCTTCTTCTTCAGTCTCTAAGGAAAAGGTGGTGGTGGATTTAGAAGAGTTTTCTCCACCACTTTCTTTTTAATGTGCTTCCCATTATCAATCTTTTTAGACTGCTGACATCTAGGTGTAGTATTATGAGCATTCTCATCCTGATCTTCAACTTCTACAGAATCATCACAATCTGCTTCACTAACATTCTCCTCTATACTATCAACCATGGGCTTACCCTTGGATGGATTTTTCAACACCTTACCACTCCTGGTTGTAATAGCCAAACATGATCTATCTTTTCTTGGATTTTGTACAGTGCCACTTGGTAAAGTGCCAATTTTTCTTTGATTGAATGTCACTGATAGTTGACTCATTTGTTATTCAAGCTATTTTATTGAAGTGTAATGCGAGTCAACCAATTGATTTATTGAGGACAAATCATTTTTTACCTCAGTTACTCCTGTGTTGGTTGTCTCCACTCCTTTCAACAGCTTAGCCATTATGTCCTCCATGGATATCTTCCTAGAGCTAGGTGCAGCAACTTTACGATTTCCAGGATGGACATACAACCCACTCCTATTATTCTTATTCTTCCAATTCCCTTGGTCTCGATCCTTGCATCCAAATTTTTCATAATAGTTCCGACCTTGGTTTCCTTGGACATTGCCTCGGAAACCCTCCTGATTGTTCAAGTAATTTGTTTCCTCCTCAGAATCGGAGTCATCGCTTCCCTATGATACAACAGCCTTGACCTTTTTTGTCTTCCCTGATAATAAATGCTTGGTAAGAAGGTCCATCTGTGTTTTCATGTAAGCCATATCTTGGTCACGTTCCTCTTCTCTTTGTCTCTGTTCTGCCGTCATGCCAATAGATACAGTAGAGCTTGCTACCTCTGAATCCCTTGTATGCCAAACTCTACTCTGCTTTGTCATACGATCGAGCATATCACATGCCTCAATAAAAGTAAGGTCCATGAATAACCAACCCGCAGCATTATCTACCGCTGGCTTAGTCACCGAGTTCAAAGCCCTATATAATATTTCCATCAAGTGGACATTGGTCATCTGATGATTTGGGCACCGCATTATCTTCTTCTTGAACCTCTCCCATGTCTCGTGGAGAGTTTCAGTTGGAAGCTAGCTGAAATTGCTTATCTCATCTCTTAATTGTGCTCTCTTGGATGGCGGAAAGAATTTTTCTAGAAAGTCTTCTTTCAGTTGCCTCCAATTGGTAATAGAGTCAGAAGTTAGCCCTTTTAACCATAGAGCTGCCTCTCCAAATAGAGACAATGGAAATAAGCACGGACAAATCGTATTCTGTCCAACCCCTGGATTGTCAAACGATTTGCAAGTTGAGATAAAATTAATCAGATGTATATCCAGATCATCGCATGCAAGTCCACCAAATAACCCTTTGAGTTGCAATAGCTGGATCATGGTGCTAGTAATATTAAACTTGGCTCCGGGTGCCAAGGGCGGAGGAATAATAGCCCCTGTGGCACCAGCCCCATCCAAGTCGTCATCATCATCATTAAAAGCAACTTGCACAGCTTAGCGTTTGGGTCTCATTCTAGCTTGATGATCTCTGTTGACATTCCTATTCACTGGTGCAACCACATCATCTGCACGCATTGGATTTAATAACTCATCATCACCCAGGTCCTCATCATCAAGATTTGGTACCCGACCTGGGTTATCAGCATTCTGTTGATTTACTTGCGTAGCTGCCAATACAGCTAATCTAGCCTGATCCTATTGAGTAGCCATCCTTTCAAGGTCTCATTGTGCATCCATTCTGCCAATGAGATGTGGTTCAGGATTTAGAGGTAATAATGGCTGACCAGATCTTCGTGTATTTGGAATGCACTCCACTTAAACTGAACAAAACAAAAACAATAAACAAAAAGTAAAATTTGAGAATCTTTGACCAAAGGGTCTATTAACTATCACAAACTTAGTTGACAACCGTATTCCTTGGCAACGGCGCCAAAATTTGATACACCCAAATTACAACTCTCGTTAGAAAGTGCAAGTGGTTGTTGTCAAATATAGAATCCAACTGGGTTGGGTGTCGAATCCCATAGGGAATACTATGATCACTAAGTATTGTGATTATTATTAGACTGTTGATCGAAGGATCCAAGGTAATGGGGTTTTAGTTTAAATGCACAATAATATTATCAGTGTAATGATGAGATGATTGTGTAATAATATTTGATCACAGAGAATGACAAGTTAGGTTTATGTCCACCTTGTAGCTTCTACTTCTCTATTAACTATAAGTAATACGGATTTTATACATGCATGCACTTATAGAGAGACGTATTCTAATTCTAAATCCAAGTGTTTTTCAACCATCAAGGATTTATTCACCTTAGTTCTCTCGAATCCAAAGTGTACAACCAATTGTACGAACTCTCCAAGAAGTTAATCCTGCTAAGGCATTAACGTGTAAAATAGAGGTTGGAAACCCTATTTTCTTGTCACAGTCTCTTTTCCAAACAGTAACTTTTCTATCGAACAAGTTATTGCTATAATGGCGCATTCCCTATGTTTGCAACCACGAGAATTCAGTCAAAATGAAGAGAGTAATGATATAAGTGGCGTGACACATCATAAATTCAAAAACCCATAGCAATAGAGAGTATACTACAAGGTTTCCATAACCCTAACAAATAAGCTTAGCTACTCATGAATAAAACGGAAATCAAAATAGAAATCTTCATCATACCAAAACTTAGAACGATCTTGGTGATAAAGATGACTAGCAAAAATAAGAGAGAAACGTTTTTCTCTCTCTCCATCTGCTCAAGCTAAGCCGCTCTCTCTCTTGTTTTCAAAATAACACAGAATCTGAATTATCTCTAAAAATTCAGCAAATAATGCTTTTAATAACATCCTTCTCTAATAAATTGCTACTACATGCTTACCTATTTAAAAATGTTGAGTTTGCCCGGGAAAAAGTTCCCATACATCACATTCAGTCCAAAAGCTGCTTTCCTTTTTATGTGAAGTTTTCCTTTGCTGTCCACAGGTCCCCAAAGTGCTGTAATCTTCCTCATTAGTACCTAAAAAGCATGCTAATCATATAGGTCAGCTCACTTAACTAAAAATAGACTAAAAGTGCAAGACCTATGTATTTTATTCTCAAAACATAGCTAAAACATGGGTAAGTTATGGTGCTTAGACGAATAAATACGCCCAACATCAAGTTCATCCTATTTCATACCTTAGAGCAAGGAAAATGATATCCTAGAGGTGTATTTATCATCTTGTCCAAGTCAAGGACTCCAATTTTGAGACTCTAAATCTTGGGTCAGTTTCAGTAGTGAGGGAATTTCCAGATGTGTTCCCTGAAGATCTTCTCGGAGTTCCTCCCGAAAGAGAAATTGACTTTGGGATAAACCTTCCTCCAGTTACCCATCCTATCTCTATTCTTCCATACAGAATGGCTCCAACTTAACTCAAAGAGTTGAAAGAACAGTTGAAAAATCTCCTAGATAAGGAATTCATCAGGCCCAGCATTTCTTCGTGGGGCGCACCAATCCTGTTTGTGCGTAAGAAAGAAGATTCAATAAGAATGTGTATCAACTATCATTATTTGAACAAAGACACAATCAAGAACAAATATCCACTCCCAAGAATTGATGATTTATTCAACCAAATTTAGGGTGCCAGTTATTTTTCTAAGATAGACCTCAGATCTCGCTATCATCATCTTAGAGTCATATAATGTGACATTACGACAACAGTTTTTAGAACTCGGTATGGTCACTTTGAGTTTCTAGTCATGTCCTTTGGTCTCATAAATTCCCCAACAGCCTTTATGGACTTGAACTGAGTGTTCAATCAGTACTTCGACATGTTCGTCATAGTCTTTATTGATGAAATTCCTGTCTACTACTGTAAGGAAAATGATTATTCAGACCACCTCAGAGTAGTATTGCAGACTCTTAAAGCAGATCAGTTGTTCACTAAATTCAGTAAGTGCAAATTTTGGGTAAGATTAGTAGCTTTGCTTTTCCATACCGTGTCTGGTGATGGCATTAGAGTTGATCCTCAAAAGACCGAGACGGTGAGAAACTGGCCCAGACCCTTTTCTTCATTAGATATCATAAGTTTCTTGGGTTTGGTTGGCTATTTCCGGTAGTTTGTTGAAGGTTTTTCATCTATTGTGTCTCCCATATCCGTATTGACTCAGAAGAAACTCAAGTTTCAGTGGTCAGATTCTTTTGAGAACAGTTTTCAGGAGTTGAAGACTCGACTCACCATAACCCCAGTTTTACCGTTACCAGATAGTTCAGATAATTTTGTTGTGTATTGTGATGCTTCCAGATTTAATGTGTGATGTGTTATGATACAGAAGGGTAAGGTTGTGGCAGACAGCTTAAGCCCCATGAAAAGAATTACCCTACCCATGATCTTGAGCTAGTAGCTGTTATGTTTACCTTAAAGATTTGGAGGAATATTTGTATGGGTTGCATGTTGATGTGTTCACATATCCCAAAAGCTTGCAGTATGTGTTTTTGCAGAAGGATTTGAATCTGCTTCAGAAGAGATGGTTAGAAATATTGAAACATTATGTTATGAATGTTTTGTACCACCTGGGAAAGGCTAATATAATGGCAAATTCCCTAAGTAGATTGTCAATGGGTAGTCTTGCTCATGTTGAAGATGACAAGAAGAAGTTAGTTCAGGAAGTTCATTAGCTTTACCAATTAGGTGTTTGACAGTGCCCAAGCGCACATACAAGTGTACATGGTTTTATCGAGTAGTAAAGTGGCCTTCAAGAAGCCAAGTATCGATCCCACAGAGACTTTTTTTGACAACAATTTTATTTTAGTTCACAATTTTGATTCAATTTATGTGAGCGTAACTAAAAAGAGTTTGGAGTTTGTAAATTGCAAGTAAAGTAAACACTGCATAAATTAAAGATCTTGAGACAATCAATATGATAAAACACAGGGTTGAAGAGCTTTGAACAATCATACTATGTTATTGAATTTCATTCGTTAACTCGCTTATCTTGGTTGTAGATTCGAGGGTTAATTGCGTGATTATGGTTTCCCAACCTCTAATACTTTACGTAAGTTGAACCTTACAACTACATCATTGAGCAAAGATGTACTGACCCAATTATATTATTTAAGCTATCATCCTACATTTGAATCAAGTTTGGCTCCTACGTAAATCCCTGTCCTAGGCGCTAAGTTTAATTCTTTATTTCATAAAAGAATAAAAACCCAAACTTTGTTCATCTCCTTATTCTATCCTCTATTCCCTCTCCTGAGATCAAAAATTAGATAATTGATATACTCTAAGGGTCACAAATCCTTAAAATAGTTAAATTAAAGATGAACACACAACCAATAATGATAATCAAAGTTAAATGAATTCAATTCAAAACTAAAGTACTCATGTTCTTTTCCACAAACTCGAAAAGGGGCGTTTATCCACGCATAGTAATAATCGGAATCACAAGGTTGTAGTTAATGACTAAAATATGAATAAACTAAATAAAAATAATAAAAAACCTAATTATGTAGTTGTAGCAGCCCCTTTCTCTCCAAAATATGTCCAAAGATATGTAAAACGTAATACAACATATATTTATAGCATAAGGGTAAGCCAAGTCTGTGTTTTGGTGGATTCAGCATGAAATGCCCAAGGGTGTAGTAGAGCATCCATTACACCCTATATTCCTATGGAATGGAGAATGCGATGCACACTCTATTCCATAGGAATAGAGCATGCAAGGTATGCTAATCGCATGGAGCCACTGGAAGTTGTCCTCCAAATTTTGGTTAAGTGTTGGTCCTTCCTCCTTTCATCCCTTGTCTTGTGGTGTCTTTCCAATGATTTTTCAGACCTTATATCATCATATTAAGCTCACAAAGGATCCTACAAGAACACACCAACGAATTAGAGGTTCAAACAACACAACATCCATCACGATGAATCAAAAATAAGAGCTTAGACTAGGCAATTTTCCATGATCTTCCACTCAATGTTTTGACTCGTTCCTTAACTCAATTGAACTTTGTATACTTCTAACAAGTTGTTCCACATATAATAACACATTTAAAACCATAAGTAACATATAGAACACAATATAATCCAATAATATAGACTAGACGAGCACATAGCTCAAGATAGTAACACTAGTTTCTCCGACTGAACTCGTACCCCTAAGTCATACTCATTCAAGTAACCAAACCATTCCACCAACAAACACTGTTCAGCATACTACATGACTATACCACTCATACCCCAGCATACGGCCCATACCCATGAGTCATATTGGGTCTAGAGAATGAATTTCCAGGAAATTTTCAAAGGGTCAAAAGCTAGTATGTTTCAGTCTCCCCCACTAGAAATATTCTTCCCCAAATGACGGACAAGGTAGCGGTAACCATACACAGTGTCATTTGCATTATCAAATATCCCTTTAACAAATATTGTAAACAAAGAGGCAAAGATGTTAAGCGTTCCTTTAAGAAACTCAAAAAATAAAGATATGCTCAAGACCATACCTTCCGCACGAATCCCAGGAGCAGAAAACAAATGCGGATACTTGTACATCATGTCCTCTTTTGCTTCTCAAGTAGCTTATTCCATCCTATGGTTCTGCCATAGAACCTTAACCAAAGCCACATTATTGGTCTACAACCAGAAAACTTGCCTATCTAATATATAAACTGGTACCTCCTCATAAGACAGAGAATCCAAATTACCCAATCCTTCCAATGGAACAACCGAAGAAGGATCACCAAGACACTTCCTCAACATAGAAACATAAAAGACTAGATGAACCAAACTTAAGCTAGATGGAAACTCCAACAAATAAGCAACATATCCAACTCTCCGTAAAATCACATAATGACCAATGAACCAAGGACTGAGTGACAGCTCCCAAGCATACACACAAGTGTATGTGGTCTTCTCAAGTAGTAAAGTGGCCTTGAAGAAGCCAAGTATCGATCCCACAAAGACTTAAATTTAATAATGATTCTATTTTATTTCACAATTTAGATTCAATTGATGCAAGTATAACCAAAGAGAGTTTGGAATTTATAAATTGTAGAAAAGTAAACAATGCAGAAATTTAAAATTTTAAAATAATTAATAGGAGAAAACCCATGGTTAAATCACTTTAAATAATCATACTATGTATTGAACTTCATCCATTAACTTGATTATCTTGGTTGTTGATTCGCAGGGTTAATTGAATGGTTATGGTTTCTCAACCTCTAATCCTTTACCTAAGTTGAATCAACCTCTAATCCTTTACCTAAGTTTAACCTTACAACTACATCGTTGAGTGGGGATGTAATAGTCCACTTAAGTGTATTAATCTATCATCCTATGTTTGAATCAAGTTCGTCTCCTAAGTACATCCCTTTACTATGTGCTAAGTTCAGTTTTTATTTCATAAAAGAATAAAAACCCAAACTTTGTTTATTCCTATGTTCTATCTTCCTATTCGCTTTCCCGAGTTCACAAGGTTGACAATAGATTTATTCTAAGGGTCGCGAATCCTTATAATAGTTATAATAAGAATCAATGACTAAAAACATGAATGAACTAAATTAAAATAATAAAAATCTAAAGAAGAAGTTGCATCATCCCCTTGATATCTAAAATATGCCCAAAGATATTTAAAAATGTGATATAACATGTATTTATAGTATAGGAGCAAGCCAATACTGTGTTGGACAAGGAAACTGTCAGTTATTGAGCATGGGAGTAGGTGGGATGTTGCCCTGGATACAGCCCTGCTCTAGGTGAGGATAATACTTGGCTAGAGAACTACTCTAGGCAAGGCTTTACCCTGCCCATAGCCCTGCTCCAGGTGGAGCGGCGCCTTAATATCGCCCTGAGCCTCTGGAAGTTGCTCTCCGAATTTCAGTTAAGTGTTGAGTCTCCCCTCTTAGTTCCTTGTGTTGTGGTCTATTTCCCATGGATTTCAAGATTTATTATCATCATAATATCACCCTATTCAGATCCCAAAGAATAATACAAACTCATACCACACGAATTAGGAGACAATCAAGCCACTACATCCATAACAACAAATCAAAACCAGACTAAACTAGGCTAGCTCGCATTGATCTTTCACTTATTGCTTCAGTTGTACACTCACTCAAATTGAACTTTTCCTACTAAAACCAAGTTATTACACTCATAATAACACATTAAAATCATTGGGAACACATTAAACACAATAGAATCCACCGAGATCAACTAGACAAGCACCTAGCTCAGGCTAGTAACACTAGTTTTTCGGGTTGAACTCTAATTGAATATTTTAGGTACAAACTTGTTTAGATTTCACTTTGAACATTGTAAACACATGATATAAAATATTTATACAAATTCATATCATTATCAACCCATATTGCAAATGAATCATCCTCAAAACAAGGCTAAAAAGGTTAGGATAGTGACGCTAGAATGCATAAATACACCCAGCATCACCACCCCATACTTAAAGACTTGTTCGTCCTCGAGCAACTCTTCACTATAAACATCATGAGATCGAGGCTCTACACTTCTACTACGTGAAAGACACTTAATCTAGTACTACAATGACTACATAGATCGCAAGTTTCTACACTAAGCATGTTACAAACACGATTGAAAGCTTATAAACATGACTCCAAAACATCCTAGCCTCAAGAATTGACTCACCAAGTGGCACAATCATGCATATTGCTCAATCAAATACATCATACAAATCATCCACATTTATCAAACATGTTCCCCTTACAACAAGAGAGTTACCCATAATTGCTCACAATAACGCAATTCATAATATGATGGGTACAAGAATCAAATTATGCTCACTCTCACAAAGAATTCACAAGTTACACATAATGAACCATAGGATTGGCCCTAGTGTAATTCTTAGGATCAATTAGGACTTTTCGGGTTGTAATGTAGGCTAAGGTACGGGTATGACTATTTTGAGAATAGTTAATAACCTCTCTAAGTGCTTTAATACACTACATTAAACATTTAAAACCACTCTCCAACAACTAAATTTCACTTTTTTCATCCCCTTAAATCTTTTGTTTTTGCCCCATCTCTTTTAAGCATTTTCACAAACACGTGGTCGGCATATTGTTTATTCCTTCAAAATTCATTTTTTTTCTCAATTTATACAATCATGGAAATATTCCTAACATTATTTATATCACTCCCAACCCCCACACATCAAATATAAACACCAATAACTCTTACCTTGGGGCATTAATTTCACCTTTTTCTTCTTTAATTTCTCAAACTCCTTACTAATTCAATTTTTTTTTTCAATTAAAGCACTTAGGAGCTTTTTGGATCAAATCAAGGTCCATCAAAGAAAGGGAATTCAACTACATATGAGGCTAACAAAGAAAATGCTAAAGGCTCAATGGGGGTTAACTAGGATAATGCACAAAGGGCAAGACAAATAGAAGGTATAAAACAAGGCAATCAAAGAAATGCCTAAATCATCTCCAAACCCACACTCTTTATTTTGCTTTGCACACACACCAGGCAAGTTCTAGACATCACATACAACAAGGAATATACAAAATCTCACACGCACATGGCACATGCTCAACTAAATAGGATCATCATAGACTCCCAACCAAAAATAGCATGAATTCAAATTTAAGCCAAAAAGTACAAGAGTCACAAAAACTTAATTCTAGGTGTCTCAAAAGTAGAAATTTGTTCAATCAACATGCTTTTATTAAACAAAACACTTGCACCATGTAATCAAAAATAGCATCAACAAGAATATCTTACACAAAAAAAAAATGAGCCAAAGTTTAGGAATTTCTCCACCCTATACTTAAAAATCTACTTTGTCCCCAAAGTGAATTTAAAGGTAAGAGATAGAAATACTCCCTAAGGCCTCTAGGCCTAGATAGAAGCATCTTTACATATAAAGAAGATCTGTGAGACCCTACACTCAGTTTTTTCTATGCTCTTTAGCTCAAGTTTATGGTACTCAGACTTCTCATTAACCTGTGACTCAATCAAAAACAAAAAATACGTGAAATAAAAACGTGACTCAATCAGGTACTCCGAAGAGGTCTATGGTGGATGAATCACCCCACATTTTTCCCCTTTAATAATATTTATCACATATAAATCTTTAATTTGGGAATTTACGATGGATGTTTTGTAAATATAAAATACCACCTCTTCATCATCTACCCTCATTTTGAGTGTGCCTTCTCTAACATCAATTAAGGACCCTTGCTAAGAATGGACGCCCTAATATGATTGGTACTTGTTCATCTATCTCAAAATCAAGAACAATAAAGTCAGAAAGTATAATGAATTTACCAGCCTTTATAAGGACATCCTCAATTATTCCATCCAAATTTATAAGTGACCCATCTGCCAGCTGCAATACCATGGTAGTCGGGCTCGACTCTTCCAAGCCTAATATTTTAAACAGTGATAGGGGCATCAAATTTATGCTTGACCCTAAGTCACTTAGTGTATGGACTACTTTTCTTCTAATTTAATTAAGGATATCAAACCTTCCTTGATCTCTCAATTTATTGAGGATTTTCTGTGTCGTCAGATCACTAACTCTTCAGTGAGTGTTATAGCTTCCACATCCTACAATTTTACCTTATTAGTCACATCATCTCATAATTACTTTGTGTACTTCGGTATTCTTTAAAAAATATATAGCAAAGGTAAATTAATATGCATCTGTCTGAATGTATCAAAAACTTGAACATTACGTTCTCCTTCGTTTAATTAGCCTCTGAGGGAAGGGTGGTGGCAGTGTCTTCTTAACTTCTAGTTCAATAACTTTTTATTTCAAGCACTCAGACTTCCTTAATTTTTTAGCAACTTCTTCATTCACTTGTTGGTGTAATACCCAAAATTTTTTCTAGCTTAAATTTATTCTTAGAATGTTAAGAAATGTCTTCCAAAATGAATAATATTTTTTATATAGAATTTTCTATATTTCGAATTTTTATTTTGTGGGAAATTAAATAACCTTTCCATCAATATCAAATTTGCCCAAATCCAACACTCGATGAAAAAGTTAGAGCATTTTTAAGTTGACAGTGTGCCCATTGGGCAGACACCACATCGCAGTGAAGGACAATTTCATAATTGTCACTTTCCAGTGGACCACCATGATGTTGGCACATCGTGGAGAGGTCTGAATTCCCATTTGTCAATTTTCATTGGACCTCTACAATATTGGTGCGTCTCGGAGAGGTCCATTTTCTCAATTGTCAAATTCTAGTAGTCCAACACTATAGTGGTGCATCGCGCCAAAGGCGAAAATGGCATTTCTATAGGCACCATAATGGTGGCGCATTATGTTAAAGTTCTAGGTCCCTATTATCAAAATTCAGTGGGACAACGTGATAGCTCCGTGTCACTGAGGTCCCCAATTTCCCATTCGTCAGTTTCCAGTGATCCACCGGGATAGTGGCACATCACGGTGGCCCATTAAATCGAGACCCAGTTACATTTTTCCATATACGTTTAGGATTATAAAAAGGGTATTTTGGACTTTTTTCCAGCCCCGAATATCATCCAAACACAAGATTTAAGTCTATTACATGAATTTTATGATATATTCCTCAAAATTTCTCTCAACCAAAACCCTAAACTTCAATAATCAACCTCAAGAATCCCAAGATTCCATCAGGTTTTTTCCAAATTAATTCAAGATTCAAGATTCCTAACACAAGAATTCCAAGAACCATAATTCAAGAGCACAAATAGGATCTCAAAAGCAAACTTGTTTATCTAGTTCATCATCCAAGGTATGTGAGGTTTTGAACAAGGATAAATATTTCATCCTTGTGCCCAGAAACTTACTTTAAATTACAAATTGCTGAGTTTTGTATGATTTCCCATGAAATTTAAGTTAGGGTTTATACCTCATGTTGCTAATTGCATTCTTTTGAGATTTTAAGTGATTTGGATATTGAATTATATTTCTACTTTTGAAAAATTAATGCATATGATCATATTTTCCATATTTTAAGTTGAATTATGAATATTTGTATTATCAAGCATGAATCTTATGGTGTTTGACATGAAATTGAAGCATTGGTCATCAAGCCCTAATTTGTATGTTGATATTTCAAGAATAACTATGTTTTAAGCATCCCATGATTAGCTATTTTCATATTTTGATAAAGAATGTTGATCTATTGATCCAAACAAAGATGGGAATCCACATTATTCATACAGTTTATGATTTAAACCAAAGAGAAGTATAATTGGTTTTTATTATAAACCCTTGTGCTGTTTTAAAGTGGATTTTTAAAAGTTCTGAGCAATAAGTATGGAAGTAGTATTTATACCGAGTTGGGTATGATTCCAAGGTCTCATGCCCCAGAACTACGTGCCACCATAGGTTTTTGATTTTGCCCATAGTGGGCTAAGATAGTGATCACTTAAGTTAAGGTTCTATACTTTTGGCAAGAATAGAATAGCTCTTCCCAACATGGAAAAGATGTTGGACCCCATGTCATCTTACATGGTTTAAGTCGGTTAGAAGAAACTCCCTAAATCCCAAAGTTTAAGATTTACCAAAGCTCCCAAAGCTTCTAGGTTTCAAAATAAAAGAATGATAGAAAAGCTTTTATAAGACTAAGTTTTATGACTCACTAGATTTACAAGTATGATTTGTTATCCATGATTTTATATTTTGGTATTTTAGATAATCAAGTTGATATGAGTCATATACATCCATCAAGCATTTACTTTCTAATTACGATAATATCTTACTTATACATTACACCCTCATATACTCAGTAAATCCTTAAAGTGTTGATCCACATATATGTCTATCTGCTACATTGTCTTATAATGTAGGTTCAGGTGCTCAGTATCAGCAGCATGAGTAGTTCAAGTATCTCTATCTACGCTCTTACAATTGGTAAGTCCTCATGTTTCAAGGGCCTACTTCTTCAGATTACCAACTTTCATAGTAATTGAGTTATCATTTTTGGTTTAGTCCGAGTTAGTTGGGGGTCTGTCACAATGGATCTCTAGTTCTTTAGTAGTAGAGGCTTGTCAGACAATGAGTTTATTTATAGACTTTTAGTATTTACTATTAAGATGGTATTTCAGTTTATTCAGTTTTATTTTGGTATAATACAACATTATTTCTTGACTAGTTTATCTTAAAGTAAGGTGTTGACCTAGTAGCAGGATCAAAGGGTTAGCTTGGGGCTACTCATAGATTTGAGCACCATGTGACATCTCGAGATTAGATTTTGGGGTGTTACAATTAGGTCACCATATCAGCATCTACCTCCTTAGTTGCCTTTGCAGGTTCTCCTTGAAGCTCCTTACCACTTCTCAAGGTAATTTCCATAACCTACTTTGGATTTTTTGTTTCTGCTGGCAAACTACCATGTGGCCTAGTATTTAATTCTTGATGTAATTTCCCAATCTATAACTCTAAGCTTCTCTGAGCTACTTGCGAATTTTTCAAGTCTGCAAAAAATTATATCTGATTAACTAAGAGTTGTTTCATCATCACCTTCATATTGCTAGTTGAAAGATTAGTTTGGGCCTATGTCTATGGAATTTATTGTTGTTGTGTGTTCTAAGGCTAAGTCTGTCACTTCATGTTATAGGCATTACCATAATTTAGCCTTTGAGCATTGCCCACATACATCACTGAATTTGGACTAGAGGTACACATAGCTACTGAATGGCCATTATTTTCACAGACCTCACACCAATTTGTAGGTTTTTTATAGTATTGACTATGGCTATAGGTTGTGATACTCCTAATTTCATGTTGTTGAACTGAGTGTTGATCAAATTCTGTAATGCAAAAACTTATGTTGATAAGGCTGTGAATTGGTCCATCTTCAATACACCTGTAATTATTTTTGTGGCACTTCTTGAATCTGAATGCCACTCTAGATTTCCCTATGCTATGCGGATCAACAATGATTACAGCTCATCATAAGTCAATTGCAGTGCTTGACCACCTGCGGCTGAATCTAGTAAATTCTTCATATTGTGATTAAGAGCTTCTACAAAAGTATAAGCAAGTACCTCATTGGATTGTTGGTGATGTATACAATCTTGAAGTAAATCCTTAAAGCATTCCCAAGCATGATAAAGATTTTCATCAGGCTTTTATTTGAAGCCCACTATTTCACTAAAATATCTCGCAGTTTTGCCTGATAGAAAAAACCTAATGAGGAATATTTTGGATAATTCATCCCATGATGTGATTGAATTGGCCAGCTATACATTCAACCACCTTTTGGCTTCCCCCAAAATTGAATGGGGAAACAGTGTCATCCTCACATAATTTGTACTCACCCTAATTAGAATGAATGTATCAGTAAACTCAATGAAAGTTTGCAAATGGACTTGTGGATCCTCGTGTGAAAGCCCAGCAAACTATCCACTGCTGATGAGAAGTTGCACTATATTGTGTTTTAACTCGAAATTCCCCCAGCTTTCGGTCTTTGAATTGGGGAAGTTAAGTTTGTCGGAGTGGGAATACCACTTCCCTAACTATCCTAAGGGTTGTTTGTTGCTCAGCCATAGGAATAGTATTCTCTTGTTCTTCTTGTATTTGAGGAATTATAGGGAGAAGGATTGCTTCTCTCCTGTGTTGGTGAGAGTCTTAATAGGGTTCAGGGCTTAGTTCTACCAATTCCAGAACCCTTGCCAGCTTATCAACCTAAAAACTTGTTTCTTGCAATAACAAAAGCAAGACCAAGCATAAAAACACCAAATAAATCAAAAACTAAAACTAAAATAAACAATTGTCAAAATACAAGTCGCTGGTAACGATGCCAAAAACTTGACAGTTCCCAAGCACACACGCAAGTGTACGTGGTCTTATCAAGTAGTAAAGTGGCCTTCAACAATCTAATTATCAATCCCACAGAAACTTGTTTTGACAAAAAATCTATTTTAGTTCACAATTTTGATTCAATTGATGCAAGCGTAACCAAAAAGAGTTTGGAGTTTGTAAATTGCAAATAAAGTAAATAGTGAGCAAATTAAAGATCTTGAGACAATCAATGTGAGTAAACCCAGGGTTAAAGCACTTTGAACAATCATACTGCGTTATCGAATGTCATTCGTTAACTCGCTTATCTTGGTTGTTGATTCATAGGGTTAATTGCGTAATTATGGTTTCCCAACCTCTAATCTTTTACCTAAGTTGAACCTTACAACTAAATCCTTGAGCGGGGATGTAATGACCCAATTAGGTTATTTAATCTATCATCCTACGTTTGAATCAAGTTTGGATCCTAAGTACATCCCTGTCCTGGGCCCTAAGTTCAATTTTTTATTTCATAAAAAAATAAAAATCCAAACTTTGTTCATCTCCTTATTCTATCCCCTATTCCCTCTCCCGAGATCAAAAGATAGAAAATTGATATATTCTAAGGGTCGTGAATCCTTAAAATAGTTAAATCAAAGATGAACACATAACCAATAATGATAAGCAAAGTTAAACGAATTCAATTCAAAACTAAAGTACTCATGTTCTTGGCTTCAACCTCGGAAAAGGGTGTTTAGCCACGCATAGTCATAATCATAATCACAAGATTGTAATTAATGACTAAAACCATGAATGAACTAAATAAAAATAAAAAAAAAACTAATTATGAAGTTGTAGAAGCCCCTTTCTTTCCAAAATATGTCCAAATATATGAAAAAACATAATACAATATGTATTTATAGCATAAGGGTAAGCCAAGTCCATGTTGGAGTTGATATAGCATGAAACGCTCAGGGGTGGAGTAGAGCATCCATTACACACTATATTCCTATGGAATGGAGAATGTGATGCACCCTATATTCCATAGGAATAGAGCATGCAACGTATGTTAATCGCATGGTGCCACTAGAAGTTGTCCTCCGAATTTTGGTTAAGTGTTGGTCCTTCCTCCTTTCATCCCTTGTCTTGTGGTGTATTTCCAATAATTTTCCAGCATTTATATCATCCATATATCATAATATTAATCTCAAAAATGATCTTATAAGAACACATCACACTAATTAGAGGTTCAAACAACACAACATCCATCACGACGAATAAAAAACAAGAGCTTAGACTAGGCAATTTTCCGTGATCTTCTACTCAATATTTTGACTCGTGCCTTGACTCAATTGAACTTTGTACACTTCTAACAAGTTTTGAAATACATAATAACAAATTTAAAACCATAAGTAACACATATAACACAATAGAATCCAACAATATAGACTAGACAAGCACCTATCTCAAACTAGTAACACTAGTTTCTCCGATTGTACTCTAATTGACTCTTTGAAGTACAAACTTGTTAGAAAACCCTTGTAACCCTTGTAAACACATGATTTAACACTTTGATACACATTTATATCATTATGAACCCCCATATCATAGAATCATCCTCAAAATAAGGCTAAAATGACTAAAATAGTAACACTAGAATGCACAAATACACCCAACATCAGTGTTCGTTTGGTTGATTCAGATGAGGATAGCATTTGGGTTCAGAATAGTTTGGATTATTCTTTGGTTTCTAAAGTGAAAGAAAAGCAGGATAGGGATCCTAGTCTAGTGAAGCTGAAAGAGTCAGTCGATCAAAAAATAGAGGTTTTCTCCCAAAGAGAAGATGTTGTGTTGCGTTGCCAGGGTAGACTGTGTGTGCCATGTCTTGATAGGTTAAGATAGTGAATTATTACAGAAGAACATGGTGCATAATACTCGATTCATCCAAGGGCCACAAAGATGTACCGTGATCTGCAGGATATCTATTAGTGGAGTGGAATGAAAAGAGATATTGCAGAGTTTGTAGCTAAGTGATCCACTAATCAACGGGTTAAGAATGAGCATCATAAGCCTAGTGGTTCTATGTAGGAGTTCAGTATTCCCACTTGGAAGTGGGAAGTAGTGAACATAGATTTTGTGACAGGCTTACCTCTTGCTCGTCAGTAGCATGATGCGATTTGGGTCATTGTGGATAGGATGACCAAATCAGCCTATTTCTTTCTAGTCCATACTTCTTATTCAGCCGAGGAATATGCCAAGCTCTATATTAGAGAGTTGGTTAAGTTACACGGTGTTTGTTATCTATCATCTCAGACAGAGATCGCTTTACCACTTACTTGGAAATATTTTTAGAAGGGTCTTGGTACCCAAGTTTACCTCAGTATAGCCTTTCACCCACAGATAGATGGTCAGGAAGAGAGGACCATTCAGGCCCTTAAGGAAATGTTGCGAGCGTGTGTTGTTGACTTTAAGGGTTGTTGGGATGACCACTTACCTTTGATTGAATTTGTGTATAATAATAGTTATCATTCTAGTATTCAGATGGCTCCATTTGAGGCTTGATATAGAAGGAGATGTAGATCTACGATTGGTTGGTTTAAGGCAGGTTAAACTACTTTGATAGGGTCTGACTTGGTGTTTGATGCTTTAGATAAAGTTTAGCTAATCCGAGAAAGGCTTAACGTAGCCCAAAGCCGACAGAAATCTTATGCAGATATGAGGAGAAAGAATCTTGAGTTTGAGATTGATGACTTCGTATATCTAAAGATCTCGCCCATGAAGGGACTAAAGAGGTTTGGTAAGAAGGGGACACTTAATCCCTAACATGTTATCCCTTTTAGTATTTTGAGCCATTTTGAAAGGTGTCTTTTGAGCTTGAGTTGCCTGCAGACTTAGCATCCATGCACCCAATATTCCATATCTCTTTGTTGAAAAAGTGTATTGGTGACCCAGTTGCAGTAGTTCCCTTATAAAGCATAGATGTTCTAAACAGTCTTTCTTATAAAATATTTCTAGTTGAGATCCTTGATCGACAAATTCATAGAACAAGGAACAAAGAAGTTCCCCTAGTCAAGGTTCTTTGTTGGAATCAGTCCGTTGAGGGAGCCACTGAGGAAGCAGAAGAAGAAATGTGGACCAAGTACCCCCCATCTCTTCTCTGCAAACTCAAATTCAACTTAAGGTAACAATCTTCTTAGAATTATTTTTCCATGCTCAGTTTAAGCTACATATCATTCTCATGCCAGTTATGCATTTACAGAACCAGTTTAGTCATGTGTCATGTTTCAGACTTAGTTATGAAATCATGTTTTCATCATGTATATTCAGTATGTAACCTAAATTCCTCAGTTCTTTCAGCTTAACTAGTCTAATTCGAGGATGAATGTTCCCAAGGGGGAGACATTGTAATACCCCAAAAATCTAAACCAATGTTAGAGTCATGTTTCAAGCTCATGCAAAGTACATTTTTATTCCTTTTTAGTTTTATGAGTGAGTTTGATGTATATTAAGGCCTCAAATAACCCCCAACTATTAGACGGATTTAAATATTCCTTACCAATTGAGTTTTCGACAAGAATGTTATTATAGTCAACTTCAAATGATATTATCTCTCGCTCAACTGATAATTTTTCAGCTCAAGACCCACAAAATTATAGGAAATTGAATTGGCTTTACAACGATAATATTTTTCCTTAATCTAACACATGGGTTAGAAGTTATGGCACTTTTAATGAAAGGCAATGGCCCATCGCAATAAGGCCGCATCACAAAAATGGCCAAAATCTCGTTCATCCTTTTCTAGTAGACCACTACGATAACGCTGCATCGCACCAAAGGTAAAATCGTGTTTAGTAGGGCACCGCTATGGCACTGCATTGCGCCAAGGTGCCAGTTTGAAATTGTTTGTTTCCAGTGGTGCAACGCGATAGCACCGCGTTGCACCGTTGGACAAAATAAGGATTGTACTTTTCTAGTGGAATGACGCGATAAGCATCGTGTCGCGCCTGAGCCAAAAATTAGGATTTTTCCAATTTCACAATTTAATTTCCAAGGACCATTTGGTCTTTTCCCATGGCCCCAAATCTATTCAAAACACGTAATTACAACCTTAAAGGGGAATTATGTGCCCCGTTACTCATAATTCCTCTCCAAGAAACTAATCATCTCTCAAGAACAAAACCCTACCCTTCAAGATTCAAGATTAATTCTCAAGAAAATCCCAAGAACTCTCATGAATTTATCTACCCATGTATGTTAAATGTTCATCCATGGGTCCCTTTCACCCATGGAGTCCAAGTATCCAATTTTAAATTCAAAGTTATGATTTAGACAAGTTATTATGATTTTTGACCACGAACCTCCATGAATTGTGATTCTATACCATATTTATATGAAATTGTTTCTGTTATTAAATCCCACACGTTTGAATAATATTATTCTCTAATTTAAATCATAATTAGTAACCACCATATCTAAATCATGCTATTTCTACAAGTTTTAAACTATTCCCATGTTTAGCTTAAACTATGAACATCAAGTGTTTGATGAAATGACTACAAGAATGAATTTTGAATGAATGCTTTTATATTATGTCTTCAAAGTTTTAGTACTAATTTTCTATTATTGTTATCGAGTCTGGGGTTATGAATACCCAAAAATATAGTTGTTTGCTTAGTCTCTGTATCTTCAGAATAGTTTTATTCATGTTATGAGTATTACCAGTTCAGTCAGTTATCATAATCAGTTAAACTTAGAACAGTTCATTATTTTGAGTCAATTCAGTTGGAAGTAGGATTTAGCACCGAGCAAACCCAGGGATGGGGGATTACCTTCTAGTTGAGAGTGTGACATTTAGTAGCGGCCCCTGTGTTCCAAAACTATTTAGCCAGCGTAGGTTGAGACATTAACCTGCTAGTTAAGGTTTGACACATATCTCATTAGGGCCCTGCCAGTTGAGGGTTGACACCTATCTCATTAGGGCCCTGCCAGTTGATTAGTCCTTCGGGACAGCACATTAGTAGATCCACATAGCTAGTGTTAGAACCCATGGCATGGTACTGACACCCTTCCAACTAGGTTCATAGGTTGGACCCTAATTTTCTCATTGGGGGATGTCGGTTAGATGATAACTCCCATAGTCTCAGTCTAGTCATCAGCTCAGTAATTCAGTTTCAGTTTTGCTTGACCATAGCATACAGATATCAGTTATTCATTTATCAGTACTCAGTATTTCAATTTATATATTATGTGGGTGTTTGGCTTATCTTTTAAGTTGGTCAAAATAGCTTATAAGCTATTTTTACTTAAAAAGTGTTTGGCAAATTTTATAAGTGCTTAAAATAGTTATTTTTGGCTTTTTTTAAGCCAAAAATAAGAAGCTAGCATTCCTAGCTTTTTTTGAAAGATTATAAGCTATTAGAGTTGACCAAGTAAATTACATTTGTCCCTCATAATTATTCCTTATTCCAAATTTACCCTTGTAGCCCTAATTCTTCACTACTTCAGGGCATATTCACAACACACTAATTCTTCACTATGTGTTGATGTCAAGATGGTGTTCGGTTGGAGGGAAAGAAGCATTACTCTTTGAATGAAAAGTTAACTACCATGACAAAGTTTCATTACTGTTGGCCAATTATCACAATTGTCCAAATTCTCTTCACATTTCTCTTGCCCATCTTTACTAATTTCAAACTCCAATTTACACAAATACTTATAACGTTTGGATAGATGTGTCATTTTCTACGACTATTAATAATATCAAATATAAAATATCTCACCATTATATCACGATAAATTAAACAAGGAAATATAAGAAAATTAAAATAACATTTAAAATAAATATTATTAACCTAACCATAAAGAAACAAATAATCTTTTAATTACACCTTAATGATACAAAATCTTACCATAACCATAAAGAAACAAATAATCTTTTAATTAAATAACTATCTTTTTCAAACAAAAATATTCAACATTTAAACTCTTACAATAATATTTTTTAGCGCACAAATTAATAGTCATTCATGAAAATATTTTATATATATATATATATATTAATTTGAATCGTTTTAGCAATAAAAATTAATAATAATCAACTCTATATATTATTAAGAGGTATAAAGGTATTTCAGACATTTTGACCAAAAAAAGTGCCTAAAAGCATTATTTACCAAATACATCAATAACTTTTTTTTCTGTTTTAGGACTTTCAAAAGTACTTTTAAAGAACTTTTTTTCAGCCACTTTTTCAGCCTATCAAAACGGGCACTATATTTAGAACATGTTTTATGCTTGGTCATGCATTTTCAGTATTTACAGATTTCATGCACTCTATTCAGTACTCTATGTTATTTATTCAGTCAGTTATCACTCCTACACATGAACCCCTGCATATTAACATAACCTCATTTAGCATACCAGTACATTCAAAGTACTAATCGCATATTCATTTCTTGTGCTATGATGTATCATATCATAGGTTCGGACACTCAGTTCACGAATCGTACATAGACTTTCCAAATTATCAAACGTAGCAGTGGTAAGTCCTCATATTTTGAGGACATGGTTTATTTATCTCAGCTATTTCATCAGTTTCAGTATTTTTTCATTCAGTCGGAGTTAGTTGGGGGTTTGTCCCATCAGCTCCTCAGTCAGTCAGTAGAGGCTTTTCAGACTAGTACAGACAACTAGTCAGTCTTCAGTTTTCAGTTATCATTATCAAAAGTTATATCAGTATTATCAGATTTGTTTTATAGACTTTATCAGAACTATGATTTAACACCTTATGGAATTTCTCAGTTAAATTCCGCATATAATCTATTGTTATCAGTTTTATTCAGTGCTCACAGCAGGTACCAGCTCATGGGTTAGCTTATGGTCCCTCAAACTGTAAGCACCGTGTGACGCCCAGGGTGTACTCTTGGGGCGTTATATTTAGCCTTATAAATTGCCCAACCCGAGTAAGTTCAGATGAACCAAATACTAAACCCACATATTCAGGCCAACGGGTCTGAGAGGCCACAAGCTGAGCAATCATATAAATAGATTGTCGAAACTCAACATTTGAGACTTCTCTCTAAGGAGGATGGGTACGGTTGGAACCAGATTGGGGAGCTCGAGGTGGACTAGTTTAGACTGGAGGAATTATTAGAGTAGCAACAAATTCTTGAGTACGAGCTCTATTTCGTGTCCACATCTCATGAGTAGGGCATACATCATTGACATGAGTGTTCTGCTCATTTGATCTACGGAGAGGCATATTAAATCGCTGAAACATAGGAAATCATGAGTTAAGGGAGACATTCAGACTCTAAAGCACGAACTAAGCTATGAAGAAAATAGAGACATTCCTAAATGTCTAGTAGTTTCCCTATTATAAGTGTAGCGCGCTACACACCCATAAAAAGGACTCTACCCAATGTAATTTTACAGACACCCTAGAACCATGAATTGTGCTCTGATACCAAGTTTTTCACCGCCCAAACCGATGCCCTGGCCGCGACTAGCCTCCCAAGTCGTGAAGGCTCGAAAGCCCTTTCTAACTAGAAATCATATGCATAATTCATATATTATAAAGATGTGGAAAACAAATGGACACATGGTCATTCTAATACTTCAACTAAGCAATGCGAACATAAGTTTAATAAAACTCAAAACCATCGAATACACATCTCCGAAATCTCTACTAGAACTGAAACAACATATGTCTGAAATTGGGATAAGCCCCCCGGTTGGACCATGAACAAAAATCAAATGTAAACGTCTCATGAAACAAGGCATTTCGAAATAAGGGAGGCTCACCAATTACAATGTCTGACAACAGTCTACTGCTTAGCGGGATCCCGAGACTGAGCCTCAAATCCTGAAATATAGGGGGGTCAATACAAATGTACTGGTATGTGAAACAACCCAAAATAGCATGTTATTATTCAATGTAAGTGAGAGCATTTCACAATAACAGTAAACAAAATACAGGTAAAATACATGGGCATATTTTAGTAAACTTCGAAACAATCCTGACAACTTTGACTCACTCTTTATAATTCTTCCGAGCTAGACAGTACATCCTACAAATCTGTAATTCCACGGGCTATATGGAATCCACCCTTAACTCGGCGGCCAAGCCCCTAATCCAAGTTTTTCGTAAGGTTGGAGTTCATAAACAACTAGTAATACTCCCCATGTAAGTATACCATAGGAAATACCCCCATGTGAGATGTCCTAATTACATTCCAGTGTAGGATAGCATATCATAAGCGCTGCATTGGTAAAACACGATTTCGGGATAAGATTTATCTAACTCAAGCCTTCTTCAGGTGACCGACTAGCTCTCTTAAGCCCTACTTTTAGTTCTTTACAACCATTCTTCATGTATTCAAAATATACAACACTTATTTCGTTTAGGGCATATTATCACCGAGTATCGTCATACCCCAATTTGCAAGTCATTCATCTTATTCCATAACATATTTATAGCCTATTTTCACTTATCATCAAGTTAATGACCACCCAAGGTTTTAAACATCAAGTAAGAGAAAGAGTCATGCTATATGTTTTCATCTGAATTTATACTAAAATATTCTCCTCTCAATAGTATAATCATAAGGTGGCCACATTATGTTTGCATTACTTAAAACTGATGGAAATTGTTAATTTGACAAATTAAACGTTTACAATATGAAAACACACTCTCAACATGTCACAAATCGCATCACCCCATGTGATTAGTAAAGAATTCACCCTCTAGTTTCTTTAAGAAAATTCATGCATTTAAACAATTTGCAACACTTGAAATCAAAGATATCTTAATAAAAGGTGGAGTTTAGTTATTTATTCTCTCAATCAACTTTACAACACAAACAAAGACATCTCTCTCTCTCTCTCTCTCTCTCTATATATATATATATATATATATATATATATATATTTAAAGTTCAAATTCATGAAAAGTGATTCAAGAAAATGTATATTTTCATCAAAACAATTCTATGTCATAAACTTTTCGAAGCAATATCAAAACACTTCTTTGTAAACGTGATTAGGGATCTTTAAACTTGATAAAATAATTAAACCCATGCCCATGGAGTTTAGGGTAGTACCACATACCTTAAGTCCTTAGTTTGAAGAGTGAAACCCTAATCTAGACACCTTTCTTAAGAATCGTGAACTTAGGATGATTGATTCTTGATCTTTGCAGAAGAGGGAAAAGCTTGTTTGAGAGTAATTTGGAAGGAAATGAGAAATTTCATGCCCTAATAACATTATTAATCGAGATTAGATAAATAGCATTTATAGGAAAAGACATAATTGCCCCTCAAACCCTTAAACTCGTATCAGAATCCCATTTGGGAGACCCATCATGATGCGCTAAGGGGCTCATCACTATAGGCACTGCGATGCGGTACAATCACGGTGACCCACTATTTTTATGATCCAAACACGGCCCAAACCTCGTCTAAAAAATCTAAAATTCCCCCAAGACATGCCACTTACATCCCTGAACATGAACTAACATAAAAATCTACATCTCGGGGTCGAGAAGACCAAATTTAAAACCTTCAAAGTTAGGAGGCTCAACATAAGCCTAAGTCTCGCAACACTTAGAAGATTTTTAGGCTTTCAATTCCCTATACATGCAACTAGGAGTGAAATCAAGTCAAGAATAATACGGGGTGTTACAACCTCTTTATCTCCTGACAACAACCACTTCAAATCTTTCGCACATCTACTATTAGGGCATCAACACTCCTCTTTCTCAATCCCTAAACCATCTCAACCTTGTTTCCCTCATATTGTCAACCACGGGGGCCACTTCTATCTTATCCACTATCTCATCATTCCTAATCTTGTTTCTCTGAGTATCATCCACATCAACTTTATCATCTTCGCAAGTTTTATCTTTAAAATTAGAGTGCTTAACAGGACAACAGTGTGTTCCATAATAAAAATAATCTCTTTAAAACCCACTTTTTAGAATATACCTTTAAGCTTAGATGGTACTTGTTTATCACACAAAAATTCAGAAGCTAGCCTCCATTTTGCCCATCTCGTATCAATACAGTGTGCAACTTCTTTGTTGGTCTCGCTATCTTGAATCAAAGATCCTAGGTACTTGAAAAAATATCTTTCAGGAATAACTTAATACTTAAGCCTTAAGTCCACATCGTTTTCAGGTGCAACATCACTGAACTTACAATCCAAAAGTCTTGCGCTTGCTCAATCTAAATTCTTGAAACTCTAGAGTTTGCCTCCAAACCTCTAGCCTATTGTTAACTCTGTTCCTAATCTCATCAATCAATACTATGTCATAAACGAATAACATACACCACAACACCTCACCCTGGATATGACACATTAGTTCATCCATACTAGTGCACAAAGAAATAGGCTAAGAGTTGATCCCTAATGCAACTTCACATGACAAGAAAGTGCTTAGGCTCTCCTTCATCTGTCCTTACCCTGGTCTTGGCTTTTTTATATTCTTAATCCCCCTAGAGTAAGCCATAGGAACACATTTCGCCTCCAAGCAGCTCCATAAAATTTTCCTAGGGACTTTGTCTTATGTCTTCTCAAGATCATTGAACACCCCCTCACTTACTAAGTGGATGACTTCTGTAGTAGATCACCCAGGAATAAAATTGAATCGATTCTTTGTAATGGGCACACTCATCCTCAGCCTCACCTCTACCGCCTTCTCCCACACTTTCATAATATGGCTCAGCAACATGATTAAGAACAAAAAAATTATTAATTGAAAATCGATAACGAATATCTTATTGATTTAGTTATCGATTTAGCATGTTTATAAATCAAATATCAATAAATTGAATTAATAATACACAAAATTGAATCGAATCGATCGATATGCATCCTTAACTAAACACTTATCGTTTACTTATATCGCCAATAAATGTCAACCAAACACCTTCTAAATGTATTTTGAACAAAAGTAATACTTCCTTCCGTCTCAAGTTACTTGACATGTTTGCTTTGTTCACAACTCTTATGGAGAAATTAATAAGGAGTGCATATTACCAATATGTCCTTATTTTAATCTTGATTAGATGAACCTTCTTCAATTAATATGAATATAGTTGGTAAAAAGTGATTAATTATACTTTGTTACTAAATACGTTAATTATTTTGAGACAAATTTTTTTAGCAAACATGTCAAGATGATGTAGTAGTATTTTGTAATAATTTTAAAGAAATACAAATTTGAAATACGCTCTCCATTTCATTTTTTTTTTTTTTTGGATGATCAAAAATGAAATGACAACATATAAATTGGACTGAGGGAGTATAACATTTTAAATGAAAACAAAAAGAACCAAAACCCCAATGGATCTAAACGGGTCAACCAGCCAAAACCCCAATGGATCTCTCCAAAAGTTGTTCAAACCTCTGATCTACCAAGTTTGAACAGACGTTGAAGCTCGTGTAATGGCGAAATTGCTCATTTTATCTCTCACGTATTCCCAGTATCAGTATCATCTATAACATAAGAGGGCCCTATTAATGGTTCGGTTAAGATCAATTTTGGTTTTTCTTGCGCTCTTTAAGAGTTTCGGTTCAATTATTGGGGAAGAGGAAGAGAAAATTGAAGAGTTCTCAGAAGCATTATTGTTAAGGCCATTACCAGATCGTAAAGTGCTAGCCCATTTTCATTTCGAAAGCAAAGTCCCACCAACTGCAACTCATGGCAGTCACCACCATCTCTTCCCCAAATCCATTTATCAGCTGGTACACTTTCCGATGCATCAAATAATAATGCTTGATTTTTCAGTTTGTATTGACATATTTTTGCTCTGTATTATTGGCATGGGATGAGGTGGAAAAATTAGAATCAACCAATGCTAACTTAGCTATAACCAGAACACAAATTGAAGTAAATATATTTAGGGGAATACAAAAACTAGTTGGGATAAAGTCCTACTTTTTATTGTCACATTTACATTTTTTTTTATATCGGTATGACTGTAGAGATAGGCGTGAACTTTAACTCTAAAGTAGATTTAATTTACCTTAAAAGACCAGTTATTTAGTATTGGAATGAATGAGGCCAAATGGAGCAGAATGGATACAGAACATTCATATGGCCAGTCCCAACTAGTTAGGGATTGAGGAATAACTAATTGATTGATGATATGCTGGGTCGTTTGGTACAAGGGATAAGGAT
The DNA here is from genome assembly GCA_030864225.1 of Capsicum baccatum var. pendulum. Lineage (NCBI taxonomy): Eukaryota > Viridiplantae > Streptophyta > Magnoliopsida > Solanales > Solanaceae > Capsicum > Capsicum baccatum. The sequence continues at coordinate 6,334,871 of CM061558.1, forward strand.
AATAGTCTCCTGTTAAAATGCAGGATTTGCTTATCTTGCATTTGGTCAGGGGATTATTTATCTCACTGGTTGTACTACAATGATGGGATTAGTTATATATATATATATATATATATATATATATGGTGGGATAACTAATCCCATGTGATATCACTATTCTTGGGATAACTTTGTCTATCAATACCCCAATCCAAATAACGCTTAGAGGTTGTTTGGTTGGGTGTATAAGAATAGTGTTGAATAGAGTGTATTAGTAATGTTGAGATTAGTTATGTCGGGATTATTTGGTGTATTAAGAGAAAATTTTTCCTTAACCATGCTTATCCATGTATTATTACAGGGGCGGAGCTAGGGGCCTCGAAGGGGGTACTCGAAAACCAGTAACTTTCATGCGGATCTAGTATTTATATAGAGAAATCTAGTAAATATATAATAATTATAAGTTGGGAACCCATAAACAAAGTGTATTATTGGTCTAGTGGAGTAGAGGGACTTGTAAAAGTTTTATTGACCTCTTGGTTGTGGGTTCAAATCTCCTTAGTTACTCTTTGATTTTATTTTTATCTAATATGGGGAACCCACAAACTTTAAATGTTGGATCCGCCTCTGTGTAGTAATCGGCCATGTATTACTAATACCATGGTTTCCTATGTATTAATTATACACTCTGTTATACTGATTTCAGTGTATAACACATAGGCTGAAAATCCTGCCAAACAAAGGACTAAATAATACCATGTCTAATACATGTACAGATTCTCTAATACATCCTACCAAACGACCCGTTAATGTCTTATATCTAGATAATTAATATCGAAGATGGGTACCCTTCGGTAATGGATATAATAACTGGTAATCAAATGAAATCTCATACCAATGAAAAGTGAAATTCTCGTTTTATTTCTTTGTGTTTTATGATCCTGAAAAATATTGTGTATACCTGTCACTACTAAGTGTTGAGGTGGCGTGAGTTTTTGGCCGAACGCCTCTTGCGTTATTAATCAGGATGTACTCTAGGTTATTATTTTGGTCATTGGTGTCTAGCAGTTGATTGCATGAAAACATAATACTCACTGTGTGATTAGGTCCATAAATATAGAGTTCAAGAAATGGAGCTGTCCTTCACGCAAGGTCGTTGGAATTATGGACGCTGGGGTGGATATGATCCCATTTCAAGTAGAAATGCGAAGCCTCCTGGAGTTGAACTTTGGGCTACTTTTGATGTTCCACAGCATCAGGTCGACGCTTGTTGGAGAAATTTAACCCATGCTCTTTCAGGGCTCTTTTGTGCTTCTATTAACTTCCTAGAGTCATCAACTGCTTATTCTGCCCCCAAATGGAGCTTGAAGTCATTTGCTGCAAATATCAGGTATGGCACCTTGCCCCGCGAGGCTGTTTGCACAGAGAACCTCACTCCCTGGCTAAAGTTGCTTCCTTGTCGAGACAAAGCTGGACTTTCTGCATTGATGGACAGACCTTCTATCTACAGAGGATTTTATCACTCTCAGAGGTTGCATTTGGTCTCAAATGAATTTGATCTAACTGCAGCAAGTTTTGGAATGGTGCTTGAACAGACACTTACTGTTGTTCTTCAACCGGTTACTTTAGGAAGTGGTATGATATCATCTCTTGGCTTAATACAACAGCCAAGTTGGTCACTGAGCTCATTATTTGGACGGGAATTTAGTGGAAGGTGTGTTCTTTCGAATGCTAGTAATATCTATGTCCAATTAGAGCCGAATTTGGTGTCTGAATTGATGACTACTTCAGAGACACAACAACAATCTGATGTTGAGAATTTGATGTCTCAAGCTTGGAGTGACATGAGCTTTGAAATGTCTGATTCCCCAGTCAGGTTAATTGAAGAAGTTTATGGCTTTCAGAAGGAGTCATCCCTTCTGTATGAATTTTCTCTAGCAAATTATAGTGATTCAAGGCCATTCAACTTGGAGTTCAGGTGGAAGCGTCCCGTGACATGGTCATCTCAGCTGGCTCCCTTGCAGGCTAGTAGGTTCCTTATGGGAAGTGGGAATGAAAGGGGTGCCATAGCCATCTCCTTGAAGTCTGTAGGAAGAAGTGGGTATGCTGAATCTTCTGTCAACCAGGAAGGAAGATGTTCGCTACGGGTTGATGTTTTCCAAGTTGTTCCTTGGTATGTCAAGGTTTATTACCACACGCTTAAAGTGTTTCTAGATGAACGTCTGCATAATTTAGCAGATGTCATAGAAAGGATAAACGTTTCGCCTTCTGAAGACAAGGTTTCTCCTGGGCTAATGGAAATAGCATTGCGATTGCCCTGTGATGTGCAATTGGTGATTTTGACATTGGAGTTTGATAAGGTATCTATCCCCCTTTCCAGTTCATCTAGAATTAAATCTGCTGATATCTAAGTTTTCGTGATACTGACATTGGAGTGCTATAATAATCTGCCAATATCCAAGTTTTGATGTATTAAAGAACAATTGTCAGCTAGGACAACTATCTAATCGTCTCATTGTATTTCTTAAGTTTTATTTTTTAAGGAGCTATCTAATTGTCTCATTTAGGGGTATTTGTGTAGGATATTGGTAAGTATAGATAGACATAAGTTATTGTTCCAAAAATGTTTCACATGGATATTTGTACTTGGGTAGAGAGAAAGTACCTTTTCAGTTGAACTGATATCAAATGCGTTCAGGCCTTTCTGTAGTCTTCAACTTTTGAACTACTTTTATCTGCTCATGTGGTTAGTTTAAAGCTGTATGAGCAGGGATTATTGATAAAACATAAAGATGATCTCTTCTATTTCTTGTCCTCTTATCTCTGTGGAATTAACAAAGATATCTGTGATATCCTGATTATTTTGAATCAAATGTAACTGGTAGGAAGAAGTTTCATGCATATTAACATCAGTGATAGACCGAAACTAGTTTTAACATTAGCTTCATTTCAGGGTTTTCTGCACATCGATGAGTATCCTCCAGACGCTAACCAGGGTTTTGACATTCCGTCAGCTTTAGTCAGGTTTCCCGAGATCAAAACAAAGATCCATTTATTTGAGGATAAATCTGTGTGCAAGTCACCTATCTTATCCAAGCTACAGGTACCAATTGTTAAACAAGTGAAGCTGTGATGTAGTGTGTTATTGTATTGAATATGCATTAGATTGAGCATCCGCTTCTTTTTCAGGAAGAAAGCCCTGTTCTATGGTATACAGAAGTATTGCTTGTACCCTTGACCACTCCTGATTTTAGCATGCCTTACAATGTCATCACAATTACATGCACTGTATTCGCTCTATATTTTGGATCCCTACTTAATGCGCTACGTAGGCGTATTGAAGAGGAGGAGAGGCTTCTGAAAAGTAAAGGTAAAATTTTCTCCAGTAATGACTAAGGCTTTAATTCTGAAAATTTGAGTGAGCATTTAGCTGGGATTCTACTGGATGGTGAAAGTAGTCTTTCTCAGTTGCATTTGCATGGATATATAATTATCTCCATGCAGTCGACTTATTATCTTTAGGTCCGGAAATGAAAGCAAAATATCTGTTACCAACTTGTTGGAATTAGGCTATTGTTATTGTTTCACCGAGTGTGATGGTGTTCCCAAGCTTCTGCTTAGCTTGATTGATATTTATTTGTCAGTATAAGGTTCATTTTCCTTGAACAACAAATTATGTAGATTAGAATGAAACGGATGCAAATAGAACCAAATGAATAAAGAGAATCCGTCTAGTTTAAAGTCTTGAACAACTAATTTGATGTAGAATTGTAATTGATATAGGTTAAGTTCGTGTTTCCGATATTGATCTTGATATTGTTTGGTTTAACAGTTGAATGAAATTGACAAGGACAGAGACAGTATTCTTATAGCTAATACCAACTAGTTTGAATGAAGTTAATTATATGATTGTGTAATTAAATGTGTGTTTCAGATGTTGATCTTGATATTTGTTTCCTTCCTGCCTGCAGATACCAACGCAAGTGGTCTGATAGGCATGCTACTGTCCAAATTATCAGCTAAATTGAGGGGAAAGGCGTTGGAACCACCATCCTCACCCTTGTCATCAAAAGTCAGTTATAGGCTGATTCTCAGAGTGATACTGGTGGCTGGTATGGCTGCTGCTTGGCAGTACTTCTTTGGATGACCTCCAAGCTACAGACAAGAAGTTTTGTACACTATGTTACATGATTGCCACGGGACTTGGAGAATAGATTTTACCAATCAAACAAACCTCCCATCTTTAGGATTCAACATTGTATCATCCAAATTAATTGTCAACCAGTATGACGAGTTCCTTTTCTTTTACATGTCTGATTCCCGAATCGCGTATCCCCAACTTCCTTTTATTATCAGGTACCAGAATCTGCGATTTGTAACTAAAGAAATGTTTCAAACAGGAAGGTTAGATGTACAAGTTTATGCCCTTTTGCTCTTCCAAGTTACTTTGAATTCGTGAAAAAAAAAAAAATGCTTCTGAATTGGAGTGGCTTGATACCACATCTATTGGTGAAAGTGTGGTCTTTAAATGACACTAATTTAAGTCTGCCCTGAATAATGTAGACATTGATAAAAAGGAAAAGGGGCATCTTATTCATTGGGAACTCCACAGAACAAATTATAATCTACGTTGACAAACTCGAGAAGGGCTTTTCATATAAGTAGTAGTGCCATCAACGACTTAACCCACTAGCAAGGACTTACTAGGTGAATACAATGGTAATGGTGCCTTCAATATACAACACAGTTTGTTTTTGGTCAAATTATCGTATTCTCTTGAAAGGGTTTGTTACAACCATCTCATCATCTCTAATCCTTTTCAACTTTTCACTAGCTAAACTGCATAAACGTGGCCTATCAGCTTTTGGGAAATCCACTGGTTCCTCTCTCGAACCTGAAAATACACCAGATATAATGATGTGAGATGAAGAGATACTATACAGTTCACATTGAGATCCTAACGTAAAATATGATCTCAAAGGTTGAGAAAATAAGACATCATAAAGCCTAGTCTATTGTAAAACAAACCTGAATTATATTCATTTGTTCTTGATCTCTTAAATAGACCAGAACCTTCCAAAGAAAGCTTCCTTTTCAGGTTCGATCTTACTCCTGCACAAGCAAAGACATTTAAGATGGATGATATAGCTTACTTCATGGAGAAGAATGTCTAAATCTTTCATTACCTCTAGCGCTTTCCTTGAATTTTTTGTTACCAAGGGAGTTGGAGTCTTCATGATGTTTCTCTCTCTCATCATTGAGTTCCTTCTTCCAGAGCAACCCCTTTTCAACTTCTGCTGGACTATGTGATCCTGCAGGATAACAGAAGAATATTTTGATACATGGCTCATACACCGGAGAATGGTGGTGGGAGGTAAATCGGTAACTACATTAAACAGTGATTCTTAGAAGTTTCCCGTGACATACTGTAGGGGACACCACTACACAATAGCTTAATTCTGCTTTATATTACAAGAACAGGCTTCAGCAGGATATCTCACACTACTACTCAATAGCTTAATTCTGCCATATATTACAAGAACAAGCTTCAGCAGGATATCTCAGACTCTAGTGGGAACAGGTGATCCATCCTTTCAAATGATGGAGTAGTAAGTCTTTGAAACCTATTTTACTTGAAGATCCCTATTCTTTTCACATGCATTATTCACTAATCAACCTTCATCTCGGAAGCAGTAGCTAACAGACTTGAAAAGAAGTTCTGCAGACAGACTAGTAGCTAAAAAGCTAATATGTAGAAACTAGAAAGGGATGCAACATTTATTCAGTTTTGTACTCCTTACTGTATAAGATGCGCTAGCATTTTTTCCTTTTCATGGCGGGTTCAAGAAATACCCTCCTGTGCACACCCAAAGTCTCAAACTAGAAGCAGGAGATACTTGCGGAGTAGGCACACACTCAGGGAACATCAACTGGAGAGACATTGTGTCAAACCTAATAGCTGGACCAAAACATGGATATAATCACATTATGTTAATGGATAGATCCATTAATATTTATTCAGCATATGAATTGTTGGCGTCATTGGTTTCCATCCTTTAATCTACAGCTTATGGAACCTAATCAAATCTATATCTTGTGTTTTTGAAGTCACAAATAAGAGAAAAAGCAAAATCAAGAAATCTTTATACTATGAGATTTAGTAGGCTACGGAGCTTCAACCTATAAATTAGAGTAAAAGCAAATTCGTCTCTTATCCCATTATCTTACAAACCAACGTAAGAGCATGCTTGATACAACTCATACCGGCTAATATAAAAGAACAAAACCAAACTCGACAACTCCCAATATTTTGCATATTTATAGAAATTAGAAAACCTATAACACTAAATTTTTATACCTAACATGAAGTAAATTGAAAGAATCCATGTCAAATTGTCGCATAAGATTGGCGTTTTTATATTTAAGAATGCTATACCGTTTTTAGTTTAAAATATAAAAATCAGATGACTACCATATTAGACCTGCTCTTGTCACCACTCAGCCTAAAGGAAAACCCAAGATCTGATCCCATCTATCATTTTTGCAGACAAAAGTTGAACAATTTAAGCTTTTAAATGCATCTGTTAATTTATTTGGCAAGCATGTACAAGTTCTTGAACCAATTGCTACAAGAACATTTAATAGACAAAAAAGTGGAAGATTTGATCATACAACACAAGGAAAGGTGCTTACTTTTGGAACCAACTTTAGAGAGCTTTCCTTCAAGAATGAGGGGGGCAGTGGAGAAGCCACGAGCAGAGAAGAAGGAAAGAAGGGATTTCCATGTAACAGAAGAAGCAATAAGATCATCCCCTCTACTGATAAAGTGACCATTTATCTTCAAAGTTGATGGGTCAAGCCCAAAAACACGTGCAATGGAGCCAAGATCAAGTCTTTCTTCTTCCCAAACCATGATCGACACTACTACCTTTGATATTGAAGGACACAATAACTTGATTTCTCTCATCTTTCTTGCTAGTCTTGGTGAGTAGGATTCGACGTTTGTAAAAATTGTGTAGTACGAGTGACTTGTGTCTTTCAACTTCTAACGGCATTCTGGAAGTGTCTCAAACTTTTCCATTCTTTCATTTGGTAACCCGGATTTCACTCAACGAGACGGAGCTACTTACCGTGTTAGCGCCTCTCTTTTTTCTTCCTGCCCCCACCACAGTCCCAAATTGTGTGGGGACATTTCTTTTTTGATCCCTCCTAAAATATATAGAGAGAGAGTGTCTTTTCTTGTTTAGTATGTTTTTAACAATACAATTATAATTTTATCCTTAATGGTCTTACTTATTTTTAGATACTATAACTCTTTTTTTTATTTATTTTTTTAAGTAAAAATCAATCACTTCAATTAAGCTTTTTATTTTACACTTCAACCAAAAATAGTAATGCCATAAAAAAAGTCAAAGATTAACTTAAATGGACAATTTGGTGGAACATATTTCAACTTGGCTAAACAAGTTTTCAAAAATCTGAAGACTTAGATTTTGCAAAAATAACAACTGTTCCATTTGCTTGGCCACAACTCCGATTACACAATTTTTCTTGTTGTGTTTTTTTTTCCTTTTATGCAACACAACCCAAAATACATTTAATGCAACATTGAATCAAGAAATATTTAGTGATGTGTACCAAAGTCCAGATGTAACAAAATGCTGAAAATAGAATCCTCGGAAAATGAAGTTGTCTCATAATTTGCAACTCTCACTTCAGTGTCCCATTGCCCGGAACACAATTGATTTTTAAAACAAAACAAGATCACTCTTCAGAAGTTTTCAATTGTGAATCCATACAAGTTGTGTTGTATAAAATTACTGCAATAAGACCTTTACCACCAGAAAAACTCTCGGTCAATGGGATCTCTTCGCTAGAAGGAAGTAGACCTTGCTTCTCAACCCACTGTCGAGCCATATCGACAAGATTACCACTGCTTTCTCTAACACCCTCTTTTGCAGCGATATCTGATTTACTGCCATATGGGATTTCAAAATGGGCAACATGTATTTAGATCCTCGATAATCTTAGAAACCCCAACAATGGTACCATTCTTTCTATAAATAGAGAAACTTTTCTACCAAAATAAATAATCTAAGAGCATCTTCTGTGTGTTCTCTTCACAACCATATTGTCCACAATATGGGTACATTGATGGCAAAAATTGAATTGTTTAAATAGTCCTACAGGAAGTAATCTGGTGGAGGCTTTTTAGCAGGTGCTCCTCTTGAATCCTCAAGAGGAGCGGCTTCAAACACACGAAACTGCTTAATAAGATTCTCGTCTAGATCAAGAATCGCTACAACATTTCAACATCTGTAACAGTATTTTAGAGCAAACTAGACTGTAACTATTTGATTATCGACAATGTGAACAACATATGAAGTCTATGCTATTAGTATGGTTAAATGAAGTGACAACACTGCCACCAAAAAGAAAATCTGCACCACGAGGACTCAATCCCCTTCCATCAGTGATGTCCTCTAAATTTGACCATAGTAGGTCACACATAGCACCCTCATGAGGAACTTGTTGCTTCCTATCAGTAGTTCAAATCGGGCCTAATGTAGATATTGTAGAGAGAGACCACCATGAACAGAGAATATCTTATTCTTGATGAGAGAAGATAAGCTTAAGTAATCAAATATATCCGTGCAATATCTCCAAACATTTACTGAACCATACTTCCCTAAGCACTTATCATAGAATCCATATACCTATGTGATTTGGCGACTCTGATAGACCATAGTTATCTCTAATAAGAGTGATTCGATCTGGATATCTCACCTTAAGAGCTAATAGAAGAAGAAATGTCTCAACGGAGTAAAATCCTCTATCAACAAAATCCCGGTGAAACAAGTAATTTGTCTTCGGACAATCACCTCCTACGTTGAATTGCTCTTTCATGTCATAAAATTGCTCATGGATATCACCACATATAGTAACAAGTGCATGGACATTACTTTCTTCAACAAGGATTTCCATAGCTTTAAGATAAGGTGCCTTAATTTTTGATTTCTTTAACGATTCACATCTCTTTAGTTGCTCAAGTTGCTTGTCTAGGTCTGATATTTTTTCAACTTTCTCTGTTACCGACGGCGAGCGACGAGCTTCGTTTAACCAAAATCTACTACTACAAGAGCATATGAGTAGTAGTAGCTAAAAAAAATGTGCTTTCTTCTCTACTGTTCTGCCGTCATTACACAATTCTTGTTTTCTAGTAGTTCCAATGCTTTTCTTCCGTGAAGAATTGATACAAAGACATTCTTCAAACAACCCAACTTCGAGTACAACGTATGAATATGTTAGGCCATTTCAGTCATTAACAGTATAAAAATAGTCCTTCATCAGATATTTATGTGTGGAGCCTGCTAGCTATCCTTGTGGGCATATATCTCAGATACAATATGTTTACTATCCATAACCTATCTATTTGATTTTTCTTCATTTGGAGGTAGAGCTGCATCGGACAAGGAGAAAGAAGAGGATATAGGATATGAAGAAAGAAAAACCATTGTTGCATCCAAATGATGAAAAGAAGAAAACTTACATCAAAATCTCCAAGATATGACCAGGTTAACAAAATTCATAACCAGAAATTCAATTAGCTAGATCCTTCCATGGATAACACATATCAAGTACTGTAAAAACTACTCTCTATCTCCTTTTATTATTACAGTTCCAAGAAAATTCATTTTAAAAGAAAAAGAGGGAGTGAAAAATCAAATTGTGGATGAAGTAAAAGGTCAAATACTAGACAGTAAACTTTATGCCACACTATTATTACAACCACTTACAGATCAAAATCTAACAGGCTTAAGCTATGGTTTAAAATATGAAGTTTAAACATGATTTTAATGATAAGTCTTGACGTGTATGAACATCCCAAATTAACTAAGTAGTCTAGAAATTCAGGCAAAATGTAGTGCTTTGTTCATGTAGAAAGCAAAATATAATTGAATCTGAAAGGCCCCGCTTCTGATAACTTAATTACTGTAGTGTTTCAAGCAATGAATAAATACATACAGAATACAAAGGGAGCACGCCAAGTAATCCTAGATATACCACCATTTACGATTAAAAAGATTGTGCAGATGACCGCAAAATACAATTATCATTAATCCACTAATGAATACTAGAAGAAAAAAATAATTATACCACACACAATCATTTCAAACTTTATGTCAGCTTAAATAACAAAAGAAGAACTACACTGCCAACTCAAATTACATTACGATCACCATGCCTATACACAATCATGAGCATAAAAATTACATTATGATCACCATGTCTATACGCAATAATAATACTCCTAATATTTTTGACAAAAAATCATTGTAGAAATTACATGATGATCACTATGACTATACACAAAAGCTTAACATACTTGACAAAACATCATTCCTACTTCAAAATAGATATCTTTACTATGACAACAACCCATATCATTTTTGAAGTAGAGCTGAAGCTTGATTGACGATATTAATATCATAACGAAGTTGGAGAGGAAGATTGTCTTCTCTTTCTAGTTCATTTTTGTTCAAATGAGGCACTTTGTAGTCATTGCCGTCATTATCTTCCATGACCTAAATCATACAAGATTGTAAAGTAAGAAACACATGATTGAGTTGTTCCGCTTTCATTTCATTAAAAGATCTTTCCACTGCTTCCATTAATTCATTAATATTTTTAGGTGCCTTTTGATATTAAAGAGATTGGATCAATCTAAAAAATTAAGATTTAAAACATTTAAATTTGTATTGTTCAGTGGTTGAAAAAAAAGTCTAATGTCAAATCCATCTTGTTGGGCAGCTTCAATAAAATCCAAATCATTGTTACCAACATGTGGCCTTACATTATCTTGTTGTACAAAGATAGGATTATTTGAATCGAAAGATAGCCATTTTGCTCAATAGCAGGAAGAACTTTCTCTAGTGATCTCTTTAGTTACTGATTGAATGGGTTTTGTTTCCATAGTTCCTGTTGTTCGATTTTTGCTATTCCGCTTAGCTGGTTCCTTAACTACAAATAAGAAAATGCCTATTTTTTTTTTTAGAAAATAACTCAATTCCATTTTCATCAAATCAAGGATGTGCTACAGCATCTATAAATATAATCTTTGGGATAAATTTTTTACTTTTGCAAGAATGATATGAATCTGGCTCATGTTCTCCGAGAAGCAGCTAGTACCTTTCATTTTTTTTGGATAAAAAACCCATTTTTCGTTAAATGAACATAATTAAACATATTCATAAACATGAGTTTTATGTGTATTGTATTTTGATCAATCATTGAGAGGTAGTATTAAAGTCATACCTTTTTGTTTTCTTCGGTTAACTGAGGCTTGATGGAATTAGAATGTGCTCGAATAGTTCAATGTTTCACACGCTGAAAGATGGTTGATTTTTTCATGTTCATCGCAAAATCCAGAGATCACATATTTGTTTGACGACAAAGTGAAATTTCTTTGACTTAACTAATGTGTACTTCAATTCGTTTTCTTCCAACTCTGCCTTTAAGTCTTAAAGACACATCTAAGGACGTATCATTATCAACTGATGATTGACATTTTTTCAAAATACGTTGAATAGTTCTTATTGATTTCTTAAACAAGATAGCAGCTTATGTTATAGACCTGCGTTTAAGATTTCCTTTCTTTCAAAAAATAAAACTTTGCAATTGCTTGACGTTCTTATAATTTCAATCGCTTACTTTCTGATGGTTGAATCTATAGGTACGACAAACCTCATCTTTGAAGTAATGAAAAAAATAAGAGAGAATATAAAGGAAGAATCCAAAACTCACCCCCAAATAAAAGCAGTAACCAGAAGATACAGGACGTCTTTATTTACACTACCACTTGCTAAAATTCAAACAAAAATAAAGTTTGCCCCCATAAAATTGAAATCAAAATCAAATCAGGAAAGTAATTTTTCATGGAAAATTCGTACATGACAACAAATTCGTATCTGAAAAACTTTACTCTTTGTCAAAATCATTACTCTTTGTCAAAGCGCACTTGCTTGCAAGGTTAGCTGGTATCTAGAAATCCATGAACTACCCCATAAGCTCCTTTCTCCAAAAGCTTGAGCCTCCTTTCTCCAAAAGCTTGAGCATACTCTCCTGAATGAGTTCAATCACATACTCAACCTAGAGACTGAGTTCTGGAAGATCAAGTCTAGAATATCTTGGCTCCCGTAAGATGACTCCAACACAAGATTCTTTCACACCCCTACTCTTAATAGGAGGAGGAGAAATAGGATCAACTCCCTCATTGATGAAAGTGGTAAATGGCAGTATCACCCTAAGGAGATAGCCAACACTGTCTAATTACTATGCTAATCTCTATACCACTGATCACTCCATAGGACACTGGGCTACCCAGGCCAACCCCTCCTCCTTGGGCTCCATAAGCCCCCTTAACCATGACTTCCTAGAAGTCCATTGAAGAGGTTAAAAGGGCAGTCTTCTCCTTCAAGCCTAACAAGGCCCCTGTTTTGGATGGGCTTCACCCCTTTATGTACCAAAAATTTTGGGACATACTAGGACCTCCCCTTGTTAGGTTCTGTCAGGAGACCTTTAATTCGTACTCCGTGGATCCTTGAGTCAACTCCACCTACCTCTGCCTCATTCCTAAGTGCAGAAATACTAGGAATGCTACCTCTCTCAAGAACTTTAGACCCATAGGCCTTTGTAACACCCAGTACAAAATCATCACCAAGATCATCGCTTCTAGGATAAAACCCTTCCTAGCAATAATCATTAGCCCCAGCCAAGCTAGTTTTAGCCAAAAGAAGAGCTTATTACAATGCCATCATTATCCAAGAATATGTTAGCCACTTCTCCAAAATGAAAGAAAAGCAAGCTAACATGATCCTTAAAATTGATTGGAAAAAGCCTTTGACAGGATTGAGTGGTCCTTTATTAGACAAGCTCTCTCCTTCTTCAATTTCCCCCACAAGCTCATTCAACTCATCCTCTCTTGCATCTTTACTTCTTTCATCTTTATCTTGGTCAATGGTGGGAAGACCACACCCTTCAACCCCTCCAGGGGAATTGGGCAGGGAGACCCCATGTTACCTTACCTCTTCATCTTATGCATGGAGCTTCTGTCCAGGAGAATTAACTATGAAGTGGACATTCTCCTTTGGACTCCTATATCTATCTCTTATAAAGGCCCCCTATCTTCCATCTCTTTTTTGAAGATGACCTTGCCCTTTTTGCCAAGACTAACTCAAAAAATTGCACTACCATTAATAGGGTCCTCCAGCACTTCAGCTCTCATTCTGGTCAGAGAATCAACTTTCATAAATCCAAAGTAATCTTCTCTGCAAACTGTAAACCTGAGATCCAGACAACCTCTTCTCTATCCTGGGCATACATCCCTCACACCACTTTGGTAAGTACCTAGGATTCCCCATATTCCACAAAAAGCCTGAAAAGGGGGATTTTCAATTCATTATTGACAACCTCACTAGTAAGTTAGCTGGGTGGAAAACAAAATTCCTCAACATGACTGGTAGGGCCACTCTAGCCAAATCTTCTTTGGCCTCCACTCCTAATCATGTTATGCAGTACATACATCTCTCTAATAGCATGCTCAACCAGATTGATAGAACCTAGAGAAACTTAATCTGGGGCACCACTGAGGTCAAAAGAAAAATGCATCTCCTGGGATGGGACACCATCACTCTCCCTAAAAAATATGGTGGGCTTGGCATGCAAAGGGCTGCTATTAAGAATGAAGCCCTCTTGTGTAGCCTGGGTTGGAGAATGTACTCTGAACCCACTTCTCTCTGGGCCAATATTCTCCTATCCAAGTATGGGTCTAGAGGTAGGGGAACTAAAAAAGGCTCTAGAACTTAGAATAATATAACCAACTGTTGGAACCTTTGCAGGGATGCTCTTTTCTGGGCCATCAAGGATGGAACTAAGGTTAGAGCTTGGAAGGATAGATGGATCCCTGGTATGCCTCCCCTTTCTACCATTATCCAAGGTCCCAATACCAACCACTCTACTTTCATCTTGGTTAAGGATATCTGGAGAGGGGGTACTTGAGATTTCACTACTCTACCCTTTCAAATCCCTACTAACATCATTCACAACATACAGAATGTTTTCCTTCTTAGCAACCACCTATCTCAAGACACCCCTCTTTGGAGGATTACTGGAGATGGCACATTCTCTTGCAAAAGTTCCTACCATTTCATCTCCAACCTGAAAAATGGACCTTACGCATCTCATACCTCCTATAATTGGATCTGGCACCTAAGAGTACCCAATAAGGTCAAAACCTTTATATGGCTCTTGCAACACAATAGTCTACCTACTAAAGTCTCTCTTTCTAAAAGGGGTTTGAACTTTCCTAGTTTCTGTCATGCTTGCAGTGATCAGCAAGAGGATCAACATCACATTTTCTTTGGATGTAACCTTGCTAAGACCTTCTGGCAAACTCTTACAAAAGTACAAAGGCAACATTAATCTCCAACTTTCCATGTTTGACACTATTAACTGGGCCTCAACATGGAAAATACTGAACAATGAGTGCTTTGACAACAACACTAATTGGGGCATTCTCCTCCCCTTCTGCTTATGGCATCTCTGGAAAACCAGAAATGCTAACTTATTTCAAAGCTCCAACTCCCTTCCTTGTTTTACCTTACCTCATACTAAAACTGTTAAATACCAGCACCTAGGCCCCCAAGAAGAACATCATCAATCTAAAATGGTCTCCTCTCACCCCTCATATATTTAAGCTCAACAATGATGGATCTTGCCTTGGTAACTCCGGAAGGGAGTGGATTGGCGGGTCATTAGAAATGGACAGGGGAGAATGGGTTATGGTGTTTAGTAAAAGCTTTATCCATGCTACTAATAACCTCATGGAAATCCTTGCCTTTAAAGAAGGCCTCAACCTAGTTCTTCACCAAAACCTCAAGCCCTTGGAAGTCTGCATTGACTCCATGGAAATTATTAATATGCTGCAAAACGGTAACCTGCTATATGACTCACTTCCTTATGAATGCAGATCTCCACTAAGGATCCTGGGGAATCCTCCAGTTCATCACACATACCGGGAGCAGAATAGAGTAGCGGACCTGCTGGCACAGCAAGGCTCTAACCAAAAGATTTTTGACAAACTTCATGTTTATGCAACTCCACCAGCTAGTGTAGTAGTAGTTTTTTTGGAAGATTTTAAAGGAAAACTCCCACTGTGTATCTAGTAACGGGAACTCAATCCCTTTTTCTTATGTTTTTGAGCCTGAATAGGCCTTGCTTTGTAAAGAACTAACTTTATTTAAATGCAATTCTATTTAACCAAAAAAAATGTAGTACCCTTTTAGACTTTTTTTACTCCACTAGTAATATTGTACTACTTTAGAGTATATTTTTAAAGTTAAAATAATAAAAGTGCATAGTGGTCCAATATTTTTTTAAGAAGGTTAATTTTGTAACTTTAACAAAGTCAATATTTTTTAATATCTTTTGAGTATGTAAAGATGGTTAATTTATTTATTAAACCTAATTTTACCAAAAATATCTTTGAAAGTCGATCGACATTCATCTACCATATGTAAATTGCAACAAAACAATGCAATGATAGAGACATCAAAATAATACAATTAAATCTAATCTTTACACACAAAATTTTCTCAAAGTCGTCCGACACTCATCTACCACCTGTAAACAATAACAAAATAATACGATAATAGAGATTTCAAAATAATACAACTAAACCTAACATTTACATAAAAAATTCCTCAAAGCCGACAAACATTTATCAATCACCTATAAATTGCAACAAAATAATACGATAAAAGTGATATCAAAACAATACAATTAAACTTAAATTTTACATACAAAACTTCCTCAAAATCGATCGAAATTCATCTACAAACTTTAAACTACCACAAAATAACAAACTAATAAAGATATTACAATAATACAATTAAACATAACCTTTACCTGAAAAAAATTTTCAAAGCCGACCCATATTTATCTAGCATCTGTAAATTAAAATAAAACAATACGTACGAATTTTCGTTAAAATATATATTTGGGCATAAATTTTTTAGGTTGAAATTTTTCTCTCAAGGAAAAAGGCACTACCAGTAATTAGATCTATGGTGACTGTTGCAAAACCATTGCAATAGACCAAAAAACATAGCCATAGACCTATTGCAATGGTTCTGCAAGTGTCTCATAGGTGGGCGTTGCGACAGGTCTATGGCAACAGTTTCTGCGATGATTGTCTAAACCGTCGCCATAGGTAGAGCTATGGTGACGGTTTTGACAATTGTCACCATAGATAGACCTATTGCGATGGTTATTTTTTAACTTATTGAGACGCCTATTTTTATCTATTGCAACGGTTATGAACCGTCGCAGATGCTATTGCGTTGGTTGGTAACAGTTGCAATAGCATTTATTGCAACGCCTTTAGTACTCTATTGCAATGCTTTTTGAGAACCTATTACAACTATTTCATTACTTATTATTGCAACGCTTTTGTTGTTCTGTTCCAACGCTTTTTGACTACTTATTGCAATGGTTTAATAATCTATTACAACAATGATTACCACATGTTATTAAATTGAAACGATTTATATAAATAGTCATATTAATGTAAATTTTATTTACATACATAATAAATTATAACACAATATATACACATCACAAAACAAAATTAATCATTAATAATCTCATAATCCAAAATTGCACTAGTATTAGAGATTTTAATGCATAATTGCACTATAGACAAAAGCAATTTCATGAGCAGGACCTCCAGTTTTCAGATATTCGGTCGTTCGTTTGTCACTTTGCTTCTCTGGATTAAGTTAGCATCTTCCACATCCATATCTGCACCTGAAACAAAGGGAGGAGATATTAGAAAGATTATAAGGCTAATTCTATTCTTTAAAATGCTCACATCATAAACAAAAAACTGTCAATTTATCATACACATGATGTATCAGTGTGCATGTACTTTTTTAATACTAACAGAATGATGCCTCATTTGCCAAAAAGTTGGTGACTTCATAAATTGCCGGTAATAAATGAAATTCTCATAAACTCTTGTTAAACTAACAAGTGATGGCTTCATTTACAAAAAATTAGGCAAACTTCCCAAATGATTTAATCTCTCGGAGTGACTATTAGACCATCTAAAACATCAGTACAAGAGTTTGAGTTTAAGAAGATGTGGCTCAGCACTAATTGATCATTCAGGAGTACCAATGGGGGAGGGGGAGGGGGAAGGGGTGACAGTGACACAGGCTTCTGTAAAGGAGTCTTGATTTTTCCACAAGAAGACAAGAAAAACATTTCCCTCTGGAAGTGTAACATGGACTTTCGAAATTGATGAGTGTATTTGGAACCTCAGAGAACGTGTGGTAATTTTCAGAAACTGCGGAAATGACAGCATAGTTATCTCTAAATAGTATTGTTTGAGGTAGTTTTATTTTTTTCAGACTATCTACCAGTTTAGAGAGAAAAAAAAAGAGAATCTTAAGAGTTAGAGATCTGGTACGGCCAAATGTCATCTTCAGAAAATGCTCTTGAAGCCCAAAACATAAGAGATATAATCAAATATCGGTCCTGAACGCCTCAAGTCCATAAAACAGACATAACCAGTAGATATTCCTAAAACAAGAGCTTGCATCTGCTGCATATGGCACACATATAGATTCATGACTAGTTTTCTAACTCTGTTTGCTATCATGTATAAACCTCACTAAGCAGTCCTATCGCTCTCTCTGTCTTCAATATGTAACTTTAATTTATGTCTGACAGATGTGCGATGATTTAACAATCTTGGTCCAAAAAACAATAAGAGAAGGAAAAAGTTTTTGTTCAATCTATTTTTCTTCCAACAATCTTGACTGAATCTATCAGTCTTACAAATATTTAGAAATCGAACTAGTCAAAAATCATGATGCTTGGACAGATGAAGTAAATTCAGAGCACAAGTCTTAAATATTGCACTACTATGATTAGAGACCCAATTAATAAGATAACAGAAGCTATTACTGAAAGAGGAGAAGCAAATCTAGTATTCACTAAGAAAGCATTAGTTATTTGATTAACATAGCAATATTTAGACGACTCCTTTGAGGAGGAATTAAGACGACTATGCAGCAAATGAGATATTGCAAACTTGCAACACACCAAAGTAACTTAAAATTGAAAAAGTAAAAGAAATAAGAAAATCTTGCCTTTCCACAAACTGGACATGTTGCACTTCTCATCTGCCACTCATATATACAGCTGAGGTGATAATGATGAGAAAAATTTGTAGATATCTTAGGATTCTCTACAAGTGCCTCTTGACTGATTAGGCAGATCAAGAAAAACATCCAACCTTGTAGCTAAAATATCAACTTGGAGCGTTATTGCATCCTCTTTTGTCACTCTATTGTAGTTCAAATAGCTTGTTAATATCACAAAATTGTAAAATAATGTCAGCTACCTTCAAGGCATGTGGGGGACATACATCCTCATCTTCTGATGAGAAAACTTCATATTGAACTCCAGTCACCATCATTGATGAATACTTTTTCGGTAAACCTCTATCCTGAGAACTGATTGTGTCACATGAACTGTTTATGGAAGCTACAGCAGTCGAAGATGATGGGACTTGATTAGCTAAAGTCCCAACATGTTGGACCAAATATGGCTCCACACTGATGACAAGTAATACTTAAAAGTAAATATCATGATAAGGAACAGTCAGCATTTTGTATATAGCTAGCAGCTTAAAGAGGAAAATTTTTAGAAAATACAATTGCTGGCATAGTAATAATCCAATGCTCGATGAGCCTATAGTAAACCACAAATTATATTTTGATGAGTTGATACAGACTGAATGTTGCAGGCAGCAACATGATAGGTATCTTTAAATTCAAATTTACAAGCAGACACGAAATATCATTGAGTTTGTCATATGTAAAGGAATTACTGATATTACTTGATATGATATTTATAGTGACAGGCACTTGTCACTTCGAAACAGACTTGGAGATGTATTGCAAGAGCAGTTTCCATTTAAACTTCGTTTAGAGTATCAGAATAGGGAAGCAACATAAAAATATAATGAGAATCTCAACACTGGCCAGGGACAACATACGATTACACATATCCCATTGTCAAAACTCAAAAGGGATGGCATCTAATGAAGGATTTGTTTGCCAAATAAGAAAAACATTTGTAGCTTAGCTGATTACCGCAACTATAGGACCACAACAAACAACAATCTTAATGACTATAGAAACATGTTACGTGCCTGCAGGCACCAAACCTTGATGTAAAATAAACAATGTTACCATGTGCAATTAAAATAGTAGTCACACTAACTTGTCGTTTACATCAAATTGGAATATAGTTGACAAGAAGAACATGCACCAGACAACGAGAAGAACATGCACCAGACAACAGACAACAAAAACAGTTTAATATAGATTCAACACAGGTGAGGATTGAAGAATATAAACCACTTCAAACATCTGCTTGACTTGGTAAGAAAAACATGAATAGATAATACATATCGAACAAAGAACAACCTAAGAAAATGATCCCAAAGTAACTCGAGCACACTCATTTTAAGAATCTAAGGTTACAAAATATTACACACGGGCTAGATACCCAAAACTAACCACTAACCAGTCACCACATTTTCCTTCCAGTATTATTTCCTCATTGCTGGCCATTTCTGAACCTCGCAAAGAATATTAAATTTCCATATATTGCACAAGAAGGTCATCTACATAAAGGGGATTTAGCAAATAATTAAGCAAGATCAGACGGTCAAAATCCCAAAATGAACAAATTAGGTCAACAATCAAAAAACCCAAAATAAAAACTCAAAAAATTAGTCAAAATCATCAATTAGAAACTAAACTAACCTTAAAATCAACAAATTAGAAGAAATCCCCAAATTTTCTCGGAAATTTAAGTGGTGGTCGGAGCAGTGGTGCCTCTTTACAACTTCTTGGAGGATGTTGTCGCAGCTGAGATTAATAGAATACAAATATGGCAGTGGCTGAAATATGACGGATTTAGGGTGAAAGGGAACTCAAATGGTCGGATAGATGGCTGAGGATGGAGATAGATTGAGAGAGATGTTGAAAACGAGAAGTTGAAGCTGAATATCAATGGCGGTCAGAGCTGAATCAAGGAGCCTTTGCTTTGTGGTGGATGATATTGGACACAGTATATTTTTAGAGGACAAGTATATATATAAAGAGAGAGATGATAAAACTGATGCAATAGGGTATAGATAATAAAACCGATACAATAAGGTGGAAACCGTTGCCTTAGCTAACTCTATGGCAACGGTTATGGAAACCATTGTTATAGGGTGGTCTAATGCAACGGTTATATAACAATTGCAATGGTTAAATCATCAAATAGGTCTATTAGAACAATTTTCTTTTGCAACGGTTGGAACCGTTGCAATAGGTAGTCTATAGCAATGCTTTTCAGACCGTTGCCAAAAGTTTTGTTGCAATAGGGGTATTTTATGGTAGTGCTACCTAGGACTGGTTCTAACCATGCCCCATTAGTCATTACCATGAAAAAAGGTTCACAACAAATTGTAAAACCTTTTGAATTCTTGGATTTTTGTTTTGAAAATAAATCTATGATTGAAGTGGTGAGGCAAAATTAGAAAACTGAGGAAGTGGGTAATAGTTTCTGGCTATTCAAGCACAAAGTTAAAAATGTAAAGAAGGCTCTGAGTAGATGGAGTAGAAACAGATTTGGGAACATTTTTCAGCTACTGACAATTAGAGAAGAAATAGTCTCAATTAAAGAGGAGCTTTTTGAAGAACAACCCTCACAAGAATATTGAATGGTTCTTCAGCAGGCATAAGTAGAGGTGAAGAAATATCTTCACTTTGAAGAGCAATTTTGCAGACAAAAGGATGGTATTACATGGTAATGGAGATAGAAACATAAGATTTTTTCATAGTCTTTTGAAAGGGAGGAGAAAGAAACTACAACTGAGAAGAATTAAAAATGGTGCTGGTGACTGGATTGAAGACACAAGATTGATTGCTGAGGAAGCTATGAGATGTTTTAAGGATCAGTTCTCTCAAGAAGCAGAAGGCACAAACTATGATTTGCTGAACTATCTTTCAGAAATTGTGATAGAGGTAGATAATGAAAATTTAAATGTTACTCCTACTATGGAAGAAGTCACAAATGCAGTGTTTTCTCTAAATGGTAGTAGTATTTGTGGACCAGATGGGCTGTCAGGTATCTTCTATCAGTATTGCTGGAAAATTGTGGCGTTGGACATTTTGGATATGGTAAAGGATTTCTTTAAAGGTAATACATTGCCAAAAAGTATTACACATCAAATTTAGTATTGATTCCTAAGGAGGAGTTGGTGGAAAGTTTCACTGACCTCAAGCTTATTAATCTCAGTAATTTTATAAATAAGGTCATTTAAAGAGTTGCATGATCGATTGAAGGGATTATTGCCTAAATTGATATCTAGTAATCAGACAGGATTTGTCAAGGGCAGGAGCGTCACTGAGAACGGCCTACTGACACAGGAGAGAGTTGCAAATATCAGATTAAGAGGAAAACCAGCTAATGTAGTTTTGAAGCTAGATAAGTCTAAGGCCTATGATAGAGTGTCATGTTGTAAATGACCAAGGTGATGAGAAAAATGGGGATTTCAGAGGTCTTTATAGATATGAATGGAGGTTGGTTGCTAATAATTGGTATTCTATCATCATCAATGGGCAATCTTATGGGTTTTTCACTCTACCAGAGGATTGAAATAGGGTGATCCTTTGTCACCTACTTTATTTATCCTTACTGCAGAGGTATTATCTAGAGCTCTCAATTCTTTATTTGAAGATGGTATGTATAAAGGTTATGGGTTGCATAAATGGAGTAGGTATCTAAATCATCTTGCATATGCAGATGATACCATAATCTTTACTTCTGCAGATAAACCATCTTTAGATTTGATGATGAAAGAGTTAACTGATTATCAGCAAATGGCAATTAATAAGTGAGAACAAGAGTTCTTTCTAGATGTACCAAAAAGTGGCAGCCACATTGATGAACGAAGTCAAAAAATATTACTGGTTTTGCTCAGGGACTGTTTCCTTTTTAGTATTTGGGTTGTCCAATTACACATGCTAGAAAAACAAAAACCTACTATAATGATTTGATAAGAAGGTGAAGAACAGACTTTAAAACTAGAAAGCTAAACTGCTTTCTTTTGGTAGGAAGGTTTTTGTAATTAACAATGTTTTACAGAGTATACCTGTATATTTGCTATCAGCAGTGGTTCCACCTAAGTTCATCTTGAATGAAAATGAAATTCATAAGTCTTCAACATATTTTTATTGAATACAAAAGAGAAAGGCAAAAGTAAGCACTGGGTAGCCGGGGACAAGATATGTTTCCCAAAAGAAGAAGGAGGTGTGGAATTTAGGGATCTGTTTGATATTTCAAAAGCCATGTTTGCAAAATTATGGTGTTCTTTTAGAACTTCAAGGTCTTTGTGGACTGATTACATGTGGATTAAGTATTGTAAGAAACTTATTCCAACAATTATACAGTGGAGAAGTGGATCTCAAGTTTGGAAGAAGATGCTAGAGGCAAGAGATGCTATTGAACAGGAAATTTGGTGGGAACCTACAGTACGATCCTCAAACATATGGTTTGATAATTGGACAAGATTGGGGGTTTTGTACTATGTGGTAGATCCTGCTTTTCCTATTAATGAAAAAGTTGGTGACATTGATTCTTTGATGACTGAAGAAAAGTGGGATGTACAGAAAATACAGGGGATCATACCAGATGACATTGTGTAATACATTGTGGACAATATTTCAATCAATAAGGAGGCATCACCATGGGATATACCTTTGTAGAATCCAACAACTAATGGGAGGTTTACAATAGCTAGTGCTTATTAACTAGTTAGACAAAGGAAAACAGTTGTTGATCACTGGAAATTCATATGGAGTAAAGGTGTGCCTTTCAAAATTAACTTCTTTTTATGGAGGTTGTGGAAATTTAAGATCCCAGTTGATGATATTTTACAAAGATGTGGAATTAATTTGGTTTCTAGATGCAGGTGCTGTGTTGAACCTCATCTAGAAATAGTTCATTACTTATTCATTTCAAGTGATTTTGCCTCTAGGGAGGGGAACTACTATGCAATAAGTTCAGGTGTAGAAGGACCATTCATACAGTGTCATCAAACTTTATCTAAATGATGGAGTACAAAATTTGGAGGTAGACTCAAGCCTATTGCCTAGGCTATTTCATGACTAATATGTTGGCAATTATGGAAAAGGGGAAATAAAATAAATTATGGAGGCTCAGTTTCTCTGAATAGGGTTATTCATGATATCAATGTATATTTGTATCACTTAACCATTATTAGATATCCATGGTTTAAAGGAATTCCAAACAGCTGGACACTATTAGTAGATTTCCTACAGAATTACAAAGCATAACTGAAGACAATTTTAGTCAAGTGGAGAAAGCCAAGCCAAGGATTGTACAAGTGCAACTCAAATGGTTCTTTAAGGGGGAATTCTGTTGCAAGCTCAATAGCTTTTTGTGTGAGGAATGAAAGAGAGGACAATATGTATGCCACTTGCAGACAAGTGCAGGACAATACTACTATTTTAGCAGAAGTAATGGCAATGAAGGAAGGTTGTGATTATTGTGTGGAAAATCAGTTTCTATCTCTTGTATTAGAAACTGATTCGCTAGCCCTGACTAAAATAGTAAGGGGAAATAGGAGATCCCCTGGAACACAGGAGTATTTATCAGGAGAATAAAAAAGATTATGGAGGGAGGCTTGATTCAAGTCCAACATACTTTCAGAGAAGGAAGCATCTTTGTAGATTTTTTAGCTGACTGGTGTTTTAGTTTTGCAGGTACGAAAAGTTAATTCATTCACGAAATGACCACGGAGAGCAAAAAGCATCATAATCTAAGATAGACAACAGTTACACAATTGAGAATAAGGAAAATGAGGATAAAAACACCTGACTAGAGCAACCTTTTTGAAAAAATAGTTAACACTCCCCGATTAAGAAGTGTCACGCACAGGGGAAGTTCAAGCATATCACAAAATTTACATTTATTCAGGGTGGCAGATGTATAGCCCACTGATCTATTAAATTTCAACTGGTTAATGTAACTAAACTAGTAGAAAGATATTGTTCAAACCAATATGAAGGTGTTATTAATCTCTACGAGGTTCATCCCTTTGTAAAGGAATAAACAACATCTTTCAACTAGTTGCTTGCATTTAACAAAAAATGTCAAATCTGCCCCTCATATGAGTTAAGATAACTCTATAGCTTGGAATTATAATTCATTGGTAATGATTACATAACACCTAGTGAGAGCTTAAGGTAACTTGAAGTGTAATCATTCCAAAGCTCCATGGCCGTATTTTAGCACAAAAGAGAGAGGTTGATAATTGACACCAAGTTATTAAAAATAGAAGTTACAGATCTATACCTGGAACAACAAATTTCAGATGCTACAGAGATGCTGCCATTGAGCTCGGTTGAGAGTTGTCGGAGAAGAAGAAGAAGATCAACGGACCAAGGATTTTCCAATTTCCTAATCTTTTGCTACTTTCTAGAATAGGCTAGCCTTTTAGCTTTTACTATTTCGTTTTTGGATTTTTGGGTTGGGCTTTTCTTGTCCATTGTTGTACATATTTTCTTCAATAATAGGGCCTTGACCCGCTTTTGGATTAAAAAATATTGCTGCACATAGAAATAATTATTGTAGAAGTAACATCTAAAGTATATTTTGATTCAAGAATAGTGTTTTCTCTCTCATTTGTAAAATTTTAATGAATACTCTAATCAATCAAAATATAATAAATAGTGTTAATATTTCTGCTATCTCTAGTAAAATTGCTAAAATAGAAAGTGACAAAATTGAAATATTTCAAAAGAAAGTTTTGATAAAGTCTATAAAATTGGATATTTGATTTTGTAAAAAATTATAATATTTAAACTTTAGAATTTACTATTGCAATTAATAGAAATATTGAGACTATTAAATTATTAGCAGCTGAAGATATTAATAGATATAGAACAAATTACAAGTTCCTTCACATATGTCTTGTTCAAGTAGTAGTTAAACCATTATATAGATTTGGTTTAATTATACCTATATGTCTACTTTTAAAAGATAATAGGTTATTAAATTTTGATGATTTGTTATTAGTAGTATTACAAAGTAACCTCGCTAATGACCCGATATACTTTAATTGTTATCCTAATTTTTCTATAGTTATTAATGATCAAAATGTTATGGATACATTACTTAAAATGTTAAAAAAAAAAAAAATGAATAGTAAGATAAATACCATAGAAATAGCAATAATCTATAGAGTATATTATAGAATAATGAAAACAACCTTATCCTCTAAGGCTAAACTAATATGTAATGAATGAGCTATCATACTTATGGAAACTAACCATAATCATAATAATATCTTTGTCCCAAAAATTATAAAATGGGATGATGTATTAAAGAATGATAATTGACATTTCGACTTTATAACGGAGCCAAAAATCGAAGAAGAAAATTCAAACATTGAACAAGTTACACAATATCCAGACGGATTTATAGATTTAAAATTTCTAAGATCCCAATCTTTTAATCAAGCATTTTCAAGTAGAACAATGTCCTTTTTCAGACCTTCAGTCTCCAAGTCTATAGAAGAAAGGGAAGTAACATTAGAAGATATTGAAAGAAAATTAAAAGGAGTAGATTTCTCAAAAACTATTCTCAAAGTAGAATACGAATTTAAAAATTTAAAGACTAAATAATCATTTAGTCCCACTGCTAATGAAATGCTAGGAGTAAAAGATTCTCTATGCATGATTAGGGCAGATGTAATATTTGAACCTGACTTTGAATATTTAGATACATTTTGAAATAGCCCAAAAAATTATATTAAAAAGGAATGGTATAAAAAAAGATATTCATTAAAAGAAAGATATTATTTTAGAGAAAAATGGTGCAATGACATGAAAAGATTAAGATGTAATATTAAATTTTTTAAATGATTTAAAATTACAGGAAAATTAGCTGATCAAAAGGATTCATTAAATATGATTTTTAATAAATTGTATACTAGTGATAAAGTAATAGAACCAGTACTTTCTCCGCTAGGCGAAATTAGTCTACCAATAGATGGTAGAATTATTACTGCTTCACCCCTTAAATTAGATATAGTAGATACTAATGGTGATCCTAAAAATAAGGATATAAATAGAATACTTCAACAAAATAATTATACCAATCAATTATTACATGGAGTATCTAAACAGAGTCTCGAAGCTGAGAATAAATCAACTTTTAAAGATAAATCAAGTTTTTCTTATTATGATAAAAAGTTGAAAAATCACCCAATATTTAAATTACCCGAATTTTCAAAAGATAAATTTACTAAATTTGAAGAAAAAATTAAAATAACAGATATTTTAGAAAAAACTAATGAAAGATTAAAATCTGAATTAAAAGTCTCTACTGATAAGGTTAAGAACTTTATCGGCGAAAAACGATGATGAAATTAACAAATTAAGTTCTAAATATTCAGTAAAAAAGAATTATTATAAAAGGATCACTTTTTCAGATATTCAGTATGAAGAAAATGAATTTTTATCTCATACTTCAAATTCCGAAGAAGAAATTGTCGAATGGAATATAAATGGATTAGTAGAACATCAAATATATAATGAACTATATGAAATGAGAATGGCCATTACGGCATATAAAATTAACAACATGATAGATAAACAAGCTACTATTTTGATTATATTAAGATTTACAAGTAATATAAGATATTGGTGGGATAACAACCTCATAGATAACAATAGGCAAAGCATATTAAATGCTACAACTCTTACTCAAGCTATTAATACTGAGTCAATGGGACAAAAAGTTAAGAATCAAGTCTTAGAAAATGTCACCGCCACTTTAATTTATAATATAGTTAAACATTTTAAAGGAAAACCTCAACTTTTTCAAGATAGAAGCTTAGAAATATTATTAAATTTATCTTGTCTAAAATTAGAGGATTTTAGATGGTATAAAGATATTTTCCTCAACAAAGTCATGGTTAGAGAAGAATTTAATCATGATTATTGGAAAGAAGCTTAGAAATATTATCAACATATGTAAACCAAATAATTTTTGTTAGAAATTAGTCAGCACTTTTGAGGCCTATTTAAGGTTTTCAACTTATAATAGCTGAAAGCATTCTAAAATTTTCCTAACTCAGAAAATCTCTCTACCATTATCCATATTTTTCATCTCCCCTTGTAATCTCTTTTTTATTTCCCTAATAAATAAATAAAAAATTGCAAGTATAAATTTCTCTCTTTCTCTACTATTTTAATTAATTTTATTTTACATTTATTTTTTCTTATTTTGTGATTTTAAAGTTAATTTTAAAGTGTAAAATACTTTTAAAATATAAACTACTTTAAACTATTATTTTGCTACCATTTTTTTGATCCCTTTTTCAAATGGATCAGAGCCAAGTTGCTCGGGAGGGAGTATGAGTTAGAGTGGCTAGAACATTACACTTTTCTAGAGTTGATCGAAATTAGTGTTACTCCTAAAATAATTATTTTTCTTGTTAGTAGTTTCTGCTGTTCTTCCTCTATGGTCCTAATTTTATTCCTTAAGTTGGATAGCCATTTAGTAGCGATTTAGACGTTGGCAAATCTAAAATTTTTCATTAAATTAGCTTTGCTTATGTGGTGAAAAATAGAGCCGGGCCCAGAGGGTGTTCCCATCGCCACGCCTATAAAAATAAAATAAGAGAATTTTAGCAGAAGAAAATTAGTAATTACTGCACATATAAATAATTATTATAAAAGTAACATCTAAAATAGATTTTGATCTTGGGATAATGTTTTCTGTCTCATCTATAAAATCCTAATGAATATTCCAACGAATCAAATCGTAATAAATAATGTTAATATTTTTGCTATATCTAGTAAAATTGCTAAAATAGAAAGTGATTTATAAAATTAAATATTTAAAAAGAAAATTTTAATCGAATCTATAAAACTGGACACTTTTATTTTGTAAAAAATTATAATATTAAAACTTCTGAATCTACTGTTACAATTATAAGAAATATTGAGATTATAAAATTATTAGCAGCTGAAGATATTAATAGATATAGAAAAAATTACAAGTTCCTTCACATAGGTCTTGTTCAAGTAGCAGTTAAACAATTATATAAATTAGGTTTAAATGTGCCTATGCGTCTACTTTTAAGAGATAATAGGTTATTAGATTTTGATGATTCATTATTAGCAGTATTACAAAGTAACCTCGCTAATGGCCCGGTATACTTTACTTGTTATCCTAATTTTTCTATAGATATTAATGATCAAAATGTTATGGATACATTAACTTTAAATGTTAAGACAAAAAATATGAATAGCAAGATAAATACTAGAGAAATGACAATAATCTATAGAGTATATTATAGATCAATGAAAACAACCTTAGCCCCTAAGGTAAAAATAGTAAGTAATAAAGGAGCTACCATACTTATGAAAGCTAACCATAATCATAATAATACCTTTGTCCCAAAAATGATAAAATGGAATGATATATTAAGAAAAGATAATTGACATTTCGACTCCATAACTGAGCCAGAAATTGAAGAAGAAATTTAAACTTTTAACAAGGTACACTATACCCAGACGAATCTATAAATTTAAAATTTCTAAGATCCCACTCCTTTAATCAAGTATCTTTAAGTAGAAGAATGTCCTTTTCTAGACCTTCAATCTCCAAATCTATAGAAGAAAGGAAAGTAACATTAGAAGATATTGAAAGAAAATTAAAAGAAGTATATATCTCAAAAACTATTCCCAAAGTGGAATGCGAATCTAGAAATTTAAAGAATAAAAAATCAGTTAGTCCCACGACCAGTGAAATGCTAGGAGTAAAAGATTCTCTATGCATGATTAGATCAGATGTAATATTTGAACCTGACTTTGAATATTTAGTTAAATTATGAATAACCCAGAGAATTATATTAAGAAGGAATGATATAAACAAAGATATACATTCAAAGAAAGATATTTTTTTTAGAGAAAATGGTGCAATGACATGAAAAGATTAAGATTTAATATTGAATTTTTAAATGGTTTGAAATTACAGGAAAGTTAGATGATCAAATTGAATCATTAAATATGCTTGTCAATAAGTGGTATGCTAGTGATAAAGTAGTAGAATCAATAATTTCTCCGTAGAAGAAACTAGCCTACCAGTAGATGGCAGAATTGTTACTGCTTCACCCTTTAAATTAGATATAGTAGATACTTAAGGTGATCCTACAAATAAGGATATAAATAGAATACTTCAACAAAATAATAATACCAATCAGTTATTACAGAATTATCAAAATTTTTCAACGATGCAATTTCTATATTTGAAGAAGATTCTTAAGTCGTCTATGAAATTATAGGAGAAAATAATAACAAACTAGAATCTCAATCAAAATTCACTAATAATATAGATAATAATAGTACATGTTGGAACTATGAAAAAATAATACATAAAATTAAAAATTGCAGAATCCTAAATAAAAAGAACGACATGATAAATCTCTTATAACTAAGAGAAGAAATGAATAATGATTTATGTTGTACCTTTGAAGAAAATGAAAATAATTCCTCTTCAAAAGAAAATATTAATAGTAGTTGCAGTAATAAATTAGCAAATCATTTTAAATGCACTAGTACATGTTGCACTTGCAATAATCGTTTTATAAATATTATTACTAATAACGACAAGGGGAAAAAAGTCTTATTTGATATAATCGATTATTTAGAAGATCCAACCCTTAGAAGAAAATATTTAATAGCTTTAAAAAATATTGTTCTTAATCAACAGTCTGATAAAACATTAATTGAACTCTCTAACTTAAAGGATAGGTCAAATAAATTTAAAGAACAAAAATAAAAAACAACTATACAAGACCTTCAAATAGAGTTACAACACTTAAAAAGGAAATCCAAGAAAATTAAGCAGGGATATAACAATGAATCACTTGCTCATGCTAATAATTTACCTTCTAATAAAAAATCAGAACCATATCAATTAGAGCTTGAAGAGACATCAAAAATAAAAAAGAATGATAAAAATATAAGGTCTCAAAAAAATCAATCAAAAATTGACAAAATTACAAAAGATAAAGCACAAAGTTAACATATATCCATTACATTAGTTATAAATAAAATTACACAATTCACAAAGTGGCATTATTAAATACAGAAGTCGATTGAAACTGCATCATTGAAGGAATGATCCCCACCAAGTATCTTGAAAAGGGTACTACAAAATTATTCTCTGCAACAGACGAAAGATTAAAAATAAATTATAAATTACACGAAGCACACATCTGCAATGATGAAATTTGTTTCATAAATGATTTTGTAATAACAAAAGATATAAATAAAGAGATAATTTTAGGTCTACCTTTTATAAATCAAATAAAACTTTATACTGCCGAATTAAATGATCTTCACACCAATATTTTGGAGAAAAATATTATTTTTTTTATCTAAATAGTTTATCGAAAGAAGAAAATAACCTTATAAAAAGTAAAACGGTCTTTAAAATCAATTTAATTTTGCAACAGATAAATTATTTAAAAAATAAAATAAAATAAATGAATCCTATTTATAAAACCTCAGAAGTAGAAGCAAAGATTAAAAATCTACAAGGTGTCATAGAGCGAGAGATTTGCTCGAATTTTCCTAATGCCTTTTGGAAAAGAAAAAAAACATATTGTTGAATTATTCTATATTGAGGGATTTGATGAAGAATTATTCCAACTAAAGTAAGACCCATTCAAATGAACCATGAATTAATGGAATACTGTAAAAAGAAAATTAGCAATTTATTAGATAAAAAATTATTAGATCTTCTAAATAGTCGGGAGTTGTTCAGCCTTTATGTTAATAATACTGCTGAAAAAGAATGAGGTGCCCCGAGATTAGTTATCAATTATAAACCTCTTAATATTGCATTAAAATGGATTAGGTACCTTGCAGACACATGATTTTTAACCCTTCCCAAGTTTTAACATATTTTTTCAACATTAAATATTCATATTTTTTCCAATATCTATTTTAGCTTTTATTTTATTTTAATCAATTTTAATTAAAATAAATAAATAAAGTTACATTATTAGGGTATTTTTATTTTATTTTTTAATAACAATAATACGAAAAGAAATTCAAAAATACTTTTTCCTTTTAATTTTAATAAATAATCTAGTAAGTTTAATGTTTTTAACTATATTTTATTTTAGGCTTGTTATAAACTTTTCTGGTATTTTTTTTAATATAAAAACATAACTAATTAATATTTTGTTATTATTATTATAGTATTATTGTTATTATTTTATTTTTTTATCTCAATTTTTTTTATCTTATCTTATTTTAAAAAAAAATTATCCTAAAAATCTATCCCAACCACCCTCACCTTTTTCTCAACCCCCTTGACTCCCTCAACTACCCACCCTATACACTTATATAACACAACACACACGGACGAAGAAGGGGAATAAGGAAAATAGCGAGGGCGAGAAAGTGAAAAGAATAGAAGATTAAAAAGATTTAGAAGCAAAAATAAAAGTATTTTGAAAAAAAAGAAAGCAGTAGAAGAACATGCAAAGCAAAGGTTAGAAAACTTAGATAAAAACAATAGAAAAATAAAAAAAGTTTTTTGAGTTTGAGTCCCCGTTCGAATTTTTTGGTGACGACATTTTGATTTTCATCTTTAGTTAAATTATCACACAGGTTCTACTTGAGATCCTTTCTATTTATTTTGTAAATTTTATTATAATCACATAATGATCAAAGTTATTTTAATAATTTCATAATTTAAGATGTATAGTTTAATATTTATGTAATTTTTTTTGTTTTATGTTTTTATTTGTAATTTATTTATTGTCTTAAATCAAAGAAAAAATGGAATCTTAATTAGTTTGTCAGTAATTGTCAATTGTTATGTTGTGACATGTTTGCTTACTGTTCTTCGTGATTAATTTCGTTAAATATTAAAGTTCTTGGATGATAAAAAAAATGTAACGTTTTTCGTTTTTAAAAAATGCCAATATATTATTTTGTTATTATTTATTTTTTTATTTTTTAATGGATTATGAAAGTTTTACAGTATAATTAAAAAGGGATTAAAATAGATAGGTGCATGCACACTAAAAGTTCCCATGCACGTACAAAGTGAGAAACAAAATACAGAAAAAAAAAAGTGGACAGATGACAAAAATGAATTAAAAAAAAGGAGAGGCAGAAAGTATTCAAACCAAAAAAAAAAAAAAAAACAACTTAGAGAAAACGTGAAAAAAAAAAGATAAAGAAAAATTAGGAAAAAAAGTGGATAACAGTTTTACATTTGTTAGGTAATTATTAATTTTTTTTCTTTTCTCTTTCTTTTCTTTTCTTGTTAACTTCACTGTGATAATTTATTAATTTTGTTAAAAGTAGTTTTATTAATTAACTTTGTTATGAATTATGTTAATTTGGCTTTTAAGTAGTTTTGTTAAGTTTATATATTAATAATTTATTTGTAAGAGTAAGATTAATCCTTTTCGCTTAAAATGATTTTAAAATATATAAATCATAATTGATATACTGAAAAGAGAGGAAAAACCCATTTGTAAGGGAGCGAGACGAGTTGCGGAATAATCCAAAATTCGTTGCAAAATAAAGAAATAAAAAGAATAAAAATGAATAATGTAAAATTGTTTTGAGTTTATAAAGGACGAACGAATGCCTTTTAACGCTAGATATGCTTTAGACATGTCTAATATATTTGTCTCGACTAAGAATGCAGCATACGCATCTTTCCGAGATGTTTTAAAATAATTTGAGGATGCAATATTGTACCTCAATAAAGATCGTCCTAAAATTAATTCTCCCTAGCTTAATACAAGAGGTATAGACAAATATTTTTGGTATAGTAAAAATGAGCGAATCAAGGCCTTCAAACATAATTTATCAAATAGTTCAAGTTAAGTATAAGTCGATAAAGCAACTATGTTAGAACCACGGGACTCTAGGGGTGCCTCACACCTTCCTCTCGGTCAACAGAATTTCTTACCCGATCTTTCATTTTCGTAGACCAAAATAAAGAGTCATTTCCTTTTGATTAGGGATTCAATAAGGTGACTTGGAATACCACAACTCAATTCCAAGTGGTGACTCTATAAATAAGTAATCCCTATTCAATATTGTCACTTTAATTGGAAAAATCCTTCGACTTCGAAACCCTTCGGCAAAAAAATGGTGTGACATCTCTGGCGACTCCGCTGGGGATCTAATTATAATTCAAGTTTTTAATATTGACTTATACTTGCTTTAATTATTGTTGATATTGTGTTTGTTGGTCTTATGTGCTACTTGTCACTTATTTATTGCTTTGACATTGTTGAATTGTATTATAAACTGTCTTCTCTTGCGCACCCCTTCTAAGTCTCTACAAATAGGATAGAAGGAATACAGTGTATGCATCCTACTTTCTTTTGGAGATAGCCGGAGTGTCAAGGCACCTGGTGAAGGATTATAATCATACATGTTAGGTGGGGTTTGGATCGACAGCGAAGGCGGAGTAACACTACTATCGAATAAGTTGTCCCTCCCCGACTCGAGTGTCCGCTTAGGTAAGATAGTCTAGACACCTATCCCTGTTAGGCTAAACTTAGAAGAACTGAAACTCAGAATCTGGTTATCCCTATTAAGTTCCGCTTTATTTGCATCATGTGCATTTGACTTAGCGGGATTCGGCACAGGGGACGAATCTATTTAGGATAGGTAACCCACTTTATAATGACCAATATGTACATCCTATGTGTTCTTTGACAGTTGTTTGAAAGGCTATTTGATTGTTGACTGGGTTTTAGGCAATTTTGAAATGCAAGAGATTATATTATTCTCAAATTTAGTCAATCATTTGTCAAAGGAAAATTTTATTTCTAAAAGAAAGAAATCTTTTTAATATATAGTAACATAATTTTACAGTCTTGATGAACTACGAGGGTCTGATTCTCACTATTTAGTAGGATACGTAGGAAACCCTTTTCGATGCACAACCCTATCTTTTTAAAAAATATTCATAGATTTATTGAGGAACACTTTGAAAATATGATTACTTTCATAATTATTTTTCTAATCCTCAAGTCCAATTTTTATTTTAATAGCCCTGAATCTTTAGGGATCATGAGGCTAAGTTTTTACAAAATAAAAAACATATATAAATTTTAACAGCCCTGAACCTTTAGGGGGTCTTAAGGCTGAAATTTGCATGACATATATTTCACGAACTAAGCACACCTGATTCTCACCTTGATGAGATACGTATGCAACTCTTATCGGGTTCGGTGATATTCTAAAGAAAAGTTTTGAAAATATTAAACTTTGACCCATTCATTATTACAAAAGTAAAAATAATATTTAGTGGTTAGTTTGTGGCTAAATTGGCATCTCACCCATACAACACTATGTCCAAAGAACGGGCAAAATGACCCACAAAAAGAATGCAAAATCTGAGATGAGGTGACATAGATCGTTAGAAATGTGGAACAAAAGGAAATGACCAGGAAGGTGAGAAGTTGGAGAAAATATGAGAAACATGCAAGGATTGAGAGTGATAAAGAGTGTATCTTACAAGTATTTGTACATGTTTTTCAATGTTCAATGTCTCTAGGGTTCAAAACACCAAAGTTGGACAAATACTAGGGGCATAGTGATCCTTTAGGTCATTTAAAAGGGTTTTGTAATCAATTAAGAGGTGTAGGGGGAAGAGAAACTGCTGACGACTTACTTTGGAGAGAGTTTAATGGTGATCAATTCGGAATGGTTGGAAAAAAAATAAGAAGAAAAGAACAGATGATGTCGCAATAATGGTGGAGACTGAGGCAATCACTTTGTGAATCAAAAAATGACTTGGTCATCAATGAGAAGGTCCATCTCATGTACTTCAAATGGATCAATCAGAGGTTATATAATCTTCATTTTCAGGTGAAGCAAAAGGAAATTAACTTAAAAAACGCATGGGTCCTTTAATGGGAGGAATGTGAATACAATTGGACCTTTTTGTTAGACAAGTGCATGAGAAGTAGTGACATACGTACTCAGTAAAGGTCAATATTGAAAAAATATATATCATCTTTATGTTCACTCTCAAATTGCATGTTAAATGCTTGCATTTTAAGGATTGATATGACGAAGACATTTCATTCTGCTATACAAATGTTGTGTCATCTTTTGTTACCCGTTTTGAGCTTTAGTTTTATTTTATTTCATACCCCTCTTTTAGAATCATAATAGAGTTTGAAAAAATAAAAAAGAGGGTATCAAGAAAAATGGAGTAAAAAAAAATGTCAAAAAAAAAATGAAGTCAGAAAAAATGTCAAGAAGAAAATGGAGTCAAAATAAATATAAAAAAAAGTGAAATTGAAAAAAAAAATCCAAAAATAAGAGAGCCCAAGTTCGATTAAAAAAAAGAGCAAAAGGAAAACGTAAAAAGAAAAAGCAAAATAATGATTTGTCTGAACTACGTTTGACCTTATTCTTGCTATGACAAGATATATAGACAACCCTAATCTGAGGTTCAATCCAACTAAAAGAAAATTCAAGTTACCCAGAATGAAATAAAATTGGGGCAAAAGTTTATTTCCTTTAAGAGGCGATTCTAAAGTTGTATGCTTCACCCAATGTTTTGTAAATATTTTAGCCTCATGCCGCCTTTTCTTTCTAATCCTTTTCAAAAGTCAAGTTACAACCAAAAAAAGATCTTCTGATCAATCTTTGAGAATGTCAAGGCTAAGAATGTTATGGGTATATTATGTTTCATATTTTGGGCGCCATTTTTTTTGTCGATAAAAAAAAATAAGGTGAGAACAATAAAAATGAGAGAGTCTTATCAGTGAAAGCCCTCTTAGTCACCATAAGGCGATAGTGAGTTATGAAAACAATAAAACATAAGAGTCTTAATGGTGAAAATCCTCATAGACACCATAAGGTGATAGTGAGTTGAGAAATAAATGAAAATAAGATAGGTTGTTTGATTGGATAGATGGCTGAGGATGGACATAGATTGAGAGATGTTGAAAATGAGAAGTTGGAGTTGAATATCAATGGCGGTCGGAGCTGAATCTAGGAGCCTTTGATTTGTGGTGAATGATATTGGACACAGTATTTTTTTAGCGGACAAGTATATATATATATATATATAGAGAGAGAGAGATGATAAATCTAATGCAATAGGGTATAGATAATAAAATCGATGCAATAGAGTGGAAACCGTTGCCTTAGCTAACTCTATGGCAACGGTTATAGAAACTGTTGCTATAGGGTGGTCTAATGGAATGACTATATGATAACTGCAACGGTTAAAACATCAAATACATCTATTAGAACAATTTTCTTTTGCAACGGTTGAAACCGTTGCAATAGGTAGTCTATAGCAACGCTTTTCCAACCATTGCCAAAAGTTTCGTTGTAATAGGGGTATTTTCTGGTAGTGAGGGTGGCTGACCTAATTTGCGTGCTTTTCTATTTACTTTGATTCCCATACAAATGCAAATATGTATACCAAGAGAACTAGACAAGCAACCAGTGAAACCTATGAGGTTAGCATATTAATTGTTTTTTTAAAAAGGAAAATTGAAGTCATTCTTAAAAGGAAAAAAGATCAAAAATACCATTTTATTTTAATTTATTGATTAAGTTTACATCTAATTATATTCTAGCTAGCAAAGTTAAAAAAGTATCCTTCTACTTTAATATATTTATACTCAATTTAAATTTCATACCTATCATTTGAAATAATCGAGTGTCATGTGACATGCCATCTCATTAGTAGCAAGAAAAGAGAAAAGAAAAAAATAAGTGATGAGGTGGCATGTCGTGTGAAGTCCACCTCACCCAAATAGTAGGTCGGATGAAATTTTAAATTATCATGGTGTAAAGATGTCATGCACATGAATAATTTTACTAACTTTTCTGATGGTAGAAGTATATTTAGTCTAATAGTATAATTAGGGAGAAATTTAAACAATAAACTAAAGTAGAATGATATTTTGATCCAATTTTTTTAAAATACGTGCATTATTAATTCTCACATTCTTATTTTACATTTTATCGCAAAATAATTTTATACATAAACATTCTGATGACTTATGCAATATTATTGATAGTGTTATATTTTAGGGCAACTAAACACGTTCACCTTATTTGATAATTGAATTTATACTTCACCTTGTTTTTCTTTTTAAAACCATTCATTTCCATATTTTATTGCGTGACATAAATAATGAATACATAGGAGGTAATATCATTTCAATTGCTATTACAAAATAATTAGTAGTTTTAAAATTTAAAAATATTTTTGGCTGGTAACTATTTCAAAAAATACTATCAATTCGGCGACAAAATGTTCAAAGTCTAATAATTGCAGTAATTAAAAGTTATTTTAACATATTTGTTAGTCGTAGAATAATATGATATAATTAAGTGAAATAATTGTTAAAATATTTACAATAACAACCAATATAATTTATTCAAATAATGCTCGGATAGATGTATTATAAAACAATGAAAAATAAGCATACAAATAGGCTATACGATAATTAACTCACTACTATGCTCAAAATATTCTGAAATAATTGACTAATTCCTCAACACGTATTAGGAACTTGGTTTAGAGAATTACAATATACGATGAATAATAAAATAAAACACAACATAATTTTTACCATAAAAAACTTTTCCTCAAGAGAGTAAAAATCACAATCAATATTGTGTAGGATTTCACCACCAATCTCTGCTAACTTCAAAAGAACTTTATTCAAGATTACAACCCCGCAATCCTAGAACCTAACTCTAGACCTACGACTCAACAGTTTACTATAACTGTTTAACCCACTACACAACACTCCAGGAAGTCAAACCTGCTTCTTATTACAACACCTCACAAGCAAGAAGTCAAACGTGCTTCTTGTTTCTCACACTCACAAATAAACAATGTTCAATAATAAAAAAGATTACAATGTAGAATCTATTCTATTACAGACTCAAAATCATCAATCTACTCCAGCTAATAAACTCAACAAAGACTATTAGCTTTAGCCTTTAACTATCGAAAATTCAACATTCGATAGTGCAAACTCAAACATAAAAAATGAATTAGGTTACTATGAGGCTGTGACGAAGTCCTGCAGTTTTTGCTCCAATTACTATTGTTCTCAAGATGACAAATTTTGTGATTATGCAATAGGTACGACTTTCAATAGTCATTACACCATATATATGCTGGATATTTGTTATGCTCTAGAATATCATGGACTAGGATTTTTACTTCAAATAGAACTTGATTTCCTATAAGGAATTATGTAATTCCCTTCCTTATAAGAAGATTGCATCCTATAAGGAAATTTTGACTCCTCTTTAGACTCTATTTCTCTTTTTTATTAGTTCCTTCTTTGCTCCTTTATTTATCTTCTTCTTTGCTCTTTTATTTCATGGAATTATTTTCTCTTCTTTGCTCTAATCTTCGTTATTTATAGTTGATGTCCTTGTCCATTCCGTCACATCTGTTCTGGGGACTTGGTTCACCTGACAAAACGCATAAAAGATAATAAGTAGTGAACTAGGTTTTTGTTTGTCAATCATCAAAACTACAAATATGTTGTTTATCATGTTCTCCTACTTTCCAATATTTTCTCTCCTTTTATGATGATAAACAATGCACCTTATATTCCTTGTCTACACCATATAATTTTCCCCTTTTGGCATCATTGGAAATCAACAACTAAAGAACCCAATGAACATACAATGAGTGCAATGTCATTTAACTCTCGATCACTCAGGCAATACTGTTCAACACTCACTTGCTGACAATAAGATAGGTCAATCTAAGGATATTAGTCATTTTACGCACAACTAATATATACAAAGAAAAAATACAATGAACCATACATGTACCAGTTTAATCCCTTAGGACTCCAAATAAAAAACATACAATATTATGCGTAGGAGACAAAACACAAGCACAACAAAGTAAACAGTGAAAGGAACTAAAGGACATATATTGAGAAGAGGATTACTAAGATCAAGAGAAAGAAGAGGTAGAATATTTTTTCATACCATTGTACACTTTCTGCTCCTTTACCATTTTTTGGTTTGACAGAATACTTCATTTGAGCATTCATGAGTGTAGAAACATTTGGGGGTTGTGCCACACAGTCAGAGACCAGGTCCCTTAAAGTCAATCACATGCAATAGAACAATAAATGACCAAGAATCACAAAGGAGTGCAGGAAATATAAAGAACACAGGATTTAACATGGAAACCCCCTTGCTCAAGGGCGGAAAACTCACGGCTTACCCTCACAAGCTCAAAACAACCCACTATAACCAACCTCTTGATTACAGACTCTACTGTGAACCTAACTCTAGGTTCCTTCTGCTTGGAATACCTATATTACAAGCCCACCTTTACACCTCTGCCAAGATTTCCTCAAAAAACTTGATAGCTCTAACCAGTAACTAGCTTATGTAACTCTACCTAAGCTCTTCTCTCAACAAAAGAAAACACTAATCTTATAGCATGAGTAGTTCGATTACAAATCAGTATTTGGCGCAAGAACACTTTCTATTTAAGCTTACACACTTACTAAGGACTTGAGCAATGTTGAAATTCTCAGCTTTTGCCTTTTTTTCCCTCTTGAGCTCTCCAAAATATTTGTAAAAATCATTTGATTAAGAAGCATTTTTTTCCTTTTATAGATGAGTGATGATTAAGGATGACATCTTATTGGACCAGTTGTCCTAATTAGTACAAGTAACACTTGCCAGTTTGTTACATAAATGGACAAAGTTGTTCAGACGCGTCCACCTGTATAGTTTCTTTGAACATCTAGGAACCTGGTCCCTTATAGTCTGCTCATCATCAAAACTACTTAAAGCAATTTTCTCCCTTTTAATGATGACAAACCAACCACAAAGCTTTGAGCATCAATACACATCCATCATATTCAATCAGTGTGATTACCACTTTGAAGATGAATGCTCCCCCTATCATCATACTTCCACCATCATGGAACACAAGGACCTGGTCCCTTGTTGTCATTTTACAACAAAAACTCTGATCACATGAGCACATTTGCTTTGCTACTTCTCCCTATCACTTTGCACCATAATTGATCTATTCAGCTTTAACACATCACTTTTTTCAGCACATTACTTACCCCTATCAACATGCACCGTATGAGAACACAACACACACACAACTGGTCCTTACACATAAAATAAAGTCAATGAGGTCCACCTTCAACTGAGTATTTTCATCAAAGAAACTATGCATTTTTAAGATCAAGGTCCAACCACACCAAACCAAATCAATACCAAAATAAGGGCCATAAACCAGACCATAACTAAATAAGTTCCAAAATATAATATGATTAATTCCAAAATGAAATACGATGGAGCAACCAACAATATCATCAATCGGTATCAGCCCTAGTACCAATGCCAATGTTAAGGCTGACACCAATACCAATCCCACCCATTTCAACCCATAGTATTACCACAAAGCGTCTAACCAAAAGAGTAAGAATATCTGATTAGGACATGCCCCCAACCATATCCAAAACCACTATCCATAAATAAATTAGAATGACTAAAAATATCCATAACATGAAATGGAGCCTTTCGAAAATATGGAAGCTCACTACTTTAATCGAACAGTTGTCCCAAAGTCAATCACTATGTAGGATGAGTAGAACGGCCGGTTCCGTCATAGCATGGGTATATAGCTGCTCGAAGACAGGTTAGAGAGTGATCGCTAGTATGAACTCAAGATAAAGATAAAATAATGCCATTTATAAAACCAAGTAAAACCATCCATATGAACACAATCCATATATATATATATACATATATATATATATATATATATATATATATATATATATATATATATATATATATATATACATGCCAAAAAGGGAACCACCCACAGGTTATATGGGTTCAGCTACCCCTGCTGAAAGGGTCGCAGTGCGTGAAGCTGCATGACCTGGGAATAAAAACCTGGGATGACTAGTGCATCCCCCAAAACATAGTGTGACATCATGCACACAGTCACTTGGACTAAAACTCAAATCGACAAATATAAGTTTCCAGTTTAGATCCCTTCGGGACCACCACCTTTCATGGCTTTGCTACATCTCCCTCCTTTAAGCCCAATTAAAATCATTTTCCATCCAAACCATTATTCAATTATCATGAATTGAGGATATTAGTAGTGGTATCATCATACCAATAAAAGCTTGCAAGTACTATCCTTAACCAAACCTTAGGATATTCCATGTACCCCATATGGTTCCCAATTAACCAAAACTATGGCCACTAAGGCCTTTCCAATCCATTTAAAACTATTTAAACCATTCATACCATTTAGGGTTTCATTACCAAGCTTAAACTATGCATAAGTTCCATTGAAAAATCAATATAAAAGTGAAAATATTGTTAAAGGCATTTTATCAAACACATTGGGGGTATAGTATTTCCAAAACCAAAGTCCATTACCAAAGAGCCATTCCCATATAACCAATTATCCAAAACCACCATTAATGCATATAAAAGCATAATTAAAACATGGGAAGCCATAACCAAGCATTTATAACCGAAAACCCCCAAAACAAATTAGAAAACCCAAAACATACAACATTTAAGTTATGAAAACATTGTGTAAAACCATGCCTTTAGTTGGAACTAATAATGAGGGAAGAGAACATGCCTTAACTGACAAACTAGATGGAGAGAAACCATCAACAAGATTCTTAAATTAGTCCTTTAGTTGAAACCCTAGCTTTCTTTGCCAAAAGCTCTTGAGAGAATTATAGTGTTTAGGAAGAGTTTCTAAGTGTTAATGAATAGAATAATAGGGTAAAGAACCGCCAAATAGGAATATAAGTCATGGGACTTTATTAGGATAAGTGGAAAAATGTCCATATTGCCGCCACTTAAGTTGCACAAAAATCTTGTCATAGGGATACGACTAACCCTTACGAGTCGTATCTTTCCTGTACGAGTGGTATCCACCACTCCTACCCTTGGCCTTCCCCTTGGACCCAACATTGTCTAAGGTACGACTCATCTAACACAAGTCATATAAACATATATGATCTGCAACCTTCACCCATATCCTTGGCAGAATTGAATACTAAGAGGATTGAACATTGTCTACCATACGAGTCTTGGGTACGACTCATACCCTGGCTTATAGCTCACGGTGAGCCATTCATACTCAGATTCAGCCTAGGTTACCAAGTATAAGGTTAAGTTAAGAAACCAAACAATCTGTATCCGACCATATGACTCATACCCATTTTAGTGACCAAAATCCATCCCACCAACCAACACTGGTTAGCATACGACTGGACCATACCGTTCGTATCCCAATATACGACTCGTACCATGAGTCGTATTAGATCCAGAGACCAGAATTGCAAGAAATTTTCTAAGGTCCAAAACCAAGGTGTTTTAGTCTCCCCTACTAGTAGCATTCATCCTCGAATGACGGACAAGGTAGGGGTAACCACCTACACGAGTCATTTACATTATCAAATATATTTCCAATCTTTAACAAAGTTTGAAAACAAAGAGGCAATGATATTAATTTTTCCTTTAACAAACTCAGAAAATAAAGATATGTTGAAGACACACACCTTCTGCATAAATCCCAGGAGTAGAAAACAGATGCGGATACTTGGACTTCATGTCTTTCTCTGCTTCCCATGTAGTTTCTTCCACCTTATGGTTCCGCCATAGAACCTTAATCGATGCCACATCCTTCATTTGAAACCAATGAACCTGCCTATCGAAGATCTCAATCGGGACCTCTTCATAAGACAGAGAGTTCGAGATACTCAACCCCTCCAAAGAAATAATCAAAGAAGGATCACCAAGACATTTCCTCAATATGGAGACATGAAATATTGAATGAATAGAGTTAAAATTAGAAGGCAACTCTAATTCATAAGTAATATTTCCAACCCTCTAGAAAACCACATAAGGACCAATATACCGAGGACTGAGCTTCCTGTTTTTGCCAAACTACATTACTCCCTCCATGGGAGATACCCTGAGGAATACCTTATCCCTAACCTCAAACTCCAAGTCTCTATGCCTTACTTCCGCATAGGACTTTTGGCAACTTCGGGCAGCCTTAAGCCTATCCCAAATCAGCTTTACCTTTTCCATAGCCTGATAGACCAAATCTAGACCAAACATATCTGCCTCACCAAACTCGAACCAACTAATAGGAGATCTATACATCCTACCATATGATACCTCAAAAGGAACCATGCCAATACTAGAATGATAGCTATTATTATAAAACAAACCCCACCAAAGGTATATGCTCAACCCAACTACTACCATAATCAACCATATATGCCCGAAGTATATCCTCCAAGTCTAAATAGTTCTTTTTGCTTGCCCATCCGTTTGAGGATGAAAAGAAGTACTCAGATTCACCTTAGTATCCAATCCATTATGAAAAGACCGCCAAAAATAGGATGAGAAATGCATACCATGATCGGGGATAATCAAAATAGGTACTCCATGTAGCTTCACAATTTCCTGAAGATTTAACTTCGCATAATCCTCCATTGAGAAGTTAGTCCTCACTGGCAAGAAGTGAACAAACTTTGTCATCCTATCCACGATGACCAAAATTGAATCATATTGATTATGAGATCGAGGAAGACCGGTAACGAAGTTCATATTAATTAGCTCCCATTTCTATTCAGGAAAAATAATCTCTTGATACAACCCACCAGGTCTCATGTGCTCAAATTTAACTTGTTGACATACTAAGCACTTGGCCAAAATATCAACCACATCCCTTTTTATACCATTATACCAATACATATCCTTAAGATCATGATATATCATTATCGAGCCATGATATACAACATAGCGTGATTCATGCACCTCAGCCAAAATCCTTAACCGCAAACCATCGACATCAGGAACGCACAACCTTCTTTGGTACCATAAAGTACCATCTCCGCTGATTTCAAGCACTATTACCTTCTGCATACCCACATTACTCTTGATTTTTATCAAGATAGGATCTAGCACTTGCTTCTCCTTAATCTATGCACAAAAGACAATCGAACCACTTTCTATACCATCACCCCACCATCCCCAGAATCCATAAGACGTACTCCAAGATTTGCCAAGCGATGAATATATTTAACCAATCCTCATTTTTCATCCTCCACATGAGCCCAACTCCCCATGGATAACCTTCTAAGAACATCAACAACCATGTTAGCGTTACTTGGGTTATAGTGAAGATCATGTTATAGTCCTTGAGAAGCTCCAACTATAGCATTTTCCTGAAATTTAACTTCTTCTGAGTGAACACATACTGTAGACTCTTATGATCAGAAAAGATGTCTACGTGCACTCCATACAAATAATGCCGCCAAATTTTCAAGGAAAAAACCACCGCCAACAGCTCTAAAATATAAGTAGAATAATTTCTCTCTTGTATCTTCAACTACCTGGAAGCATAGGAAATCACCTTCCCATATTGTATCAAAAAATAACTAAGTCCCACCGTAGATGTATCATAATAAACCACAAACCCCTCACTGCCCTCAGGCAATGTCAAAACCAGAGCCGAAGTTAGCTTATCTTTAAACTTCTCAAAACTCCCCTCACAAGTATTCGACCAAGAAAACTTTACCTTTTTCTGAGTCA
Source organism: Capsicum baccatum var. pendulum (assembly GCA_030864225.1). Lineage (NCBI taxonomy): Eukaryota > Viridiplantae > Streptophyta > Magnoliopsida > Solanales > Solanaceae > Capsicum > Capsicum baccatum. The sequence goes on from CM061558.1 coordinate 6,379,699, forward strand.
ACTTAGTCAAACGAGCAACTATCTTCGAAAAGCTCTCCACAAACGGTCGATAATACCCAGCCAAACCCAAGAAGCTCTGAATATCAGTTTGAGTCATGGGTCTAGGCTACCTTTTAACCACAACCACCCTTTGTGGATCCACCATGCTCCCCTTATTAGAAATAATATAACCAAGAAAAGTCACAGCATTTAACCAAAACTCACACTAGGAGACTTGGCATATAACCGTTGTTCCTTTAAGGTTTGCAATACCACACGGAGGTAATTAGCATGATCTACCTCATTTTTTGAATAAACCAGAATGTCATCAATAAACATAATGACAAAGAGACCCAAGAGTTGCCTGAAAACCCTGTTCATTAAGTCCATAAAGGCCGCCAGGGCATAAGTCAATCCAAATGACATCACCAAGAATTCAAAGTGCCCATACCGAGTACAAAAAACTATCTTAGGGATATCCTCCTCCCTAATCTTAAGCTGATGATATCCAGACCAAAGATCTATCTTAAAAGAAAAGAACTTGGCACCTTGCAACTGATAAAAGAAGTCATCTATCCTTGGAAGAGGATACTTGTTCTTAACCGTTACCTTATTTAACTACAGATAGTCAATGCACACCCAAAGAGAACTATCCTCCTTGCGCACGAACAATACTAGTGCACCCTACAAAGATACACCATGACGAATAAACCCCTTATCCAGAAGATCTTTAAGTTGCTCTTTGAGTTTTCTCAAATCATCCAGAGCCATTCTTTAAGGAGAAATATATATTAGAAGAGTGTTCGAAACCAACGCAATACCAAACTCTATTTTCCTATACAGAGGAGCACCAGGAATATCATTCGATAAGACCTTAGGAAACATATTTACAATCAGAACCGAATGAAAAGATGGACCCTTCGAGTTAGAATCCTTAACCCAAATCGAGTGATAGAGACAACCTTTAGAGATTAACCTTCAAGCTCTAAGATAAGAAATAAACCTCCCTGTAGGAGCTAAGGAACCATCCTTCCACTCTTAACTGGTTCACTAGGGAACCTAATGACAACCTTACAGGTCTGACAATCCAAGGACGCATAACAAAAGTGTAACCAATCCATCCCCAAAATAAAATCAAAATCTACCATATCAAGTTCAAGCAAATCTACCAAAGTTTGCCTACCACCAACAGATACTACACACCCCCTATTGACTCTCTTAGCAATAATCGAGTCACCTACTAAGGGAGAAATAAAAAAGGATATAAAATAACATTAGGATCAAAACTAATACATACATCCACAAATGGGGTCACATAGAAAAGAGTGAACCACGAATCAAACAGACAATACACATCATGAGAAAAGAGTTGTAACGTACCAGTTATGACATCAGATGATGCATCAGATTCCTTCTGAGATGCAAGAGCATACAACCTATTTTGCCAGTGCTGGTACCCAAAGTAGGAGTGGATACTGAAGCCGCACCACTAGGCACAGTAGCAAAATATAAAGCACCCAGATCTTTGATCGCTACAATTCTTGATCATATGGCCTGGATGGCCGCATTTAAAACACTTGTCCCTTCCTCCGTCACAATAACCCCAATAAGGACTTTCACAGAATCAGTAAAGTGGGTATGAAGAAATTAACTAACCCCTATTGTCCTGAGATTAGGTACCCTATGCTAAAAAATTATCACCACCCTGCTGACGCCTATTACCCGACTGTCTCGGGTAAGGAGCGCTAGCAGTAGTGAAGGAACCAGAACTCCCCCACTTCTTTTTTAGCCATTTACCTCCTTCCCAACCACCTTGTGACTGAACACTTCCCTGATAAAAAAACCTGCTCCTCTTACCCTGCCTATATCCAAACTCTACCTGTTTTCTCTTCTCATCCTCTACCTACTGCATGTGGATAACTAACCTCAAAATATTTATACCCTTAATCAACAATGCAGTCTTGCTTTCTAAGATCAAATTATGATTCATCCAGAAGTAAACTTTCTTATCCTCGCTCTCATGTCAGTCACCAAATCAGGAGCATACCTTGAAAGCTGATGAAACTTTAAGGCATATTCCTTAATAGACATTCTCCCTTAGTTAAGATTCACAAACTCTTCCATCTTTGCTTCTCTCAGCTCTTGGAGAAAGAAATGATCTAAAAAAAACATCCCATAAGGATGACTTCTCCACATCTCCTCTATCCCTATCCCATTCTTCATACCATTGGTATACAAAATCCTTGAGTTGATAAGTTATAAAGTTTACACCTTCCACATTAGTGGCCTGCATTACCCTCACTATTTCTCCATTTCATCCAATAAACCTTGAGGATCCTCCTCTACCTTTAAACTAGTAAAAATAGGAGGATTCAGTTTCATAAACTGGCCCACCCTTGTGGCCTCAATAGATAACCCCCAAACGCATCTCACTCAACCTGAGCCACAACTAATTGATCAATATTATGAATAGCTGACGAAATTCCACATCACCCACCTCAACCTGAGGAGGACTAGTAGCAACTAAAGGAACTCCAGAACTATCAAGTATAGGACCCTGAGTTTGAAGACGAACTCTAGATGTAGGACGTATCCCATAATCATTATCCCTAGATAGGACTAAAGAGTTTCCTTGTGTTCCAGATCATCAAGGCATGATATAAAAAAGTGAACAACTAAGGATTACAGAAGAATTTTAGGATTTACACTCCAAGCTTTAAAATAGAATACCAAGAAAGTGAAATATTCCTAAATATCTTATAGTCTCTCTCTTATAAGTGTGGCACTCTACACACCCCTAAAAGAGACTCTACATGACACTGTTTTTTGGACTCCTAATTGACCATGAAACTGGCTTTGATACTAACGTGACATGACCCGATCGGGGCCCTTATCGTAATGGGCATTCCAAGTTCAAGCGAGATCGAAGACCACCTTCATTACCCAACACAACCTCCAACCTCCTGTCCTGAGTTGGCTAAATTTTGAGCATATAACAAGATAGTGTAGTAGTTCACATGAAGACTCTGGGATAGGATCACAATCGTGAATGACCCAACCGAGTCCACCCATCCCATACCAACCGTCCAACCATACCATACCAAACCAAACCAATACCAAAATAAAGTCCATAAACTAGGCCATAACCAAATAAGTTCTAAAGCATAATATGATTAATCCAAAAATGAAATACGATAGAATAACCAATAATATCATTAACAAGTATCAGTCCCTAAAACAATGCCAATGCTAGGGATAACACCAATACTGATCCCTCCTATTCCAACTCATAGCAGTACGATAAAGCCTCTAACTAAAATAGTAAGAATATTCAATTGGGATATGCCCCCAACCATAGCCAAAACCAATATCCATAAATAGATTAAAATGTATAAAAATATCCATAACATAAAATAAAGCCTTTCGGAACAATGGAAGCTCACCAATTCAATATAACAGCTGTCCCTGAGTCAATCACTATATAAGATGAGCAGAATGGTCGGTTCCTGCATAACGTAGGTATACAACCACCCGAAGATGGGTTAGCGAGTGATCGCTAGCATGAACTCAGGATTTAGATAAAATAATGCCATTTATAAAACCAAGTAAAACCATCTACATGCACACAAACCATATATATATATAAACTCATGTCAGAAAAGGAAACCTGGATTAGCATGCCATTAAAACCTTTATCTGGGCTGTGTAACTTTGTCATCCTAAACCACCCATGGGCTATATGGGTTTGTATCTCCCTACTGAACGGGCCCTAGTGCGTGAAGCTGCACGACTAAAGACCACCACCTTCCACGACTTTACTATACCTCCCCCCTTTAAGCCTAATTTAAACCATTTTCCATCCAAACCATTGGTCTATTATTATTAATCGAGGATATTAGTAGTGGTATCATTATACCAATAATAACTTGCAAGTATTATCCCTAGCCAAACCTTAGTGGATTCCATGTACCCCACACGATTTTCAATTAACCAAAACCATGGACACCAAGTCTTTTCCAGTCTATTTAAAACCCTTTAAACCATTCATACTATTTAGGGTTCCATTACGAAGTTTAAATTATGCATAGGTTCCATTGACAAACTAATATAATAGTGAAAACATTGTTAACGACATTTTATCAAACACTTTGAGGGTGTAGTATTTCCAAAACCAAAGTCCATTACCAAAGAACCATTCCTATGAAATCAATTAACCAAAACCACTATTAATTCATATAAAGGCATAATTAATACATGAGAAATCATAAATAAGCATTTATAACCAAAACCCCCAAAAACATATCAAAAAATCCAAAATCATAAGATAGTCAAGTCATGAAAACATTGTATAAAATCATGCCTTTAGTTTGAACTAACAATGAGGGAAGAAAACATGATCTATTTACAAATTAAACAACAATAAACCACCAACAATATCCTTAAATTAGTTCTCTAGTTGAAACCCTAGCTTTTTTTCCCAAAAGCCCTTGAGAGAATTATAGAGTATTTAGGAAAAGTTTTTAAGTGTTAATGAATAGAATAATAGGGTAAATAATATCCCAATAGGAATATAAGTCATGGGACTTTATTAGGATAAGTGGAGAAATGTCTAGATTTTTCCCACCTAAGTTGCACAAAAATCCCATCATAGGGATACGACAAACCCTTAAGAGTCGTATCCTCCCTATCGAGTAGTACCCACCACTCGTACCCTTGGCCTCCCCCTTAGACCCAATACTGTACAAGGTACAACTTATCCAACTTAAGTTATATCCTAATATACGATCCATATCCTTCACCTGTATTCCTGACAGAATCGAATCCTTAGAGGATTGAACACTGTTCACCATACGAGTCCTGGGTACGACTCGTACCCTAGCTTACAGCTCATGGTGAGCCACTCATACTCAGATCTAACCTAGGTTACCAATTCTAAGGTTAAGTAAAGAAACCAAATGATCTATATCCAACCATACGACTCGTACCATACAAGTCGTACCCATTCTAGTGACCAAAATCTATCCCACTAACCAACACTATTCTGAATACGAATGGGCCATATCATTTATACCCCAATATATGGTGCGTACCCATGAGTCATATTGGGTCTAAAGAACAAAATTCTAAGAAATTTTCTAAGGTCTAAAAGCGAGGGTATTTTATGAATTTAGTAACAATAAGGAAATAAAGAGTAGTTTGTTCCTAGGGGTATTTTCCCATGAGAAATAGTTGGTTATATCTAAGACAATGAGGTTACAATTAGGATTTATCAACTTGGTTCAGATGTAGGAGGCAGTTAAGACAATGAAGACACTCAAAGAGTGGGACTAGGTTTCCCTTGAATTGAAGCTAGGGTGATTTTAAGATTGAGGTCCTCTTTATCAAAGTAATTTGAGATTGAAGGATGCTCAATATCTAAAAAAAGATTCTTGGCACTTTTCTTGAAAGAAAGTGTTTTTAATGGATGGATCAGGTTTACAAGTGCTTAAATTTTACATATACATAAAAAATACATGCATAGAAAAGAACGATACATACCTAACTGTAAATAAGGAACCAAGTTCCCTCTTTGTAAGCTCCTTAATAATTTCTTCATGTAGTTAGTGAGAATCAGGGCAATATCCACATGCCTTTTAGCCATTATCAAAGATGTATTTGAGGTGTGTACTTGTAACTATACAAAGCTGAGTTATTAGATATACAATGTATGTTTAATAAAGCATAAAATTATTCATGTACTAGCCAATTATTAAGGAAGTTATGATGATTTGTCAGTTTTTTATCATAAGAATAGTCTCCAAGCATAGAGGAACCAGGTTCACATTGTATTGAACCTTTTAATTATTCAATAGTTCTAGCTTTTTTATGTTCACCATGCATATTCTCAATAATTGTTCCCCTATCTCATGTACCTCCTCATTGGTATAATGATCACTATTGATATTATGAGTTTTTTTATTTTTAGGAACTACTTAAGAATCAGGTTTTGCAGTGTCGACCATTCATAATCCTTATCATCATCTCTAATAATACCCAATCCTTCTTTGTCTACCTACTCTTCAATATTAGCATCATTAAGATTCCCATCCACAATAGCAATGATTTGTTACCTTTCTACAAGTACTATAAATTTTTATTATAGTTTTATTTATCAAACAAGGAATCAAGTATCACATTGGATGAACCAGGTTTCTGCTGTATAGTTCCCCCAATCTTTATGAGTGGACCTTCAGTATCGAAGCTTGAATTTTTTGACATTTCCCCTGCCTTTTGATTGCTTTGAGCATGTACTTTGGTTGATATATTCATATATTGCTTTTGGCTATTAGGTAGTTCACCAAGTTTATCATGATCAACTAATTTATGAGGAACCAAACTAATTTCTATGTTGTCCTCTACACTTCTTAGCTTGAAGAAAAAATCACCATCATGACGGCTTATCAGGAATGTCATTAAAAGCTGATAAAACTGAAGTTGGTTCTGGATAGAGCTGATAACAATCGTTATGGGCTATCATAATTGTGATGGCCTATCATGAATGTTGTTAGAAAGTGTAAATTTTTTTTAGCTTCTGTCTGAGGTTGACGACAATCATGATAAGCTATCACGATCGTGATGGCTTGTCACGAATTGTCATTACACCTGGGGCCTGAAACATAAATGAGCTCAAATGATTAATGTACCTATGTTTGTGATCTTTAGGATTGACTAATGCTCTTCTAATGTCTCTAGGTACTTTAGAATGACACCAAAAAGAAAGAGTCCCACAGAACCAAAGAAAGTAGCCAAATATGATGTACGTCGTAAGCTCATCGGCGAGGAATATAACTATGAGGAGGAGGAACCCTTGCTCAAGAAACGAAAGAAGTGAAGTCTAAAGAAAACTCCACCAATTGAGGTGGAGGACACTGAGTCGACCACAGCTTCTGAGCAAGAGGGGTCTGAAAAAGGGTGATTTTGAATAGCATGAGTCTGAACATGTTGACTCCGATGAAGGAGATCAAGAAGAATCTGAAGAATTTGAGTCCAAGGAAACAACTTTTGGGTCCCCATCCACTGAGAAACAAAATGATGAAGAGTCTCCACCTTGGAGGACTCTTATTAAGTGCAAGAACCTAAAAATAAAGAACAATGCTTGATGACAAATCCCTAGAGCTGAGGATATCTACATTGCTGGGCTATAAAGAACTAATAGAAGGAATGCAAAGAGGCCAATCCAAGAAGAAAAGATGATCATCAGAAAAGGGTTGAACAGATACCCTAAAATGGAGAAGAAATTCAAGGAATATGGCTTAGGACGAACTACAGAAGGGGGAAGTTTATTTTTTCCCGCTCTAGTTTGGGAGTTCTATGCGAACTACCAAGCTAGGTTGGAGAACATGTGCAAACCAGGTGAGAAAGTAGTGGATCAAACTTTTCTTGATAGAGTTCGGGTGAGGGGAATAATGGTTGATGTTTCGGTTAGGACCATCAACAGATTCTTGCATGGCCCCGACTTCATGCCTCAGGCCACCACACTATTATTTTATGCTCGGATAAAGAATAAGGACATACAACGTCCTTGGTTGGCAAACATCATAGCTGGCAGAGAATCGGCTTGGGTGACAAACCCAAATGAGAGAATCTGTAAGTCTTAGTTGGCTCAGAAAGCAAAATTTTGGTGGGGCATGGTGCGAGTCTGTCTAATTCATACTGAGGAGATAATATTCTTAGCGATGATAAGGCTATTTTGGTGGCAAGCTTGGTGCAGCAGCTTCCCTTCCTCAACCTGGAGTTCCACCTGAAGAAGCAGGGGCACATCTAATTTCATTCCGATCAACAACTTGTAGGTATGGCTGAGTGGCTGGATCTTCTCCTTTTCAGGAAGAGCTAATGCTTGTTGGGTATTTTGGTTTGACACTGCTCTTTTTTATGCTGGAGTCATAGCTTATCTAAATTCTTATTCCCACCTACCGCGACAACAAACCAACATGTATGATTTAGAGAAGGAGTTAGAGTTAGGAAAAGATACCGACATTGAAAAGTTAAAGAATTCTCCTTTGCTTTAAGACTGCTAACTTTAGGGAAATCATTGCTAATAAGATGAAGATAAGGATGTCAAGGACTGACACTGCTTATCCTTTTCCTTATCTTGTTACAGAATTGTGCAGAGCTGCTGGGGTGCCATAAATTATAGGAATTGATGAAAACATTCATGCCCGGAAGACTCACAACCCCATTCAATTTGATGAGGTACAACCAAGACTTAGGATTGACAAGGGTGCAGAGGTAGCAGCGGACCCTCCGGTTACAGATGCAGGAGCAATACGTCATGTAAATGTACAAGATTCTTCAGTACAAGAAGCTTCAGTGCCTGAGACTAAAGCTATCCCCTCAGTTTCTCCAGTAGCAATAGGTTCTGCATTTCAGCCGATATATATCAGGAAGATGGCTAAGCAAGCCAAGTGGTGCGAGGCACAGCTACATGCCTTTACCAAACAGTTCGCTGCTGCTATGGACAAAAGAATCAAGGCTGTACTAGAGCCCTTTGTGATATTGCTTGTGAGAGTTGCAGATTTGGAGAATAGATTTGATGCCCAGGAAAAGGAGATAACAGGTGTTGATCTTGCTGCATGTAGGGCTGCATTGAATAAAGTAAAGGCAGATGATGGGGTGCTGCAGCAACACCAAATTATCATGCCAACAGGTCCAGCTGTGGAACAATTGGAGGAAGAAATTCCTATACTTGATCTCACTGCAGACTCCCTAAAGAAAAAAAATAAAAAAAAGGAAAAGAAGGGCAAGAATAAGAGAGAAGAGCCGGGCAGTGAGAAAGAAAGAAAAGCAAAAAAAAGGCAAAAAAAAGGCTGAGAAGGAGGAGGTGAAGAAAGCAAGATTGGAGTCCCTGGCTGATACTAAGAAATAGGAGACAACCATCAGAGCTAGGGCTGTAGGTGCTTCATCTAGCCAGGCTCCAACCACCATAAAACCAGATGCTCCTGATGGGGAGAAGACAACAGATAATGCAGTAGCAAGGTTGAATACCCAGGATCCATGTGCTTAGCTGTTTTCAAGTATACCTTAACCCTTAGTGCATCTTATTTTTGATTTTAAGTTGAGGGTGTAGGGTAAATTATTGTTGTAACATATTCTGTAGATAATTAGGAGTAGTACAAGTACTTGAGGTAGTTAGCTTATGCTGTGATTTTTGAGTACCTATCCAGTGGTCTAATCTATTGTGTACTGTGTGAATTGCATCCATTGTGACTACTGTGTATCTTTTTGTGGCGTTAGTATGGCAAATGATGACCCGTGTTAAACAAATACATGAACCAGATAAGTAGTGATATGCAGGATACTTGTGTGCCATGTGTGTAAGGTCTTACTTAGTTTCCGTTGTGCGTTGAATGTAGAACTTGCCCTGTTAGTCGTGCCATAGTCATATAATAGGCGTTAGGAAAGGATCATAGGGTGTTTTTGCATGTTAGCCCATTTTAGACTAAATGACCTTTCCAATATGAATAATATCCCTTGATCCCTGTTTGAGACTCAATAGCCTATTTCTTTATTTAACCCTTTTCACCTTCCTATTTACATTAGAATGAAGCTGTCTTGGCCCTGATCCTCCTTGGACACTGTGCACCTTGACTCAGGAAAATAACTTAAGTTGAGGGTGGCTATTATATGGGTGCGTGATACAATATGTTTATAAAGAGAGGTAGAATTAGAAGGATAAATAAAAAGTTGGGTACGGTGAAACAGAAATAAGAAAAGAGAAAACTGTGTGAAAAATGATAGAAAGATAATCGGATAAATAAAAAGACTGCATCCATCTTGAGCATGCATGATCAACAACAGATGGAAGAAAAGAAGGGTTAAGAGTTGAAACCCCGAGAGTTTAATGTAGTGTCAAGGAGGCATAGTCACTATGAAATATCCATGAATATCATACCAACCCCTAGCCTACGTTTCAAGCTTAAAAAAAGCCCTATAGTGATCCTAACTGACCTGTCTGAAGACTTGGGTACTGACTATAAGGGCCAACTTATGGCATTTGATGCGCAGTGTTGGAACTTCGTTCTGAGAGTGAGTCTTGTGTTTATCCTTGTGTTTAGAAATTCTGATATGAGTAAAAAAGAAATTTCTTTGTTACGAGGGCATACTAGGTATGTTGCTAATCACTGTCTTGTTCGGATAAGTGTGATTTGGGTATGTTTTGGGTTTTTATTGCTGGAATTTTTGCCATATCTTGATCTTGTGAGTTGCATGGGTGTTTTCAATAATAGACACAGTTGCTCTTATTTTGACTAACCTTGGAGATAGTGCATGTATTCTGAACTAATATGAGTAGTTAGCTGCCAAATTGTACTTTGCATACTCTTAGTTATGTTATGGTTGCTTGAGGACAAGCAATTGTTTAAGTTGAGGGTGTTGATGCGTGAGCCCATGCTAACACATTTTGAAGCTTTTAACTCTAAGTAATTGCGAAGTCTTGAGCAATTGTAGTCGTTTTTGATTATTTTACTTTGATTTGGCAGCAAAAGTAGAGGAGAGGGGGAACCACAAATAAAGAAAGCAAAAAGCATAAAATCGAAAGCAAATAGAGAGCTAAGTGTGGCTGACTCGTCATGACATGCCGTCAGCCTGGTGATAGGCTGTCACGATTGCCGTCAACCTTAAACAAAAGATGTAAATCTACAAGAAGTTTTTTTGACGATAATTATGTCATGACGTCAAGATGATGATAAGGCGTCACCATCGTCGTCAACCTTAGGCAGTAGGATATGAATTTACAGAGAAGTTGACGACGTCCGTGACAGGCCGTCAAGATCATGATAGGTCGTCATGGGCGCTGTCATCTAATTCAAAGAAAATAAAAAACTTTAATTTTATTTCCTTATTTAGGGTTAACTATTTAAAACCTTGTTTTAGGTGTTTTAGGGGGATTTTTATCCATTATCAATTGACATATTGACAATATACAGCTTTTCTCTTTCTCTCTCTCTAAATCAATATTTCAGTGTTTGCATTGTGATTCAATTACAAGTTCACTTTTGATTTTCTTCATTATTGTAAGTTAATCTTCTCAATTATGAATTCAATTTGTGTGCTTATTTCTTGCATCATGAGTGGTTGAACACCCTTAACCTGGATTATGGGATCTAGGGTTAGGTCATGATAAGGTGGTAATTAAGCACTCAAGGTTTAATAGGTGTTAGGATTTCTTGGTAATTCTGAGATTAGAATTTATGTCTGTTAGTTGCAAACAACATGCGTACCTACTTTGGTTTGCTTGAGAAAGAAATCATAAACAATAGGAAGTGAATTATCAACAGGGACTCGAAAAGGATTCGTTTAATAATTAGCGTTGTAACAAGGTTATTAACCTAAGGTAAAATCTGGGCAGTGAGTTGCGATTCCCTAAGTCCGAGAGGATTAGGAAATTAGACGCTCGAATAGGTCGAGAGATATTTGAGTATATCATTGATAAAGATATTTTTTCATCCTAACCACCGTGAGAACCTTGAGTTAATGGTAGTATCTGTCATGTTTCGTAAGCCCTAGTGAACATAATCTTGGTCATCTCATAAAATCTTGGTTAAAAACATTAAATTCAAAGTGATAAACAATTATCTGTAAAACTTAAACCCCCATTTCAGAAAACAGTAAACTATCAGTAAATTATATCATAAACAACTTGAGTTCACACCTTATTCCCTATGGGATTCGACCTTAACCTAGTTGGGTTTTATATTGATAATGATCGCTTACACCCATTCAAGAGTGTAATTTGAGCGTTATCACCCCATGGGCTCGTTCTTGACCCAAAATTCAACCCAACCCATTATATGGCAATATGGGTATCGTTTGACTCCTAATGACGTGTAGATTATGATTTTGATAGCACATCGGTATTTTAGGATCTTGGAGTGAAGACAGATGATTGGTGAATGATTCAAGGATTTGTGATTCAGTATTGAAGTAGGCTTCTTTATACTCTTCTTCACAAGATAATGTGTTTTATATATTGCATGTGAATGAGAATGTTAAGGATTATTATGGGTAGAACACCGTGACTCAGTTTTTGTAAGACCCCATAAAATTGTCTCATAGTCTGAGCCTTAGAGCATGTTCAGTGAAGTGTTAATCTGGCCTTAAAAGGTTGAGAAGTATCTTCCTAAGTAAGAAGTATTTTGAACCGTATAGAATTTCTCTAATATCGATTTTTTGTCATGTAGAGAATTGAATAAGCTTTTCGTCGATACCAAATTCGTCTAAATCCGACACTCGGGCAAAGAGTTAGAGCCATTTTAGTAAGCAGTGTGCCACCTGGCACTTTAGCGCGTCGCGAACCCAGCCAAAATGGCAATCGTCAAAATCCAGTGAGCCTTCGCGATTTTGACGCGTCACGCCAAGGCTTAATTTAAGAATTGTCAATTTCCAGTGCACCAACGTGATTCCACCGTGTCGCGGTGCCTTTTTAGTTCGCAACCAAGGTGGCAACGTGATTTCCACCTCATCGCGCCGTCAAGTAGTTTCCCAATTGTCCAATTTCCAGTGAGCTGGCGCGATTATGGCATGATAGTATGAAGTTTCCCCAATCAGGTGTTATCTGATACATGCCAAGACTAACCTACGTGCGAAGTACTTGATGCAAAACCTTGTTGAATGGAGTATGATCCAATAGCATGTTCCTCCTTTGCTATTACATGTTTATGATTCCTAAATGCTTGAAAAGATGCTTTAGTGATTGTGATGATGAATGAATGACCGTGGTTATGACTAGTCAAGAATGGTTATGTTTTTCTTTTATGTTATTGAGTCCTGGGGGTATTTGTACTCGATAATTTAGCTGTTGTCTAGAGCCAGTGTCAGTTTTCATGATAATCCCAGTCAGTCTATGATTCTCAAAACTCAATGAATTATTGAACTTTGTATCCTCAGACAGATACAGGACTTAAGAAATCTCAGTAATCTCAGTAATCTCCGTGATCTCAGTATCGCTAGTAATCTAGACTCAGTTCTGTACACAACTCAGATTTAGTAGTAGTTAATTGTTCAGTTCTAATCCCTGTAGTAAACGAGTACTCTATTAAAACTCTTTATCATCATTCAGATACCATGATCCAGTAGAATTCCATCAGATACGGAACCAAGTGAATTTAGCTTAACTCAGTTAGACCATTTAAGAAATGTGATCAGTATCAGATTTAGTTCAGTTTGTGTTTAGTTGAGAAATCGGTTCAGAGTCTTTTAGTTGAGAGTAGGAGCTAGCACCGAGTGAGGAAAGGGATGGCGCTCCCTGTCAGAGAGAGAGGTCGAGTCATTAGGAGCAATCCCTAAACTCCAAAACTGTGTTGCCAGCGCAGGATGCTGGAGTCACCATCAGTAGAGGTTGTCACCCATAGCGAGAGGTTTGACTATTATATTGCCTTGGGTTGACTTTCTGTGAGGGTCAACCACCAGAGAGGCTTGACCAGGGAGGTCTTTACCTGTGGCACGGTATTGACACCCTTCTAGCTGGGGTTACAGGTTAGACCCCACCAACGGGAGGTCGGAGCATGTCGATTAAGTAACTACTTCCCACAGTTGCAGTTTCAGTATCAATCTTCAGAAATCAGGACCGTCAGATACGGTCATTTATCTTAGTGAGGAACTCAGATAGTTCCATTGATTCATGGACCACCTGTCAGATAGGCTGGGTCTCATATACAATTATTCAGTATCATATCCAGAGATCACCCGATAGATAGGCTTGATCTCAGTCTCAGAGTCGGTTGAGTATTCTTGTGGTCAGGTTCGAACATGATCATTTTCTTATCATTTATAATAGATTTCAAAATTATCCATTAGAGTGGTTGATCTCCGATTGAGAGCAGTGAGCTCAGAATTCAGTCATTGATGTGAGTATATTTAGTTAATCAGTTTTAGTATTCTCAGATTTCGAGATCACTCGCTAGATAAGACTAATCTCAACTCCAGTACTCAGTTATCAGTATCAGATGATTCAATTTTTCAGTATCTCAGGCATTAGTAGTAAGTTCGGATGACAGTAAACCAATATTCGAGTTTCAGTATTTCGAGTCACGATGATTTCAGTTATGGTTTGTGCATTCATGCATGTGTTCTCATTCTGTACTCTCATGATTATTCAGTTAAGTTACTGTTCATGTATAAGCCCTTGCATTTATCCTTACCTCATCTTCATACTCGGTACATTCCCGTACTGACGCATTTGCGCTATGGTGTTTTATTTGACACCATAGGTTCAGAGGAATGAGATCCAGAGTACCCTTAGTAGCTCAGTCCCAGTCAGCAGCAGTAGACATAACAGTGAGTCCTCTTCATTCGAGGATGATCCTTTTATCATTTTGTATCAGATTTTGTTTATTTTCAGTAGATGGAGTTAGTTAGGGACATGTCCCATCAACTCCACAGTTTAGACGGTTTAGAGGCTTTTTGGACAGATGTATCAGTATTCAGTTTTAAATTTTGAGTATTTTTAAATGTTTTGAACCTTATGGCTAGTTTTCGCATGTATTATCTATATTATGCAGTGTTCAGGTACAGATATCAGTAGAGGATTGGCTTGTAGTTCTTCGGGATCATGAGCACTGTGTGACATTTCGGTTCCAGAAAAATTGGGTTGTTACAGTCTTGATTATTGAAGCTTGGGGATTGGAGTAGGATTTGACCTTTAAGGTGAAATACTTGTTATATTTCTAGAATCCTATTATCTTTTACATAGATTCAGCTAATCCGTAGAATGGTTATGATATGATGCTAGATTTGGGATATGATTTAAGTGTTGGAAGCATGGTTAGCATAGTTAATCTTATTTAGGCTATACAACGACCTTGAAGCCTTAATTTAGGTAAAGTTGACCTAATTGCTCATGTTCTAGGTGGAATTCCTATCTTAGGGATAATTATGGCTTATGTACCATCTAGAAGTCAATTTAGACACCTTAGCCTAGTCTGGGATAGAAATTTCTTAAATATGAAACTTGAGGATTAGAAGTGGGTTCCTCCGACCTATATTAGGCCAAGACTTGTGTTAGCCCTTGTGGACGTATTTACACATGTTAGACATAGTTGAGACTATTGATCCTTTAGTATAAGGTTACTTCATGACTTGGTAATTGGCGATGATTTTCTCGGATTATGATTTTTGTCCTATAGATACGAGTTGCCTTATTGTCACGACCTGATACTATCCCCTAGTCGCGACAAGGTGCTTAAGGCCATAAGTGACCCCAAGCAAACCATGATCTAGCACCTACTATAAGCCCTGAATAATATAATAATGAAACATCATGTGTGGAAGTTAAACTAATAAAAGTCTGTTAAGATATAAAATGAAGCAAATACCAACATGTTTGAATTACAAAATAAACCGAAAATAAGTCTGAATAACTGAATATCTAGTCTGAATATATGAATATCTAAACATCTAGTTTGAAAGCTTCTAAGATATACAAAGTTTATGGGACAAACCCCTAACTAACTTTGAATGAATGAAATACTGAAAGTAACTGAACATAACTTGTCCTCGATGGATATGAGGAATCACCACTACTGTTGCGAGGGGCATTGAGCCGATTAAGGGCGATCGGGGAACTGAGTGTCAAAATCTATATTGTGAAATCAATATATCGCAAAAGGGAATATACAGTCAGTATTTTGAATCTACTAGTACGTGAGATAAGGACTAACTGAAAATACATATATATATTGAACATGGATGCATGAATATGTAAAACGAATGTAAAACTAAGTAAAACATGTACTGAGATAATCCGTAAAGCTGACTGACTGAATAGATTATATTGAATACTTAGTCATGCAAACTTATACTGATATAACTTGAGTATTGAACTGAAACTGTGGGAGATATCACGTAATCGACATGCCCCAGCTTGAGCTAATCGGGTCCAACCTGTAACCCCAGTTGGAAGGGTGTCAGTACCTTAGCAAGTGTACTAACACTGTCTATGTGGATCCACTAAACTAGTGTCCCGAAGGACTAGGGTGTTAGTCTTCTACTGGAGGGTGACCCCTAAGAGAGTGTCAATACTCTACTGGTGGGTGACATCTCATAAACTATGTTGGCTATGTAGTTCTGGAACTTAGGGACTGCTACTACGAAGTATGAACTGGCAAGAAATGGGCTGACTTAGTCATTCGATCTACAATGAACCATATCGAATCATGCTAATGATGCGTATGAGGTAACCCTGTAACAAAGTCCATATTTACTACCTCCCACCTCCAAGTAGGGATTTTGAACTCCTGAAGCATACCACTAGGCCTTTGGTGCTCAACCTTAACCTGCTGACAATTTGAACACTCACTACTAGAAATGTCAGTTATGGCAATAATTAATTAGCGACGGTTATATAATCGTTACCATAAATAAGATATGGCGACGGTTGTAATCATCACATATTGTTATAAAATCTATTAGGACAGTAATTAAAAATAACTGTCACATAAGCTCTACAACCGTCCCAATAGTTATATCTATAGTAACAGATATTATAACCACCCCAATAGTTATCTATGATAACAAATATTATAACCGTCCCATATTTTATGTCATGCTAAAATATGGCATTACGTGCGAATTCCCCCACCCCACTTATTTTACCCGCATTTTTTAATTATTTTACTAAAAAAATTAAAATAAGTGTTCTTGGTCTTAGGACAAGTCAGATTGTTCTTAGGGTTTAGGAAAACCCCAATTCTCCTATTTCGCTGCGTCTTAGGCGGTTTAGGACAACCCCAATTCTCTCAATTTTTCTCCTATGAAAAAAACTTGTTCCACTATCAAAGGGTTTGCTGGTTGTTGTCTTCTAGATTGCTGTATTTTGTTCTTCAACATCAAGGAGTTACAATGAGCTTGTTTGCTGGTTGTTGTGTTCGATATGAGCTACAATGAGCTATTTCTCCGCCAAGTCACTGATTTCCGTCTCTCGCAAGTGATAAATTTTATTAGGTCTTCTTCTCTGGTCTTCTGCTTTTTTACTTTTTCGGAAAAGGTCTTCTCAGGTAGGTCTCTGAATTTGTTCTCTGAATCATTAAAAGGTTTACATGTAAGAATTTCACTTATGTTAGCTGTTGTCATTGGTGCAGCTTCTGCTTTGAGGAAGCCATAAGATCTTCTGTTGGGTGTCGTGGGCTCGGCTATATAAGGTGTATAGGAAAGTTTATTTTCCTTAATTGGTCGTGTATGTGGCCATTCTTTTTATTTTATGACTACAAAATATTTAATGATGCACTGTTTTTCAGTAGATTCTTTGTTAATATTTCTTAGGCCTCTGTTGGAACGGATCTAGTAGTATAGATGTGAACTTATAAAACTATCAGCCTAGACAGATTTATTGAAGTAGAACACAGTGGAATTGCTGAAAATGTTGAAGTACGACAAGGTGATGGGTTCAATGATTAGAATCTGAATCCTGAATCCATTAAATTAAAATCTCGAATCCACCTCTGTGTTTTTGTGATTCACTGCCAGCTGAAAATGAAGCTCCAAATTTGGGTTAGTTTTTTTCTAGAAGTGACGCTAGTCGGTTCTGTACTTATTTTATTGTTCTTTCAATGTGCTTAAGCCAGCCTCAATATCAGAATCTTTACTGGTTACCGTTACCGCCGTGCCATTGGGGCCAGGTCAGTTCACAACTTGACAGTTGTAAGTTGAATTTACGTTGGGTGTTTTTCTGGAGGATATTCATTTAAATTTTGGCCCTGTTTATGAATCTTTAGCAGATATTGGCATTTGCTGGAATGAGCTCATTGGCATTTTCTTGTCAGTGGTTAAAGTAAGTATTGCTTAAATAGGATGTGCTAACGTAATTTCTTCCTAGGTTTTAGCTCATAAAATTGACTTGGTAGTTAAGTAAGCCAATGGGCTTTCGCCTACTTGCACATTTTATTTTGTGATTCTTGCACAACTACCAAGAGGAAAATGCAGCGACAACTTGCTCTGCAACTTTTTTTTCGTTCTTGAAGTTCTTGCAGTGCTTGTCTCTGCTCTTTTTGTTTGGATGTTGTAATTCACAAATTTTATTAATGGAGAGATTGGGAATTAAAGGTTTTTCATTACTATGATCTTGTTGTGCGCAATCTTGAATTTTATTTCTTCCGTCAGAGTTGATCATATTTTGACTCTCATATATGAAAGTAATAGTTGGAATAGTTTGATAGAAAGAAGATTAAAATTTTGATAGTTTAATGAATTTGAGTTCTTGAAAGCTTGAAGGTAGTATAAAAAATTTGAATGATGCCAATATAAATAGTTTTTAATGTCTTGAAAGATGAAAATGTATCATATACATTGGGACGAGGATTAATTTGTTTTTTGCCCCCTGTGATTGATTAGCTTTTGATGATAATACAGATATATTTTACCCTTTCCTGTGCGTTGTTGAGCTCTACTATTGGATCCTTCTTCCATTTGATCTGGGATGTGGGTGGATTGATCACTGTTCTTACTACTGCTGGGACTATTGTCGTCTTTTTCACTACATCGCCATTAATAGTGGTACATGATTACTTGTATATATTTAACTTTAAATTGGTCAATCATTGCTGTTAAATTTGCTTCTTATTGTAATATCGAATCTTCTACCTCTGCAGACGAGGAGGTTCTGGTTGTTGGTGACTGCTGCCTTTCTCTTTGGTGCTTTTATTGGACTTCTTACCGAATATCTCTTTGGAATTGATCAAGTGTAAGACTCAAATGCTAAGATTTCTATTGTTGTAAGGAACCCGAATTTCATCGTCTTTAATTGTGTAGAGATAGGGGCTTTTTTATGGATTGGATACTTGTAATTTTATGATCCTTAGTTGTAATAATCAGTAGTTCTACTCTTGAATCCAAAAATGGAGAAAGTGATTTGTTATTAGCTGCAACAATAAGTGCTGCTACTCTATAACAAGACAAATGTATTGAAATTTGATTAACTGTTTGCATAAGAGGTAGTCTTTGTCTATAGCATTTTCTTGTCAGTGGTTAAAGTAAGTATTGCTTAAATAGGATGTGCTAACATAATTTCTTCCTAGGTTTTAGCTCATAAAATTGACTCGGTAGTTAAGTAAGCCAATGGGCTTTCGCCTACTTGCACATTTGATTTTGTGATTCTTGCACAACTACCAAGAGGAAAATGCAGCAGCAACTTGCTCTGCAGCTTCTTGTCAGCTGTCACATCTTTTATATGAACGATTTCCTCATTTAAGAAACTTTTTCTGCATTTATGTATAACATCATGTGACTTTTTCTTTACTGAAATTGCTATGAATTTTCTGTGGTGTTTCATTATGTTGGAATACTTTATGTGGTAAGTTGACTCAAGTAATCAAATTGTTGCATGAGTCTGTTGAGTCTTAATATCTTGACTGAACATTAACTCTTCTTCTTTGTTCTTCGTTGAACTACTGCCTATCTGTTACAACAACCTATGTTGCATAGACCCCCCAAAAAATGCAGCCAGATGTGTATCTCATCCCCCAAAACTTGTACATTTTTTTGGAGGATCCGACAACTTAACTCATTTTCAGGTGCGGCTGCATTTTGGAGGATCCAAGCAACATAGGTTGCAACTTTTATAAAAACAAAAGAGTTATTCGCTTCTGCTATTCCTTTTCCGAGTTGCTTTGAAAAGTTTTTTCTTGAGCTAAGGGTCTATTGAAAGAAAACTCTCTCTCAATGTAGGGGTTAAGACCTGCTTTCATTTTGATGTTTTCAGGCCTTTTTGTGAAGTAAATATATTCCAGAATTCTCACTTAAAAGTTGGAATGGTCCAACTATTGAGTGACAGATCTGAACTTGTGATGAAGTTTGATGGAAATTCAATTTATGTGACTCGTTTTTAGTCAGTTTTAAAACAATGACATTTTTATATTACTAACGATAACAATTTAATTGAGTTTGTTTCTAGTCAGTTTTGAAACGCTAGATTGTTCAGTTCGTTTCTTGTCTTAATTGAGTGTAGCAACATTTACAATGCTAGTGAAATAACATATGAGAAGGTACTAAGCTTTTGAATAGCATATAAAGGACGGGCAAGAATGTTGCAGAAGAAAACCTCATCTACCTGCTCAAATATAAGTTAACGTAGTTTATGAATGATGACCATTTTTAATTGTCATGTTTCAAGGTATTATTAGGAGACACTGAATCCTGATGCGATAGACGTAAAATAGGGTAACCTGTTCCATGATAACTCCAATGTTTATGAGCTGCTGATTAGTGAAAAAAGTTTTGTACGATTAAGATACAACGGTACAAGTAAGTTATCTTGTTCCATGATTACTCCAATGTTTATGAGGTGCTGATTACTCCAATGTTCTTTTTTCCTTAGAACACAATGATACAGCGGTAAGAGCCTATAGAACATATCTTGGACAAGTAAGATAATGGCAGTCAATGTTGCTATTTATGATGTCCACTTCTGTGTTTTTCTTTTTAACTGCTTGATGTGTGGGATTACGCTAGTTGTCATTGTTGTTAAACTGCTTTGAGGTAACATCACATGAAATGTTGCACTCTTACCTCTAGACCAAAATTGTCCGATTCTACCTGTAGTTGAAACAGATTTGTCCTAAACACATACACAAATGTTGAATGGTTCAGTGCAACATTCTTTATTGCTGGTTTGGTACTTAGTCCATTGCCAGTAGGTGCATGGGCTTTTCATGGACTTACAACTGAAATGTTCCCGTCCATGCCTGCTAAACTACTACAATCTGAAATGTTCATCCCATAAGCATTTTGATATTTAATATAGCAACTATAGTTTTCTTCAGTTTTCATTGTCGTGTTATGAATTCAGTGTTGTGTTATGAAGGCTGCTTCTGCCATAATGTTTTAAGGTGAATTCAGTGCTTCCATAATGTTTCTGCCATTTGTTGTATTATTTGTTTCATGGGAAGGCGGCTAGGTTTGGTTAGGTTATTCTTGGAGAGTTTTAACACAATAGGGAACAAGGAGGTGTTATGATCTCAATGGACTCTTGTTCGAATTAGGTACCTAAAATATTTGAATGCATGCATGAATTAGGAAGACACCTGTATATAGCATCTGGAAAGCAGTTTCTTGATGAAAAGGGAGGATTTTCTAGTATTAGAAATTAGAGGAGAAATTAGAGAATGGTATATAGCATGGTTAGTTTCTGTCATGAATCATTAGTTTTGTGTTTATATCTTCCTGAAAATATGACTAATAATAAAGTTTAGGACCTAAGAGATTGATCACATTGGCTTCATGTTACGCTGTTGAAAAATTTGATCAAGTTTCAAACATCTTTTATTTTTGAACATTCAACAAATTGTGTATATATGTTTTGCTTTTTTGCAACAACAACAACAACAACAACAACAACAAACCCAGTGTATTCCCACCTGGTGGGGTATGGGGGGGGGGTAAGATGTACGCAGTCCATACCTCTACCTCTAAAGAAGTAGAAAGGCTGTTTCCGATAGACCCCCGGCTCAAGACACAAGATACCAGGCAAATACATATTAAAGCACCGAACAAAGTTACAAGACTACATAACATAAATAACATAACATAAATAACATAAATACGACAACCATAAATAGAAAGAAACAGGGGAAAGCACCCAGCCTCATACTAAAACAAGGAGCACGGAATCATAACAAGAAAACTACCCCCAACAAGTAAAACCCTACACTAGCGACCCAAACTGGCCCTAGACTTCTGCTCTAATTCGCGTCCTCCAGACCTTCCTATCTAGGGTCATGTCCTCGGTGAGCTGCAACTGCTCAATATCCCGCCTAATCACCTCACCCCAATACTTCTTCGGCCTACCCCTACCCCGCCTAAAACCATCCAACGCTAGTCTCTCGCACCTACGAACTGGGGCATCCATGCCCCTCCTCTTCACGTGTCCGAACCAGCGCAATCGGACTTCCCGCATCTTGCACTCCACTGGAGTCACACCAACCTTCTCCCTGATAGTCTCATTCCGAACTCTATCTCCCCTAGTCAGCCCACACATCCAGCGCAACATCCGCATCTCTGCCACCTTCATTTTTTGGATGTGGGAAGTCTTAACTGGCCAACACTCCGCTCCATACAACATGGCCGGACGGACTACCACCCTGTAAAATTTGCCTTTAAGCTTGGGCGGCACCTTCTTATCACACAACACCCCCGACGCTAGCTTCCACTTCATCCATCCCACCCCAATACGGTGCGAGACATCCTCGTCAATGTCACCGTTCCCCTGAATCACAGACCCGAGATACTTGAAACTATCCCTTTTACATACCACCTGTGATTCCAGCTTCACGACCACCTCGTCCTCCAGCCTTACGTCATTAAACTTGCATTCCAAATACTCTGTCTTGCCTCTGCTCAACCTGAACCCTTTAGACTCAAGAGTTTGTCTCCACACCTCTAATTTGTCATTCACACCCCCTCGAGTCTCATCAATCAGAACTATATCGTCTGCAAAAAGCATACACCACGGCACCTCCCCTTGAATACGCCGCGTCAACACGTCCATCACCATAGCAAACAAAAAGGGGCTAAGAGTAGATCCCTGATGCAATCCCTGCAAGACGGTGAAATGCTCTGAGTCTCATCCCGCCGTCCTCACCTGAGTTTTCGCTCTCTCATACATATCCTTAATTGCTCTGATATATGCCTGCGGGACTCCACTCATGATGTCATGCTAGCTTTATAAAATCGTTGCAATAGCATAATGTATTATTGTTACTAGTACTCTCTTGATGTCATGCTAGCTTTATAAAATCATTGCAATAGCATAATGTATTATTGTTGGATAGTCTAATAATAAATGTTGCAATAACCTAAAAATAACTGTCCTAATAGACTAAAATAACTATCCTAATAGCCTAAAAATAATCGTTCCTGAAGACCATGTTAAACTATCGCAATAGCCTACAAACGATCACCCTATAACGTTTTGTAGGGACGGTAGGTAGTCGTCTCAACAGTGTCAACAGTCACAATAGGATATATATAACCACCCTAGTACGTGTTATAGGGACGGTTGGTAGCCGTCTCAATAGATCATCAATTGTCTCAAACATATTTATAATCGTCCCCATAACATGTATATAGGGACGGTTCACAACCGTCGTAACAACTTATCAACTGTGGCAATCTATTCGAGATAATAACCGTCGTAATAGGTACCAATATAGCTATGGTTTTTGTCACCGTCATAAAAAACCGTTGCTTTAGAGCTACTGTAACGTGAGCAGTTGTAGCGGTTGCTCTAACCGTTGTGATAGATCTTTAGGAGCGGCTTTGATATCTATGGAGACGATAAATGAACCGTCCCATAGATGCAATTTCTATTAGTGACTTAGCCACAAATTCTGCAATATCTTTTTTCATGCCACTTTACCAATAGATTTTTCGCAATTCACGGTACATCTTAGTAGCTCTTGGATAAATAGAATATTGCACACCATGCACTTTAACTAATATTCGTCATCTCAATCCATCAACACACGGAACGTATAACCTGCCTTGACAATGAAGCACACCATCTCCCCTTGGGAGAAAACCTCAACCTTCTGATCCCTGACTGTCTTCTTCAACTTGACCAAAATAGGATCCTTGTTCTTCTTTTCTTTCATTTTTGCAACCAATGAAGTTTTCGAATCATTCTGAACCCATATACTACCTTCGGCCGAATAACCAATCGAACACCTAACCTAGCAAGCTAATGAACCTCACAGACTAATTCCTTCTTTTCATCCTCAACATGTGCAACACTCCCCATAGACAATCTACCAAGGGCACCAGCCACTACATTGGCCTTACCCGGGTGGTACAACACACTCACATCATAGTCTTTCAACAATTCAAGTTGCCTTCTCTGATGAAGATTCAGTTCTTTCTGTGTGAACACATAACTGTAAACTCTTATGGGCACTAAAAATATCAACATGAACTCCATAAAGGTAATGCCTCCAAATCTTTAAGCGACAACTGCGGCCAAATCAAGGTCATGGTTGGGTAATTCTTCTTTTGGGGTTTAAGCTGTTTAGAGGCATAGGCTATGATCTTACCTCACTGCATTAATACACAATCAAAACCAACTCTAGAAATATCATAATAAACTACAAACCCATCTATGCCATCTGGTAAAGTCAAGACTGGAGCGGAAGTGAGTTGAGTATTTAACTCTTAAAAACTCTTCTCGCAGGAATCTGACCATAAAAATTTGACTTTCTTTTGGGTTAGTCGAGACATAGGAGAAGAAATAAAAGAAAACCCTTCAATAAACCATCTGTAATAGCCAGCTAAACCTAAAAAACTCCTGATGTCTGATGGAGAGATGGGTCTAGGCCAGTTTCTTATTGCTTTGGTCTTTTGAGGATCAACTCGAATGCCATCACTGAAAATGATGTGGCCAAGGAAGTCTACTGATCTCAACCAGAATTCACACTTACTGAACTTAGCGAATAACTGGTGATCCTTAAGGGTCTGCAATACAATCCTAAAATGGTCTGCATGATCCCTTTCACTACGGGAATATACGAGGATGCATCTACGAAACTATGACGAACATGTCTATGTACTGCTTGAACACCCTGTTCATAAAGTCCATAAAAGCTATAGGATCATTAGTTAGTCCAAAAGACATAACTAGGAATTCAAAGTGACCATGCCCAGTTCTAAAGGCTGATTTTGAGATGTCACATTCTCTGACTCTATGCTGATGATAGCTGGATCTGAGGTCTATCTTAGAGAAATAACTTGCGCCCTGAAGTTTCTCAAAAAAGTCATCGATTTTGGGGAGAGGATACTTATTCTTGATTGTGATTTTGTTCAACTGATGGTAGTCAATGCACATTTGGAGATAATTGTCTTTCTTGTGCATGTATAGAACTTGAGCACCCCATGGAGAAACACTAGGTCTGGTGAAACCCTTATCTAAGAGATCTGTCAATTGTTTCATCAATTCTTTAAGCTCAGCTAGAGCCATTCTATAAGATGGAATTGAGATAGGCTGGGTATCTAGAATGAAATCTATTCCAAAGTCAATTTCCTTTTTGGGAGTAACTTTAGGAAGATCTTCAGGGAATACTTCTAGAAACTCATTCAATACTGGAATTGACTCAAGATTCGAAGTTTCAGAATTTGAGTCCTTGACTAAAGCGAGATGGTAAGTACATCCCTTGGATATCATCTTTCTTGCCTTAAGATAGAAAAAAACCCGACTCTTAGGCACTAACGTACTACCCCTCCAATCAATAACGAGATCATTAGGAAACTGAAGCTAAACAATTCTATTTCAACAATCAACTGAGGCACAACATGAGTGGAGCCAATCCTTTCCTAGAATGACATCAAAATCAGTCATCTCTAACTCTACAAGAACAACTGAAGTAGCTCTTTGAGATACTGTGACCAGGCAATATTTGTATGCCTATCTAGCTATGATAGAACTACCCATTAGGGTAGACACTGAAAAGGGTTTTGCTAAGATTTCAAGATAGACGCCAAATTCTACAACTATGTAAGGAGTCACAAAGGAAAGTGAAGCTCTAGGGTCTAAGAATGCATAAACATGAAGATGAAAGGCTTGTAACATACCCGTAACCATATCAAGAGAACTTTCATGATCTTTTCGAGTCTGGAGAGAATAAAGATGGTCTTAACGATGCCCACTGGTGGTACTGGAGGTGGCGCACTACTGAGTTGGGCAACCTGCTAGAGCTGATGAAAAGTTAGACTGATCTTGTCGACGAAGATCCTTTCCCTTCTGGGCAACCACTGGGCAATCCCTGATCCTGTGTCCTGGCTTACCACATCCAAAACACCGATCACTACCTACTGCACTCTTTTTGATGATTCTTACCATATCTCCCGCAAAACCGGTTGGTACAACCACTGTTTATGCTACCCTGGGTCTTAGAGCCTGGCGCCCTATCCCTATTATCCTACCTGAACTTAGGCACTGGCAGACCGGCTAAAAATGGGTCTGGAGCTAAAAATTTATGGAGGAATTGAGAATGATTTCCACCATCAAACCTCTGCTGTGAGAAGTTGAAGCTACCTATTCTGGCTTCCTTATTCTCTGTTTCCTCCTTTTTGAGCTTCTCCTCCTTAATCTGCTGAGCATGAACCATCATCCTGGAAAGGTCCATCTCCTTAATCAACATGGATATTCTGCACTTATTGACTACACTATCAGACACAACAGACACAAACTTACTCATCTTGGACCTAGATTCAGCCACCATCATCGGAGCATACCTCGCCAACTAAGTGAATTTGAGTGAATACTCCTTCATACTCATGTTACCTTGTTTCAAATTTATGAACTCCTTCACTTTAGACTTCCTCAACTCAAGTGGGAAAACTGTCTAAAAAGGTCATGGCAAACTTCTCCCACTCTCTAGGACCTGCCTCAATATCTCTATCCTCCTTCCACTGCTTGAACAAAGTATGAGCTAGTCCCTGCAACTGATATGCAGCTAAGTCAATACTCTCACTCGAGGTGACACCATAATGTTTGTCATATTCTGTACACCATCCAGAAACTCTTACGGATCCTCCTCAAACTTGGATCAAGAAAATAATAGAGGATTCATCCAAGTGAAGTCTCGGATCCTCGCTGCTACTATATTCATCACTGGATTAGGTGGGTCAATAACCTGCTGATTATTCTGAGCAGCCATAGAATGGGCCAAAGTGGTGAAAGCGGACCTGAATTTGGCATGGGAAACATATTCATTCAAGGGATTTTCCTGAACAAGTGGTGGTGCGGACTAATCCCCGTTCCTTCTTCCGTTGTTTCTTATGGGAGACATTTTCTATAAACGAATAAAGAATGAGTTAGAAAAAGGGAATTTAATAAAGATCATTCCTTTTTGCACGATATTAATAATGAAAGAAAGAACTTTCCTAAAACTTCTCATAGCCTCTTGCTCAGAAGTGTGGCACACTTCATACCCATGCACAATGACTCTACTTAACGAGACTTTCAGATACACTAGGACACTTTAAAACCTTAGTCTATGATACCAAATTTTCTCACGACCTAAGACTACCCCTTAGTCTCGACACGGTGCTTAAGGCCACAAGTGACCCCAAGCTAACCAATGATCAGATACCTACTGTGAGCATTGAATAATATAATAATGAAACATCATGTGCAAAAGTTAAACTGATAGAAGTCTTTTAAGATATAAAACTGAAGCAAATACCAATATGTCTGAATTACAAAATAAATCAAAAACAAGACTGAATAACTGTGTATATAGTCTGAATATCAGAATATCTAAATATCTAGTTTGAAAGACTCTAAGATATGCGGAGTTGATGGGAAAAGTCCCCAACTAACTCCAACTGACTGAAATGAAATAACTACTGAAAGTAACTGAACATAATTTATCCTCGATGGATGGGGACTCACCACTACTATTGTTGAGAGACATTGAGCTGACTAAGGGCGATCAGGGAACTAAGCGTCCAAACCTATATTTTGAAATTACTATAGCACAAAAGAGAGAATGTGGTCAGTATTTTGAATGTACTAGTACGTGAGATAGTGACTAACTAAAAATGCATATAGATACTAAACATAGATACATAAATATGTAAAAAGAATGTAAGACCAAGTAAAACATGTACTGATATTTGAATACTTGGTCATGAAAACCTATATTGATATAACTTGAGTACTGAATTGAAACTGTGGTAGCTATCATGTAACCGACATGCCCCAATCTAAGCTAATCGGGGTCCAACCCATAACCCCAGTTGGAAGAGTGTTAGTACTTTGCGAAGGGTACTAACACTAGCTATGTGGATCTACTAAACCAATGTCTTAAAGGACTAGGGTGTCAGTCCTCTACTGGCAGGGGACCCCTAAGAGAGTGTCAGTCCTCTACTGGCAGGTGACATCCCATAAACTATGCTGGCTATGTAGTTCTAGAACTTAGGGACTACTACTAAAGGTCTTAGTCCTCTACTGGTGAGTGAGCCTTCATTCTTAGGTTCACGCGGTGCTAAATCCTACTCCCAACTGAACTGACACTAGTATTGGTTTAAAGTCAACTGGACATCAAAACTTTTAATGCTCAACATGATCATAACAAACTAAGTATGATAGTAAAATCATAATCTAACTGACTTACTACCTATAATTCTGAAACATGGGTAAACATATAGGTATCGGGTGTTCATAACCCTCCAACACTAATAATACTTTTAATACAAAATCATCATTTAAAATAATGTAAGGGAATTCATGATTCGCATACCCCAAAACATAGTATATTTCACTAAATTAATGGAATTCATCATTATGAGTAGGTGAATATGATAAACTTATGAGAACAACATGATCACATGGTTTATTTCATAACTTGAGAAATTGACAAGGTATTAACTGAACATGATGCAGGTGATTGAAATTAAAAACATGCAATATCATAATTCACATGGTATGGTTTGAATTCAAAACTGCTAAGAAATCATTGAGTAAATTCATACTTAACACTTAAATATCATGAAAAGAGAATAAAAGAATTCATACTTGGACAAAAAAGATTTTGGGACTCAATAGGTGGAAGGGGCCCATTGATGAATACCCTACACACCTTAATTGCTTGAATCTTTAAAGAAAAAGCTTGGAATTCGGACCTTGAGCTTGAATTCTTAAGAAGAAACTTTATTTTATCTTCTTGGGAAAGAGTATTGAGTTTAAGTATGATAACTGATGGAGAATTGGCCAATTGATACCCCTCTTAGGGTTTTAATTCGTCAATTGGGCATTTGGGGTGAGGCAAAAAGTCCAAAATGCCCCTTGGACATGTAGTTAAGAATGTAAGAAAATACAGACTCCTGGGCATGAAGGTTATAACGAAGACTAACCTCCGTGGCAAGAAGGTTATCATAAAGACTAACCTGCGTGACACGGACCTTAATGCAGAGACTATCCTTCGTGGCACGGACCCTATTGCGGAGATTATCCTCCATGACATGGGGATATCATAGAGTCTTACTACCTCCGATGTTCGAAATCACCTCGAACCCCATCCAAAAATTTTGAAACTCTTTCGGGACACCCCTTTAACATCCCTAAACATATTTCAACTCAAAAATCAACGTTTCAAATTCGGGAAGGCCAAAAATAAAATCCTTGAAATCTAGGGGTCTTAAAATAATTAAGTCCTTTATGCTTAGTTTTAAATAAATTCGTTGAAGCCCTTTAAACATATAAGTAAGAGATGAAAACTTTACTAGAATCTATTGGGGTATTACTCTTATAGATGTGATATGCCTCATAGTTATGATTTATGGCTTATCGATATATTATGCCTCCTAGATGTGAAATGCCTTATTGATCAGTTATACCTCATAGATGTGAGATTCCTATTTGATATATTATAACTCCTAGATGTGAAATGCCCCATAGAGATAAATTATGACCTATAGATATGATATGCCTCATAGATATGCTGTGGCTTATAGATAGGATATGGCTTATGAGTATGATTATTGATATAAGTTCCAAATATGTATATGGGCCTAAGGCCGTAATTATTATGTTGTAATTATTCCTGTCACATTTTTGGGTTCAACGTCATGTTATAATATCGGCTGGAAATCTGGGAAATGTTTGTCCTTGTAAGGGATGTGGTTGTAGTTCATATATATAGTGCTTATGGTCCCATTGTTTGAATACTGGTAATGGCATGCATAAATTTAGGAAATCCATGATCATTAAAGTGGTACATAATACAATTCAAACAAAAATATGATTTTATTACTATTTTTCCTAGATAGGGTTTAAAGCCCACTTTTCACCTTAAAAACGGGTTTCTTCATAACAATAATTACCTGTATTAATGAATAACCTATGTGTAAAGAGATGGAAATAATGTTTTAAAGATTTTACCGATATAGGTTGATGCGCTATGGATTCATAGAACTTTCAATGCTTAAAATGATGAAAATATACAATTTACTTAGGTCTTTTTGTTAGATATGATATGTTTTGTGTTATGATTTTGCAGGAAATTAGGTTTTGGCTTGTAGGTGACAAATTTGGTTGTAGAAGAGTCAAGTTTAGAGAGGTCAAGAGATTTTATAGGAATGGGCACCTACATAGGACCACCTACAGTCCGTAGGTGCCACTTACGGCCCATAGGTGGCTCGATAAATGGCCTTCGACCTTAATTTTCCTCTTTTATTTAGGAATGGTTTCCTTGTATTCTATAAATACCTTTTTGATGTTTTTAGTTAGTTTTTGCACTCTCTATACTTTCAAACATATATTTGATTCCAGGATTCGATTTTGATCTTAGGATTGCTTTGTATTGATTTTGGTTATTTAATTAGTCAAAGATTTTGGGTTTTATTCATTGATTATTATGATATTGTATGAATGTCTTTAATTGTGAATTCCTTTGTTGTTTTGCAGCCATGAGGAACTAAAGCCCTTAGCTAGAATTGTGGGAACCCTGGCGGATTAATGAAGTAGGGAATTGCTAAGTTGTTATAAACCAATATTCTTGCATGTATTGTGGTTACCTTCAGTTTAATAAATTTCTTAGTGGTTGAAAATGTTAAGATCCCACCTAGTACATCACTACTTACTTCATAAGAGGAGTTGGTATTAGGAAAAGATAATCACCATAGTAATTTGAAGATTCATTATCGATCTAGGCTAATTAGCATCATCTACTTAAGATGGTTATCTATCATCTAAAAACTTGAGACTCAGAAGGTAATAGTTAACTAGGATCTAGGATAAGTTTATCAATATAACATTCTGAGACTCAAAAGGTAAAAAGTAAAATCCGTCAATAAGTCCACAAGATAGTTGATAGTACATAACTTATCAAATTCTGCATGTAAGATATTGGGTTGGTTAAACAAAGCACGGTAAACTTATTGAGTTGAGAAGCTAGGGGGAATGATAATGCTCAACTTACACATCAATTTAAGTGCAAGGCGGTCATTGTCAATATATTTACCCAACTAAGAGTCAGGGTCGAATCCATGATGAACAATGCGAGTGGCAAATTTGAAATAAAACTTGCTTGCTAGGTTCAAACCTATGGTACAAAATGGTTTGAGGGGTTTTCAATCTTTTCTAATGTTCTTGGGCTTCTAAGGGACTAATTCGAGACCAATAATATTTAGAGTATAATCAATTGAAATGGATCTTGGGACTATGCTTTCCTAGGGGCAAGTTATGCATGGGAGCATGATAATTCAGTGCAAATTCTATTCGTTGATGATGTGGTAGGCTAGGTTTAAAGTCCTTGAGGTTAGCTCTTCAACAAAACCTCCCAGATATCACTCATTGACCCTTTTGAGTACCTAACGAGTGTAACAATTAAAACCACCCAACACCCGAATTGGGTATCCCTATTTCTAAGATAACACCCATGGTATAGTCAACCTCTTAATCACCCCTATGTCAAAGATAGTGAAAAAATTAGCAAGAAACACTCGTAAATTATCTACTATTGATTTGGTTCCCATATCCCTCTTTCAAGGATGAGGTGGGTTCCTAAAGTTCACCTAAAACCCCTCTTTCAAGAATGATTTGAGCTTTCAAGAGCTTTAAATTTTCATCCATCAAACCCATTTAGGTATTTGGGACTTTCACCCACAAATCCCAACTAATTTAATCAAACAATAATAGAACCCATCATCAACAAACTAAAATACACACAAATATATCACAACCCATACATAATTGAATCCTATTCTAGCATAATACCAAGAGGTAGATCTAGAAAATTATAATGATACTAAACACAAATAAACCAATATTTCCATCAAAGTTATCTATAAGAAAATAAAGAGAGGGAAAACCACACTTTAGAATCCAATAAATCTTCAATTGGCGATGTCAAATCTACATTTTGGAGTTCCTTGTCTCAAATTAGTGCAAATTTTAACTCCAAGCCCCCAAGAAATTACAAAAACCCTAAACTAAGGATGGGAGATAGGTTTTTTAAAATCATGATGGTTCTCCCTAGGTAAATGAGGGTGTTGAGTTTTTTAATGGGAATCCGGGGTCAGCTGGCCAAAATTATGTTTCTACCCTTGGGACATTTTCTGCTCTCATGTGATCGCGATAGCTAGTGTACGATCGTGGCAATAGCGAATGTATTGATATCATTGCGATCACGTCATTTGACCTGACTTGACCATCCTCGATCGTGACCACCGGACTGCAATCACGATAATTGAGCGTTGTTTGTATATAGTCCATTAGTTGTGCACTGCTCTTTTTTTCTTTGTGCCTTTTCAGCTCAAACCCATATCTTTCGTTTTCCATACCCGTATATATGCAAAATATGGAAATTAGTGCATTTAATCACAAATATGTATCACTTAGATATTAAAACCATAGTAGAGTGCATGAATGCTGAGTAAAAAATGAGTGGTAAATTCACCACTCATCAGAGAACGTAGTCCTAGTGTTTGTTTCCAATTGATTACAACCAAAGTTGAGTTCTGTTACTTGTTCAAGGTTATTACTATTAACCCTGTTTACTTTATGCACTGCTCGTTGATTCCACCATATGAGAGATATAATTCCATGTATTTTTTTGGATTCGATCCCAATCTTGTTGGGTTACTATATTTTTCCTTAACTGCTTTAGTTTTAACTGGAGGCATAGCTTTGTGCTACATCAAAATTTTGGTGCCGTTGTTGGGGAATACTATGTTGAGTTGTTGATTAAAGTTTTTGAAGTTTTTAGGTTTTTGTTTTTATTTTTAGTTGTGTATACGCCGATGTATGCTGACACAAGGAGTCAAGGTAATCCCCTACTCTCACTGAATCCTAACCCAAAGAGAATCTTACATCCTAATTATTTAATGTAGAATAAGTACATGCATGCCATTTTGAAGAGGATTGGAATGATCCTAATACTGTGCCTCCACCTCCTTCAGCAAGAGTTTAGGATATTATTGATTAGAAATAAAGTAGTTGTTAGCAGATGCAGTTACTAACTAGAGAAGGGATGCTTTATTTCAAGGTGTAGCTTGTGAGGAAGAGCTATCTAGGCAGTGACCGTAGTTGAACATCTAGTAGTGCTCAATGTTAATCTAGATATTGTTCGAGGTGGTTGAGCTCAACTGATCCCAATATACCAACACTTACAACCACCATCAATGATGAGGAGGATATAGGATATGTTGAGCTAACAAACATAGGATCTATCATTTCTTCTTCTTTACCACCCGATGTTAAGTTTGGAGCTTTCAATGACCATAAAGTGGGTGATAATTCTGTGGTGCAAGAGATTGTGCTTCTTAGAACTGATATTGGGTTGCTGATTAAGTAGTTTGCAACAATGAATTTTGAGAAGGAAAATGCGGTAGGTTCATAAAGTGCAACCTCTAGATCATATGAGTCTGACTTAGAAGAGGAGGCTAAGTATCTTGTTCGAGAATTAATAGGTTTTTGAGACAATGAGAAAGGAAATCAAGGTCACAACTATTAATGAGATATATATAGAAACCATAGTAGAGAGCGTGATGGTGATTAGAGAAGAAATGATGACTACAAGTAGAGGGGAAACAACTATGTTCTGCCAGGAAACCGTGATACTGAATCGAGAATGTAGGCGGTTTTGTCCAAATTAGTAAAGGGTCAAGAAAATCTAGAAACATGACTTAAAGATATTAAGGCTGATATCTTAGGCCTGACCTAGAAGGTTGAGTCTCATGTGACTACGATCAAATAATTAGAGCAATAATTTAGGCAGATGTCTGCTATTTTGAATCAAAGATAGTCGGATACCCTTTCGAGCAACATGATTAAGAATCTAAAAAATGATGGTCATTGTATTGCTATCACTACTCGGAGGTGTACGTAAAATATTGATCCCCCATCGCCTATTGTGGATGTGCCGAAAATGATAGTATTATGGTTTATGAGATACCTACTATGGAGTCAGACAAGGCGATAGGTGTTGATGTTAGTGTTGGTAAGGATAAAGGTATGGGCAAGGTAAGTGAGCCTATAGTGATGCAAATTCCACAACAGCCCCTATCATTTCCTCAAAGACTAAAATAGAAGAAGGAAGAAGGAAAATTTAAGAAATTTACTGATATATTAAAAAAATTGAGCTTAAACATACCTCTCCTTGAGGCTTTTAAGAAAATGCCTGGGTATGCCATGTTTATGAAAGAATTTATGAAAAAGAAGAGAGCGACTAGTTTTGAAGATATTGGTGGATTGCACCATTATAATGCAATTACTTCAAAGTCTCTAGACTGAAAGAAGGCTGATCCCAGAGCATTCATAATCCCATTTACCATAAGGACATCTAGATTTGCCAGAGCGTTATGTGACTTAGGAGTCAACATTAATCTGATATCGTTGGCTGTATTTAAGAACTTAGGTTTCAGACCGCCAGAACCGACTATAATGGGGTTGTTGATGGAACACCGCACAGTAAAAAAAACCTTGGGCATATCGTTTGATGTATTGGTGAAAGTTGATAACTTTATTTTTCTGGATGACTTTGTCATTTTAGATCATGAGGTTGACTTTGAGATGTCAATCATATTGGAAGACCAATATTCATCGCTACGGGTAGAGCGATGGTTGATATGGAGAAGGGGGAGCTCAAGTTTAGAGTCAATAACGATAAAGTCATATTCAACTTTCAAAGAGCTATGAAGCAACCAAACGACATGAGGGTAGTGTTGGTTATTCATTGTGTTGATGACCTAGGAGGGTAGTCTTTTGGGTACCTGGATGAATTCTGAGTAAGTATGGTACCCACATCGTGCCATGATATTAAATCAAGCACTGAATGGGAGGTAATCCATGGGCTTGTTAGTGAAATCAAAGTAACCAACTTAGCCACATCATGTTGTGATGTTAAATAAAGCACTGGGTGGGAGCAACCCACTCTTTTAGTATTCATTTTTGTTTTTTTTGTAGGAACAGTATCATAGGGAATGGCCTGGAACATGGAAATACATTGCTTCATTCAGAATATTCCATGTAAGGGGACTTTGTGACCAACTCATGAAGGTCATAAATCCTACTTAGGCCAGGTAAGTTGTGCTTTGAATGTTAAAAGGATTTTTTAAGGATTTTTGGGAATTTTCTGGACTTGAACTTAGGAGTATACTAATAATGTTGTAAATACCATTTATAACTTTGTAAGTAGTATAATAAGTATCAGAATACACAGTCTAGAGCATGGTGAAAAAGGCTAAAAAGTTAGGCCCACCTACGATAGATCACCTATGGATCGTAGGTGCCACCTACGGCCCATAGGTGGTGCCATAAGTAGTCCAATTTTTGTCCCAATTGACCTAACCTAACCATAAATGCTCCTTAGGCCAATTTAATCCACTTAACTCAATTTTTAACCTCTCAAACCTCAAAAATTCCTTCTTCCCTCTCAAATTCAACTTTTCCCACTTCCCCACACTTGATAAAAGGTAAAATGCTCCTTGTTCTTGGTACCAACTTCTCCAAGTGCTCTAATTACGCATTTAAGTTAGGGTTTCACTTTATCTCTTCATATTTCCCTTTTGATTCTTCAAAAAAAGGCAATATTCTTAGCTCATAATACTATTATCTTGTGCCAAACTAAAAATAAGTGAGTTGGTATGTTTATTTTTGTGCAAATTATGTATAAATCAGCAATCTTATTTTTAGGAGCCTTGAATTATCTTAAAAATCTAAAAGTGGTGCATTTTTTCTTGAATTAAACTTGATGATCATGACTAAAACAAAAGTGAAATTGCATAGGTCGAGGAATCCCAAGAATCTTGTATGCCGTATTTGTGTTGAAAAGTTGATTCTAGTTTTAAATACAAATATTGGATTTGTTGTGACTGAGTTTAAGTTATAGGGATGTTAAATTGAGGGAAAATTCAAAGTCTCTGAATTTTGAGTTTTTCTTCAAGTTTTTAATCCCTCACTATCTTTTGGACACTAATACTTAGTTTTTCAGGTACACATGGCACCAAATACTTCAAAGAAAAAGATTTAACCTTTGAGGCATCGGTACGACTCCTCCGAGAGTAGTAGCTTAATGGAGGAGTACCTAGTTGCCTTGACCAGAGTGATGAGGCCATAAACTAGAGCCCAGAAACATGCTAAAACTAAGACTATTATCAAAGCTACCTTAGGGGTACCACTTGTAGACTATTCATAGTGGGGAAGACGACCGACTTCTACTCAGCTTGGAGCTCATCCATAGATCAATACACCAATATCCAAGCTAAGGACAAAGAAGGCTAAGATGTCACCTCTATACTCTCCCTGATTTGAGGAGGGAGAGGATGATAATGATGATGAGATAGATTATAAGTCACTTTTAAAGGTAACTACATAAGACCCTCAGTCTGTGGAGGAGTCCTAGGCTGAGTCTATTGCACCAGCTCCTGAGCCATCTTTTGCAATAACCTAATCTGAGGAGGGTATAACATAGACATCCTACTAGGAGCCTCTATCTAAGACAATTAAAACTTCTGACCCTACTCATATCTTGGAAGAGCCTATTGATGAGGTTAATCCGAGATGGTATATAGAGGGGTTACGACTGCCTTATGAGAGAGAAAACTTTGTGATCAATATGGGCCAGTCTAAGAGGAATATTTATAAGGAGATATGGATTAAGTTGTTTGGGCTGGCTAGAGCACCATTGTTGCAGGCTACGTTTGATAGGTATCAGTTTGGGTGGATGACCAGACCCCTGGGTTCATACAACCAAGAATTGGCGTGAGAGTTCTATGCCTCCTACAATGCCATATTATCATTGACTATGCCTAGAGGTAGTAGGTATGTAGAGAAACCCTAGTTAGAGTAGGTACTTTTGAGAGGGGTCATGATTGATATTTCAGTGGTGGCCATCCACTAAGTTATTTTTGGCCAAGATTATGCAACCTCCATATCTACAACAGAGTGTGATCACTGATTGACATTGGAATATAACAGACGCGCTATATGAGAGGCTGATCACAAGAGTGAGAAGATAAGTTTGGCGAGATGGATCTCCTGTTATATTTCACCTCTTGGTGCGGATGGCCCTCTTGTTAAGGGGCAAGGTATGATTAAGAAAGCGACATTGAATTTTGATACAAAGTTTTGGTGGCTGTTAGTGTATTATTATTTATGTTCGACTACAACATACAACTTACTTCCATGTGATGGTGCAGCAGTGAATGCAAGCACGATGACTGGTTATGATATCAACTTTGTAGCCATAATTAGGTATGAAATTCATGAGTGGGCATTTAGAGAGATAACCACATTACCCTTTCCTTGTCTAGTCTAGATGCTATGTGATGAGGTTGATGTGACAGAGGTTCCTAGTGTTGATAGGTGAGTAGAGGAAATGAATGTGGCTCAAACTAGTATAATCAAGGATCCAACAAACTTGGTCCTTGCATAGAGATCGCATATGCCTCTGATAGTAATTCCAACCCAGTCTGAGGGTTCATCAATTCTTATGGAGCCTACTGCTAGAGAGAGATAGTAGATGTTGGTATTAGTATGGATTTTAAGATGGGGGAGCATAAAAAGGCCCTCAAGATGAGCATACAAGGTGAGGAGACCCAGCCACATCCGCTTCAGTCCCAACTTCCACTTTGGAGCTAGTAGGGATATCTGTAGTACCTCCTTGCCCCTTACTATAGCTACTGCTAAAGGTATGGTTTTTGTATCACATGAGTTTTTGTAGAGCTTCATTGATAGTCAAAGTCATACCACCACCCGGCTAGAGAATATTCAGGCTGAGATGGAATTATTGTATAGGCTGATCCGTTCTTGGATCTGGATAATACTTGGGATGATAGAGGCTAGATTACAAGCTTTACACAAGGTTGAGATGCCATAGTTTTTAGATGAGGTACATGCCCATATAGATTTTCTTGAGGATCGAGTGTCAACCCGATTTAGTAATTTGGAGGTATTCGATCTAGGTGAGATTAAAGAGGAGATTGCAACACTACAGATAGGGATGCACTTACTCATTAAAAGTAATAATCTAGCCATCCCTCTAGTTGTACCTCCAATTGTTCAACCGGCACTTCTGTGTGGACCTAGATGCTTTGACTTGTTCATAAAGGATAAGGAGACATCCCTATAGTTGGGACTAAGAAAGGCAAAGAGGTAGAGTTTTAGGGTTCTGATGTACCATATGATCAAGCCTTGAGATGGGACACAAAGGATTTGAGGGAGACCTACTTTGCTTCTAGGTAGAGGCATGCTGAGATAGCTGTAAGTGCATCCTCTAGTAGTGTACCTCTACCACCACTACCTCTGCCTGTTGAGATACCCTCATACAGGGATGATTATGACATAGATGCCTAGTGCATCCGAAGTATGTCCCCATTTCCTTGCTTTACATTATTTAAACGCACTAGGGAAAATGCATAGTCTTTTAGTTAGGGGTGGGGTATACCATAGCCATTGCAAGTTTTTATTACTGTGTTTTCTTCCTGTCAATCACGGTACGGTTGGAAAACCAACATGTCTAGATTAATTTTATGTCATATTGTGTTTTGTTTTGTATTGTGTTGTTGTTTCTGTGTAATTAGGAGATTTTTGAGTATCTAGGGCAGTTGATATATCTTTGGTTGATTTCAAAGAAAAATGATACACCTCCAATAATCTATTTTAAAACTCTATGATATGTATATATATGTGACCATTATGGATCTTGTTAAGGAATTAAGATTAGGGATATGATAATTATATCTAACAATTGCATAAAATGGATAGGTAGTAGCTTATGATGTGACCCTGTGCCATATGTGTGTGAGATACTACTTTGTTTCCTTTGTGTGTTAAATCCAGAACTTGTCTAGTTAGTCTTGCATAGGTTGTAGGATAGTTAAGAAGGGATCATACACTATTTTTTAAATTAGTCCACTTCTAGCCCAAATGACCTTCCATGTGTAAATAAGTATCCCTTGGTACTGATTTTTGAGCCTGATAGCCTATTCTCTTGTTATACCTTTCACCTTCTTATTTTTGTTACAATGAACCTATGTTGTCCCCGGTCCACCTTAGACATTATGCACCTCAACTCAAGCAAATCCCCTAAGTTGAGAGTGGCTATTGTAGGGGTACATAATATGATGTGAGTATGAAAAAAGGTAAAATAAGAAAAATAATAGTAGGGTTAAGAGTGTTAGAAAAATAAAAAAATAAAAATATTAAAAATAAAGAAAAAAGAAAAAAATGAATAAAAGAAACCACACCCTACCTGAATATGTAATAAAAGAATAAAAAGTGAGAAATAAGGGTGGAATAAAAGAAATTGGTTAATTAGTGGATCCCATAGTAAGGGTAGTTCCAAGGAGGCTTAGTCATTAAATATATCCATATGTACCATACCAGCCCCCAAGTCTACACTACAAGCTGAATAAAGTCCTATAGTGATCCTAACTCGATTGTCTGAAAGCTAAGGTAAAAAATAAATAAGAGAAAGCCTATGGTATTTGATGAGAATTGGTGGAACTTTTCTTATGAGTGTGAGTGTCTCTTAACTATCCCTGCATTGACATGCATGCTTTCATATGAGTGAGTGGGACTTCTTTATTATGAGGGTACATGGGTTATATTACTAGCTGCTTACTTGTTTGGGTAGTGTAACTTGTATATATGCATGGTTGTCTATTGCTAATGTAATGCCATATCTTGATTCCCCTGTGTCACATTGTTGTGCTTCATGTACACACAGTTTGTTTTGAATTATTGAATTGGAGGGGGTAATATTCTTAATCTTAATGTGATGATTGACTGCTGTAGATAGCTTAGAGTTCTCCTAGTTAAGTGTCATAATTTTGTTTTTTTGTGTTGTGTTTCTTGAGGACATAAAAATATTTTAAGTTGAGGGTGTTTATGTGCTATGGATTCATATCACTTTTGATGCTTAAAATGATGATAATATGCAAGTTACTTAGGTCTTTTTATTTGATATGATGTATTTTGTGTTATGTTTTGTAGGAAATCAAGTTTTGGGATTATTCTGGAAAAAAGAGCAGAAGTTGAAGTTGATGTATTGATGATTATGATTACCAGTTTGAGTTTGGCTACTTCTTGTGATATTTGAATTGGTTATGGTATTATAGATTATATTCTTGCTTTCATTCTTTCATATGCATTACCAATCACTAGTTAGCGCCTATATCTATCAGCCTTATGGGGGGTTTCATAGGTATGGGTGATGAGTATGAATTATAGTGTTGTATGTTGATTGAACCTTTTGAGCCTGGGTGGCACAAGTTTGTAATAGGCTTGATTAGGTATTATTTGTCTATGATTCTTGCTCTTTTATCTTATAATGATATTACTATGAATGATTAGACATATGGATTAGAAATCCTGAGTATACTTGCATTAGTTTCTGATATGATTATGAGGTCTTAAAATGCTAGTATGATGATTTAGGCTGTACTTTGAGATGACCGTATATATATATGTGTGTGTGTATATCTAGCTATATATAGCTAAGTTATTATCATATATCCCTTTGTTCCTTTATTTATTCAGATTATATATTCCTTTCTTGGCCTTGTATATTGTTATATATCTTTATTTCACTCTTTTATTCGTATGATATACAATATAGTTTTGAGACTCTTGAGTATGGTTGAATAGGATAGTTTATCCTTAATGCTTCCTTAGCCTTATTATGTTAGTCTCTTAGACATAGATAGGATAGTTTATTCTTATTATCTCATTGACTTTCTTATATGGTTGTTGGATTTAGGTGTAGTTTTTAATCTATTTATATGTTGTATATATCTGCATTATCTTTGGATCTCAATCAGTAGTTGCCTACTGAATACCACATGTTTGGTTGTCATATTACACATCTGTAGCCTGCAAATCATAGTACGAATTATCACTGTTGTTTTGGGCGTTGTGCGGAGCCTATGGTTTGGATACGTAGGGTGAAGTCCTGATGTTTGGAGTATTAATTACCTCCCTCTTATGTGCTAGACTATGTTGTATTCAGAGATGGTTATATCGGTATATTCATTTAGTACCTTAGTTATATCATTATTATGCGAAAAGTTCTTATACTGATTCCACTAGGTTTTGGAATTTTCTTATGTATGTTGTCTTTTATTTTATCTATTCTATATTCTTTCTTCTATTTTTATGGGTAGTCTGTTACTAGCAGTTCTAAACTATAGGATTGGCTTGACTAGTGGTTGGTTAAAATAGGTGACATCATGACCTGACAAATTAGGTCATGATATTTTGAACACAACTTCCTTATCCTTCAAGGGACCTTGTGATGGCTTCAATATTGGATTTCATTTATGAACTCCACGGGCCCATTCTTGACCAAATATTTGACCCACCCTATTATATGGAAATATAGGTCTCATTCAACTCCTAATGATGCATGTAATACAATTTTGATAGCATAGCGATATTTTGGGATCGTGGAGTGAAGAAGGATGTTTTGTGGATGATTCAAGAATTTATGATTTGGCTTCGGGGCAGGCTTCTGTCTTCTCTTATTCACAAGATTATATGTATTATATATTGCATGGGAATGTGAATGGTAAGATTGATTGTGGATAGAACACCATGACTTAGCCTAGAATATTGAAGTTTGGGGATTAATTGGTGAATTCTGATGGTTTTCCCTAGATTATGATGTTATGATTTTGCCGGATATACACCAGGGCCTATGGCCATGATTATGATTTTGTAGCTATTTTTGGATATATTCTTGGGTCAGAGGCTATGTTCTTGATATTGATTAGTTCGGTTCTGGTAAGTACTCTATCCTTGTAGAGAAAATGGTTTTAGTTTATCGACATATTAATGTTTATGATTTTATTATTTGAATATTGGTGATGACATGCATAGATTCAGTACATTCATGATCACTACGTGTGGTAAATGGTACGACTCCAAGTAAAATATGATTTTACTGCTGTTTTTCCTAGAAAGGGATTAAAGCCCACATTTCACTTTAAAAATGAATTTCTTCATAATGGAAACCGTACCATCTAAATAGATGACTTATATGCATTCAGATTAAAAATGGTGTTTTAAGGATTTGGCCTATATAGATTCTAATCCAGGATTTTGTTATTATTATTTACTATGATCGTGAGAGATTTTGATCCTTCCTACACTTTATAATAATTTAGCCCCAAAGTTCACCCTGGACAATAGATTTATGGATTTACACTCTCTTTAGCCATGACTTAAGTCCGTGCATCTATTATCAATCTATATACATATCTCTCTAATATGGGATGGAGAAGAATGATGGAATTTGAAGATATGAATTTTGGGTAAAACCCGATGATTGATAATATTAATGATATTGATAATGTTGAGGATATTGATTATATATTTAATGATTAAAGTCTGGGTATTAATTATGTATATTTACCAGTGCAAGTCTATTAATTATATATTTATCGATTCAAGTTCTGGTATTTATTATATTTGCTGGTTTGAGTATGGGTATTGATTATATATTTATCAGTTTAAATTTGGGAATTAATTATATATTTACTATTTCAAGTCTGGATATTGACTACAATATCGATGATGTAAGGTTATATACTAGATTACTTATGGTGTTTGATTGATTATGGTATTACAGATTATATCTTGACATTCATTCTTGCATGTGTATCGTCTATCACAAGTATGCGCCTATATATATTAGCCTTATGAGGGGAGGGGGTTGCATAGGTATGGATGATGAGTATTGCTTGTTGTGTGTTATATGTTGATTGAATCTTTTGAGCCTGGGCAGTAGGAGTTCGTGAAAGGCTCGGTTAGGTATTATTTATCTGGACTAGCCGGCTACTGGTGTTGTTACTGCTATTGTTATTATTATTTTTATGATCATTGTTATGGCTAGTTTGTGACATAATGGTTAACGATTCATTATCGAGATTTGAGTTATGAATCTGGATCTTCCATCTTACATTATATTATTGTTCATGGTTAACTCATGATTAGTCATATGGATTAGAAATCCTGAGTACGCTAGCACTAGTTTTTACTATGATTATGAGGTCTTAAAATGCTAGTTTGATGATTTAGGTGTTTCTTCAAGTTGACCTTTTATATATATGTATGTATGTATATATATCTAGCTATATGTAGCTAAGGTATTACTGTGTATCCTTTCCTTCCTTCCTTCATTCAGATTGTATATTCATTTTTGGTCTTCTACACTGATATATATCCTTCTTTTGCCCTTTATTTGTATATTAAATGGTAATATATGGTATGTTATTGAGATTCTTGAGTATGACTGAATAGGATAGTTCACCCTTAATACTTTCTTAGCCTTATTATGTTAGTTTCTTGGACATGAATAAGATAGATAATCCTTTTTTATCATTGGTTGTCTTATGTGGTTGCTAAATATTTAGGTGTAGTTTTCCATTCTATTTATATGTAGTGTTTATTCTATATTATCTTTGAAGCTCAGTCGGCAATTGCCTACTAAGTACCACATATTTGGTACTCATACTATACTTCTGCAGCCTGTAGATCATAATATGGGTTATTATTTTTGATGTATGCATCGTGCGGGGTAGCTATGGTTTGGAGACGTATGGTGACCTCCTGACATTTAGAGTATTCCTTTTCTCCCTCTTATGTACTATACTAGTCTCTATGTTGTATTTGAAGATGAGTTGTATCAGTGTAATTCCCTTGGAACTTCCACTTGTATTCTTAACATACTAGAAACTCTTTATTAATTTCACTAGGTTTTGGGATTATTTTATGTATGTTAGTCATTTATTTCATCTATTCCGCATTCATCCCTTCATTCTTTTGGTAGTTCATTACTAGCAGTTTCGAACTATGGTATTGGCTTGCCTACTAGTGGGTTATAGTAGGCGCCATCATAACTTGAGAAATTAGGTCATGAAAAATTGGTATTAGTGCCTAGGTTCATTGGTGTATAGTAAAAGAGTGAAGTGTTTAGTAGAGTCCTATAGATCGGTGCGGAGACATTCGTAACTTATCCTTTGGAGGCTACAAGGCATTCTTTGGAAATTCTTTTCA
Source organism: Capsicum baccatum var. pendulum (assembly GCA_030864225.1). Classification (NCBI taxonomy): domain Eukaryota; kingdom Viridiplantae; phylum Streptophyta; class Magnoliopsida; order Solanales; family Solanaceae; genus Capsicum; species Capsicum baccatum. Next base: position 6,423,695 of record CM061558.1, read on the forward strand.
TGACTCATTGTCGTGCGTCTGTATTGCTATGAGCCTCAATCATATTCCTTGACTCTATTCAATCCCTAATAGATGATGATGATCTATAGATGTGGACTAAACTTCAACATGTTTTTTTAGAGCTTCAGTGTAACATTGGACTAGAGAGTCAAAGATGGATATTGAAGATCTTTAGCGTCAGCCAATGGATCTAGGGCTAGCTCAGGCTCCAGTAGAGCTCGTGAGTACTTTATCTTATCAAGTTTCTGCATTGGAGACCTCAAGTCTAGTTACATATATCTTACAGCCTGGGATGATATTTGGTTCATCGAACAGTTATTAGATCGAAGTTGAGTCTATTGGTGTTTATTAGGGTTCTTATCAGTTTTTGAGTATAAGATCAGATTTTTTGAGTGGCCCAGGCATATTCCTATGCTATATTCTTCTAAGAAGGACATAATGTGTGGGTTCATTAGAGTATTAACATTACCACTCTATTTGACATTGCAATACTTGATAGAAGCTGGGTTTTTCTTTTCTCATGTTGTTGATTATGCAAAGGCCTTAGAGAGAGTATGTATTGATACTTATAGAGGTAGCGATAAGAGGCTATGCCATCAGTATAGTGCTATTGGTATTTCATCCGAGAGTAAGGATCCTTCCAGTGGAGGTCATCTTCACTTGCAGCCTATCAGTTCTACGCAAGTAGTATTTCAAATTATGGGTGGCTCTCAGATTTGTTGTGGTTTTTCTGGGATTTGGAATTGCCTCAACACATGGTGGACTATCCTGATAGTTATTGTCTTGGATTATCAGGTGGGGAACTCAGTTTGTGTCTCTCACTAGGTCAGGGCTTTAGGGGTTTGCTGTGACTGCAAAATGCTTAGTCACTGGTCTAAAGAGTATCCTCGACATGGGATTATTTGTCATGCAGCTCATTCAGATCATCCTCATGATATTGTAGCACCGTTAGTTCGAGATAGTGCACTTGGTACCTTATTTGATGACTCAATCAGTCGGTCTAAGTTTGGACTCATTTAGATTTGTTCTCTCTTAAACCCATGATTGAGGATTCACCATGATAGTTGTGTTTTTATTTCCTACATTTACCTTTTTCATTTATGTATTGGGATTTTCGTACCTATTGATGATTATATGCATTGATGAATTCATATTGTTTAATATGTACCTTGTTATTGAATTCATAATTATGTGACTACCCTCGTGGATGACTTCTTTTAGTAGTAGATGGAGAAGATCTATATTGATATTTTACCTTATGGGTGTAGCATCTGGGTTCGAGTCCTATTTACCATGGGATATTGGCCATATTGTTAGTGGAACTTGCTATTGATTTTTATTTTGGTACCACCTACTCATTGTACTGATGTTTATATTGCTATCAATACTTGATGTTATTGATCCTCGCTGGGTAGCTGTTCAGACTAGTGCTATCTAGTTAGAATTTCATCCCTTATGGTTCTTATTTATTGGCTCGGGAAGCTATAGCCTGAATGGACGGTGTATTTTCTATATCAAGGCGAGGGTGTTTCTTTTTCTCTTTTTTTGGCTATGCTAGATTGATTGTGGAGTGGACTATATTATTGAAGGTAAGTTAACCTTTTGTGGTTCTGTTATGGTTCTAGTATTGGAAATTTAGTTATTTTGTCATTCTTGAGTTTGGGGTTCTTAGATTTGCCTCCTGGGTTGCAAAGGTTGTTGCATTGGCTATCCCTTTCTATGTAGCCCATTTTTTTATCTTGACCAATTTAGGGCCTGCTCTTTGCTTATGGCTATTTCATCGCCCAATAGTAGCTTAATATTGATATTGAGATATCCTGGATTTATCTCTTAGATTTGTTGGGTTTATCTCCTTGTGATGGTTTGCTATTGGTACTAGCGTAGAAATTAGATACTTCTTTCTTGCTGTGATCTGGTTTTTGTCAAAAGTGGAGTTAGAGAGTTAGAGGCGAGTGGTCTTTCCTGTGATCTCTTCTTGAGTTAGCAAATCAGAATTCTTTGTCTTGAGTTGTTGGTTTATTTTCCAGTGGTGATCTTAACCTCGACATAAGTGTCAGTCTTAGTAGTTCCTTCCTCGGCGAGGTGATTCATGGTTTGTTTGAGTAATGATTGTCCTACTTGGGTCGATTCGGGAAATCCCTATTTCAAATTTGTTTGGTCTAAAGAGATTTGATAGAGTGCTTCTCCTTGATGATAATTGCCTATGAGTATTCTTTGCCAAGATGGAGTGTTGGACTGGTTGGTATCCAGATAAAGTTGCATTTCTCTGAGTTGCTAAAGTTTTTGCTATTACTAGTGTGAGTGGTAGCCTTGGGGAGTTCTTGAGTATGTTTTGATAGTTCATGCCCTCTAGCAAGTATGGAGTTGATTTCTTGTGTTTTCAACCTGTGAATTATCTACTATTGCAATTTTGTTCTTCAGTTATATTTCAAATTTGGCTCGGTATGTTTTATCTCGGATATGTTAGATTTGGATACTAAGGTCAATTTGAGTAGTTGACATTAATATAGACTTATTGGCTCAGTTTTTAAGTTGACGCCTTGGAATGACAATCTGGAAGTTAATGATAGATTTAAAGTATAAATGCCTACCCGTTTTCAGGTTTGGTTTGGGTAGTTGAGATCGAACGATTCAACCTTGGTGTTGAGATTTTATCTTAGAGTTGTAGAGCTTAAGTACAACCTTCATTTTAGATTTACCTTTGTTAAGATTTCATTTATATGTTGGTTGAGCCTACTCCATGGTTAACTATTCGTTCTTCTTGACTTCGGACGGATTATAGTCGGTAGGTGTTCAGATAATAGCCCAGGGACCCGGTTTTGGTTCCTTCAGTTTTGACCTCTAGTCTTTAGTTTTCTTTGAGATTCTTAGATAATGTACTCAGTGGGAATAGTATGCTTTATTTTGTTAGCCTCCTAATATTATGTTTTAATAATGACAAACTAATGATTGGAAATCTGCAGGATATTCAAGGATCTCCACTAATGGACACAAGAAAAGAAGATACGCTGAAGATTGAAATGATCTTTGAAGAATCAATCAGAAGATCCAAAAAAAGAAGTAAGGAAAAGAGAATCAATCAAATCACCAACTTCCCAAACTTATGGCAAATGGATCAAAGGCAAAAGGAAAGAACATCACACCAAGATTAAAGTAGCATTCATCATGGACCATCAACTTCCCAGATTTCTGGCAAATAACTCAATCAAGACTATTACAAATGAAAGAAGTAGATCACACCCTCTACATGGACATATCTGATATGGACATATACGATTGTGAAGGATGCACCACATATGGACATATCTGACATGGACATACTCTACAGTGCAATCGCTCAATCAAGGAATCATCCCCAAATCCTTGATTGAGAAGAAATCTCTAAGGTTTCTTTATGAAGAGTTGCAGCTGAAGCCTATAAAAGAGGAAGACTAAAGATAAAAGGTTACGCAACTTCAAGAAAAATCTCAAAGTGTCTTAATCTTAGTCTCACAAAGCTTTGTAACTCTTAGTTTACAATTGTTGTATTAAGAGTAGGATCGAGTCAACTTTGTAACACAAATTGAAGCTGTGTTACAAGATCTGAAGAACAAAATAAGTCTGTGGAACTTGTTTCCCATCATTGTACTCGAGCTAGATATTGAACGATCTAAGGAAGCGTTGAAACCTAAGGAGACTAGAAGTAGGCACCACATTAGTGTTCCAAACCAGGATAAATATCTATCTTTTTACTTTAAATTTTATTATTTACTTGCTTGATTGTTTCAAACCTAATCTATTTTATGAAGTGTACTGATCTTCAGGAGAGTCAGCTGAGACGAGCTAATAGTCGACTCACAGGAAATTTTCAGTTTACCCTCTCTTTAATTTCAATTGGTATCAGAGAAGGTCTCACCAATAGTGTTGCTTAACTACACGTTAGCAAAGATCAAATGGAAAACTATCAGATTTCTAGTTCTCTTCTTCAAGATGGTCACTCCTCCACAAGACCACCATACTTTAATGGACAACACTACTCTTACTGGAAGAACAGATTCAGAATCTTTGCCCAATCAAATGACTTCCAAGCCTGGGTTATTATTAAGAAGTGACCAAAGCCGATCCAAGGTGTCAAAGACAAGCAAAAGGACAAAGACAAGGAGTCAAGTAGTGTTGATGTAGAAAACCTTGAAAGCTTCAAGGTCACCAAAGAACAACAAGAGGTAATTCAAACTAATGCACGCGCCATAAGTTTACTTCTTTTTGCAGTTAGTGGAGAAGAATATGACAAGATATCAACCTGCAAAACTACAAAAGATATTTGGGACAAATTAGAGGTGACACATGAAGGAACCACCAAGGTCAAAAAATCAAAAATTGCTGCCCTGATCAATGAATATGAGCTATTCAAAATGGAAGAGAATGAGAACATTGAAACAATGTTTGCCAGATTCAGTAAGATCATATGCGAACTGAAATCACTAGGGATGATCTATCAATATAGCCTGCAAGTTCAGAAGCAGGTCTGTAGTCCCTAAAAAATTGGGGAAACCAAGGTTGCCATTCTGGAAGACAGAGATCTTCACATTATGACATATGATGAACTACGAGGTAACCGCATTACATATGAACAAAATTATTTCAATAGATACCATAAAGGGAAAAGAAGAAACCAGTATCCTTCAATGTTGCACCAACTAAAAAAGAGGACATTTTGGAAGATTCAAATAGTAATGTAATGGCCATCATTAACCGTGGAGTAAGGCAGATCATGAGACGAGACAACAAAGATCCCGAGGAGCCAAAAATAATGACTCCACTAGAAATGATGATCGTTGTTATCACTGTGGAAGGGCTGGCCACTTTAACAAAATTGTCCAGAACTAAGAAGAAGAACATACAGGAAGAATCAAAATTTTAGGAACTGGAGTGATGAAGATTAAACCGACTAAGAAGTAGAAGCCACCAATATGTGCTTCATGGAAACAGGTGATCTAACGAGTTAAGACCACACGAATGTCATAATTATAATATTCTTGAATCTAATTTAGATATGATAATTGAAAAGCTTCAAAAAATTATAGATGAATATTACAAACTTGCTCAAGAGAAGAAAAGTTGTGAAGCTCAATTTAAACGAAAACTCAAAGAGAAATAAAAAAACTATCAGATAGAAATCAAAGCATGTCAAATTGAAATTAACTTACTTCATGAAATGCTTAATGATGTAAAAATACAATTAAAAAACATTAATAAATCACCAATCCACAGTTTCGTAAGATCGAAATCATTTAAAAATAATTCAAATTCCTCATCAGAATCGTTTAAATCATCCAAAACCTTATCTTCTCTTAAGGATCTATCTATTTGATCTGTGGATAGAGAGGACACAAATCCTATTACTGTAGGCATAAGCCTAAGAATGTGTAGGTTTGGAAGGTAAAAGGAAATACATCTAACCCGCAAGGACCCAAGACCAGTGGGGTACCTAAACAAAATTAATTCTCTTATTTTATAGGAACATGTCCGCAAGAGCTATAAGAAGGGAATATGGGTCATTGATAGTGGATGTTATAGAAACATGACTAAAAAAAATAAAATTTTTCTTCTTTAAAGAATGTAGATGGGGGATAAATCAAATTTGGTGAAAACGCTAGAGGTAACGTCATCGAAGTCAGCTTAGTAAAGCTCAACTCCTTATATGAGTTTACTGAAGTGTATTTGGTAGACGAACTCAAGCATAAATGGGTTATCATCAGTCAGCTGTGTGACACCGGATTTGGAGTCTCTTTTAAAGCTGAAAGTTGCTTTATCAAACATGACAAAAGGGACATTTCTCTCATCGGTGAATGCATTGATAAAATTTATGTCTTAAATATTCCTGACTTTTCTACCTTAACTTGTCTCACTGTGAAAACCAATGATATCTGGTTGTGGCATAGAAAGCTTGGCCATGCTAGTATGCATATCATTGACAAGTTATCCAGACTAGAATTTGTGAAAGGTCTACCAAAACTCAAATTTGATAAGGAATACATCTTTGATGCTTGCCAATTGGATAAAAATACTCGGACATCATTCGAAGTCAAGGACATTGTCTCTACTACCAAACCTCTTCAAAAAAATCACATGGATCTATTTGTCCCCACCAAGACATTAAGTATTGGAGGAAAGAGATATATTTTTATTATAGGTGATGATTACTCATGTTTTACTTGGGTAATTTTTCTTACTCATAAATATAAGGCTTTCACAAACTTTGAGGTCTTTTGTAGAAAGGTACAAAGAGAATATGGACACCTCGTTACTCATGTTCAGAACGATCATGGATGAGAATTAGAAAATAAGGCATTTGAGGAGTATTATGCTCAGAACGGGAACTCTTAAAACTTATCATCACCCTGGTCTCCTAAAAAAATAGTGTAGTAGAGCGAAAGAATCGATCTTTCCAGGAAACTGTCATGACCATATTGGTAGAACATAATCTTCCAGATCACTTTTGGGTGGAAGCAATAAGCACATCATGTCACATCATCAACAGATGCCTGATAAAACCTATTCTAAAAATTATGCCATATGAACTTTGGAGTGAAAAGAAGCCAAACATCAGCTACTTCTATCCTTTTGGATGCAAATGCTTTATCCACAACAATGGTAGGAATAACTTGGGAAATTTGATCCACGAAGTGATGAAGGTATTTTCCTTAGGTATTCTCTCACTAGTCATGCTGACAGAGCTTATAATAAAAGAACATTATGTGTTAAAGAATACATGCATATTGTATTTGATGAATATAATCACCCCCATATGAGTTTGAGTAATGATGAAAAACAGGTGATTAATCTAAAATCCAGAGAAAATGATAGAACAACCTCCGAGCCATCACAAGACAAGTCAACTATACCCCCTCTGGAGTCGACTTCCATAGCAGAAATAGAAAAATTGAGTGTTTTAAGAGAGTGGAAACACGATGATAGCTATCAAAATGAATTTATCATTGAAAATCTAAATGACAGCGTGAAAATAAGAACATTATTGAGAAAACAAGTATCTGTTTCCCTTGTATCTCGAATTGAACCCAAGAAGACCAATGAGGCCCTCTAAGATGAATCTGGGTCGAAGCTATGCAGGAAGAATTAAACCATTTTGAAATAAAATAAGTTTGGACTTTTTTTGAAAGACCCAAGAACTACTCAGTAACTAGAACTAGATGGGTCTACAACAACAAATTGAATGAAGAAGGTAAGGTTATTCGAAATAAACCAGACTTATAGCTCAAGGCTATTCCCAACAAGAAGGTATTAATTATGATGAAACCTTTGCCCCATGGAAAGGTTAGAATCAATTTAAATTTTATTAGCGTTTGCTTCTTTCAAATGTTTTAAGCTATATCAAATGGACATAAAAAACGCCTTCTTAAATGGTTTTATTCATGAGGAAGTTTTTGTAAAACAACCTCCAGGGTTTGAAAATCTGTCGTATCCGAACCATGTTTTCAAATTGTCAAAAGCACTCTGTAGTCTCAAATATGCTCCAAAGGCTTGGTATGAGAGATTGAGTACTTTCTTACGAAATAACAATTTTCAAAGACGTAAAATTGATACAACTCTGTTCATACAAAATCTTGATTCAAATCTTCTTATTGTGTAAAATTTACATTGATGATATTATTTTTGGTAGTTCTAACATCTCTCTGTTTGAAAAGTTTGCTAATTTAATGAAAAATGAATTTCAAATGAGTCTTATTAGTGAGCTCACATCCTTCTTGGGATTACAGATTAAGAAAACTCCCAAAGTACTTTCATCAGTCAAGTTAAGTACACGAAGAAACTTATTAGAAAATTTGGTATGGAAAAAGAAAAGGCCTATGGAACTCCAATGAGTCCATCCACAAGCCTTGATTCGGACTAGTCTAGAAATATATTGATGAGAAAATGTGCAGGGGAATGATAGGATCCCTATGCTATTTGATCGCCAGTTGACCAAACATCATGTTCAGCATATAGAAGTGTTCCAGATTCTACTTGACTGCCAAAGAGTCCATCTAACTACTATAAAGAGGATCATCCAATGCCTTACAGTAACTCAAGACATTAGATTAAGGTACCCCTATTCTTCCTATTTTAGTTTAATTGGATATTCATACGCAGACTTTGTAGGTGATAAAAATGATAGAAAAAGCACTAGTGGAACATGTCAAATTCTTGGAGATTCCCTAATTTCATAGAGAAGCAAGAAGTAAACCTCAGTTGTCCTGTCAACAACTGAAGTGGAATACATAACCATTAGAAGTTGCGGTACTCAAATCATATGGATTATGCATCAACTACTTGACTTTAATTTTTCTTTAGAAACTGTTCCCATAATGTTTGATAACACTAGTGCTATTAATTTATCTAAATATATTGTGCATCATTCTAGGACCAAATATATTGATATTAAGCATCATTTTATTTGGGATCATATAGAAAATGATGATTTTTCATTTACCTTTGTTGACTCCAAAAATCAACTGGCAGATATTTTTATGAGACCCTTATTAGAAGACAGATTTTGTTACCTTAGAAAGAAACTTGGTATTCTCAGCATTAATGATTTATGATTTTTACTTTTGGATAAAAATATTTCTTTTAGTTGTTTAACGTTTTCTCATCAGATTTTTTTCACAAAATTTTAGTTTTCCAAAGGAAATCAACATTACTCTCACTAATTTTTATGCCTTCTGTGTCATCTCTGCATCTTCTTACCTTCCCAACACTCCCTCTATGACACATTTTCACTTTCACTAGTCATCTTTTCCCCTTATGTCTCTGTCTTCCCCTTATTTATATTTTAAACAGTCACCTTCATCCCCCTTTTCCTCCTCAACCCTCTTAACCATCCTTTTCTCTCTATCTCTACCCCTTTAAAGTTCATTCTCCATCCCCTTCCATGAATAGAACTTATTCATTGGGAAATATGTCCAAATCTCTTCTCCAAACCCTCTCTGATAGTCCTGTTCTACTCTTTGACTCCTCTGATGAGTCCTCAATGGACTCTCAGTCAACTCTTATCAAAAGATTTCATCTTACTTCCAACCCATCCCCCTCTGCCAAGAAACCTCATTCTAACTCTCTCAACTCTCTCCCTCCTAAAGACATGCACAAATTTTGGACATGTTATAATAAAGACAAATTCTCTGCCTTTGAAAGTCACTCCATTATACCAGGATGCATTATCAATCTCCGTTAATTAAAAGATTCCTTTTGTAATGTTAGTTACTTTTTTAAGTTTTAAGATTTGTCCCTAGTTTTTTTGTCTCTCTGGACTTTTAGTTTATGAGGATTCTATTCGCATGTTTTATGTGAATCTCTGCCTCTTTCCTGATAGTGGTAAGCTTAAGAATCTTTTGCTTGGAACAAGAATCTATTTGAATGATTTTTTATTTGAAAATGTCATTGATACAAAGTGCTCTAGTGAAGTTGATTTTATGAATGGTAACTGGCTCAATAGTTTAAAGGTCAGTTTTGAGGAAGCCAAAAGGGTCTTGTTTGACCCTGACATTGTTTTAACCAATTTTAGTCCCCTGTCCCTATGATTCAAGTTTTGTATCATGGCCCACATATTTGCTACTACATTCATCCATCAAAAAAGATCTCTTAGCAACATTACTAGTTGTGATGGTTTTATGTTTTATTGTCTGGTTAAGAAGATCAAAATCAATTAGGCAACCTGGATCTGTGAGTTCATGCTCAAGAGTGCACCGAACATTCATACCTCAGTCAATTTGTCGTATGGTCTACTGATTACTCTGATTCTTTTATTCTACTTAATTGATCTCTTTTCTTACTCTCCAGTGGAAGTTTTTGCTACTATGATTCCAAAAACTTCGCAAGTATAGGTTATGTATTGGTTAAAGATGAATGGTGCAAGAAAGAGTTTTCCTGGCAAAGTATGAACTCCCCAAGGTAAGAAAAACTCTTTCTAAACCCATGAGTACTGTCTTCAAGGAACTGGAGAAAATTAAGGATCGCTTCAAAGTCGTCAAGGAGAGTGTTATGCTGCTGCAAGAGTTAACTTCCAAACTTCTGGACCTGGGAAAATGCACTAGCACAGATATAGGCATAGTCTGGTTAGCTTTGGATGGGTTCAAACTGGATGTATCAAGTTGTTTACCTGAGTGTTCACCTATATAGATTCCCTCAAGGCCCAAGTCCACTCCTCCAATGACGATCTAGCCATTTTAGTTATGAATTCCTACTCTTCCTTCTTCAAGAACATTGGAAAATCATATGACACATAATAGCCTGACCTACTTCCTAAAGAAGCGGTGAATGTGACTTTTTTTCAAAAAGGGGTCCAGTACCTTGTCTTGCTGGGATGTATGATGACATATTTTTACATTATTTGCTACACTTTTGGATTTTTCCCTAGAACTTGTTAGTAAATAATTTCTATCTCTGCTAGTTTTCTACTGCTTTTCTTTTGTTGCTCTATTTTTTTACTATGCCAAAAGGGGGAGAATACATGAAAATTAGATGTTCCTGCAAGTCAAAGGGAGAAAATCAACTATCAATAAGCATGAGTCGATTGATGCTCACGTAATCTGAAATAGCAAAAGTGTTTACAAATTCTAGAAAAGACATCGACTACTGGGACAGGTAAGTCAATTGATGTTTATCCTTATTTGCCATTATAAAAAAGGGGGATATTATTAGCCTTCAAATATTATGTTTTAATAATGACAAACTAATGATTGGAAATCAGCAGGATATTCAAAGACCTCCACTGATGGACACAAAATAAAGAGATATGCTAAAGATTGAAAAGATCTTTGAAGAATCAATCAGAATATCCAAAAAAAGAAGTAAGGAAAAGAGAATCAATTAAATCACCAACTTCCCAAACTTATGGAAAACGGGATCAAAGGAGGAAGGAAAGAACATCACACAAAGTTTAAAGTAGCATTCATCACGGACCATCAACTTTCCAGAATTCTAGAAAATAAATCAATCAAGACTATTACAAAGTAAGGAAGAATATCATACCCTCTACATGAACATATATAACATGGACATGGATGATTGTGAAGGATGCACCACATATAGATATATTTGATATGGGCATACTCTACAGTGCAATCCCCCAATCAAGGAATAATCCCCAAATCCTTGATTGAGAATAAATCTCTTGGGTTTCCTAATGAAGAGTAGTAGATGAAGCCTATAAAAGAAGAATATTAAAGATAGACAAAGGTTATGCAACTTCAAGAAAAATCTCAAAATGTCTCAATCTTAGTCTCACAAAGCTTTGTAACTCTTAGTTTACAATTATTGTATAAAGAGTAGGATCGAGTCAAATTTGTAACATAAACTGAAGTTGTGTCACAAGATTTGAAGAACAAAATAAGTCTTCAAAACTTATTTTCTATTATTTTACTCGAGCCCAATATTGAATGATCTAAGGAAATGTTAAAACCCAAGGAGACTGGAAGTAGGCACCACATTGGTATTCTGAACTAGGATAAATCTCCGTGTATTTACTTTAAATTCAATTATTTACTTTCTTGATTGTTTCAAACCTAATCTATTTTATGAAGTGTACTGATCTGTAGGAGAGCTGACTGAAGGGAGCCAATAGTCAACTCACAAGAAATTTTTTAATTCACCCCGCTCTTGAATTTCAGAGTTGGGTTCAACTTGGTTTCATCTTAGAATGGATCGTTCAGTGGTAAGAAGTTGTACCTTGTAATCCTAGATTTTATTTTTGAGGATTACTTAGACCAGTTGCAATATCATCTTAGATTGAAGCCCTTAGTTATCTATGTTGTGAGCCCAGGTAGCTCCGTATTGGTGTATTCTTATGTTTTTCATATAGTATTTTAGTAGATCATCTTTAGCTCTTTAAGTTTCTATGATGAGATTGTGGATAGGACTCAGGTGATTTTCCTCCCAGTTTAGAGTGGATAGGAGCTGTGAAATAATAAAGAAAGGTTGTATTTGAATTAGAGTTGGTTGTATGACTCATGCCTTGGTTTTATTTTGGCTTGGATAAGCCTTTGTTGATTTTTGCAAGTATTGAGATGGTATTAGTATGTTGTTGTCCAGATTTTTGTGTTTTAGCCTTTTTGTTATTCAGTTGGAGGCCAATTAATGGTTAAGGTTGAGTTTTGGCCATTTGGAAGTGAAGTGAGAGAGCTGGTTAAAAAAAGGATACCTATGATGAAATCCCTTGGAAGTGTTCTCTCTTATTAGAGGTTATCTAGGACATCGTGTCAAGAGAAAGCGAGCCCCGTACCTCATCCTTTCAAGCTTTTGAGATCTTTCTATCCATTGAATTTTGTGGGATGAAAGTCCTTTTAGTAGTGTATATTATAATGACCCTTCAGGATATTTTCTTGATTTACATACATTTTAGGCATTTTGAGCTTTCCCTCAGTGGGTACAGGTCATTTATGCCGTGGCATTCGAATAGTTCGTTTGGATTTTAGGCTCATTTCCCTATTTTGGAGTTTTTGTTGTTTAGGATTTGGTCTTGAACCAAAACTCCTAGTAGATAGCTTCGGGTGAGAATTGTGACAACTCCATCAACTTTGGAATGATGAGTTTAGGCTAGGTGAACCTTTGGTTCGGGTCTCAATACACTCAAGCTCATTTTGACCTATTAATAAGAAATTTAAGAAAATAAAGTATGGGTATGGGACCCATTTGTTGTCAAAACGACCTCACATGGAAATTTAGACTATGACATTGAGTCCAAAACATCAAATTTGGTATACTGATTATGCTCACCAATACAATAGTTTAGATATTGGACGATCGTTGTCAATAAAGCTCAACTCTCGTCGAGGTCGAATCCTTGAGGACTGAGTCTAGTTCTCAAATCCTATTGGTGTTGATAGCATCTAAGAGTATGTCCATAGGGTAAACAAATTAAATTGCATGAATTAAACTGAGGGGAATTGGTTAGGAAAGTTCTTTGATAAAAATCAAATCACACTACCAACTTAAAGCGACCATTGTGGTTGAGATTTCAATATAGGATAAACCTTGGGATTGTATTTTCCCAGGGGAAAATAATTCATGGGTCATGATAATTGAATGCAAATTCTAGTCATTAACTATGTGGGTAGGCTAGGTTAAGAGTTCTTGAGTCTAATCTTTCAATCTACCGCCAGGATTATCATTGATGGATCCTTTTAGATACCTCATGGATATAGCAAGCATAACCACCTAACACCTTAATTGGGCATCTCTATTTCTTGGAAGATACCCAAGAATATAGCTAGTCCTTAATACACCCTTATCTTTAAGATAGTGAAAAGAAACAAACTACATCTACTATTGCTCATTATTGCCCTGCCCCCCATGTCCCTCTTTCAAGGATGATATAAGATCCCTAAAGTTCACCATACCTCTCTTTCAAGGATGATGTGAGCTTTTGAGAATTTGGGGTTTTCACCCATAAATCAATTTTGGAAATTTGAGGTTTTCACCCCCAAATCCTAACTAAATCAAGCAAGCAATAGTGAAACCCATAATCAATGACCAAGAATATACAATAATAAATCACAACCCACACATAATTGCACCCTATATCAACATAATCCCAAGTAAATTGTTTAGCTACTCATGAAGTTAGGGAAAAGTATACCAAATTGATTGTTCAATGCTTCCATTCAACTTTACAATCAAGAGTAATCCAATATCCAAATTCAATTGCAAACAAAAATAATTGAAAAATTAATCACGCTAAATTTCCCTAATTTGGTAGGGTTTACAAAGTCTCCAATTTCAGTTTCAAAGTTGATGAATCCAAATGGGAAAGGGTTTTTTCCCTTAAAAGGATTTGGGGTCGGCTACATAAATTTACGGAATTGCCCTTGGGCATAAACCCGTGTGCCACGATTGTGACAGTTCCCTCAATTGTCGGCACTGTGATTGCCTTTGGATCACCGTAATCGCAAGCTTTAACCTATCTTAATTGGCCATGATTGCGGCCTTCAGACTGTGATTGCGGTAAATGAGACCATTTCCTGCTTAGGGTCTTCCAGTTTCACTGCTCTTCTTTTTTTGATCCCTTTTAAGCTCAATTCCACATCTTTCATTTTCATGACCTGCATACCTACAAAATGTTGAAATTAGTGCATTCAACTAACAAAGTTGTCTCAATCATACCTTCAAATCATAATAGTGTGCACAAATTTTGGACGTAAATGAGTGGTAAATTCACCACTCATTAACAACCCCAACTTTAATCTTTGTTTGCCCTCAAGCAACATTACTTCTTACTCAATGAGACAATGGAAATTTAAGACCATTTATACAACCAAATGACCATAGTGACTTTAGACTTGATTGACACAAGTAGCTCTCCAGATGGGCAAAGCTATTCTTACGACTCCCCTCAACATAAAACACAATATTAAGATGCAAAGGACTTTGAGGAGTAATAATTCAACACTCGCCTAATCTCTAGAGGTGACTTTGTATTGAAAGCAACTCAACTATACTCATTTGCCTCTTTATCGGGAAAATGACAATTTCACCTACCTTATTTTGTTTACATGCCGCCTCACAAGATAGAAATCCTACACACCAAATTATCAAATATGTAACAAGGTATGTTAGTGCAAAACACTCTCTTTCAGAAAGACAAAGACTCTCTCAATGCTAAAAAGTGTCATACCATAGGCTTGCCCTTATTTTTAATCACCACTACAATGAATACACTTGGTTGGAGATATCAAAGGACATTTTGAACTTATCATTTAGGAACAAAGTGACTAAACCTTTCTTGAACATATACAATGCACTATTTTAACCGAACATTGGACCATGAACCACTTCATTTGTTTTCAAAATTTGCACATGCCTACCTTTGCCACCTTGTTTAACCCAATTCTTTGAAAGCATTTTCTTCTCAACAAATTCCTTTGCTATCTCATGGTATTCCTTCATTTTATGAGTCCTTTATTTTTCATTTCTTAACTTTTCTTTCTTTTCTAAGAATCATAGGCATCCACTTACATTATCATGGCCCAAGGTCATCCCTTCCAAACTTACCACCCCTAACTTAGGCATTTGGCCTCAATTTTCATTTTCTAAGTTTATGGAGGGTAGGGTTCAAAAAAGGGACAACTTTGAATGGTTTAAGACTTGTAATGTGTCTGGAAAAGAAAGGCTTGAAGGCTCAAAATTGGTAACTGAGGATACCATTCTATGTATTGATAGGTTATTTAGGCTAAAGTGGGTTCCTATTTCCACAAAGATGGCCTAAGATCTTTTCACCAACCAAGTATAGTCACAATTAGCCTTGAGAGACTAATGGGGAAAGTTCTAGATGGTACAAGTATCAATGAGAGTTAGACAATTATGCTCACTACACATGGCATGGAAACTCCTCAAGGAGGCTCAATTGCACTTCCAAATAGAGAAAAAATGGAGTATTTAATGACTTCTACATTCTAGAAATCTTGGAGTCACAAAGAGAGGGAAAGAATTTTTACACAATTGTTCACATCTATGCCCTTGGTCTTCAAAAACTTTTGGACGGAGAGGGGTGTTTGCATCGCATTTTCACCACATACAATTTGCTATTTATGTCACCAAAGCAAGACATCGTCTCATATTTTGACTTTCATGAGGGAAAACCATATGGCTACTCAGATTTCACCATAGGTATAAGTGCTATCCCAAATCCAAAATGCCACTAGTACTTTGATTTTCCTTGCATTTATAACTCCGATGCTATGGGTACTTAGACTTTCCCTGCATCCATGGTTCAAAATCCAATCATGACAATTTTACCTTAAGAATGTCGTCACTTAATCTATCATATGAAAATGCTCATCCGATATCACCACCATAAACAAGATAAAGATAAAATGAAAATCTAAAAATGAAACAAATAACTATTCCATGAAATGTGGGCATCACCAGAGTGCCTAAATATTACAACCCAAAAAAATAAAAATCATCCAAAATAACTTAAGAACGTATAGAAATATCTCAATAATACAAGTCGAATGAATGAATACGAATATAGGCATCCCAACTAAAAAGCTTATAGTGACCTCACTGCATAAACAATAAAGCATAAGGGGAGCAAATGGGTGCTCTTTGTAACCTCATGAAGAGATGCTCTCACCCTTAGACTCTATATCATCTCTAGCACCATTAGAACTGGACCACTCAGCTGGGGCCTCATCATTAATCTCAACTTTGGAAGAAGAAAGTCTATCTTGAGGTTTTAGGACCTTCCAAAAGCCCTCCACCCTCTTCTACATCTTACTGAAGAACTTGTCCCTCTTCTTCTCCCTCTTCTTCATCTACTTATGTGAGTTTCTGATCTCTCTATGATACTCTTCCAAAGATGAGTAGGACCTCTCAAGCCTAGAAATAGTGGCTACCTGTATTTTTAATCCTCTAAATACCTCCCATAATTAGGTTGAGCCACATAAGAGTGATAGGTGGTGGAAGGTTCTCCCGACCTCTGAGGCAACCTTGGTACAAGCTCCCTTATTACCTCAAATCAACTTATATCTCATCAAAGGGGCTGGATGAGGATGTCCTACAAGACTTTATATCCTTAAATGTCGACTTTCCCAAGTCGATCTTTGTCTTCTTGCTCATACCCAGTGCTCCCTCACCCCGGATGTTGAGAGGATAAATGGGCGTGTTTGGGTGCACCTAAGTGTCTATGGGGTATACCTCAACCCTATCTCTTTTGCAAAAATTAGTAATCAAAGAACGGAATAAGAGATGCGTACCACCATGGTTCTTGAAAAACTTCAAGTCTGAGATCACAAGCTGACCAACATTTAAGAAAATGTTGTCTGGTATACAGGCAATCATATGAGCTCTCATATTTAGGATAACAGTAATGTGTGTGAATGGAAAAACCTAAATTCAAATGATGTGCAGCTATATCTTGGCCTCCGTTGTGAAATCATCCAATAATATTGCCTTCTTAGTGACCACCCAAACAACCTCTCTGCCAAGGCACAACTTCTCGGCTATCCAGCTTCCTGATTCACACCATTTGCCTCAAATTGAGCCATGTATATATTAGGGAGACCACATATGGCATTTAGCTATTTATCTCCAAAGCGTACCTCCTTCCCTTGAATCCTAATGAATAGTTCAGAGAGAGATACTATGCTAAGGATAGCGTAGAACTACTACACCTACTACTCATTTGATCAATAAGGATCTGGGGAAAATATCTCCATCCAATGGCTATGAGTCTCTCATGGAATGTCAGAAGCTTTTCCAACACCTTTTAAAAATATATGCCCCTCTCCAAAAATAACTATCTTTGGGAGATCACCATAGTCATGGTAGTGGTATTCAGGGTCGATGAATTAGAATTGGTCAAAATCTCCCATGATGTAAACCTGGAAAACATGAGAACAACATAACAACACTCATCATTAACATTATCATGCAAAAACTATGCTAAGTTGACCAATTAAGCTCATATGATGGTTATTTGATAAGATTTAGGCATGAAATGGCCTTGCAAAAATTTTGGTTCATGCTGAAAATCTGCCTCAAATGCCGTGATTGCGGGATACTAGGCTGCAATTGCGGTAACTGAGGTCTGGTCGACCAAAATTCCACAAGGCTAAAAATGACCAATTTTAATTCCAATTAATGTTTCAAAGTAAAAAAATTAACATAATAAATGTTGAAAAAGGTTCATTTGTACTCGATTATGCCTTTAGAATGTGGAAAGATTTTCTATCAATTCATTTAGGAATTTGATCGAGCACTTGGTGTAGTCAACCTAATTCTTACAAATTAAACACAATTTGGGTACTCAAGACATCCCCAAATGTGTGCACACCACTTTTGACAGCTAACCATACCACACAAGTACAAATAAGTAGCAATCTAGCAATGAAAAACACTATTTTAGGCCCTTCCTATTTCATGCATTTTACAGACTACACATACATACAAAAGAGGGGTTTGGAACTACATACCGAATTGAGGATGAAAATGAGATGTAGTGCAAAACTTAGATGTTCAAAGCATGATCAAGAGCGAGTGCAATTTGAGGGAAAAATTGAAAAGAAAGCGTAGGGGAAATGGGACTGTAGACTGTTTTCAGCCAGCCTTCACCGCAATCGTGATCCACGTTCTGCAATTGCAGATACATAGCTACAGTTATTGCGGTAGCATGAGTGCTGAAATCATAGTAACTGAGGCTATTTTTTGTCCATTTTTTCACCTTCTTAGCCCGCTACATAAAAATTTCACACTTCCCCTTTTAGCCTCATTCAAACACCCCATAGTGCCACAAATTTATTGATTAATCAACAACAAAATTACAATCTATTCTACTAAATTTAAAATAAAGTATACGAGCCTCTTTCATGGAATTTATTAGTTGCCTCCTACATACCGCCTCATTTAACATCGTGACACGATGTTCTTCAACTTTTCAAGTTGGATCCAAAAGGGACCCATCATTCAACCCCATGTCCTTAACATCAATGACGGACACTACTTGTAAATTCATGGTTTTTTTTTATCCTTTTTGCACAGTTGGAAGAACATTTTGTTATTATTGAATAGAAGTCTTATTTCTCCTAGTTCCATATCCAAAATTGCTCTTCCAATTAAAAGGAAAGGTCGACCAAGTATAATAGGGATCTCTTGGTCAATTTCATAATCAAGCACCACAAAATCCGTTGGAAAAATAAAGCAGTCCATCTCTACTAAAACGTCAAACAAGACCCCCATCGATCTCTTGATAGATCGGTCCGCTATCAATAGCCTTATTGTTGTTAGAGTAGAATCTCCCAACAAAGTTTTAGATATATTGCACAGGGAATGAGATTGATGATTGAACCATGGTCACACAAGGATTTTTAAAACTTGTGTATCCCTATGGTGCAAGGAATTTTAAAGGACCCGAGAACCTCTTTTTTCTCCCTTATAGCGCTAGTCATGATATAACTATACCCATGAGTGATTTTCATGGTTTCACCATCAACAATTAGTTTCTTTTACATCAATTTCTTCATAATCTTAGCGTATCCTAAAATCTCTTGAATTGCCTCTAGCAATGAGATATTAATTGAGAGGTTGCTAAGCTTAGAAAGGAATGTCTTGAAATTTGCATTATGATCCTTCTTTTTATGTCTTTGAGGGAATAGGGGAGGAACCTTCATAGTAGGCAATGGATCACTCTAATCTATATCATTCTCGACTACCTTCGGGTCTCCCTCTTCATTATTCACTTCTTCATTTAATACCATTTTTTTCATTCCCTTTTTGAGACTTCGAATCCTCCTCATTTGAATCACTCACATACTTTTTATTCATATTTATTTGTTCAATATTGGTCTATTTTTAAAATTCCAACACAATATCTCCGGGGGTTTTACGACTCCTAATGACAATAGCCAACACTTGGGCATCATTTTTTGAATTCACAATGGTATCACTAGTAAGACCTCCTTTTTGTCTAGCATTAAGTTGAGTGAAGATTTGTCTAATTTGAGTTTCCAATTTCTTGATCGAGGTAGAGTGTGATACCACAATTTGGTGGATTTGGAAAAAGTCATCTTTCAATTTGTGGACCATTTTATCTGTTTTCTCCACTCTCATCAAAATCCTTGCTGACACATCTTTGGTCTTGAATTTTTTGGGATCAATGGAGTTGGATTCTTTACCTTTTTATCGGTTATAGGGAGGCATATATCAGCCATATTCTCTTTCTTTGTCTCTCTAATCATGATCTCTATTACAATCATGCCAATCCCACTCCCTGTGATGATCCGTCCAACCTTGGTTCCCACATTACCTTTGATAGGCTGGGAGGGAACCCATCAGATAGTTATCCAAATATTGAATTTTCTCATCAGGTTTCTTGGCCTCTTCCTCATCATATCCCTTAGATACAATGAAATTCACTGTTATCATATGCTTCATTATCAACTCCAATTGTGTCATTATTTTTTCCATGATCTCCTCCATCTCTTTATCTTTTTTCCTTTGCTCTTTATACACATAGGGGGGTGCTAAAAGACCCTTTAGAAAACCCCGGTGTCTTGGGTATACCATCCTCGATTTTTCTTTGTGATGTCCTCAAGCAAGTTTGTAGCCACATTATAAGACAACTTCACAAGTGAGCCTTTTGCTGCATTATCCATCATAGTTTTGTTCAGTTGATCCAAAACCCGGTAGAATATTTAGAGAAACATATTCTCCGAAACCTCATGGTTGGGACATTGCATGAGCTTACCATTAAATCTTTCCCATATCTCGTATAAAGGCTCTTTATTAAATTGATGAAAGTTTGTTATTTTATCACGTAATTGTAGCATCTCAGATGGTGAGAAGTATCGGTCTAAGAATTCCACAGTAAGTTCATCCTACAAAGTAATTAACTCATCCAGAAAAGATTAAAGCCACAATACCTCCTTACCCATTAGAGAAAATGGGAAGAGGCGCAACCGGATCGATTCTTGTGAGATGTGTAAAATATCAAAGGGGGTATAAACCTGTACAAAGTTATTCAAATACAAATTGGGGTCCTCATCAGATATCCCTCCGAAGAGACCTTCATTTGAAGTATATGGAACATAACACTCGTAATATGGAATACCCCTTTCCCTTGATAAAGTGGGATATGGATGACACTCGCACATCCAACATCATGGAGTTTCTCTCGTCATCATTGGGACCATCAAAAGTTTCAACATTACTTGTGTGGTCTCTCATAGTGTCATGGACACTATTGAAATCATTTACAAAGAAACAAAAACAACAAGAAAAGTAAATCAAAATCACCAAGGGTATACCCAAAGCTACAACCAACATCCTACAAGTGAAAACTATGTCTCACTCCCCGAAAACAACACAATTTTAATTATGCTAAGCTATACCATAGTTTAGATATAGAAATATTATTGTCAATTAAGCTAACTCATACTGAGGTTGAATCCTCGAGGAGATAGTCTAGTCCTCAAAACCTATAGGTGTTGATAGCATCAAGTGTATGCCCGTAGTGTAAACAAAGTAAATTACATAAATTAAAATGGGGGGAATCGGTTTGGAAAGTTCTTCGATCAAAATCAAATCATGCTACCAATTTAAAGCGACTATTGTGGTTGAGATTTCAATATAGGATAAACCTTCGGATTATGTATTCCTAGGGGAAAATAATGCATATATCATGATAATTAGATACAATTCTAGAAATCAACCATGTGGGTACGCTAGGTTAAGAGTTCTTGAGGCTAATATTTCAATCAACCCTCAATATTATCATCCATGGATCCTTTCGGATACCTCATGGATGACAAGAATAACCACCTAATACCACAATTGGGCATACCTATTTCTACGATGATGCCTAAGAATATAGCAAGTCCCTAATCCATCCTAATCTCTAAGATAGTGAAAAGAGAACAAACTACATCTACTGTTGTTCACTATTACCTTATCACCCATATCCCTATTTCAAGGATGATATAAGATCCCAAAAGTTCACTTACAACCTTCTTTCAAAGATGATGTGAGCTTTTGAGAATTTGGGGTTTTCACCTACAAATCCATTTTGGGAATTTAGGGTTTTCACCCACAAATCCCAGCTAAATCAAGCAAGAGATAGTGAAACCCATAAGTAATGACTAAGAATCTACACTAATAGATCACAACCCATATATATTTGCACCTTATTTCAACATAATCCCAAGATAAATTGTTTAGCTACTCATGAAGTTAGGTTAAAGAAATATACCAAATTGATTGCTTAATGTTTCCAACAAACTTTGCAATCAAGAGTAATCCAATATCCTACTTCAATTTCAACCAAAACTAATTGAAAAATTAACCACACTAAATTTCCCCAATTTGGTAGGGTTTACAAAGTTTCCCATTTAATTGTAAAGTTAATGAATCCAAATGGGAAGGGTTTTTGCCTTTTAAAGGATTTGGGGTCCGCTACATAAATTTACAAAATTATCCTGGGCATAAACCTGCATTGTCGCAATCTCCTTTAGATCATAGTAATCATTGGCTTTGACCTAGCTTGACTAGATGTGATCGCGGCCCTCAGACCGCGATCGCGGTAACTAAGACAATTTTATGCTCAGGGTCTTTTAGCTGCACTTCTAATTTTTTGATCCCTTTTAAGCTCAATTCCATATCTTTTCTTTTCATCACCTGTATACCTAAAAAATATGAAAATTAGTGTATTCAACTAACAAAGTTGTCGTAGTCATACCATTAAATCATAATAGTGTGCACAAATTTTGGGCATAAATAAGTGGTAAATTCACCACTCATCAGTTACATTATGCATTTTCGTGTATAGGATTTCAAATGAATTCTGAGGGCTAGGCAAAGACTTAGAGTTTTTGAAGTTTTCACTGTCAATTGATGTTGCTGCTATTGCAAGCTAAGGGCCATGATCGCGGTACCTTTGGCAGATAAAGTGATGCAATCATGGGTTATATGGTATGATCGTATCTCATATGTTTAGTATAAGATTCTATGATTATAGGATCCGAGCCACGATAGAGGGATCGAGGACCTGGTATAAGTATAAATAGACCCCTTAGTTCATCATTTTAGCCATTTCTCACCAATTTCTTAAGATCTTAAACCCTAAAGAGTGAGATTAAGTGGGATTAAAGCTTATGGATAACTTGGGGAGCTTGGATAATGATTATTTCGATATTTCCCATGGAATTCATGGTAATATTCCTTCAATTTCTTGATAATTTTTTAGAAATTAGGGCTTTGAATTCCTAAACTTTAAGGGTTGATTTGAGACCCAATTTTGTACACCCCAAGACTCTAAAAAATAGTGCAACCATGACTCAAGCTCATGAGAATTTAATTATAGTGATTTGGTTGTTTTATGATCAAGGGTGATGTGTATTAAGGCCTCAAATATGTCCTAGCGATTAGGTGAATCAAAACATTCCTTACCGATTGAATTATTTGGAAGGATATTGCCATATTCAACTTCAAATGAGAATATATCTCTTTATACTACAAATTATTAAGATCATGACCTACCAAAAGATAGATAATTGAATTATATTTCAAACGATACTAATTTCACCCAAATACGGTATCGGAGCCAAGAGTTATGCCTATTTTACTTCAGCATGTCAGGCTGGAAAACTGAGTGACGACATTTTTTGATAATCTGTCATAAGTGTGACGACTTATCACCAATGTCATCAGCCTTAGGCAGATTTCCACCCCCAGTGATGACATTGTGTGATAAGTTGTCACAAGTGTGATATCACCAATGTCTTCAACCTTAAGTAGAAAATCATAAAATACACCCTTTTGTGATGACATTTCGTGACGACTAGTCACAAGTTTGATGACTTGTCACGAATTTCGTCAGCTATTTTTTTCAGCAATTAAAGGACGTTTTTGCAAGGGTATTTTTGTCGTTTCTCATATTTTGGAGGCCCCTATATATGAGAATTCCCATCTAAACCCTAATTTCTTCATTCTCTCTTCCAATTCTCTTAAGAAATATATCTAGCGTTTTTATTTAAGGACATTAATCTTCCAAAAAATATTCATAAATCTTCAAGATTTCTTCAAAAATCAAGTTCCTTATATTGTGAGATTCGAGAATCATTTATTACAAGTGCGGATAGAGTCTCAATCACTAGAATTCATCCAATTTCAAAGATTATGGTATGTGGGGTTTTGAACAAGAGCAATTCTTTCATTCTTGTGCCAAAGCTTTGATTTCTATCATGGATTTATATGATTTTGCAAGTGGGTTCATACCCAAATTACTTCATCATGAGATTATGAGAATATAAATTGTTCAAGCTTTGTTATGCATGGTTATTTTGCTATTCTCAAGTTATGACTTGATATTAAATATTGTGAATTTCATATTTCTACCATGAGTTGATATTTCAAGTGCTTTCAAAATATGTGTCAAGCTTTAAGCTTCCTTATGACAAACTGGATTATTGAGTATATTGATTTATGAGATTGAGTATTTACAATGAGTGTTGATATTTCCTCAAAGTTATTGTTATTATCATGATTTAATGAATTGATACATTTTGATAGTGAGAAAGATTGATTTGATTTGAGTCGAGTCGAGTTAGGAATCCACAAATTGATTATGATTTGATAATTGAGAAAGAGATTTGATTTGGTCTTCATGATAAACCCTTGTGATTTTTGTGGTGGATTTCCTAACATGTTTTGAGCTTGTGTCTGGAAGTAGTATTTAGCACCGAGCGAGAAATATGGTATTTTCCTAAAACTACGTTCCACCGTATGATTGATATTGATAATTGTAGGCCAAAGGTCGAGTATGAGATTATGATCACTAAATTTAGGTTGTACTCCCTGGCAAGAGTACGACGCTCCCGCCACTGTGAGGTTCTCTCCTTAGGAGTGTAAAATATTGGACTCCATGTAGCTAACATGGTTTATGTTGGTTATAAGAACCTCCCATGTCCATAAGAGTTGAGTTTCTTGAATTACCGAGTCACTTTGAGTCTTGAGTTGAAGACTTGAGTTATTTATGATGATTTATGAGGTTTTTATCATATGATTTATTTACTATGAGATCATGAAAAGTATGTTTCAATCTAACTCAAGCAAAAAAAAAAAAAAAAAAAAAATCTAACTCAAGCCAAGTGAGCCATCATTGTACATATGCAAATTTTTATGAAATTGATGATGATATTTGCATTGTTGCATGCACCCCCACATACTTAGTACATTCCAAAGTGCTGACCCATATATTCCTATGGGCTATATTTTCTCGTAATGTAGGTTCAGGTACTCAGCCACAGCCGCATTAGCGATATTTGAATTATAATGACCCAAAATTGCCTCCCGGGATGTCACACGGTGCTTAAGGCTACAAGTAACCCCAAGCTAACCCTTAGATCCAGTTTCTACATAAAAACACCCACTTCAAGATAAGGATAGACTTAAACACTCGCATAGACATATAACAAGAAAGGATAATTGGTTCATATGACCACAACATATAGAAATCTCAACAAAACCACAATACTGATCCCTCTCGACATATCACAAGTATGATACTAGTCTGACAAAACCTCTATGAATCAAAATCTAAAGATCCATTGGGACAAGACCCAATTAACTCAAAATGAACTGAAGATAAAACATAGTCTCTCAAGTACGGTAAATATCTGAAGACCGGTCCTCGAATCATGAGGACTCACAACTGAAGAAAATGTAGGAAAGGTACTCAAAGAATCACGGGAGAGGCTGGGACTGATCACCTGAACCTACATTATAAGACAATGTAGCACATAGACATATATGTGGATCAGTACTTTGGAATATACTGAGTATGTGGGGGTGAATGCATACATATAAAGTAGTAATGATTTCCTTCAATCAAATCATGTATGCATAATGAGATGACTCACATGGCTTGAACAGGTTTAAAATATATAAAGCTAATAAGTCATGTACAATGAAGCGTGTAACACAATCTCGTGAGTCATCATTGTTTAACTTCAAAATTAGAAACCTTCTCTTACTCTCAATGCCCAAAGGTTAAGGGATTTCAAACAATACTTTCAAGTCATGGATATATCTCAAGAGAGTAAAAATTCTTCAATGGTCAACACTTCACAATCGTTTAGAAACTCATATACTTGGAATTCAAAATCATAAAACTTGAAAACATACTTGGAGGCATTCCATTCACTTTAGGAAAATATCTTATATCAAGTCAATACCTTGATTAGGGAATATCTTTGCAATTCAACCATTTAGGAAAATAGCTTATAGGGAAGGAAAATAAGCATTTAATTTTGAAGTTTGAAAGGCAAGGGAGGTTCTCATAATCGACATAAACCATGCGAGCTATATGGAGTCCAACATTTTTTTCTCCTAAGGAAGAGACCCCACATTGGGGAGGAGTGTCGTACTTTTGCCAATGAGTATAAACTAGGTCTAGTGATCACTAAACGAAACTCGTACTTGGGCCCACATAATTAAATCAGCCTCAGGCCCACTCATAATCATAATATAATCAGCCTCAGGCTCACATCCTACAGTGGCACTTAGTTTTTGGGGTAGAAACCATAGTAGCTTACCCGCTCGGTGCTAAATACTACTCCCTTTAGATTACCTGCGCTCATCTCATAAAAATCCACTTTTAGAATAATATCATGGTTTACTACAAATCCATTAATCAAATCAATAATCTCATATAATAAAGTGGATTTCAAAGCTTTCGAACCATTAGGTCAATTCAATTTTCAACCATCTTAAAATACTCAAATCATGGGTGCTTATAGCACGAGAGTTCATAATTTCATAAGTATCGAATAGGGCTTACTAACCCATAGTTCAATTTCAAGTTAAAGCTTATCAAAAGCATAATATATAGCACATAGATTCATAAATCATGTGAAAATCTGGAAATTTCAGCAATTCATCTTAAAATCTCAGTGTAGTCATATGCTTCAATATCTCAACATTTCAAATATAAGCTTCTCAAAGAGTAAAGTCATGGGGTTTATCCAGCTGTAAAAACTCAAGAAAACATGTAGAAATCATACCATTTAAATCTCAATTCATGAGAAATATCAATATAATGCATTCAATAAATATGGGTAAAAACCCCAATTCAAACTCATGTAAAAACCCAATAATTTCAGAAAAAACATGATGTAAATAAACATTTTGGGCACAAGGGTGAAAGGGTTACCCAAGTTCAAAACCCCATATACCTTGAATTTGAAGCTTTAGAAGAACTTTCACTTTTGGAACTCTAATCTTGCTCTAGAATGAGGATTCTTGAGACCCATTACTTGGGAACCTCGAATCTTAACTCAATTTAGAAAATCCATGGTGGATTCTTGAGATTATTGGAAGAGGTTTTGAGTATTTAGGGTTTTTGTTGAGAGAAAACTTGATAAAACCCTTATAGGATGCTTGCAAATGGCTTTGATTCAGTGTTTCCACGATTTTATAGGCTTGGAAAAAGTCCAAATGCCCTTTTAAATGTCTGTGCAAAACTGGAAAAATTGAACTGGAACTCGATTTTGAAGGCCTCCGCGACACACCACTAATCGCGTTGGCTCTCTTGAAAATGACAATTGGGAAATTGATAGCCTCCGCGATGCAGAGCCATGGATTTTCCCACTGGTTGCGACCTGGGACGAGTCCCACTGGAAATTGACAATTGATAAATGAACCCTCTCCGTGATGCGCTAGGCTCTCAAATGATGCAGTTTTTACGACGAAGGCTTAAATTGGCCATAACTTCTTACTCGAGTGTCCGATTTGAGAAAAGCTTATATCGATGGAAAGCTTATTAGATTTCCCACGTGATTAAAAGTAGAAATTATGGAAATTCTATATGGTTAACATGTTACTCACTTAGGAAGCAACTTCATAATCTTTTAGGGCCGGAATCACGCCTCACTCGACATGCCCTACAACTTAAACTATGAGGGAACTTTGCGGGACCTTATAATATCTCACCCTTAGGAACATTCGTGCTCGAATGTTGTTAGTTAGGCTCAGAATACAGGAAAAACTGAGTACATACAATTGAAATAATTACCAAACAGTTCAAGATCTTCCTAAACTCATGACCACTCCGGATATCGCAAGAAATCATACAAAGATAGGTGCATGGCTGAACTTTATATTAGAAAAGCTGAATTAAGGAAGAATGGTACCTTCGAATTGATCTGAACTTGAGAAAAAGAGGTTCGGGTATTTTGCTCGCATGTCAGCTTCCACCTCCCAAGTAGCACCCTCAATGGACTAGTTCTGCCACAAAACTTTGACCAAGGGAACTTCTTTGTTCCTTAGTCTACGGATCTAAAAATCTAGGATCTCCATGGGAAACTCATCAAAGGAAAGGCTATCTTGAATATCAACACTCTCTGAAGGATCAACCACAACTGAATCACCGATATGCTTTTTAACCAGGGAGATATGAAAGATAGGATGAATGGCGGACAACTCCAGGGGCAACTCAACCTCGTAGCCACTCTACCAATACAGCTCAGAACTTGATACGGGCTAACCTAACGGTAACTAAGCTTCCCTTTCCTACCAAACCTTTTTACCCCTTTCATCGATGAAATCTTTAAGTACACCAAATCACCTACCTTAAACTCAAGATATTTCCTTCTCACATCAGCGTAAGACTTTTGACGACTCTGAGCGGTCTTTAACTTTTCTCTAATCAACTTAACTTTCTCCATAGCTTCGAACACTGCATCAAGCCAACACGCGGTAGATTTACCCACTTCAAACAAACCTATGGGTGATCTACACCTCCTACTATACAAAGCCTCAAATGGTGCCATCTCAATGCTAGCATGAAAACTATTGTTATAGGTGAATTCTATCAATGACAAATGCTTATCCCAACTTCCTTTGAAATCAAGAGCGCACGACCTCAACATATCCTCTAGGGTCTGAATGGTCCTCTCAGCCTAACCATCTGTCTGCGGGTGAAAAGCTGAACTCAAAAGAACTAGGGTGCCAAGACCCTGCTAAAAGGCCCTCTAAAATTGAGAAGTAAATTAAGTACCCCTATCCGAAATGATAGACAAGGGAACTCCATGTAGTCTGACCAACTCCCGGACATACAATGTAGCATAATCCTCAGCTGTATAAGATGTATGCATGGGTAAGAAATGTGCGGACTTAGTCAACCTATCCACAATAGCCCAAATAGAATCATCATGATGATGCGAAAGAGGCAACCCGATCACGAAGTCCATATTCACCATCTCCCACTTTCAAGTGGGTATACTAAACTCTTGCATCACACCACCTGGTCTTTGGTGCTCTACCTTAACCTATTGATGCGTCGCACACTTTGCTACAAACTCGGCGATGTCTTTCTTCATGCTATTCTACCAGTAGATTTCCCGCAAGTTATGATACATCTTGGTAGTACCGGGATAAATAGAATAACGCGCGCCATGCGCTTCACCCATAATCCTCCACCTCAAATCATCAACACACAGAACTCATAACCTATCATGAACCCTCAACACACCATCTCCCCCTTGGGAGAAAACCTCGACCTTTTGGTCCTAAAATGACTCCTTCAGTTTGACCAAACTAGAATCCTTATCCTGCTTCTCCTTCACTTCCGAAACTAAAAAAGATCCAGAACTACTCTGCACCAACGTACTTCGCTTCGCTGAATTAAGCAATCAAACAACCAACCTAGCCAGACAATGAACATCCTAAGCTAACTCTCACTTACCTTCCTTAATATGCGCAACACTACCCATGGACAATTTGCTAAGGGGATCCGCCACTATATTGGCCTTGCCCGGGTGATACAACATACTCATATCATAATCCTTCAACAACTCTAACCACCTTCTCTGCCTAAGATTCAACTACTTCTGAGTAATCACGTACTGCAGGCTTTTATGATCAGTAAACACATCAACATGGACATCATAAAGATAGTGTCTCCATATTTTCAAAGCAAAAACCACAGCAGTTAACTCAAGATCATGGGTCGGGTAGTCTTTTTCATGCGGCTTCAACTTTATAGAGGCATAGGATATAACCTTACCCCTTTTCATCAACACACAACCTAAACCAACTCTAGAGGCATCACAATACACCACAAAACCATCAGTACCATCAAGAAAAGTCAACACAGGGGCTGAAGTTAGTCGAGTCTTCAACTCCTAAAAACTCTTCTCACAGGAATTAGAACACTGGAATTTAACCTTCTTTTGGGTCAACTGGGTCATAGGAGAAGCAATGAAAGAGAAACCCTCAACAAAACGACAGTAATAGCCCGCTATACCTAACAAACTCCTAATATCAGATGGAGAGATAGGTCTAGGCCAGTTTCTTACAGCTTCTGTCTTTTGAGGATCAACTCTAATACCCTCGGCTGAAATAATGTGACCCAAAAATGCTACAAACCTTAGTCAAAATTCACACTTACTAAACTTGGCGAACAACTGATGATCCCTAAGAGTTTACAAGATAATTCTAAAGTGAGTTGCATGGTCATTCTTATCATGGGAGTACACAATGATGTCATCTATGAAGAAAATGATGGACGTATCAAGTTATTGGTTGAAAACTTGATTCATGAGGTCCATGAAGGCTGCTGGGGAATTAGTTAGCCCGAAAGACAGGACTAGAAACTCAAAGTGGCCATAATGGGTTTGAAAGGCTGTCTTTGGAATATCACATTCTCTCACCTTAAGCTAATGATAGACAGATCTAAGGTCTATCTTGGAGAAATAACTTGTACTTTGTAACTGATCAAACACGTCATCAATTCTCGGTAAAGGATACTTATTTTTTAAGGTGGCTTTGTTGAGTTGACGCTAGTCAATGCACATACGCAAAGATTTATCTTTCTTTTGCACGAACAAGATGGGTGCACCTCGAGGAGAAATACTGGGCCTAATGAATAAGCCGAGTATCAGGAGGAAGGTCAATCCTAAAATCTATCTCTCTATCGGGGGGTACCCCTGGGAGATCTTCTGGGAAGACATCGAGGAACTCATTAACAATATCAATCGACTGGATGGTTGGAGCCTCGAACTTAGTGTCCTTGATCCTAACTAAGTGGTAGATGTAAACCTTGGATATAAGCTTTCTGGCTTTGATATAGGAGATAAAATAACTCTTGGGAGATACCGAACTCCCGAACCACTCAAATACTGATTTATCAGGAAAATAAAACTTGACCACATGGTTACGATAATCTATAGATGCATAACAAGGGTGAAGCCAATCCATACCCAGAATAAGGTCAAAATATATCATGTCTAACTCTATCAAATCTGCAAGTATGACTCTATGAAGCACAGTAACAGGGCAATTCCTATACACTTATTTAGCAACAACAGAGTCTCCGACGTAGAAACTAGAAAGGCTTAGAAATCTTTTTGGGACTCATTTTGAAATTCACAGCTACAAGTGGGGTCACATAAGAGAGACTTGACCCATGATCTAACAACACATACACATTAAGACAAAAGACACGGAGCATACTAGTAACAACATCAGGAGAGTCCTCCTACTCCCGATGGGGTGGCAAAGCTTAGAACCTATTCTGGCACTGACCACCAGTGGTGCTAGAAGAAGCCCTGAGCAGGGGCAAGATGAGGTACCGGAGATGGTGCACTAGCAGCATGTACCTGAGGTCAGGTATCTCTATTCCCCTTTCTAGCATGGGGCAATCTCTAAGTCTGTGACCCTGCTTTCCACAACCAAAAAAACCCTTCCATCTCTGAAACACTCTCCAGGTGATTCCTACCACATTTAGCACAAGAAGGATAACAGGGCCTTTTACCAACACTATTCTGTGGCCCAGACATATAAGACCTGCTTTCTTGCTCTGGCCTACCTCTAGGCACGGGAGCACTAGATGATGAAGGAACTGGAATAGGTAGACATCTCTGAAACTGAGGGTAGCTCCCTCCAAGGAACCTAGGCCAGCTAAACTCGTGCTGATCAGATCTAGTCCTCTTATTACCTCTCAATCTATCTATCTCTCTAAGCTTTTTCACCTCCATCTGTTGGGTATGAGTCATTAACCTAGTAAGATCCATATCCTTATGCAACATTGCGGCGCTACACTCCTTCAGTACCATCCCAAAAACACCGGTCACAAACTTACTCATACTAGCCCAAGTGTCAAAAATCAAATACAGAGCATACTTGGCCAACTGATTGAACTTCAAGCAATACTCCTTAACAGTTATGGAGCCTTGCCTCAAGTTCATGAACTCCTCAATCTTATCCTCCCTTATCTCAAGTGGAAAGAACTGATCCAAGAAAGTATCTTGGAACAACTGCCAAGTCATAGGAGCGACATTCTCACCTCTACCCTTCTTTTATGATACAACCCAATCATAAGCAATGTCTTTCAATCTTTAGTATGCCAACACAACATTATCTTTTTTCAAAACCTTCATCACATCAGTGATCTTTCTCACCTCCTCCAAGTACAATAGAGGGTCCTCTTCTATCTTGGACCCATAGAATTCAGGCGGATTCATCAAAATAAAGTCACAAATCCTAGCCGTGGCTACATCACCAACCTGCTGATTAGAACCTAGGGCCTGGTTATTGGCCCTAATATTTGCGGTGATTGACTAGGCTAATACCTGATAGGATGCCCTAAACTCAGCATAGGACACCATCTCATTTAGGAGATTAACAGGTGGGGGTTGATCAGCATTATTTCTGTGGGCATTCGCTCTTCGAGGAGGCATTTATTGGAAATGGAAGAGCATAAATCATTAGATAAGAAGGATAACTGTAGGCACAATAGAATCTAAAAGAAGATACAACTTTTTTCAAAAATGTCCTATAGCCTCTTGCTTATAGGTGTGGTGCGCTACACACCGATGATCAAGATTCTACTCAACGCGGCATGTCAGACTCCCTAGGACTCCTTTGAAACCTTAGGCTATGATACCAAGTTTTTAACGACCTGAAATCACCTCCCAGGATGTCACACGGTGCTTAAGGCTATAAGTAACCCCAAGCTAACCCTTAGAGCTAGTTTCTACCCAGAAACACCCAATTTAAGATAAGGATAGATGTAAACACTCGCACAACCGTATCACAAGAAAGGAAATAAAAAGGATATTTGTTTTATATGACCACAACATAGAGAAATCTCAATAAAACCACAATACTGATTCCTCTCGACATATCACAAGTCTGATACTAATCTGACAAAACCTCTATGAATCAAAATCTAAAGAGCCATTGAGACAGGCCCCAACTGACTCGAAATGAACTGAAGATAAAATATAGTATCTCAAGTATGGTAAATATCTGAAGATCGGTCCTCGAATCATGAGGACTCACCACTATAGAAAACGTAGGCAAGGTACTCGAAGAATCACGGGAGAGGCTGGGACTGAGCACCTGAACCTACATTATAAGACAATGTAGCACATAGACATATATGTGGATCAGTACTTTGGAATGTACTGAGTATGTGAGGGTGAATGCATACGTATAAAGTAGTAATGATTTTCTTCAATCAAATCATGTATGCATAATGAGATGACTCAAATGGCTTGAACAAGTTTAAAATATATAAAGCTTATAAGTCATGTACAATGAAGCATGTAACACAATCTCGTGAGTCATCATTGTTTAAATTACAAATCAGAAACCTTCTCTTACTCTTAATGCCCAAAGTCTAAGGGATTTCAAACAATACTTTCAAGTCATGCATATATCTCAAGAGAGTAACACTTCTTCAATGTTCAACACTTCACAATCATTTAGAAACTCAAATACTTGGAATTCAAAATCATAAAACTTGGAAACATACTTGGAGGCATTTCATTCACTTAAGGAAAATATCTCATCTCAAGTCAATACCTTGATTAGGAAATATCTTTGCAATTCAATCATTTAGGAAAATAGCTTATAGGGAAGGAAAATAAGCATTCAATTTTGAAGTTCGAAAGGCAAGGGAGGTTCTCGTAACCGACATAAACCATGCGAGCTACATGGAGTCCAATGTTTTGTCCTCCTAAGGAAGAGACCCCATGTTAGGGAGGAGCGTCATAATGCCAAGGAGTATAACCTAGGTCTAGTGATCACTAAATGAAACTCAGCCTCTGGCCCATATAATTTAATCGGCCTCAGGCCCACTCATAATCATAATATAATCAGCCTCAGGCTTACATCCTATGGTGGCACATAGTTTTTGGAGTAGAAACTATAGTAGCTTACCTTCTCGGTGCTAAATACTACTCCCTTTAGATTACCTGTGCTCATCTAATAAAAATACACTTTTAAAACAAACTCATGGTTCACCACGAACCCATTAATCAAATAAATAATCTTGTATAGTAAAGTGGATTTCAAATATTTTGGACCATTAGGTCAATTCAATTTTCAACCATCTCAAAATACTCAAATCATGGGTGCTTATAGCACAAGAGTCCATAATTTCATAAGTCTCGAATAGGTCTTACGAACCCATAGTTCAATTTCAAGTTAAAGCTTATCAAAAGCATAATATATAGCATATAGATTCATAAATCATGTGGAAATTTGGAAATTTCAGCAATTCATCTTAAAAGTCATATGCTTCAGTATCTCAACATTTCAAATATAAGCTTCTCAAACAGTAAAGTCATAGGGTTTATACAGCTGTAAAAACTCAAGAAAACATGTAGAAAACATGTCATTTAACTCTCAATTCATGAGAATATCAACATAATGCATTCAATAAATATGGGTGAAATCCCCAATTCAAATTCCTGTAAAACCCCCATAATTTCAGCAAAATCATGATGTAAATAAATATTTTGGGTACAAGGGTGAAAGGGTTACCCAAGTTCAAAACCCCACATACCTTGAATTTGAAGATTTAGAAGAACTCTCACTTTTGGAACTCTACTCTTGCTCTAGAATTGGGGTTCTTGAGACCCATCACTTGGAAACCTAGAATCTTGATTCAATTTCTAAATCCATGGTGGATTCTTGAGATTCTTGGAAGAGGTTTTGAGTATTTAGGGTTCTTGTTGAGAGAAAACTTGATAAAACCCTTATAGGATGCTTGCAAATGGCTTTGATTCAGTGTTTCCATGATTTTATAGGCTTGGAAAAAGTCTAAAATGCCCTTTTAAATATCTATGCAAAACTGGAAAAATTGAACTGAAACCCAATTTCGAAGGCCTCCGCGATACGCCACTAATTGTGTTGGCTCTCTGGAAAATGACAATTGAGAAATTGACAGCCTCCACGATGCGGACCCATGCATTTTCCTATTGGTTGGGACCTGGGACTCCTCCACGATGCACCACTATCGTGGAGTCCCACTGGAAATTGACAATTGCTTAATTCACCCTCTCTGCAATGCGCTAGGCTCTTAAACAATGTAGTTTTTATGATGAAGGCTTAAATTGGTCATAACATCTTACCCGAGTGTCCGATTTGGGCAAATCTTATATCGATGGAATGCTTATCAGATTTCACACGTGATAAAAAGTACAAATTAGGAAGAAACTTCAAAATATTTTAGGGCTGGAATCATGCCTCACTCGACATGCTCTATAACTCAAACTACGAGGGAACTTTGTGGGACCTTACACGAGTGCCTCAACTATGTTCCCTCAGTGGTGAGTTCTCATGGTTTGAGGACTGTGTCTATATTTTTGGTGATGTCGCTCTGTTGTTATAGCTTTCAGTACTGTTTGAGTCAGTTGGGGGTTTTGTCCCAATTGCTCCTTGATTTTGATGTATAGAGGCTTTGTCAGACTAGAGGGTTGGTATGTATAGACATTCAATATATTTTTATTATACAGTCTAGTATTCTCCAGTATTTCTCTTGAACTCGATGTGGTATATCTTTTTGTTGTGCATGACTATTGTTGAATTGAATTCCTTGAGGTAATGTCTTGCTCCAAGGGTTAGCTTGGGGCTACGTGTAGCCCTAAGCACCGTGTGCCATCTCAGGATGAAATTTCGGGGCGTTATAAATTTGTTCTCCATTTGTTCTCAACTTTTGAACACAACTTCCATGGCCTTTGAGGGACTTTCTGATGGGTTTAATTTTTGATTCTGTTAATGGGCCCCATGGGCTCATTCTTGACCCAACCTGTTATATGGCAGTATGGGTCTCATTCGAATCCTAATGATGCATAGATTATGATTTTAATAGTATAGGGACATTTTGGGATCATAGAGTAAAGGCGGACATTTTGTGGATGATTTAAGAATTTGTGATTTGTCTTTGAGGTAGGCTTCTGTCTACTCTTCTTTACAAGATGATGTGTTTTATATATTACATATGGATGCAAATGTTAAGATTGATTATGGTTAGAACACCATAATTTAGCCTAGAATATCGAATTTTAGGGATTAGATGGGTGAATTGACCAGTATGGTGAAATACTTATCATGTATGTACAATCCTACCCTAGGCCATTAGCATATTAGTTATAGATAAGACTAATGAATCCTTAGAAATGCTTATGTATTACTCGATGAATTGTGGTGGTTTTTACCAGATTATGATGTTATGATTATGCTAGATATACACTTGGGTCTAAGGCCATGATTTTGATTTTGTAGCTATTTGGATATATTGTTAGGTCGGAGGCGATGTTCATTATATTGATTGGTTCGGTTCCGGGAAGTACTCCATCCTTGTAGATAAAATGGTTGTAGTTTATCAACATATTAATGTTTATGATTTCATTGTTTGAATACTGGTGATGTCATGCATAGATTCAGTACATTCCTAATCACTGAGTATGGTATATGGTACGATTTTAACTAAAATATGATTTTACTACTAGTTTTTCTAAAAGGGGATTAAAACCCACTTTCCACTTTAAAAATGAATTTATTCATAATTGGAATCGTACCATCTAAATGGATGACTTATGTTCATTGATATTGAAAATGTTGTTTTAAAGATTTGGCCAAGATAGATTTTGGTTCATGATTTTGTTACTATTATATACTTCAATCATAAGAGATTCCGACCCTTTCTACACTTTTTAATCATTTAGTCTCTAAGTTCACCCAGGTAATGGATTTATGTATTTGCACTCTTTATTGATGACTTAAGGATGTGCACCTATTATAAATCTATATACAAATTTCTTCGATATGGGGTGAAGGAGAATGATGGTATTTGATGATATAAATTCTGAATAAAACTCGATAATTGATAATGTTGGGGATATTGATTATATATTTACCAATTCAAGTTTGAGTATTAATTATAAATATTAATCAGTTTGAGTTTGGCTATTGATTATATATTTACTGATTTATGTTCGGGTATTGATTATATTTATTGATTTGAGCCCGAATATTGATTATATATTTACCGTTCAAGTTTGGGCATTGATTATATAATTATTAGATTAAGTCTGGATATTGATTATGATACTGATGATGTGAGGTTATACAATGGGTTAGTTATGTGTTCAATTGGTTGTGGTATTATGGATTATATCTTGGCATTCATTCCTGCATGTGTATCGCCTATCACCAGTATACGCCTATATCTACCAGCCTTATTAGGGGTTGTATAGGTATGGGTGATGAGTATGGCTTGTGGTGTGTTGTATGTTGATTGAACCTTCTGAGCCTGGGGCGGTGGGGGTTCATGAAAGGCTCAGTTAGGTATTGTTTATCCAGACTAGTCGGTTACT
Source organism: Capsicum baccatum var. pendulum (assembly GCA_030864225.1). Taxonomy (NCBI): domain Eukaryota; kingdom Viridiplantae; phylum Streptophyta; class Magnoliopsida; order Solanales; family Solanaceae; genus Capsicum; species Capsicum baccatum. Next base: position 6,460,828 of record CM061558.1, read on the forward strand.
CACATTGTCGTTGCTTTTGTTATATTATTGTTATGACTAGTTTTTGATAGATTAGTTAATGATTCAAAAACGATATTTGAGGTATGATTTTAGCTCTTCAATCTTACGATTATATTATTATGCATGATTAACTCATGATTAGCTGTATGGATTAGAAACCCTGAGTATACTGGCACAAGTTCCTACAATGATTATGAGGTATTAAAATGCTTGTTGGATGATTTAGTTTGTACTTCGAGTTGACCTTGTTTATACATAGACACACACACATATATATATTGACCCGACCTGACTGTGGGCCTTGTCGTAATGGGCATCCCATGTCTAACCAGGACTGGGGACCGCCTCCTGTTACCCAACCCAACCACCTATATCCAGCCTTAGATAAGCTAAATTTCGAACATATAACAATATAACATTTTTGTTCTTATTAAGAATCTAGGATAGAGTCACAAACATGACCGACCAAACAAAGTCCAACCGTACCGCAACAACCTCCCAACCATACTAAACCAAACCATTAACCGTAAACCAGAAGGGAATACCAAAACATAATACAAAAATCAATCCCAAAATGTAATAGGATGGAACAACCAACAATATCGTCCAATGATGTCAACCTACCGGCCTATTCCAATGTTAAGGCGGACACCAATATCGACCCCGCCCATACCAACCCCCAGAAGTACCACAAAGCCTCAATCGAAAGAATAAACAAATCCAGTTGGGACATGCCCCCAACCATGGCCAAAACCAATATCCAAAATAAAAGAAAAGTTTCTAAACAAATAAATAAAATGAAATGATGCCTTCCAAAAGGATGAAAGCTCACCACTTCAGTCCAAATGCCGATACGAAATTCGCGTTCTAAATAGGAGAAGTAGAATGGTCAGTTCCTGCATAGTGTGGGTATGCAGCCGCCAGTAGAGGGGGTTCACGAATGAACGCTAGCATGAATCTCAGGATAAGGATAAAATAATTTCAGTCATAAAACCAAGTGAAACCATCCATAATGCATACAAACATACATATATAAATGTTGAGAAAGGGAACCAGGTTTAGCACACATTTAAAACCTTTACCTAGGTTGTGTAGCTTCGCTGTCTTAACCACCCATGGGCCATATGGGTTCAGCTCCCCTTGCTGAAAAGGCCCCAGAGCGTGTAGCCGTACGACCAGGGAATATCCCATAGGATGACTAGTACATCGCGCCAATATAAATCGTGACACTCGCATATGGCCATCGAAGACCCCTCATATTGGCAAATATGAGTTTCGAGTTTTGGTATCCTCGGGACCGCTACCTTCCATGGCTTGGCTACAGGACTCGCTATTAATGCCCAATTCAATCTATGATCAAACAATCCATTTTCCATTTATTAACCAAGGCCAATATAAGTGGTATCGTTACACCACCACATTACTTGTAAATATCCATAGCCAAACTATTTAGGTTAGGGGACCTTAGGTGCCCTTCCAATTTCTGTATTAAATCCACTTGGGAGATTTACATGTTATCCACAATCATAACCATATATCCTTTATCCTTTACAAACTATTTTAACCACATATAAATCCTTTATCCATTTTAAAACATACAAGAGTCCCATTAAAAAAAATCAATGCAATGAACATATCTTTATAAGAATTTCATCAAACACCTTGGGGGAATAATATAACCAAAACCAATTCCAAAGACTATTAACCATTACCATGAAATACAATTGTCCCAAACTACCATTAATGTATATAAAAATCATAATTAAACCATAGGAAATCATAACCAAGCATTTAATATCAAAACCCCCCAAATAATAGTTGAAAACCATAATTATGAAATAGTAAAACCATGAAATCAATCATAAAAACTATGCCTTTAGTTGAAATTACAATGAGGGAAGAGAATCACTCCTTATAACAAAGAATTAACGAAAAGAAATCACAAAAGTGGGCCCCAAAATAATCAGTAAGATGAAACCCTAGCCTTCTTGCCCCAAAAGCTCTTGAGAGAATTATGAGATGTTTTGGAATATTTTCCAACTGTTAATTAATAGAATAATAGGGTAAATAACTTCCTAAGTGTATTAGAAGTCGTGGGTCCTAATTAGGGTAAGTAAGAAAATGTCCAGAGTACCCTTACTTAAATCCCTTAAAAACCCATCACGGGGATACGACTGACCTATACGAACTGTATCCTCCTATAAAATCAATATCCACCACTCGAAAAGACTCAACCCTTGGATCAAACACTGTCTAGTATATGACTCATCCAACCAAGTTGTAACCACAACTTACGATCCATAACTATGACCCGTATCTTTAGCTGAATGAAATACTAGGGGGATTAAATACTACTCACCAAACGATTCTTTGATATGACTCGTACCAATACCTTACGACTCATACCTTTAGTCGTACCCATTACAGTGTCCAAAACTATCCCACCAACTAACACTGGTTAGAATACGATAGGACCATACCTCTTGTACCCCAGCTTACGACTCGTACCCATGAGTCGTATTAGGTTCGGAGAATAGATTTCCTGGAAATTTTCTAAAGGTCAAACCCAGGATGTTTTAGTATCATCCACTAGGAACATTCTTTCTCGAATGACGAACAAGGAAGGGGTAACCACACAAAGAGTCATTTGCATTATCAAACATCCCTTTAACAAAGTTTGAAAACAAAGAGGCAAAGATGTAAATCTTTTCTTTAACAAACTCAGAAAATAAAGATGTTTTCAAGACACATACCTTTCGCACGAATTCCAGGAGCAGAACACAAATGCGGATACTTGGACTTCATGTCCGTTTTCGCTTCCCAAGTAGCTTCTTCCACCTTATGGTTCTGCCATAGAACCTAAACCGAATCCACATCCTTGGTCCACAACCAATGAACTTTCCTATCCAATATCTTAACCGGGACTTCTTCATAAAATGGAGAATCCGAGATACCCAATCCTTCATAAGGAACAATCGAAGAAGGATCACCAAGATGTTTCCTCAACATAGAAACATGAAAGACCGGATGAACCAAGCTTAAGCTAGATGGCAACTCCAACTCAAAAGCAATATTGCCAACTCTCTGCAAAAGCATATAAGAACCAACATACTGAGGACTTAGTTTCCCCTTTTTGCCAAACCGCACCACTGAGACACCTTGAGGAACACCCTATCCCCGACCTCAAATTCTAAGTCTCTGCGCCTAACATCCATATAGTACTTTTGGCGACTTTGGGCAGCTTTAAGCCTATCCCAAATCACCTTAACCTTCTCCATCGCCTGATAAACCAAATATGGACCAAACATGCCTATTTCCCCAAGCACAAACCACCCAATAGAAGATCCACACCTCCAACCATACAATGCCTCAAAAAGAGCCATACCAATACTCGAATGATAGCTATTGTTGTAAGCAAACTCCACCAAAGGTAGATGCTCAACCCAATTGCCACCATAGTCAACCACACAGACTCAAAGAATATCCTCTATTGTTTGAATAGTTCTCTCCACTTGCAATACTCAGAAAAACCTTAGTCCCCAACCCTTTCTGGAAAAATTGCCAGAAATAAGACGTCAATTGTGTACACGATCAGATATAATTGAAATAGGTACCCATGCAGATTTACAATCTCTTAAAGATATAACCGTGTATAATCCTCTACCAAAAAGGTAGTCTGCACTGGCAAAAAATGCACAAACTTGGTCATCCTATCTACAATGACCCAAATCAAATCATACTGATTCTGAGACTGAGGAAGACCAGTAACAAAGTTCATATTGATCACTTCCCACTTTTATTTGGAAAAATAAATTTCTTGATACAACTCACCAGGTCTCATGTGCTCAACCTTAACCTGTTGACACACCATGCACTTGGCCACAAAATCAGCCACATCCCTCTTTATGTCATTCCACCAATAGATCTCCTTGAGATCATGATATATTTTAGTTGAGTAGGGATGAACAATATAACACGAATCATACACGTCATCCAAAACCCTCTACCGCAACCCATCAAAATCAGGAACACACAACCCCCTTGGTACCATAAAGTACCATCACCATTGATCTAAAACACCATTACCTTTTGTCCACCAACATCACTCTTGATTTTCATCAAGATAGGATCCATCACTTGTTTCTCCTTAATCTCCGCACCAATAGATAATCAAACCACTTCTTACACTATTACACCACCATCCTTAGAGTGTAAGAGATGAAATCAAAGATTACCCAAGCGGTGAATGTCCTTCACTAATTATCGTTTGCCTTCCTTCATGTTAGTCAAACTTCCCATGGATAACCTGCTAAGAGCATCAACAACCACATTAGCCTTACCTGGGTATTAGTGAAGACTCATATCATAATTCTTCTGAAGCTCAAGCCACCTCCTTTGCCTGAGATTACGCTTTTTCTGAGTGAATATATACTAAAGACTCTTGTGATTATAAAAGATATCCACATAAACACCATTAAAATAATGCCACCATATTTTTAAAGCAAACACAATTGCCAACAACTTTAAATCATGAGTAGGATAATTCCTCTCGTGTACCTTTAACTTCTTAAAAGTATAGGCAATCACCTTCCTATGCTACATCAAAACACAACAAAGACCTAACTGAGATGCATCACAATAAACCACAAACCCATCATTTCCTTTCGGCAAGGTCAGGATTGGAGCCGAAGTCAGCTTATCCTTCAACTTCTCAAAACTCCCTTCACAAGCATCCGACCAAGAGAATTTAACCTTCTTCTGAGTCAACCAAGTCAAAGGAGCAGCTATTGAAGAAAAGCTTTCCACAAACCGCCTATTATACCCAGCTAATCCTTAAAAGCTTTGAATATCGAATGGAGTCATAGGTCTAGGCCACCTCTTCACCATAATAGCCTTCTGTGGATCTACTATGATCCCTTCACTAGAAATAATATGACCCAAGAAAGTCACAGTGTTCAACTAGAACTCACACTTAGAGAATGTGGCATACAACTGTTGTTTCTTTAAGGTCTGCTACACAACACGGAGGTGATTATCAAGATCCACCTCACTCTTTAAATAAACCAAAATGTCATCAATAAACACAATGATGGAGAGATCCAAATACTACCTTAACACTCTATTCATACAATCCATAAATGCTACCGGAGCATTAGTCAACCTAAATGACATTACCAAGAACTCAAAATACCCATACCGAGTATGAAAAGCCATCTTAGGGATATCTACCTCCCTAGTATTAAGTTAATGGTACCCATACTAAAGATCTATATTAGAGAAGAACTTGGCACTCTGTAACTGGTCAAACAAATATCTATCTGGGGAAGAGGATTCTTGTTTTTGATCGCCATCTGGTTTAACTGCCTAGATTCAATACACATTCGAAGGTAACCATCCTTATTGCGCACAAACAACATTGGTGCACCCTATGGAGAAATACTAGGATGAATAAACACCTTATCCAGAAGATCCTTCAGTTGCGCCTTGAGTTCCCTTAACTCAGTCGGAGCTATTTTATATAAAGGAACAGAAATTGGACGAGTGTTCAGAAGTAAATCAATACCAAATTCCACTTTCCTATCCAGAGGGACACCAGGAAGATCATCCAGAAAGACCTTTGGAAACTCATTAACCACAGGGACCAAAGACAAAAAAGGACCTTTCGAGTTAGAATCTTTAACCTGGACCAAGTGATAAAGACAATCATTAAAGATTAACCTCCAAGCTCTAAGATAAGAAATAAACATCCCCCTAGGAGCTAAGGAACTACCTTCCCATTCTATAACTGGTTCATTAGGAAACTTAAAGATAACCCTACGGGTCCGACAATCCACAGACATATAACAAGAATGCAACCAATCCATGCCTAGATTTATATCAAAATCTACCATATCCAACTTAAACAAATCAACCAAGGTCTTCTTTCTACCAATAGATACCACATACCCCCTATAGACTCTTTTAGAAATAATTGAGTCACCTACAGAGCTAGAAATGAAAAAAAGATCCGAGATAACTTCAGAATTAAAACCAAAAGACATGGCCATATATAGGCTCACATAAGAAAGAGTGGACCCCAGATTAAACAAATAATATATGTCATGAGGAAAAAGTTGTAATGTACCAGTCATAACATCAGGTGATGCCTTGGATTCCTGTCGGGATGCTGAAGCATACAACCTATTCCGACCAACACTAGAACTAAAAGCAGTAACACAAGCAGATATCACCCCACCAGGTGTAGGAGTAGAAGATGAAGCCACAGAATCTAATTCATTCCCATAGCAACTTTATTGATCAAAAAATCCCTGAGCCGATGGCCTACCTGAACACACTTGAAGAAATTTCCCCTTTTTTCCTTACATTAACCCTGATGAGGACGACCACAAAATCGACAAGGAGGACACAAAGAAACTGACTGACCTCTGCTCGCCTGAGATTGGGAAACTTATGCCCTATAATTGTCACCACCTTAATGACGCCTATATCCCAACGAATAAGGAGCACTACCAGAAAAGTAGCTCAAACTCCCCCACTTTTTTTCTTTCACTTGCCACCATCTTACTACCCTGAGACTGAATACCTTCTTGATAAAAAAACCCACTCCTCTTTCCCTATCTATCCCCAAACTCCATTTGCTTTCTCTTTTCATCCTCAACCTGCTGTATATAAATATTCAACCTTGAGATGTCCATATCTTTAATCAGCAAGACAGTCTTGCTCTCTAAAATCAAATCTCTATTCAACCCAAAATTGAACTTCTTTATTCTCGACCTCATATCAACTACCAAGTCAGGAGCATACCTTGAAAGCTAATGAAACTTCAAAGTGTATTCCTTTACTGACATCCTCCCCTTCCTGAGGTTCACAAACTCCTCCATCATTGATTCCTCAACTCTTGAGGAAAGAACCAATCCATGAAGGCATTAGACTAGTCTTCCGACAATCCATCCTCTTCCATATCACCTCTATCCCTATCCCACTCCTCATACCACTGATAAGTAATATCCTTGAGTTGATAACATGTAAAGTTAATCCCCTCTACATTAGTATCCTGCATCACCCAAAAGATCATCTCTATTTTATCCAAGAAGCCCTGTGGATCCTTCTCTACCTTCACCCCAATAAAAGTTAAAGGACCCATCTTTATAAATTAGACAACCCTTGTGGACTCAATAGATAAAGCACAAGTCGTACCCCGCCAGCCTGAGCAGCAACTAATTACATAATGACATGAATAGACTGACAAAATTCTATGTTTGTCATGTTTCCTTGAGGGACCTAAGGAGAACTATCCTAAATAAGAGGAACTCCAGCACCATCAGGAATAGGACCATGAGAGAAAAGATGTACTCAAGACGTAGGACGTACCCCTCCAACATTATCCCTAGATGGGATACAAGAATTTTATTATGTTCCAGATCTAGGAGGCATAATCTGAAAGACGAACAAACAAGGATTAGAGGAGATTTCATGATTGAGAACTCAATCTTGAAGATAGAATACCAAGAACGTGAAACATTCCTAAATGTCTTGTAGCCTCTCCTTTATAAGTGTGGCGTGCTTCACACCCCTAAAAGAGACTCTACTCGACATGGCTTTATGGACTTCCTAGTTTAGGATCTTATACCAACTTGACAAAACCCGACCTCAAGCCTTCTCGTAATGGGCATACTAAGTCCAACCAATACCGGGGACCACCCATTTTTACCCAACCTAACCACCTATATCCATCCATAGTTGAGCTGAATTTCAGATATATAATAAGATGAAATTATTGTTCTCATTAAGACTCTAGGATATAGTCACAACCGTGACCAACCCAACTGATTCTAACCATACCACAAAAACTGACCAACTATACCAAACCAAACCATAAACCATAAACCAAAAAGGAATACCGAAACACAATATGAAAATCAATCCCTAAATGTAATAGAATGGAACAACCAACAATATCCCAAAAGGCCGATACCAATACCGACCCCACCCATACTAACCCCTAGAAGTACCACAAAGCCTCTATCCAAAAGAATAAACAAAACTGATTGGGACATACCCCCAACCATGGATAAAACCAATATCCAAAATAAAAAAAAAGTGTCTAAATAAATCCATAACATAAAATGATGCCTTCTGAAAGGATGGAAGCTCACTACTTCAGTCTAAATACTGATATCAAATCCACATGCTAAATAGGAGGAGTAGAATAGTTGGTTCCTGCATAGCGTGGGTATACAACCGCTAGTAAATAGGGTTAGCGAATGAATGCTAGCGTGAAACTTCAGATAAGGATAAAATAATGCCATTCATAAAATCAATTGAAACCATCCATAATACATACAACCATACATATATAAGTGATGGGAAAGGGAATTGGGTTTAGCATGTATTTAAAATCTTTACCTGCATCGTGTAGCCTTACCATTGTAACCACCTACGGGCCATATGGGTTCATCTGCCCTACTTAAAGGGCCCTAGTGTGTGAAGTCGCACGACCAGGGAATATCCCATGGGATGAATAATACATCCCTCCAATATAAAATGTGACACTCGCACGTAGCCATTGAAGACCCCTCATATCGGCAAATATGAGTTTCAGGTTTTGGTCCCCCCGGACCGCGACCTTCCACGGCTTAGCTACATTTTCCTTCATTAATGCCCAACTAAAACCATGTCCAAACAATCCATTTTCTATTTATTAACCAAGGAAAATATAAGTGGTATCGTCATACCACCCTATTACTTACAAGTAATATCTATAGCCAAACCATTTAGGTTAGGGGACCATAGGTGCCCTTCCAATTTCCATATTAAATCCACTTGGGAGACTTTCATGTTCTCCATAAGCATAACCATTTAGAATTTAGCTTTTTCAAACCATTTAAACCATATGTAAATCCTTTATCCAGTTTAAAACATCCAAGAGTCCCATTAAAAGAAGTCAATGCAATGAACATATCTTTATAAGCATTTCATCAAACTCCTTGGGGGCATAATATAACCAAAAATAATTCCAAAGACCATTTAACCATTCCCGTGAAATCCGATTGTCCAAAACCAACATTAATGCATATAAAAAGCTATTAAAACACAGGAAATCATAACAAGCACTAAATATCAAAACCCCCTAAATAATAGTTGAAAACCATAATCATGAAATAGTACAACTATGAAATCAATCATATAAACCATGAATTTAATTTAAATTACTATGAGGGAAGAGAATCATTCCTTATACCGAAGAATTGATGAAAGAAAATCACCAAAGCAAGCCACAAAGCAATCCATAAGATGAAACCCTAGCCTTTTTGCCCCAAAAGATCTTGAGAGAATTATGAAATGTTTTAGAATAGTTTCGAAGTGTTAATAAATATAATAATAGGGTAGATAACATCCTAAGTGTATTAAAAGTTGTGGGTCCTAATTAGGGTAAGTAGAGAAATGTCCAGAGTACCCTTACTTAAATCCTTTAACAACCGTTACAGGGATATGACTGACCCATATGAGTCATACCATCCTATATGATCGATATCCACCACTTGTATCCAAGACTCAACCCTTGGATAAAACATTATCCAGTATACGACTCATCCAACCAAGTCATAACCATAGCTTACCATCCATACCCATGACCCGTATCCCTGGCAGAATAAAATACCAGGAGGATCAAACACTACCCACCATACGAGTCCTTGATACGACTAGTACCAATCACTTATGAATCATATCCTTAATTCATACCCATTCTAGTGTCCAAAACTATCTCACCAACTAACACTAGTTAGCATACGCCAGGACCATAGCACTCGAACCGCAGCTTATAGCTCATACCCATAAGTCGTATTAGGTTCAAAAAATGGATTTTAAGGAAATTTTCTAAGGGTCAAACCCAGGATGTTTCATATATATATATATATATATATATCTATATATATGTAGTAAGGTATTACCGTATATCCCTTCCTTTATTTATTCAGATTGTATATTGATTTCTTGGCTTTGTATACTAATATATATCCTTCTTTTGCCCTTTATTTGTATATTAGAAGGTGATATTCGGTATAGTGGTGAGATTCTTGAGTATGAATGAATAGGATAGTTCACCTTTAATACTTTTTTATCCTTATTATGTTAGTTTCTCGGACATAAATAGGATAGTTAATCCTTATTATCTCATTGGATACCTTAGGTAGTTGCTGGGGATTTGGGTGTAGTTTTCCATTCTATTTATATTTTACATATATCTGCATTATCATTGGAGATCAGTCGGTAGTTTCCTATTGAGTAACACGTGTTTGGTACTTATACTACACTCCTGTAGCCTACAGATCATAGTACGTGTTATCACTATTGATGTGTGCATTGTACGGAGAAGCTACAGTTCGGAGACATAGGGTGATCTCCTGACATTTAAAGTATTACTTTTCTCCCTCTTATATACTTGACTAGTCTCTATATTGTATTCGGAGATAAGTTGTATCAGTGTAATTATCTTGGAACTTCCTTTGTATTCTTAACATACGAGAAGCTCTTGTATTGATTTCACTAGGTTTTGGCATTATCTTATGTATGTTATTCTTTTATTACATTTATTTCATATTCTTTCCTTCATTTTTTTAGTAGTCTGATACTAGCAGTTTTGAACTATGACATTGGCTTACATACTAGTGGGTTATAGTAGGCACCATCATGACCTAAGATATTGGGTCATGACAAAAATTCCTTTAAAGAGTTTTTCAAAGAAAAATTTTCTTCGTCAAGAACTTGATAATCCATTCTTAAAGATGCATACTCATAAGCTGATTTTTTCAGAACATGTAGAATAATATGCATCAATAAGAACTGAAGATTTTTTTTTTCTTAGAATTCTTTTTGAGTTCAGGCTTAATATCAAGAACATATACCTCAAATTCTCCTTGTTTAGTGTCATTATCTAAGTCTGAACTTGCTATGTGTGAAAATATGGCCTTATTGGACAGCTTCCACACTTGTGGTACATTTGATCATGGTTTGTCTTGTCATAGTTTCTCGGAACCTAGTTCTTGTTTTGTGAATTCTGGCTTTTCCTCAATATCTTCTGCAATTTTTTATTCACGAGTGCCAATTTTTTAGCTTCAAAGTCAACCTTTTTAATAACTTTTAGAATAGATTCTTTTTCTTTCTAGCATCAACAATTTCAAAATCTTGATTTTTCTTAAGCTCATAGGTTTTCAAGTTTCCGTGAGCTCATTCATGATTAATATGTCCAAGTTATAACCCTCAAAGATAACTTCAACCTTACTCTCCCATGACTCAAGAAGTACACTAAGAACTTCACCTAAAGAGTAGATCTTTTTAATGATTTATGAGAACTTGGTATGCATATTCTAAGTATTCTCATTGTCCTTTATTCTAAACAGTTTGTAGTTTTTCTTCAGCATATCAATCTTTTACTTCTTCACTTGACTTGTAACTTTGTGAGCCATTTGCAGTGTATCCAAAATTTACTTAGCAGTTGATCAAGAGTAAAACCTATTATACTTAGCTAGTCCAATGCCACAGATTAGAATTTTTTTTGGTATTTTCAACAACTGTCTTATCATTTGCATCTAGTTCCAACCTATGTTAGGGAAACCAAGTATTTCCATCTTCACTAAGTTTTGAGGATAACATTATGTTCTAGAGATCATGATTTTCTCTAATGATAAAGTCCATCATATTGTTATTCCACCACCCATAATATTGTCCATGGAAGGGGGGTGGTTGAATTTTTGAAGCACATTCCTAAGATGTTGGTGGGGCATCCATCTGATCCTTTTCAAGTTGTTAAATTGAAAAGAACTACTCTAATATTAATTGAAATAATTGACTAATTTTCCACGCATATTAGGAACCAGGTTCAGAGAATTGCAACAAATAGAAAACAGTAAAATAAAGAGCAACACTAATTATACTTTGAAAAGCCCCTTGCTCACCAGATTAAAAATCATAACCTACACTGTACTGGATTTCACCGTCAATCTCCACTAACTTTAAAAGATCTTTGTTCAAAATTATAATCGTAATCCTAGAACCTAACTCTTAATCCACGATTCTATAGTTTACTACAACAATTCAACCCATTACATGGGCACTCCAAGAATTCAAATCCATTTTTTATTACAACACCTCACAAATAAGAAGTCAAACCTAGTTTTTGTTACAACACCCCATAAATAAAAAAGTCAAACCTACTTCTTGTTTTTCATGCTCACAATAACTAAATAATGTTCAATAATAGAAAAGATTACAATATAGAATCTCTCCTATTATAGACTCAAAACTCATCAATTTACTCCAACTAATAAACTCAACAAAGACTAATAACTCAAGCCAATAACTACCAAAACTTTAACATTCAATATTGCAAACTCAAACATAAATAGTGAACCGAGTTCCTGTGTTGCTGTGATAAGGTCCTGTAGTTTTTGCTCCAATGACTATTGCTCAAAAGATGATAAATTTTATTGATATGAAATGATAAGGATCTCAATGGTATTGATGCCATATATATGCTGGAGATTTTTTATACCCTAGAATATCACGGACTAGGACTTTTACTCCGAATTGAACTTAGTTTTTTATAAGAAATTATGTGATTTCTTTCCTTATAAGAAGATTACATACTATAACATAACTTTGACTCCTATTTAAACTCTATTTTTTCTTTTTATTTCTTTCATTCTTTTTCTCCTTTATTTCTCTTCTTCTTTACTCTGTTATCTTGTGGGGTCATTTTTCCTTCTCTGCTCTAATTTTTTTTATTTGTACCTGCTATCCTTGTGCATTTTACCATGTCTATTCTGGTGACCTAGTTTACCTAATACAACATACAAAAAACAAGAAGTAATGAATCAGGTTCTTGTGTGTCAATCATCAAAACTACCAACATATTGTTCATCATGTTCTCCTACATTCCAACATATTCTCTTCGATGACTGTAATGTCTGAAGACTAAGGAGTTTTGTCCCATAAGAAAATGTAGTATCTTGCACCATGTAGTTGTTCACACAAATGTCTAAGTTATATATATATGTTAAATTCAGTGGTGGAGTCAGGATTTCTATCAAGAGGATTTAAAAAAAGCATACTAGTAGTGTTGAAAAATAAGCGTACCGAATCCCATATGAGCAAATCAAATCAAATCTAAATGAATCAGATTAAACACAAATGGGCTAAACAAAGTTTGACTTTACCTCAAAGGACACAACTACTTTATTATTTTCCCAGTACTAGTGTTTATAAGCATATGTATTTAGAGAGTAATAAAAATTATAAAATTATGATGGTCATTAATTCTAGTATTATATTGTTAGAAGCATAATGTTAAGGGAAGAAACATATACTAAGATTGTGATCAAAGCAGAACAATACTCTCTCCATTCCAAAATAATTAAATTATTGGAATATGACACACATGTTAAGAAAAAAAATAAAGACATAAATTGGTCTTGTTTTTTCATTTTTGCCCTTTTCAAATTCCAAAACATTACTCCCTCCTTTCAAAATAATTGAATTATTGGAGTATTATTTAGTGTTCAAAATAATTGAATTGTTCATTATTTAAGACAGATGTTGGAAAATTTTTAAAATTTTACCCTTCATTAATTAAATTTTCAAGGATGAGTTCCAATGATCATTACAAATGTATTGTAGTTTAAAAGGGCAAAAATGAAAAAAAAAAAAAAAAAAACAAGACCAATTTATGTCTATTTTTTTCTTAACATGTGTGCCATAGTCAAACAATTCAGTTATTTTAGAATGGAGGGAGTAGTAATGATCATTGGAACTCATCCTTGGAAATTTAATTAATGAAGGGTAAAATTGAAAAAAGTTTTCAACATCTGTCTTGAATAATGAACAATTCAATTATTTTGAACACTAAAAAATACTCTAACAATTTAATTATTTTGGAACGGAGGGAGTAACTATAATAAAATCCTACCATTGTCCTCCATGAGTTTGCCATTTTAAGTAAATTTTTTAGTTAATCAATATACCCAAAAAGTCCTTATTAATTCGAATGGATAACAACAACAAGATTTTTTTTAAAAAAATTGTGACTTTGTAATTAGGGATTTAGTTCAATCCTTATCAGACTTGTCTCCTTTTCCAAACAACAACGCCATTTTATTTATTTCAGAAAAAGCCTAAAATGCTTGAGCTAAACTATTTAAAAAATTGTTGCTTGTCGGATTCAAACACGAGCGCTCCTTGAGAAAACCTGGACCCATTTCACTACTTAATCATGTCTTTGACTTAAAAAATGATCTGTCTCTACCCAACATCCAATTGGGATATAGGCCTTTTTCCTTCCTATGTGGATAAATAAAGCCAAATTTGGACCAATTCACTTTTTTCCATAGGTCCATTACTATAGGGCATATATATGAATCTTTTTAGTCTTATTTCACTATCACAAAGAGAGTTTTCAGCAGCCAGAAGAGAGAAAATAGAGCAGATTTTCGTCTAAATTTTCAGCCACAACTATCAACTTTAAATTGCAATTACCGCTTCGTTTCTTGTCTGATTGAGATGATTTTTGGACAGCTTATTTTTCTCATCTCAATATTTGATTAGGAACTGACGTAGGTAGATTTAGTGGCCTGTAACTCTTATTTTTTATTCTCAAATAGTAGCTGTATTTTTTATGTTTGTGCTCCTTTTGATTCTCTAGTTTTGGTGCCATCTTGTTGTGTTATTTCTCGTTGTTTGGCACTTTTTTTTGTTCAATTTTGGAGAATAATATTGTAATTCTTGGTGATTATAGTGAAGTTTTCGATCCCATAGTTTTTTACTCTTCTCACCAAAGGATTTTCCACATAAATTTTGTGTCTCGTGTGTTGATTTCATTCGTGTCTTGTTGTGTTGGTTTGATTGATTTATTTACTATTGTGCTTGGGTTTTCTTGTCTCCTCTTGATTCAAATTGAAATAAAAAATTTTAACTTGGGTATTCTTCCACTGTTATCCTATCGTGCACTTTGATAGTACCTCTTTCTTTCCCAACAAAGTGGTATCAGAGCATTCGTTATTGTTGATTGTTGATTTAAACGATGAAGGTAAATATGAAAAACATGGTGTATTTGAACGATAGTAATTATCATACATAGAAAGGCAAGATGAAAGATATTCTCTTAGTCAAGAAAATGTATTTACCTGTATTTATGTCTACTAGACCTCAATCCATGACAGATGAAGATTGAGAATTTAATCACCTACATTTTTATGTCTATATTAGACAATGGGTTGAAGATAATATTATAAATTATATTATGAATAAGACACATGCTAGAAGTTTGGGGGACAAGATTGAGACACTTTATGCTTCAAAAACTGGCAATAACAAGTTGTTCCTGCTTAAGTAATTGATGAATATTAGGTATAAAGAGGTAATTCCTATTTATGATCATATAAACTATTTTCAAAGTGTCCTTGACTAGTTTTCTGGAATGGGTCTAAAGTTCGATGAAGAAATTCAGAGGCTTTGGCTTCTTAATATTCTGCCTGACTCTTGAAAAACTCCTTGAGTTTCTTTGAGTAATTTTTCTCCTGGTAGTGTTGTAACTATGAAATATGTTAAGAGTGGTGTCTTGAATGAAGATATGAGAAGAATATATCAGGCCTCATCTTCTTTATCTTCATACTCTGATATTTTAGTTACTGAAAAGAGGGGATAAACAAGTATAGAGGTCCAAATGATAGAGATAAAAGTAGAAGCAAGTTGAGATCCAAATTCAAGAATATCCCATGTGACTATTGCAATGAAAATAAGCATATTACAAAATATTTCTAAAATCATAAGAGAGATATGAGACGGCAAAATAAAGAAGGCGATAATAAAAATTGTGTTGCCGCTGTTGCTAATGATGATCTTCTTGTTGCTTGTGGTGAGAATGACACTAATCATGTTTGTGATGAGTCTAGTGGATTTTGGTGCTACTTCTCATGTTACGCCAAAGAAGGAATTATTTTTTTTATACTCCAAGTAATTTTGGGATATTGAAAATGGGCAATAATGATGAAGTTAAAATACTTGGCATTGGCACTATTTGTTTGGAAAGTAACAATAGTTCCAAACTAGTTCTCAACAATGTCACTCATGATCCAGATGTCCGCTTGAATTTAATTTCTATAGAAAACCTTAATGATGAGGGTTATGTTAACACCCTTGATGCTGTCCAGTGGAAGCTTAATAGTGGTTCGATAATTGTGGATCGAGGTGACAAATTGTCTAACTTGTATGTATTTCAGGGCTCTACTTCTAGAGGCTTGATAAACTTGGTAGAGAATGATACTTCATTAAAGTTATGACATAGAAAGTTGAGTCATATGAGTGAGAAAGAGATTGATAGTTTGTCTAAGAAAAAATTGATTTCTAGAGTGAAATAAGCAAAGTTGAAGAAGTGCATTCATTGCTTAACCGGAAAACAGAAAAGAGTTTCTCGTCAGAGTTATCCTCCTTTAAGAAAACTTTATTTGCTGGAGTTGGTACATTTTGATTTGTGTGGTCCTTTTAAAGTAAGGTCTCATGATGGTGAACTTTACTTTATGACTTCTATTGATGATCATTCTCATACACTCTAGGTATTTTCTTTGAAGTCCAATGACATGGTTCAAGTCCTTAAATATGAAATGGATTGAATGGATGATAATTCATGAACTAAAAGGGGTTAAGAGTTCAAATGTCATCTAATAATGGAAATGAAATGACTAGTGGTTCGATTCCCTTGTCCGATAAATGGCTTTTGGTTCGAGTCCCTCACCCAAGAAAATGACTAGTGGTTCGAGTCCCTAGTGTAAAAAATAGCGTGTGGTTCGAGTCCCTTTCCCAATGATATAACTTGTAGTTCGAGTCCCTTTCCTAGTGAAATGACAAGTGGTTTGAGTCCCTAGTCCAATGAAGGGTTTGTGGTTCGATTCCCTCGCCTAATAAATTTGCTTGTGGTTCGAGTCCCTTGCTTACTGAGAAATGTTGAGTCTATAAATGTGGATGGTCGGAGTCTTTACCTCGTAACATGGGAATGAGTGAAATGAGAATGCTTGCTAAGTCTTTTTTCCTTTTTTGCATAATATGAATATGTTTTATATGTCTATATGTATGATTATGTATTTAAGAATGTTGATTGAAAATGATGAAATCACTTCACTATAAATGATAATGTTATTTTATCCTTATCCTTTAGTTACATGATAGCTCTCTAACCACAAACCATCTCCGTAGGGTACTTCCCCTACTAGCTGTATATGAACCACTAGCCTAGATATGTCGATATCATTATTTAACATCATAGTCTTACACTCTAACACTAAATCATGAGTTAACCAGAAGCAAATTTCCTTAATCGAGACCTCACATTAGATATTACTTAGGAGCATAAAGAGACAACTACTGGAACTTCAAAGCATCCTCCTTAACACTCATCTTACCCTACTTCAAGTTCACAAACTATTTTGCCTTAACTTTCCTCAACTCCTGAGAAAATAAGGGATCAAGAAAAGCACTTTAAAAGTCATCCCATAATATCGACCTAGCATCATCACCCCTCATCGTTTCTCACTCCTCATACCACTGGTAAGCTACATCTTTCAACTGATAGGCAGAAAACTCCACACCCTCTAAATAAGTAGCATGCATAACCCTAAATATCTTCTCAATTTCATCAATAAACCCCTGAGGATCCTTCTCAACCTTAGAGCCTATAAAGGTTGTAAGACTCAACCTTATAAATTGGATGAATTAACAACAAAACCATTATGATCAGGCCGACGAGACTGAGATGCTATCGATTGAGCAAGCATATGAATAGACTAATGGAACTACACATTAGAGATCTCTCCCTGAGGTGACTAATCATAAGAATCACTAGCCCAAGCAGCCCGAGGATGACTAGTGGGACCAGTGAAACCCTAGTAGAGCAGTACAGTCAGGAGTAGGGACCCTAGAATGGGTATGCACTACATAAATAGGGCAATGTCTCTCTAAATTTTCCTCAAATAGGACAGAGGGTCCAGCAGAATTTCTACGACTATCATATCTTTAAGGAGGCATGATCTGAAATGCGAGTAAGCTAGGAATTAGTGATGTTTGATAAAAACAAGACTTTATAGCCCAAAATAGAACACAACAAAGGGAAATATTCCTAAATGCCTTGTAGCCTTCACCTTATAAGTGTAGTGCGCCACACAACCATAAAAGGGACTCTACTCAACATGGCTTTGTAGACACCCGAAGACCCTGAATTATGCTTTGATACCAATCTTGTCATGACCTAACCTGGGCCTAGCTATTAAGGGTATCTCAAGCCCACCAAGGGCCAAAGATCACCCCTTAGACTTATCTTAAGAGCACAATTAAAGTACACAACAGAAGCCAACCAAACCAATGATAGATAAATGATACCAAAAGAAAAAATAAATAGTCAAAACATGACATCAATAACATCCCATTTCTATCCATGAAAGCCTCTAATCAAATAATACTAACTAAGTCGGGACATTCCCCCAACTATAACCAAAAAGGATCTAAAAGAACTACTAAAACATTAATAAAACCAATGAAATGAATGGGTCTTCCGAAGAATAGAGGCTCATCACTTCACAACTGATTGACAAAAGTACTTAACCACATAACGCTGAACAAGAGCAATAGAAAACTTTTTGAACCCTACATCATGAAATGATGCAGCGTCAAGGGACAGTCAGTGGGACCAGCATTAGCATGTAATTCAGGAGACAAGTATAAAATAATGCAATTACCAAAATTCAATCATAAACCATATTCATCATATTGATATACATATATATAAGATGTCGGATCGGGACAAGGGCCATAAACATGAGAGTTTAAAATATTAATCAAAACTATGTAGCTCGCTCCATCCTAAAGGCACCCATAGGTTATATGGGTCCTGCTCCCCCAGTTGGAAGGGCCTAGTGTGTGCTAGCAACACGAATCGAGGAAAAATGGAGAAAAGCCTAAAGACACAAGATTATATCCCTCCCAAAATATATAATGTATGCACCAAAGCACACGGTCATATGGACCCCTAACATTGGCAAATGTGATTTTCAGTGTTGATTTCTCTGGGACCTACACCTTCACAGTGAGCTACATATTTCTTTTAAGCTCAAATTAAAATACTTTACACCTAAGCCAACCATTAACCAGGAAGTCCTTTATGAAGGCATTTACCAATTTGGTATCATCATCCAATAAGTTTGCAAGATAATTCAATTATGTTAAACCATTCTATATAACCAAACTAACTCTCAAGTTCCATTAAAAATTTATGTCATGGCCACCAATGTCATCCAAAAATCGTATTTGTCCATTTATCATTTAATGTAATGAAATCGGTTTAAAAGATAAGTCAAATCATGCAATTATCCGTATTCAAAACCAAGTTTACAAAGTGGATTAAGTTTAATGCCATTATCGAGTAAAAATTTTATCAATTTGAAAAAAATCATGTCACATATTTCAACCATTTAAATAGAGCACCAATTCAGTCCCAAACATCATCAATTAAAACATGAATAATCAATTTAAATCATGGGACAAGAAATTCAAGTAATTATAACTAAAATACCTCAACCCAGCTTCAAACCCATAATTTAAATCATATTAATATCCAATCAAGTACTGTCATAGTGTAAAATTCAAGTTAGAAAAAAGAAACATGCCCGAAATACAAAGAAAATTAAAGAGAAATCAAAATTTGGAGCTTGAATGTTGAGTTTTCTGTAAAACTCTTGAGCTTTCTTGGGTTTTGAGTTAAAAAGAAAAATGAATGGATGATCTTCGAAAACTAAAGGGAAATGGGTTATTTTACATTTAAAAGTCATGCAAGCCCCTCACCCCAAGCGAATAAAACAAAAATAGGATGAAATTAACATATCGGCGTGGCACTCCCTTATCGCGGAGGTTAGCCTCCGTGCCACGCCCTTATTGCGGAAGTTAATCTATGTGGCACGCCACTGTCGCGGAGGCTTACTACCTCAGAGACTTACTACCTCGGAGTTCCAAAATGGTCCCAGACCCCTTTTAAAAATTTCAAAACTTTTTCAAAATATCCTTTTAACATCCCTAAATATAATTCAAGTCAAAAATTAATATTATGTACACGAAAGGTTCAAAAGTAAAATGGTTGAATTTTGCGGGATCTTACAATCTGATTTGAAAATTCAATGTTTTAATTAACAAAGAATATATCAATATTAAGACTCTTATTAGTAAATAGTTAACAATTTTGGTAAATTGTCAAAATATAATTCCATAATAATTTAAAGTCATTGATGCAAAAGTCGCAGTGCAAAAACTTTAGACCGAAAGAAAAAAAATTATCTTCTTAGATAATAGAATTATCAAAAATTACAACATATACTTGTTATATGATTATGCATTCTCAAATATCATGTGAAATGAAAAAAAGGTCAAAATTGTGGTATTCAAGTCTCAAGGTGTTGTCATCTTCGATGCTAATTAGAAGTGAATTTAGATGAAATCTTGGTCTGAAATCCTATAGTTCCAAGCAATTAATGTCCCCCATCACCAAGAAAATTTGTTCTACTTGCAGGAGAGAACAAACGATCTGTTGAAAAAGCTAAATTTATAGCATAATAATTGAGAAACTAACATACAAATGTACAAGTATGAGCATTTTACCACATAATTGAAATTTATATTTGACAAAATCACTAAATCTCTCCTAGTAATAATCGGCGAGGACATATGCAGATAATATAAACTATAATAAACATCAACATTTACTTATTTCAAAACCCTTTATGTTTTTTTGTCATCATGAATTTAGGCTTTGAAAACATATAAACTCAATTGTATCCAGATTCTTTCTCATATTTGTTTATTCAAACAACTTTAAATCTTTTTTTATAGTATAAAATGTGAGTCTAAAGAGACTATAAGCCTGGTCACAGTTGAGATTCTTTCTTTTTTAATTTTTTGAGTTCATTTCTTCTCAAAATGACTCTTTTTGACTTTTCAGAACTGACACTCTTGTTTTTTTTCTTAACAGCTTTATATCATTAGTAGGAGTGGGCATAACTACCCTGTGAAGATAACTTGTGAAATAGATCTATTATATATAATGAATTTATTTTATTTTTTTGTGATATTATTTCATCTATATTTTCTCTCCAATATTTTAAATATTTGTAGTCTATCATTTTATCCTGTAGTAATTGCAGAGTTACAAATTTCTGTATAATAATTTATCCTAATTGTACTGTAATGTATATCTAATTCTAGATTTTTAATGTTATTTATTATTTTGTGTTGTTCGTCTCGTAACGAGTTTTTAAAATTATATAAACTATCATATGTACTTTTTCCTAAATTTTCTAAGGTTTCTTCTATCCATATTAATTTTTCTTTTAGATTCTCCATTATTTTTCTAATTCGGTTTCTATTAATTTCTTTATTTAGATTATCTTGATTTTCTCTAGTTTTTCTAATATATTCTAACATCTCTTAATCTGAATAATATCCATCTGGGTAATTATCCAAGTATAACTGTGCTATCCAATTTATAGTTTTAATTTCATAGTCTGATACTTTTTCTAATATTATTTTCTTAATATCTATAATTTCTATATCTCTAAGTATATAAGATTAAGACTTTAAGATTATCTATCATTTAAAATTGACTAAATATTTTATTATAATATTTTGTAGTTGTTTGTTTTAGTCTTAGTAGTTCTTGCATATTTTCATTAAGAAATTCTATATATTTTATATCTTTTGTTTCCATGTATTTGTCTAAATTTACTTTCATCTATTTTTCTATTAACTGTATGTTTCTCATATTTTTTTTCAAAAATTTTAGATACATGTAATTTATCATGGTAAGTATTTGTAAGAGTAGCTAGGTAGGTATGGTATGTAATTTATTCTAGTCATAAAATATTTACCAAATGCTTTTTCTAATATGATTTTTCTTATATCTACTACTTTTATATCCTTAAGTGCATACAAAATAAGTATTTTAAATTTATCTACCATTACATCAGATAAATAATTATTCATTTTCATAAAATTGCTATTTTCAAAATATCCCCTTCAATCATGTACATAACAAAATATGGTCATCTTAGATTACTATATACTAAATTATTCTTAAATAACATGTTCTTCGGTCACTATTAGCATAGTAATCTGGATATTTTCCCTTAAACAGCGCCTCTTCTCTGGTTACTCCCCACCACGACTTCTTGCCTCATTGGTTTCACCTTTAGGATGACATAGTTCTTAGGGATTTTTCTCCTTTTCCACTTTGCTAATAAACTTCTTAACATATTATTCTTCGAATAATTCTACTATAAAGTAACTAACATGAATTTATTTTATCATATCATGATTGTTGAGAATTATGAATTTAGCTATTCATAATCATAAATAAATATACATGTTTGGGTAGGTTTGATATTTCTAAGGTTTGTTCCTCCATAGCTTTTTCCATTGAAATAAATCTGTTTTTTAATAACTCAGCAAAATATTTGTTGTGGACAGGAGAGAGTTTTTGGTTCAACACATGAAGGCTTGCTTTGCAATGCCTTCGGTTCATCTTATTTATAGACTGAATGAATCTTTACAAGAGTATTCACATTTTTAAAATTAGTCTACTTTACAAAAAGTCTCCTAATAAGACAAAAATGATTAATGTCTAGACTAATAATAGTCAAAAAGTCTAAAAAGTCTAAAACCTAAAAGTTTAGCCTATACAAAAATTTTCAATACTTTACGTAAAATAAATTGTGAAAGTTTACATGTTGCTTTCACACTTTAATAGCTTGTCTTCTATTATGACTCCGTTGATATCTTCTCGTTGTCGTATCTGCTATTTTTTCATATCTCCATTATTGCTTCTTATCTTGTATCTTCCAGCTGGCGTTCTTATCTACTTGGTTGATTTTTCTTCTATTCTAGCTGAACTTCTGGGATATCATTATCTCCTCCATTACATTTTGAACATTTATGATCTGGATATTTATGTCCAATTGTCTTGCAATATCTGGTTTATAATTCTTCTGAAATAAATTTTTCTCTGATAGCTCTGGCGATAGGTTCTGTCTCTGGTTTGAGTAACGTCAGAATCCATTGCCTAATAGTTTCCATATCTGTTTCTCGTAATTCCTTTGAATTTGAATATATTAGTGCATGATTTCTTGAATAATAACTCCATATGAGATTTTGGTTGCAGTATGTGTTCGCTAGCTCTTGCAAAATTGTAGATAGTCCGATAATCCTCTTATTCGCATAAAATTTTGGTATCTCAATTCTAGGTATTTCTGGTTGTGGAATAATATCTTGTGGTATAATCATGTCTCGTGTCATTCCTATCTTTACAACTTGTATGGGTTTTTTAACTTCATCATATAATATCTCTGCTGGTGCCGTGTAAATTTTTATAAAAAATAGGGTACCTTTGATTATTCTTTTAAAAATGATAAATGCTTCATATATTTTTGGTATAGTGGATATCTCATTTCCGTCAGAGATATATACAGTACTGAGTAGTCCATATTCATAGCAAGTTTTAACTAGACTTGGTTTGGTTTTAGGTGAAGCAATTAGCATATTATATCCGGTCAATCTCTGGGTTATACAATTTGTATCTGGTTCTTGGATGTTTATAGTTCTGGGGTTAGTATTTAAAAAGGTTTGTACATTGTAGATATTTTCTATATATGTCCGGGCTGTATAGTTGTAAGTCGTTTTGTCTTAGTTTAGACTATCTCGGTATGTGGTAATTTGTGGGGTATAAACATGGGATCTATTGATGTATTGGTATATATGGTTTATCAAATAGCTTGTTTAGGTTCATATTTGTGTTTTTCCTTACTCCTTTGCTTGTACCTGCAGAAGTAGATTAATAAATGTTATGGGTTTTATGGAGTGTCCCATCGTCTCCTTCTAGCTCTGGAACTTTAATGTCTTCCGATTGACATAGCTCTGCACACTGCTAAGTTAGCTGATTTGTAGTTATAGACTTCAGTTTAACTTCATTAGTCTTTAGCTTTTCTATTTCATTACCCATACTGTCCACTTTCATTGAAAGCGTAGTTAGGGTGTTGAGTATTTTTTCTAGAGTATCCTCTTCTATTATATCAGTCTGTGTAGCTTTGTCTTGATATGTAATCTGCAATAACATTTTTATTAGTACTAATTACTTCAATTATAAATGTGAAATTTAATATATTCAAGACTAGTCTCCGAATCTCTTTTTTTCTAACTGAATTTTGTATTTTCTTTGTTAACCACCAGTGTACCTGTGTATTATCTGGTCGTACAATAAACTTGTTATATACAATATATAGCTCAAATGCTAACAAACATTTATATAATGAATATAATTCTTTCCTATTTATTTCCCATTTTATTTCTGTTTCATTGAACGTACCTGAGTAGTATCTACAATGGTGTTCTAATTTTTCTACTTCATATCGGTATTTAAGTACTCCTCCATAACTACATTCACTAGCATCTGCTTCTACTATATATATAAATTTTCTATTTTCATCTGGAAATTGTAGTTTTGGTAATTCTTTACAAAGTAATTTTATTTTCTGAACTTGTTTTTTATCTTCTTCATTATAGTTATATTTTACATCCTTTTTTAATTTTTTCTGTAGTGGTTTTAAAGTTTCTGCTAATTTTGAAATATGTTCCCTTACTTGGTTTACTAATCCTAAAAATGATTGTAATTTTTTTTTTGTATCTAATTCTTCTTTTGAATTTATTATTTTTTGTACTATATGTTGTTGCATTTTTACGCCACTCTTATCTATTTGTATTCCTAAAAATTCTATCTGATTTTTCATGATTTCAGCTTTCTTTTCACTTAGACTTATTCTCGATTTTTCTATTATATTTGTAAATTGTCCTAATAATTTTAAATGTTCCTCTTTAGTTTTTGTATATAATAATATATCATCTATGTATACTATACAATTAGATAATTGTTTAAAATAACTATCCATAAAATGTTGATATCTACCTGGTGCATTTTTATATCCAAATGGTAATACGTTCCATTCATAAAATCCTTGTGGTACCGTAAATGCGGTTAATTCTTTAGATTCTTCTTCTAACTTTAAATGATAAAATCCTGATTTACAATCGAATTTACTAAAATAATTATATCCCTGTATTTGTCTTATTTTTAATATATTATTTGGTATTGGATAATTATATGTCATAGTCTTTGCATTTAAATTTCTATAGTCAATAACCATTCTACTTTTTTCTCTTTTTGGTTCACTATATTTATTTACTATAAATGCTGGACTATTATGTTTACTATTACTTTTTTGTATATATTATTTCTCTAATAATTCATCTATATGCATCTTAAATTCTTTTAAATCGTCAAAATTATATGTTAATGGTTTCTGGGTTATTATGCTATTTTTATCTATTAATTCAATTTTTATAGTAGTTTTATGTTTTTTCCATCCTTTTAATGGATCTTCACTATATAATTGTTCTAATTTTTTCTTAATTATTTCTATCTTATTTATTGAAAATATAGTTATTTCTGTTTTATTTATCGAAAATACAACTAGTTCTATTGTATCTTCAGTATTTTTTATATTTTCTAACTTTTGTGTAATTTATAACTCTTTTTGCTCTTACTTTCTGTTTATATGGTGTTGTAAACCACCAATCTGTTCTAGTTATTATATGTGGGTATAATTTATCTAAAAACGGCATTCCTAAAAGTATATCTTTTGATGTTAGTTCATAATTATAATTTTCTTCTATTGTTAATATCTTATCCCATACTTGTATTTTTACATTCCTAGCTTTATGTGTAATTAAGCTTCCTTCATTATTAAATCCTTTAACTATTATTGGTGTTTTTAATTTATCCCATTTGCTTTTTGGTAAGCAATTATATCTACATAAATTAGCTTCTGCTCCTGTATCTATCATAGGCGTATAATATCTACTGTAATATCCTTCTACTACTATCTTCATTAATACATATATTTTCATTTTATGTTAAGGCTCTTCTTAAGAATAATTTCTCTCTGTTATATGTTAAGGTTAATTGTGTCTGTTCTATATTATATAGTTTTACTTGTTCTAGCCATTTTATTCCTAATATTATGTCTGCTTTTTGCATTTATTCCTTTACTTCAAATTCTATTTTTATTTTCTAATTCCTATTATTATTTCTTTTTCTGCTATATTTTTACTATTTATTAAACTTCTTGGTAGATCTGGGCATATATCATTATCAGTTTTTATTTCTTCATTTTTTACTAGATATTTTGCTATATAATTTTCTTCTTGTCCTGTATTTAAGAGTTTTAAATCTTCTTTTTCATTTACCTTTCTTGTTATGTAATATTGGTTTAAATTATTTGTTGAATTTATTTCATAACTTGTTCTTTTTGATGAGCTTGATAATTCTGATTTTTCATCGGCTATTCTTTTTGTTGTACTTATTCTATCATTTATTATTTCTAAATTTTCTTCTATATCTATGTCTCTATAGCTATAATCATTATAATCTATTGTTTTTACAGTTTGTTCGAATGGACTCTCTATTCGTATTTTGTTAATCTTATTTTTTCCTGTTATTTTATGTTTTGTTGTTAATACATATAAATTTTTGCATCTTACTGTAAATATTTTACTTCCTGGAGTTAATTCTATTCCTAATATTTTCCAATATAGTACTAATGATTTATCTATATTTTTATCTGTTACCACTACTGAATAATTTGCACTTATTATAAATTTAAATTTTTGGTATATTAAATTTCCTTTTATGGCAGTTATTATGCTTTTTTCTACAGGTTTTATAATTCTATCATCTGCTAAATATAATTCTATTGGTGTATCTATTCCTTCTCTAAAAAATGTGTTTATTAATATCTCTGTACCTCCAAGATGTACATATTTTATTGGGTCTCTACTTTTTTTTTATCATTTATCTCTTTATTAATTATTCTTTTTGTTACTAGTGGTATACTAGCTTTACCTTTTGCATATCTACAGTCCATTACATATTCCTTTTGGCATACTACATAATATTCTTCTTTTTTTCTTGGTAAATAGATTTCTTATTGTTGGTATTTTAAATATTTTTTCTATAATTAAGTCTAATTCTTTTCCTTTTATTTCATCAAATATATTACTCTCAAATGTTATTTTTTGGTTTGTTCCTTCATCATTTAAATATTCTTTCTTTGTTATTATTTTTATATCTTCTTCAGTCATTTGATTCATCTATTTAACTACCTATTTCATTATCTGTTTCATTTTCTGAAATTTCATATATACTATCCTCACTTTCTAATTCATAATCTATATAATCTATCTACATATATTCTGTATTTTCTATTTTTATTTCTGATATTTGTTTATTTTTTGAATTTTTAGGTAATTTACAATCTCTATCTAAATGTCCTAATTTTCCACAATTATAACAAGTACATTCTTTTATAAATTTCTTTTTTCTATATGGTCTTTTGTATTTATAATTTTTTACATAATATCTTTTTCTTGGTTTTTTTGTATTTATATTTTGATTTTTTATGTTTCTTATATTTCTTATGTCTTTTTATTTTCTTATAATATATTTCTTCACATCCGAATTGGGGTGCTATTTTATTTTTGCAACATGCTAAATTGCTTATCAATGTTTTTTCCATTGTTAATTCTTCTCTATATTTTTCACATAAGTCTCTATACCATTGTTGTAAAAATTTTATTCTTGCTCCTAGAGTATCTACTATTTTTGCTTCTTTTCAACTCTTTATTATCTTTGAACTAAATGGTTCGGGTAATTTATTAAAATATAATTTTCTTATTTCTTCACTTTCTTCTATATTATATGCTCCTTTATAATAATATTCTTTAAATGCGCAAGTATATTCATCTATATAACACATATTACATATTGTCAATTTTAACATTAAATTCTTATTTGTATCTTTTTCTTCATTTTGTTCTTCTTCTATTGTTGTCATACTACCAAATTCATCTTTTATAGTTGTTTTATATTTTTTTAATAATTCTATATGTGTTAGTTTAGTTGTTGTTGATGATGTTCCTTCTGTAGGTTTGTTAGTTCTTAATACCTTCTTGCTATTTTCAGTTAAATTTGAAAACCATAATTTCACTGTTTCTATTAGTGTTCTTTCTATATATTTTGGTGCATCTGTTATGTTTATATTATTATCTAATAATTGTTTTGTCATATATCCTATCCATAATTATATTATTTTTTCTGTATCTATTACACAGTCTAAGTCTAAAAAGTTATAATTTTTATTAACTATTTATTTTGGTGTCCATTTGTCATATTCATTCTTTAGATTATATCTTTTAAACTTATTCTTATAATATGTAGGTTTTCTTATTTCTGATGTTCTGGGTATTATATTTTCATCTTCTTTTTTATCAAGAGTATTTATTTCTGTGTTGATATTTTCTAAGTTTTCTTCATTAATTACTTCTTGTTTTTCATTGATTTCTAAATTTTTTGTATTTGTTAATATTTTTGTATATGTTTCACTATTTTCTGAATCATAATTATCTGTCTCTTCAACATCTATATTATTTATTTCTAATTTTTTAAAAAAATTGATGTATCTCGTTTAGTAATTTTTGTTTTTTATCTTTTTGTGTTTAAGAATTAAATTATATGGTAAAACTCTATGCTCTTATGTTGTAGATAGAAACCTGTCTAACGAGGTAATAAAAAATGTGTCAGTGTCAAATGCAAACCACTACTAGAAAATATCATTTTTTCGACAGCTGATGTAGTCGGAAAACAAGGTAGTTCCGACTGGTTTTTGACTGTTTCATGACAGTTGGAATATAGCTTGTCAAAAAAATTGGAAACTTCCGACTACTATAGTCGGAAACATAGTCAAAAATTAAATAAATAATTATTTAATAATTATAAATTGTTAGACTTCAGTAATAAAAAATTTAATAAATAATTATTTAATAATTATAATTATTCCAATTACTGTAGTCGAAAAGTTAATAAATAATTATTTAATAATTATTATTATCCTGACTAATGTAGTCGGAAAGTTAATAAATAATTATTTAATAGTTATAATTATCCCACTAATGTAGTCGAAAAAATAATAAAAAAATATTTAATAATTATAATTATTCCGACTATTATAATCAAAAAATTAATAAATAATTATTATTATTCCGACTACTATAGTCGGAACGTTAATAAATAAATATTTTAAAATTATTCTTCTGGCTACTTTAGTTAGAATTTTAATAAAAATATTCACCCAGTAATTATATAATTAAATCTTGCATTAGCTTACACTATTCTCAGATTATAAACAACATAACTAATGCATTTTTCACAATAGGATCAAACACGACAAAAATTTATAAATACAACCACCTTAAAACAACCAAAACAAACATCAAATCAAATAGATTAAACATCTAAATGTCACAACCAAAAACAAGAACAATAACTACAATCTAATTAACATCAGATTCACTATCTTCCTCATCATGAAATACTTGAGGCATGTTCTTCTTAACCAACTCCTCAAATTTAGCAAACTTAGCATCGTTAACTGCACATTGCTGCGTCAATTTCATAATTTGCTTTTTCATCGCTTCCATTTCTTTCATAGTTTGCAAAGTAGAAGAGGAACTGGGAAACAATGAAGGACTACTCGAGGATTGGAGAACCACTATCCCGTAGGTTCTACCTTTCTTTGGACTATCTACGATAGTTGTCCACATATTAGTCATACCTGCAGGTGATGGTTGGACTATGGTACCATCCTCTGAAGTAGGTTGGGTTTGACGCCAATCTTCTATACTTTTTTGAAATTCTTCCAGAAAAAAAAATTATTTGTTAAACAAGCAAAGTTGGGTAATAATAAAACAATGTATGAAAAAGTTATTATCTTACATATGCATTCTTAGCACAAGCTTCGACTCAATCTCCTCTTGTACCGTCCTTTTTCTTTCTATGCATCTCTTCCTAGACCTCAAGAAAAGTGGGCTCTTTTCCCTCATTTTCATATTCCTACAAAATTTTAGAAAAAAAGATAATGCAAGTATGAATTAACTGGTTTCTCAAATTCTAGTAGAATTGAAACTGTCAGATGACTGTAACGAATGTCACCATGATGGAGGTCGATGCCAGACTGATAAAACCAATAAATTTTCTAGTCAGAAAGGTAGACATCTCCTTAATTCTATAAGTATAGACATTTTTCACTTAATTGGAAACTCAGAAGTGTTCGGTTGCAGATGTTGCTGAAGTTAGCAATCTAACAGCAGGAACATCAAAAAGGGCTCACTTTCGGACAATCTGGTTCTTGGTAGACACTAGTCTTCTTTCTTCTTCACCAAGTGAATCCATCTTGACGTCTAGTTATATATTTTCAGCTGCTCAAGATTACAGATGATGAACTAACAGTTTCAAGAACGTCTTACGCATATTTTTCTTAACTCTACTTTTAGACATTTGAATTATTATTAGCAGATTTTCCGTACCCATATCCATAGCTAGATTTATACACCTGATTTCAAAGTTTGGATAATGAAGGACCCAATATCTAGATCTGCACCAACGTAGTGTGTATGTAGTATAAACAACAAGTGCAAGCAATTTTTTCTATTTTCAATGCCTGAGAAGGCATCTAGATATGATATAACCATAATTGGAATATGCTATAACAGCTATAAGATTTTAACTATACATGATATTGACAAAACGAAGAAAGAACAGAAAAATATGCATAACTAGAGTATAAAAAACTTTGGAAATATACATAATGCATAGACTTTTCCAATACCAAGTCTTTGCAGTCCAATTCTTACGTGGAAATGACCACCTACAAATTGAATAATTTTGTCACAAGGCTTGATAGTTACATCTAAATAATTGGTGCAAGACTTCAAGTCTTTCTGTTGACTTGAAGGTGCTTTGAAGATTCCCTCACAGCCCTTAATATACGTTTTAACAAATTTTTCACATCCAACTATGCTATTAAACACATGTGTAGTGAACAACAAGAGTTCACATTTAGTCTTCCTGGAGTTAAAATGGCTTTTACATCTTTTATATGTTTTTCTGATCTTTTACTTAGTTCAGGCAAAGAGCATGAGTATCCACACATTATCCAAATATATGGTCCAGTCCACTAGCAATGATATGAAAGTTGTTGGATTCAGAGCACCAAAAGGTATATATATTTGGAAACAACTATTTACTTATACCATTCTTTTAAATTTTATTGCATGTTTATCCACTCCAAAATAACTTTGAACATGCATTGTCTAATGTAACATATGAGCGAAGTTTATGTATTTCTACCTAAGTTCATGTATTAGAACATTGAATTGAACCAAAAAAAATCAGAAATTCAAGCTAATATTATCAGTCTTCATTGGTGGGTAGCAAAACTCATGGAACCTTTAGTGTGCAATGAGCCACCCGTTTGAGACATTCTATTTGCCTTTGCCCATTCCCTCCTCGCTCTATATTCAGGAGTATCCCATTTTTTCAAGAACTTGACCCACACATCAGCATTCAGCCAACCAGGTTTTTCCAAGTTCCTCCAGACCTCATACAAGTGTTCTTTGATCTGTAATGCTGCTTTCAACTTGAAAATGCGTTGTATTTCATTTTTATGACAAGAATTCCATACACATTTTATCTGCAAAATAGTTTAATATAAAGTCATAAAATGATTTGACGGATACAAAGGTAAATTCATCATTGATAGCATACTGAAATGGTAAATTCTTTGATTTTTTATCACACCATAAACTATTTCCACATAAGAATTCTGATGTCGAGTTGAATCTCATTTCAACTACCCTACGGCTCCATGTAAATGGTTTAATTACTTCTATAACCATATGTCTGGCGCTATATGCGGTAATGAACCTGCAATAAATTATATTAAATTATTTTAGCTTTCGAAAATTTTTAAAATTATGAAAAAACATAATGTGTTACTTACCCATTACTATCAGGGGCGATAATTAGCCTCCTGTCGCCGTCATATTCTACTGCCTTTTTAAATTTCAAAATCTGAGAAGCAGTTGTTGTAGCATTAGACGTTGTAGCACTATCAATGAATGACGATGTTGATGTGCTAGGACCTCCAATTCTCAATCCAGAAAGGCTAGATATGGATGATGTCAAAGGTACAGATGAAGAGCTACTATGCAGACTATTATGGAGAGAAAAGGCTGGAACAAGTGGAGCGGTGGGGGCATAAAAAATGCATTTGATAGTGAAATAGTTGCCCTTAGAGGAGGAAGAATATTTGTAGTAGCTGGTTGAAGATTTGTGGTAACAGGTGGTGGTGGTGGTGTTGTATATTGACCTGCGGAAAAATTTTCACGCCCTTTCTTATCTTTCTTATGCCATCCATTACCATGACCTTTTGATCCCAATGATTTTCTTTATTAATCACCTGGAAAAAAAGGAACAATCAAATTGAACAAAACAGACAACACACTGACACTGAAATAGTGATACTAAAACTTTACTGAAAGCTGTTGAACAGAATTCTGATGATTAATGAAAGCATCATCCTTGATAACATAAACTATATCGTCTTAATGATTTAACCCAAACACCTTGTTTCAGATTGAAAGGCAATTTTCTGAAGCCAAATAACAAAACAGAAAAAGTGTCGCTTATTATGTTGCTAATTAACTTAGAAGACTTTTGAACCTGAATTCAGTTCATAGGAAAACAAAAAAATATGCAAACAATTGGTATGATCAAACGTTCAGATTATCACACTAGAATAATTTAAATTCTGAAATTGTTCTAATGATCCAACATTGGACTCACTTTGCAATAAAAAAGAAAGAGAACTAATTCAAAATAAATGTAAGGCTCACTTTTGTTTTGTGAGAGTTGCTTGCCTCTGATAGTGCTGATAATCTGACTTCAAAAGTGTATGACTTCTGTTCTGTTTACAGGCTGCGACGATCTGTCCAAGTCAGTTCTGAAACGGCGAGGATTGAAATGATCAATAACAACAGTCTAATCCGAAAAAATATTTTTTTATTAGTTTTAGCCAGAATTTCATTGATAATACATTCGGTAGATGTTGGAGATTACATCAGTGGGCAAAAGAAATTAGCTTTTCCAGTGAACCTTCCTGTATGTATTCCAAGGTCTAACGAAGTTCAAAAATTCATTGAAACTATTTACAGTGTGAAGTTCACTATGGCATGTGGTTTGCAAGGCATTTAGTTTTCAGCAAAAATACCTAATTCCCTATTTACTAAATGTAAAAGTCCCTAAAAGAAAATATTCCATTCTCAGTTCAGTTTTCATCCGTCTATACTTATTCCTATTCTCGGACAAGCTTAACATATGAAACTTGATTAGACTAGAGCATAAAGGAAATGAAACGGGGCTAGGTCTAAATTTCTCCATTTAGTATTATCATGCATAGGAATAATCGATACTGAACTGTTTAAATGCTGAAACAAACACATAAGAGAACATACTTTCATCTGGATAATCAAAGAATTCCAACAGTGCATTCCAATGTCCTCTTCTAAAGTTAATCTTATGTATCTATTACAGTAGGAAAAAGATAGTAAATGCATTGTACTCTACTTCTTTATCGGTAAATCACTTTCCTCTCATCAACACATAAGTAACCTCAATAAGACCTGGAGAATGACAATTCACAGATCGCAAAACAACAACAGGTTTTGGTTCTAAATGTAAATATAGTAATAGTAGCTTTTGATAGATAGAGCACTCTGTAAAAGTTCCATGTAGCAGTTAACGAAAGTTTTACCACCTAGAACGCAATTAAAGAGTTGTAAAGAATAAGAAATATAAATCAAATTCATGAGAATTTGAAAACGCACACCCTTACATACTTATACAACAATAACAAACCTAGTGTATTCCTACATAGTAGAGTCCGGGGAGGGTTAAATGTACGCAATCCATACCACTACCTCCGAGGAAGTAGAGAGACTATTTGTAATAGACCCCATTAATAACGTAATTAGGACGGCAATACTAATTAATGAACTGCCAAATTTAGTTCATGCAGTTTCCTAGTGCGAAATACATATTTGGTAAATTACAACTTTCTTGATTATACAGATGTCTTAGTCCCAATCACATGCATATTATTATGTTCAAATAGTTAATATCCATACATGATGCTACCCAACTAGTCTCAAACATTCAAAAACTATGCTCTAATTTTGCCAAATAACATCTTGTTTAGACCTCGATATGCAACAACAACAAACCCATTGTAATCCCACAAATGAAGTTTGGGAAGGGTAGATTGTACGTAAATCTTAACCCTACCTAGAGAAGGCAGAGAGGCGGTTTCCTATAAAGGGTCAAAAAGGATGAAAAAGATGCAGTGGCAGCAGGCAAAAATAATAAGATAATAACTGAGGCTAAAGAAAAAATATTTATTAATAGAAATATAGAAGTGCCAGCAAAAGCTTCCAAGTCTAGACTCTCAAAGTTAGGTGTTGTTTCAAACATTTCTCGTAAACTGGTTGAAGACAAAGAGAAGGTCAGTCATCCATCAAAGCCCACTTCAACTCCAAAAATCATAGGAAAGCAAGTTGCTTCCAAGTATCTTTCTACTCCTAGGAACAAAAAATGTATCCAAATCCAAATTCCTTTTGTAATGTGCAAAATCCAAAACCTGCAGCACTTGTTGTTCCAAAGAACAGAACTATAGCAAAGGCTTTAGTCTTTCACTCCCAAAAGAAAGCCATCAGTTTGAAGAAATCAGTGGAAACTCCCTTAACCAAATTATGTCAAGGAATCAAGAAGCTAGGGATAAAATACAAATGTTAACAAAGAAAAGACACTATATTGTCAAGAAAAATAGCAAAACGTAGCAGCTAAAATATAATTCAAGACCTTGTTACTACACATTACTACTATTAATAACAACTCAATCCTCGTCACTTGTTTCATAGTCATTTGTTAATTCTTCCTCATCACTTGTTTCATTTTCATCAAGTAACTCTTCCTCGCTTGTTTCATTTTTATCAAGTAATTCTTCCTCGCTTATTTTATTTTCATCGGCTGGATTTTCCTCGTCGTTTGCCCCAGATGTTCCTTCTCCATAATCATTAACATTCAATCTAAGTTCAGAAGGATCAAATTCTTCATATAGGCCTTCACTATGCTGCAACTCACCTGCTAATTCATCTACTCTTTCTTTAACACTAGAAATGTCATTCTGATATTTTACATCCAATGCATCCTCTACTTCAACTCTACCCACGGGCTTTGTTTTTATAACTACTCGCCTTGAAGATTTATTCTTACACAAAGGATAAGGAGTGTAATATACTTTTTTCACATTTTGTGCAATGACAAATGGATCATAGAGTTCATACTCCCTTGATCGCTTAATTTCAACTATTTTATACTGAGGGTGCACCTTTGTACCTAACCTAGGCATAGGATCATACCACTTATACCGAAAGAGTACCAACTTTTTCTTTGTCCAACCAACGTGATAATCAAGTTCTAAAATCTCTTGAAGCACACCATAATAATCAACACCACCATCACCTTTCACCCACACCCCACTATTATTGGTTTTCTTGCCCTTAGAAAAATCTTCTATATGGAATTTGTACCCATTAACAGAGTACCTAGAAAACTTCCTAACTTTAGTATAAGGTCCCTGATCTTGGGTGTATTTATACACCTAAGCACCATAACTTACCCATATTTTAGCTAAATTTGGAGAAAAAAGTGCCTAGTTTCTTATTTTGTACTCTACTTCTATGTGATTAAGCTAACCGATGTGATTAGCATGATTTAGGTATTAATGAGGTAGATGGAGACATAATGGGACTATGGAATGAGGATGGCATATGACACAAGAGAGAGTAGCACTTTGGACCAAATGTGGCGCCTAGAAACTATGTCCAAGACTAATTTATCATTTATAATTAGTTCAGAGACTTAGAAGGAAATTCTGAGAGAAAAGATTATTAAAAAGACTTGATGCTGAATTTTTTATCATTATTCAATATTCTGTAGTATTTTGAACAAGGGAATAGCATCTTGGGTGGAGAAAGAAAATGTTTCTCTTGTTCACTATTTGCACACCAAGATCGTCTTCTAGTTTTTGGTATGATGAATATTTCTATTGTGATTTCCATTTTATTCATGAGTAGCTAAGTTTATTAGTTAGGGTTATGGAAGCCATGTAACATACAATCTATTACTTTGGGTTTTTGAATTCACAATGTATTGATCTGCTTAAATCATACTCTCTTTGTTTATCTTGAATTCTCGTGGTTGCAAACATAGAGGATGTTCCTTAAAACTCAACTTATTCGATAGAAAGGTTGAGGTTCAGAAAAGAGAGTAGTGACAAGAAAATAGGATTTCCAACCCTTATTTTATATGTTAATGCCTTAACAAGATTAACTACTTGGATATTTTGTATTGTTTTTTGTAAACACTTTTGATTCGAGAGAACTAAAGTGAATTAGTCCTTGATGGTTAATAAACACTACGGGATTATGTTATTAAATACAATATGTTTCTCTGTAAGCATGATATATGTATGAATTCGTAAAGCCCATAGTTAGAAAGTATTGAAAACTACAAGGTGGACATAACTCTAACTTGCTATTTCTCTGAAGTCGAATACCACTACACATATCTCATCTTGTTAAACTGAACCATTAATTTAAGAACTAAATCAAATTCCCCTTTTTTGTTTTACGAAAATGAATGATTAAAAGTCAACTAATCTGCATACAACTTAATCAGCACCATATTCCCTGTGGGATTCAACCCCAACCTAGTTGGGTTATATATTTGACAACGACCGCTTACACTCTTGTAAGAGAGTTGTAATTTGGGTGTATCAGTCCCCAAGCTATATCACGTAAAAATTGGCCATTTGGGTCAAAATTATCTAGATTATGAACCTATAATAAGTTCAAGAAAGGTTAGAATTTAAATATACATAAAACTGAACAAAAGTGTAAATCATGTTAAATATTAAAGTTAAACTTACATATTCTCTAAACCACACTGAAAACATAGGATAAATAGCAGCATCCTTGTGTAAAGCCACGAAGTAGCTATCCGATAAAGTTATGACCTTTATTAGTTAAAGCTTAGATAGTACTTGAATGATTATCATTAATATATATATACTCACTTATAAAAAGGCAGGACCTCAAGACAATTTAATAATACATATGTTGTAGCTGACTTAAGCTCCACCTCATTCAAATATCGAAGTGGACCAACTTTCGGACTTCCTTTACCTGGTTGATTGAATATTAAAAATGGTGGTGCTGAAGGATTTGTATTGTATCCATCATCATGCCTATTAGGTTGGTTTCTCAGACATGGTACATTATGATCAAAATAATATGAACAAAAATAAAAGGTTTCTTTAGCTAAATAAGCCTCACAAATTGATCCTTCAATTCGAGATCTATTTTTTATGGTTCGCTTATATTTTCCAATAGTCCTGCATAGTATGATCTTTAAGATGAAATAATGTTCAATTAAAACACATGAAGGTAAATTTTAAAAGTCAATACCTCTCAAAGGGATACATCCATCTACACTGAACAGTCCCTCCATAACATAAAAAAAAAATGAGGAAATTTTTTTGCCAACTTGTTTAAGGTTAAGAGAATGTTGATATCCATCAAAGATAGGTTCTCCTCTCTTAATGTTTTAGAATATAAATCTTTGAAAAATAATCTTATCTCTGTTATGGGATTCCAGATTCTATCGGGCGATACGCAAAATACAATAGGCATCAATGACTCCATAAAAATGTGACAGTCATGGCTCTTTATAGAGGTCGACTTTCCTTTATTCATGTTAACACACTTAGAAAAATTTGACGCATATCTATCTGGCATTCTCAAATTATTAACCTAATCACAAATCACTTTCTATCCTCCAAAGTGAATGTATAACTGGCCTTGGGCTTCTGAATCTTATTGTTTAAGTATGTCAGTTACAACTCATTGCGTCGACAATACTCCTTTAAGTCCATCCTGGCCTTAAAGTTATATTTTGGTTTGTTACTTACATCCATCACAGTATTAAACAAGTTTTCAAAGAAGTTTTTCTCAATATGCATGGCATCCAGATTATGAGGCAGAAGATTATCCTTCCAGTAATCTAACTCCCAAAATATGCTTCATTTAGTCCAGTTATGTGTAACACCATAACCAGGTATCCTGGATGGTACAGACTCTATTACCTTAAGCAGATTCCTCACTCTATCCCAAATTTCTTCTCGTGACAAAATTAGTGGTGACCCTCAAAATCAATCTTATGCTTCATAAAATCACTAGTATTTCTCCTAAACTCATGTTACATTGGTAAGAATCAACGGTGATAGTCAAACCATAAGTTTTTACCCTCATTTTTCAAAGTGAATGCTTTTGTGTCTTCCATACAACAATTGCAAGCTAACTTACCCGAAGTCGATCACCCAGACATCATTTCATAAGCAGGAAAGTCATTTGTAGTCCACATCAAAGTAGCACATAATATAAAGTTTTGTTTCATTGATACATCATATCCTTCCACACCTTCATGCTATAATAAGTTCAACTCATCAATCAATGGTTGCAGATATGCATCAATCAAAACTTTTGGATTGCGAGGACCTGAAATAATGTAAGTTAGAAATATATACTGACTCATCATACACAATTCAGGTGGGAGATTATAAGGAGTCACAAATACTGTCCAACATAATTATGGTGTAGCTAAGACAGAAAATGAAATGAATCCATTAGTAGATAATCCCAACCTAATGTTTCTTGGTTCATTAACAAAATCTGGATACACACTATCAAAATGCTTCCATGATTCTCCATCTGAAGGATGACATAAAATACTAGGTGGTTTTTTATTTTCATAGTGCCATCTCATATGAGGGGCAGAGCTCATCAATGCATACAACCTCTTTAACCATGGTATAAGGGGTAAGTAATGCATCGACTTTACATGAACCTTCTTCCCTTTGGCATGTATGACTTTCTTATAACAAGGCTGATTACAAGATTTGCATATTCCTTATAGAATAACATGCAACGTTTCTCGCAACAGTGAATCCTCTCTGATGAAAGTCCTAACTTAGAAACCAACTTTTTTATTGTGTAGAAATCTTTAGGTAAGTCAATTTTATTTGGGTTAAGTTCATTTATAAGTCCAATGAAAGAATCCATGCCCTCTTGAGAAATACAATAATCTGACTTAATACTCAGTAACCGAATAGCAACAGATAACTTAGAATGCACTGATTCTTCATACAATGGATGACTAGCTTCCTTTAACTGTTCATAAAAGTGCTTAGCCTCATCATTTGGTTCATTTTGAGCCCCTGAGTTTGTCCCAAAAGCATCGCTGACCATCTCACTATATCGTGAACTTTCAACATTATTCTCTCTTATTGGACTTTCAACATAATTCTGAAAAGCAAAATTATTAGTAGCACTACTCTCTCCATGAGTTGTCCGCACAGTATAATTTAACATAAAACCTTTCTTATAAAGATGTAATATAAAAAAATCTCGACTCAATAACTTGCAACACTTGCAATTCCAACAAGGACACCTAATGGCCCGTCCAGTAAGAAACAATAAATCCAGCTACCCCAGCTTTATATTCCTCCCTCAACCCCACAAGGTTAGGATAAAGTCTATTATACATCCATGTACGATCTTCATTTTCCATCTACACAAGAACGACAATAATAATAATAGAGAAAAGAAACAACACAATAACAGGTTTGTTTAGAGATGCTACTACGCAGTGGACACAAGAAGAAAACTAAGAGATTCAATACAACATAGTAAAGCAGCCAACAACAATAAAACATTTTAATTAAAAATGAATTTTTGTAGTAGTGAAAGGAATCCAATCCATGTGATAGCTTCACAAACAAATAAAAGGAAGGCAAAAAGGGAGACAAGCAGATGGGGTAAAGAATTTAAAAGAAGAAAATAAAAGAAAATGCATGTTGATAAAAGAACAACCCCACCTACATTTGGTTGAATCAATAATCAATACTTTGGTTATCAACAAATGATGCACAAACATATACTACCAATAAGAAGCATCCCACAAAATAATAAAGGCAGAATAAGTCTCAAAATGGAAAATTACTGACTTCCCCCATTTGAGCCAACCTCAGCCCAACTAGACCACAAATAGCATCCAAAGAAGAATAGAGTACCCATCTCAACAATAACACCAACATCAAGACTACTATCAGATGATAAACCAGCCAAACCAAAAGACTAACCTCAACTTAACAGTCTTAAGGACATGTAGCGTTCTCTAGATCCCAATCAGATAAAACTTTATCAAAGTTCGTGCTCTCTTTTTTGTTCTGTATTACTATGTTAATGAATCATACAGCTATGAACGACTTTAAAATTCTAATTGGGTTAAACAAAGAGTAATGAAATGCAGGATATTTCAAATAAAGCTATAGTTTCAAATATTAATTGGTCATATATTGACCAAAGACTTTAAGATTCTAATTGGTTGAGCAAGAGAGTGATGAAATGCCAGATATTATAAATGAAGCTATCATTTCAAATATTTAGCATCTCAAAAGTTCCGATTTCAATTAATTATCAATTAGAAAAAGATCATTCAACTTCATTCTCAAAGAAAAAAAAACTCAAAAGGAAAAGAATAAACTCTATGTCATAAGATGGAGAATACAACATTTTCAATTATAAAAGATTAAGAGAGCTAGATTTCAAAATTGATGAACCTGACACGCATTATTTCCAATATTGGATTAAGGTGTTACAAACTAGCAGTAAAACCTTTTTTATTATTTGGTGACCTTATATGGTGAGAATTGTCTAAAGCCATCTAAGGAGACATCAACCATAATTAATAGATGTTTTATGCCCTATAATCACTGAATCAGAGTTTTACCATATTGTAAGCTAGTAACCAATATAAATTCTAAACTAAACTTGAGGAAATAATCAAACTTTTCCAATCACTTTTCAATTATTATCCTCATTTTTCACCCTTCATCAAGTTTTCAGATGGTATATCTCAGATCTGTCTTACATCTCGGATTTAGTGCAACGAAGCATACTTTAAAATAAAGTAAACATAACTCCATAAGCAACAATTTAGATGTATTTTTTTTGGTTTAGTTATCCTTGTAACATCATTTAAACAGTGCATTGTTAATTTCAAATGGTGCCTGAGTGAACAATGACCAACACTTCTGCCATTCAAATGATCCTCCATCCACCCCAAACAATGAAAATAATAATAAAAAAAGAGACATATGATGGCCCTGGATCATTACAAGAAAAGTTTAGAACACTCTAACAACTATGAGTATCCATGTTTGCGCTCCTTCTAATTAATACCAGCCATAAGGTAAAACACATAAATATACTAACTCCCAATTCCTAATAGCGAAATATTTATACACGAAAAGGGACAAACAGCCAAACAAGAGAAACAAGGTAGTACTTAGTGGAGCTATCATATTTTTACCAAATGATACACATTATGCTTGTGCATTTGTATTGCAATATTATACACAAGCTGCAAGGAAAGTATTATTCAAACACACAGGAATAAGTTGTTCTTTGACCTTTGTATCCATTTATCATAACAAGCTACATGGCAAGTATTAAGATGCATTGCGATGAAAGTTAGAGCAAAATGATAGATATATATAATAGTAAACTTCATGAATCATAGATGCATTGTACAACAGAGAAAACAAATTGCCCATGCTAGAATCACAACAAAACCGTGGAATGCCAAATATTTCTTCCTACGACTTTCTCAACAACCAAATGCTAAGCCATGGTACTCCACTAACTATTAAAAAGAAGTCATAATTTCTAGATCCATCTCAGTTGGCTTGCAGTAGAAATTAGCACACTTAACGAGAGCATGCTAGAAATGCAGAACAATTCAACCATTTACTCAAACAAGTTTGCAATGGTAGAAACAGATTTAGAGAAAGAATAGCACTACAAGATCAGATATTTTTCGAGAAAAGAAATGAAAACACTGAAGAGGTTTTACCAAAAGTACCACAAATGACAAAACAATAGAGACTAGGGTCCGCTAATCAATCAAAGGTACTAAAAATAACAACGACTCTGAGATGAAGCACTCTACAGACCAAATTCATCAAATGAATTACATAAGAAAACCATGCTAGCAAGTGCATTTCCTGAAACAAGTCTGGCAACAAAATAGACAACCAAGATAACATGTGAATATTGAAATGCCAGATATCAATCAGTGTTTTGATTTTACCAAAAGTACCACAAATGACACAACAATGAAGACTAGGGTCTGCTCATCAATCAAAGGTACTAAAAATAGGCCACGCCCATAAACTCTTATAGAAAATAGAATACATATTTAATAATTTATTTAAATAATTATTTAATTTTTGTATAAGGGTCTGATTATATATTTAATAATATATTTATTGAATTAGTTTTATTTTCGACTACAGTAGTTGGAATATACATTTTCTAAAATTTACCACCAAACATTCTGACTGTTATAGTCACAAATAATATCGGAATAATATTTTATAAAAAAATAAAAATAAAAAAGTAAATTTTTCGATCGAAGCAATCGAAAAATTGCGACTAATTTATTTCGATCGAAAAATAGCAAATTTTTAATAGTGAAATTTATATTTTCAATCACATGATCAGATGATGTGTTAGAGTAAGAAAATGCAACATCACTTGGGGATTTCGAGAAGAGCATTTTTCACGACATTGTTAGGTTACAATGTATAATTATGATCATACCTAATTGTTAATGCAAATCACACAGAAGATTTTATGAGTTACTTACAATTGTTCCATTTGTGTTCAATTTGTGCAAGAATTTTAAGATCTTTATTGACTTTGAATGGACCTATATCTTCGAACACCCAAATTTATAAGAGAATACGAAAATCTAATTCTAAAGATTAGTAAAATTTATAATCCGAAAAAAAAGTAATATTTTTCATTAAATAGTTAATATAAATCCACAGTTTGGATTCTGTGTGATTAAGATTAATTAGTAGCATTTCTGAAAGAACACTTCTGTTCCAAGGGCTGCTGACTTTGGTGGCCAAAAGCAAAAACTGAACGGAGGCTTAAATTTTTAAGAAAAAATAAATATATATTTTCTTATGAACTCTATATTTTTATATATTTTGAGATACAAAGTTGTTGGAGTAATATTTTTTATAGTCAATTTCTTTTGATAATTTTTTTTTCGTTAATATAACTAATGGATTCAATCTTTCTTGTTACATAGTACTTTAATGCTTAAATAAATCAAACTTCTAATAATTCTTTACTTTTATATAAGAAATTTATTTTTTCTATAAATAGTATTTAATAATTTTTTTTATAAGAAAATTATAATCTATTATTATGAAAAAATAAGACCCCACAAATTTAGGATTTAAGACGGTTGCCTATTATAGCCGGCCCTATTCTGTTCAAAAAGCTATGGTTGGGAAGGTTCAATCGTGTTTTTTCTTTTTGTAGTTAGTAAGGTAATTAGGTTTTTAGAATGGCTATTTTAGTAATTTCACTATAAATGTTTGGAGTTCATACATTTAAGGTCGTACAGAGTATTGATATGATTTTCTTGGACAATTCAATGTTTACAAATTAAAAATTACTATAAAGTATAGATATGATTTTCTTGGACAATTCAATATATACAAATTAAAAGATCAAGAAAATAAATTTTTTGGGGATAATAGTACCCGTGAAGTTAGATGTGTATAGTTGACAATTGAGTAATACGTTGGGAGTTTGTTATATTCTCCATAAATGTATATGAATTGAACTTTAGTGCAATCAACATAATGAAGACACACTATTAAATCAAAAAAATTAATTAAATGTAATTTTATTTTGTTTAATTCTTAGCATTACAATGCCACGGGAAAAAGAAATTAATAATAATTTAAATAAAATTCTACTATTTTATTCTTCATTTTCCCTAACTCCTTTTAGAGGTGATTCCCTGCATCTTTGGTCCTGATCAAGGCATGATTTCCTCGAATTCTTCTGTTAAAAGTAGAACACAAAAAATAATTGTAAGCAGAAACAGTTTGAATATTATTTCAAAACGATTAATAAATAAAAAGATGGTCATGCATTGTCAAATGCTACCTACATTAGTTTCGAGAAACTGAATTTATTTAACAATGTTTGATGTTTCCAAAAAAAGAGTGAAAACATTTTTTTTTTATATCTATCCCTAGAATCTCCTTGTTAGTAGATTGCATGTAAGTGAGACATTTATAAATTCTTTTAAAAAAAAAAAACAATAAGGATAATTGTGATAAACATTGTTATATTATTAAAATCTAAATATTTCTTCAAGAGTTGCATCAATATAAACAGAATAATTTTTTAAAAAGATTAACATGAATGATCAGAGATATTAAAAAAAGGTACCTTTGAGTTGCTTAAAACTGCAATCGGTCTCACATTTCAATGCACAGACCGTGTAGCCATGACCAGAGGCAGCACAATCCTTGTGACAGTTTTTGTAGCAGTTTTCGAAATCAGCCTTGGAAACTCGCACAGCTGACAACACAACCATGCACATCAAAAATACTATTACAAGCTTATTTGCCTC
The DNA here is from genome assembly GCA_030864225.1 of Capsicum baccatum var. pendulum. Lineage (NCBI taxonomy): Eukaryota > Viridiplantae > Streptophyta > Magnoliopsida > Solanales > Solanaceae > Capsicum > Capsicum baccatum. The sequence continues at coordinate 6,505,538 of CM061558.1, forward strand.
CATTTTTTCACGAAGGCTAATTTGTTGTTTTGTTAATAGATTTTGCTTTTTTTCTGACTGATTTTCTTAAGCTTATTAGCCTTGGACGAATTGTTGATCATAGACTAATTTTCATAAGTTTATTAGCCTTGGACGAATTGTTGATCATAATGAGATCCTATATTTATAGGAGTTTCAACCCTTTAAATTAGAGGATAAACCTTAAAATAAGAAAAAGTAGTGGATTTTCTTGGATTTCGGAAACCATCCCTTTTCTCTTGAATTAAATTTTAATTTGCATACGATATGCCGTACATCATTCTTTGGTTATTATTCAATACTTTCCACTAAAAAATTTTAATATGAGTGAGATAAACTTATTACATAGAAGACATAAGTTGTATAACATTTCACTATTATTTTGATACGTGGATTATGAACCTATTTTCTCAATTTAAAACTATGGAGAAGAGAGAGAATCTTTAACTTTGTGCAAGAAATTGAAAATGAATAGTAGGCTCCACACAAAATTGAATTACGGAAATTATAATCAACTCGAGGCCGATTGACTTGAAAGACTCGAAATATCCTTTTTGAGTTGTTTTATTATAATTAAAGTGACAAGGGAGGGTGCTAATGACATTTCACATTTTTTCCCTACTCAAATTACTCTTTTCATTTTAAAACCAACTGATTTTTTAAAAAAAATCATTCGCCACACCTATTTTGTCATGTCTCCCACTATCTCTTTCCACTTACCCTTTATCTTTCTCATTTATTTCACTTATTCAATTTTTTTTATTTTTTTTATAGTAAATTAGGGTTTGAGACCTTCTAATTTAGGAACTATTCGTTGGGCCCATTTATTATTGTGGCTCGATTTTGAGAATCTTTTGTTTGGGCTCAATCCAACTAAGTAGATTATTAAAATTGTTCTCATTTTAGGTTTAATTTGATGTGCATATGTGTAAATTCTTCATGGGTCATTTCGTGGGCCTTAAATACAAATTAGGATTGGGGTGAAGTTCTTGTTAATATGAAAAAGAAAAAAAATGTACATAGAAAAAAAAAATGTTGAAGCGTGAAGGTACAATTTATGATTATGCCACAAATAATATTCCATCGACTTTATTAATTTACTACACCGATGCGTAAGTCATTAATTTTGAATTATTTTTTACAATATGGACTACTAGGTACAGAATAATAATGTAATATTTTTAGTGATAACTGTTGGAATTGTTGCTATCAATGTTGATGTGCGCTACGTATTGACATTGTTTCACCCTTCAAAATCTGTCAAATCTTTTTATTCATTATTTTCACTTCGTGAATGGAAGCATTGACAGGCGTAAACGTATTGTAAAGTTAGTGAACGTTTGTGGTTTCGCTAAATTTATTACAATGAAAAAATAACTGTTTTGCATGCTAAGTGACATCTCTACTATACATTATGTCATTTTTTTAGTGAACGCTATCATGGATAATTAGGGTTTTTATATAACACATTTTGTTGCAGTATAAATTAGCACTTATATCAACTAAATAGCTAATTAGCACGCAGTTCCTCCATTTTGAATTTTCTTCTCCCATATTCAAGTATAATTTGAAGCAAATTTTCATATATCCTAGTTCAATTAAGGAAGACTATTAGGTGAGAATGTATTCATCAATGTATTTGTTAAGCCATCCAACATACGATCATGTTTAAACATTTGTTGAAGTTGTTCTTGGATAATAGGACGTTTAGAGTTAAAGATTTGGACATTAACACATTCAATTGAAGTGTCACACACAAAATTCATAGTCTTTTGTTTCAGTGCTTTTTTTGGAGCAAGTTTGTGTTGGACACTTATTATTTGTTAGTTGCAGTTCATTACACAATTATAAAGAAGGTATTTATTTTTGTAATAAGTTTGATGAAGAGTAATTGGCTTCAACAAAATATTTTACCTTGTTCAGTCCAAAGTCGTACTTACAAATATATTGATTTGGACAACTTTTGCTTTTCATATACTCGAATAGTGAAAAGAAGAAATGAATTTGTAAGGAATTTGAATAACAGTCTTCGTTTTTGTATAATTTTCTTCATTTTAATCTAATCAATGCTAAATATGTTCAATGTCTAATCTACGGTTTGTATCAATATATTCGATAATTCGTATGAATTGCTAGTCCTTCAATTAACTTGTGTGTTCCGTGGTTTGCATAAAGTTAAGGCATATGTAATATGAAAAAAAGACATTCATTTGTTAAGTGCAACTGAAAAAACTAACATACAACGGAAAAGAAGAAACAACAATTTAAAAATTCTGAAAAAATAAATAAATAAACAACAACCTAAGCAGCTGGATCAACACCCTTAGTAGCCTCACCACCTTCTTCAATTTTCTCGTTGTTAACCTCTTGTATATAGGTGTGTAAATGATGCCTCAACTCCCATAGATTTCGCTTAAGCTATTTCATATACTGATTAAGGTCCCTTACCTCATCTTTCAGCAGCTCAATCTTCCAAACAGTGTGATAACGTCTTCTTCGTCGAACCACATGACTATTTCCATTATTTGAGAAAGACATATTTTTTTGTGTAAAAGAGGAGTTTGAAAAGTTGTTGAGGAAACTCTATAAGATAAGATAAAGGATGAACAAAATCACAAAGAAAAGAGGATACATATGTATGTATTAATAGGCGAGGGTTTTTGTTGGAGAATTAAATGAGAAATAAATTGCTTGTTTCGCCCTTTCAGCAACCTACAAGTCGATCCATACTAGGTCTTGGATATGGTAACGTCACCTAGGCTCTACCAAAATCCTTAAACAGTGTTAAAGTCAGTCATAATGGTGTACATGCATGCTGTCATTGACTTGGGTTTTGCTCTACTGTTTGCCTTTGTCAAGTCCCATCCAAAATCAACCAAATCTGTCTGCAGGATTTTTCTTACCTTTCTCATAAAAAATCTAGCAGAAAGATTTGGTTGGTAAATCTAGATGACTTCTTTTTCAACTTTGAGACATTCAATCGGCAAAAAAACACACAGAAAGAGAAAGAAAGAAAGAAATACAGAACCCAAAGGAGTGTTGTTATGACAGTTGTTAATGCAGTGATAGTAAAGGAAAATTAAAACTTAGTAATGAGAATTGAAAATTGAAAATAGGAACTAAAGAGTAAAGTTATGACTTTAATAGGAACTAAAGGCATTCAAACCAATCCATAACCTGAAAACTTCTTCACACAGGGATTACATTAATATTTAATAAGATCGATTGGTCGATACTGTTAGCTATCTCGATAACCAAAATGTCGTCTACTTCGATACCCGTAGCATGGATGAAAAACTTTCAGCCGTCGTATATCCTCTGGCCTCTCAAATAAAAGGGAAATTAAGAGTAGAGATATCACTTTAATGAATAAAAGGGAAATTATAAAAGACATTCAAATCATTACATAACCTGAAAAATACTTCACACAGGGATTACGTGTTTAACATCTAAGAAGACAGATCGAAAATTACTGTAGGTGATCAAAAAGACCAAAACTTCTCCTTATCGAATACCCCCATCACAAATGAAATCTCTCCACCTGTCATATATCTTCTGCCTATCCCGATGCTCACAGAATACTTTAGCACGATATGACTTTCCATTACCACAATGACTAATGATTACTGGCACTGGGCCGATAGGGAAGTATTTGCTTGCCTCTGGTGGTATCCGCTGAAAAGGGGAAAAAATGAAGAGTTACTCAAATTTTAAAGAGAACAAAGTTAAATAAATGTAATAATGAAACATAGAATCCTTAATGAAGAAAAAAAATTAGAAATTACTACTTCGTCATGTGTCACGTCTGTTATGTTCAGCGTAATAACAAATTCTGGAAAGGGAGAAGTAGGGTTGAGACCTACTTATGTGAACCTTATTTTTGGTGGTAGGGGGAGAAGAATAGGGTTTTGGTTGAGATTCTGTGGTGTATTTTGAAAGAGAGTGTCGATTATAATTTCTGTATTAAAGGTAGCTTCCCTCCAAATAACTACACGTAAAGATTTGGTGGGAGTTGAAAACATTGCAAAACTGCCTTGAAAATATTAATTAATTAAATTAAATTAAAAAAGAGAACAACAGTCTTGAACTCCAGACCTATGAAATCTAAAGTTGATGTTTGACCAAGCTGCTGCAATAGCATTCAATCCTACTTGGCATGCGTTATTATTTTTATTGATGCTCCACTTAGGTTTCATGTAGATTAAAGGCATCATTATGTATTACATGTTGATTTCCAAACACAAATTAAGGGGTTCGTTATGTTTTACATGTAGATTACATATCTGTAACAAAAAATGGCATGCTTGAATATTCAATTGATTATCCAAATCGTGTCATCTATTAATGAATTCAACTAAATGACTTATAATCGATAGTTGTTGATGTCATATAATTTGTTCATACATTTAGTATGATAGTGAACCGACTTAATTGATGCGAAGAGAATGACAATGTTGATCAAATCAATGTTAATTGAATATACAATAGTGAGAAAGTTTGATTGACGTATAGTCTTAATATTGAGTCAATGTATGTTTTGTGCAACCGTAATTGTTGATTTAACATGTGTTTGTAATTTAATACATTTTGATTTATTCATGGACATAGAAAATGGAAAGATTGCTTTAAGTAGATACAACTTATTATTGTCACAATTAAGAAATTAATTTCAATCATAAGTATGCATAGACAGCTAATATTATCCGCCATATTGCAAACTGTTGTTCCTAAATATTGCCCAATTTGGTTTTAATGTATTAAGTAGAACTTGTGTGGCCGTAATGAATTATGTTGATTCTCAATTTTTCAGTATTATATACAATAACTTTATGAAATTAACTCGCAACAATAGATTGTTGAAGGAATGTACGTTATAACCAATTACGCCGACTCTAAATTGGTCACCGTTGTATCAAGTACTATTAACCAATTGACTCGTGGAATGTGTTTGTTGAATGAATGTATGTAGAAATGAATTGTGTCGATTCTCAATGTGTCAACATTATATGCAATAAGTTTACTAAAGTAACTCCTGACAATGGATTGTTCAACAAATGTACGTTATAACAAATTGCGTCGACTCTCAATTAGTCACTGTTGTATCAAGCACTATTATTAAATTGACTTGTGGCATGTGACTATTGAATGAATATACGTGGTAATGAATTGCGTCGATTCTCAATATTTCTGAATTATATGTAATACATTTACTAAATTAACTCGTTAGAAAATTGATTAATAATTTTGGTTACTCTTAGAAATTTTCAACATAACAATTTTGAAGCAGCAAGTAAATAAAGATGAATAAATGTGATGTACACGAACTACTGAATTTATTTACCACAACAAACCAACACAATAAGGTATTAGTGTAACGCCCTAATTTTCTGAATCGAAATGCTACACGGTGCTTATCACCCCGAGGGACCACAAGCTAAACCATTACTGATATCTACACCTTTATACTACAATTCATGACATAATGCGTAAAACATGCACAATAGGCCATAAGGTTCAACTGAAATAATATAACATCCATATGGGCGAAAAATACCCAAAACAACTGAAAACTGAATCTAAAAGCTAAATCTGAGCATAAATCCGAAAGCCTCTAAGTACCTTCAGAAATAAGGAGTTGAAGGAACATGTCTCCAACTAACTCCATAAAACTGAACTGAAGAAATAAATGAATAAATCAAATAATGTCGCCCTCGAATGAAGAGGACTCACTGCAACTCTGTATTGCCGAATGCGACTGCTACTGCTGGTCTGGGACTCGTGCCTCTGAACCTATGGTGTAACATAAAAAAAAGAACCATAGCGCAAATACATCAGTACAATTGGAGTACTGAGTATACGAGTGAGGTAGGCTAATGCAAGGGTTTACGTGCATGAATAATACTATTGACTGACTGATATGAACGTAAGAGTACAAACATACATACATAGTAACAGAGATCGTGAGTACGTGATGGATAAATATGTATGCTAATACATGGTTGGAACCGTAGTTCTGATAACATGGATGACTGTATCTAACTGCCCTAAATCTGGATGAACTTTTTGAGTTCTGTGCTATAACTGAATTTGACCATATCTAACAGTCGTGGTATACTAATATTTGAAGAACTGTCTGAGTTCTTTTACTGAGACTGATACTGAAACTGTTGGAGGTAGTTGTTTAACCAACATGCCCCATATGTGCCATTATGGCTAAGATGGGGTCCAACTCTGCCCTGACTGGAAGGGTGTCAATACCCCGCCACTAATAAGGACAACATGTGAGCAACCCTCACATAACAGGTAACTCTAGTGAGAATGGTGGGAACCTTCATATAACAGGTTAAGCCACCTCATCTACCCTCATATAATAGGCAGCAATGTCTCAACCTATGCTGGCTACATATTTCTGGAATGCAAAGATGACTTCTAAGAATCACACCCTCATATACAGGTGAGTTCCCATCCTTGGGTTTACTCAGTGATAATTCCTACTCCCATCTGAAGAGACTAAACATGATTCAACTGACTGTACATAGACAGATTAACTGACTTCCGTTACTGACGGAGTATTACTATTATCTGATGGTTTCTGCCTAAGTCTGACGACCTTCGTGGTAGGGAGTGATAAATATGGTAAGCTACCATGAATGTCGTCACACAGGAGTTGGTTTCTGCCTAAGGCTGACGACCTTCGTGGTAGGGCATCACAAATGTGGTAAGCTACCACGAATGTCGTCACACAGGAGTTGGATTCTACCTAAGGCTGACGACCTTCATGGTAGGGCATCACAAATGTGGTAAGCTACCACGAATGTCATCACACAGTTTCCTGCTTGACATGCTAGAGTAAAATAGGAATAACTCTTTGCTCCGATATCAGATTTAGAAGAAAGTAGTATCGTTGGAAAGATAATTCAGTTATATATCTGTTGATAGGTCATGAGCTCAAAAATTCCAAGTATAATAAGAGATATGATCGTGTGAAGTTGACTATACCAATTTCCTTCTCAAGAATTCAATCGGTAAAGAATGTTTTGATTCGTCTAATAGATGAAAGTTATTTGAAGCCTTAATATACATCTAACTTACTCATAAAAATATAAAAAAACCATGATGTACTATGCATGAGCTTGGTACATAGCTCTAATATTGGTTTGAATTTTTTGGGGTATTACAATATCTCCCCCGTGGAAACATTCGTTCTCGAATGATGAATCCTTGAGAGGGGAGAAACGATAAAACGATGCATACACTGATGATGCTCAACTGGCACATAATTTTAGGACTGAATTGAATTCTAAACTGAATATAGCCCAACTAAACATGCATATCTAATGCATTACTGACAAGCTGAACTCATGAATGAATGATAAGTTATGCACTGATACTTGATACCAATTTTATACTGGAATTTCAAACATGTAACTGAATAAGCTTAAGGAAAAATGGTTACCTCGAGCTAAGCCTGAATTAGCGGAGAAAAGATGAGGGTACTTAGTTCGCATGTCTTCTTCTGTTTCCCAAGTAGCTCCCTCCATGGACTGATTCGGCCAAAGAACCTTGACTAGAGGGACTTCTTTGTTCCTCAGCCTACGAGTCTAATAGTTAAGGATTTCAACTGGAATCTCTTCATAAGAGAGGCTATTTTGAATGTTAACGCTCTGAATAGGTACTACAACTACTGGGTCACCTATGCACTTCTTGAGCAAAGAGACATGGAAGAATGGATGAACTGAGGCTAGATCTGAAGGTAATTCAAGCTCATAGGCTAATTTGCTGAAGCGACTGAGAATCCTAAAGGGACCTACATATCGGGGACTGAGCTTTCCCTTCTTGACGAATCTCTTTACTCCCTTCATAGAGAGATCTTGAGATATACATAGTCATTGACCTCAAATTTGAGATCCTTTCTACGAACATCTGCATAAGACTTCCGTCGGCTCTGAGCAGCCCGAAGTCTTTCTCTGATCAACTGAACTTTCTCTAAGGCATCAAATACTAAGTCAGGACCTATGACTACTGTCTCACTAAATTCAAACCAACTGATTGGAGACCTATATCTCCTACCATAGAGAGCTTCGTATGGAGCCATCTAAATACTGGAGTGATAGTTGTTGTTGTATGCAAACTCAATCAAAGGTAAGTAGTCATCCCAGCTTCCCTTGAAATCAATTACAAACGCCCTTAGCATATCTTCTAGAGTCTGAATGGTCCTTTTGCTTGACCATTTGTCTGAGAATGAAATGTTGTACTGAGATTAACTTGGGTACCAAGACCCTTTTGGAATGCTTTCCAGAAGTGAGAGGTGAATTGGTTACCTCTATCTGAGATGATAACTAGTGGAACACCATGTAATCTAACCAACTCCCTAATATAGAGTTTGGCATAATCCTCAGCTAAGGAGGTACGAACTGGAAGGAAATGAGCTGACTTGGTCATTCTGTCTACAATGACCCAAATTGAATCACGCTGATGACGTGTTCTAGGCAAACCTTTCACGAAGTCCATGTTCACTTCTTGCTACTTCTAAGTAGGAATAGTGAACTCCTTCATGGAACCACTAGGTTTTTGATGCTCTATCTTAACCGCCATAAAATCTGCAACGTCCCTCTTCATCCCACTCCACCAATAGATCTCCTACAAGTCACGATATATCTTAGTGGCCCCTGGATGAATAGAGTATCGCGCACCATGAGCTTCTGCAAGAATTCGCTGCCTCAAGTCATCTACACCAGGAAAATACAGATAGCCTTGACAATGAAGAACACCATCTCCCCCTTGGGAGAAAACCTCTACTTCCTGACTCTGAACTGACTCTTTTACCTTGACAAGGATAAGATCCCTTTATTGCTTCCTTTTCACCTCGAAAAATAGGGATAACTCTAAACTACTCTGAACACATACACCACCCTTTAAAGAGTCAACTAAGAGAACGCCTAGTCTAGTAAGCTGATGAATCTTCTAAGATAATTTCTTCTTACTATCCTCAACATGGGAAACACTACCCATGGACAGTCTACTGAGTGCGTCAGCCACTACATTGCCTTGCTCGGATGATAAAGGACACTCATGTCATAATCCTTCAAGAGCTCTAACCACCTTCTCTGATGAAAATTGAGATATTTCTAGGAAAAGACATATCGAAGGTTCTTATGATCTATGAAGATGTCTACATAAACATCGTATAGATAACGCCTTCAAATCTTTAAGGTAAAGACAACTGCTGCTAACTCAAGGTCATGAGTAGGATAATTCTTCTCATAGGGATTTAAATGTCTGGAGGCGTAGGCTATGACTCTACTATGCTGCATGAGGACACAACCTAAACCTACTCTAGATGAATCACAATATACTACGAATCCATCGGAATCGTCGGGAAGTGCTAAAACTGGAGCTGAGGTGAGTCGAGTTTTCAACTCCTAAAAATTCTTCTTGCAAGGTTCTGACCACTAAAACTTGACCTTCTTCTAATTCAATCTAGACATAGGAGATGCAACAGAAGAAAATCCCTCGACAAACCATCGGTAATAGCCAGCCAAACCCAAGAAATTCCTGATATCTGATGGAGAGACAAGGCGAGGCCAGTTTCTTACCACTTCAATTTTCTGAGGATCTACTCTAATGCTATCTTCGGAAATAATATGGCCAAGGAATGCTACTGATCTTAGCCAAAATTCGCACTAACTAAACTTGGCAAACAACTTGTGACCCCTGAGAGTCTGAAGAACAATTATGAGATGGTCTGAATGGTCACGCTCTATCGAGAATAGACCAGAATATAATCTATGAAGACTATGACAAATGTGTCCAAGTACTGCTTGAACACCTGGTTCATCAAGTCCATGAAAGCTGCAGGGGCATTGGTAAGACCAAAGGAAATGACTAGAAATTCAAAGTGATAATACCGAGTACGAAAAACTGTATTTGGAATGTCATATTCTCTAACTCTGAGCTAATGATAGCCTGATCTGAGGTCTATCTTTGAGAAATAACTGGCACCCTGAAGTTGGTCAAACAAGTCATCTATCCTAGGCAACAGATACCTGTTCTTGACCGTGACTTTGTTGAGCTGACGGTAATCAATACACATTCTAATAGAATTATCTTTCTTGCGCACGAATAAGACTGGCACACCCCATGGGGATACACTGGGCCTAATGAATCCCTTATCTGAGAGATCCTTCAACTGATTTTTCAGTTCCTTGAGTTCTACTGGTTCTATTTTGTATGGCAGAATAGAAATAGGCTGAGTATCTGGGAAAAGGTCTATGCGGAAGTCTATTTCCTTTTAGGGAGGAATGCCTGGAAGATCTTTGGGAAAGGTGTCTGAAATTCATTAACCACTGGGACTGATTCGAGACTGGGAGATTCAGAACTGGAATCCTTAACATGCACGAGATGATACATACACCCCTTAGAAATCATTTTCTTTGCCTGAAGGTAAGAAACAAACTAACCCCTGAAAGACGAAGTGTTACCCTTCCACTCTAGGACGGGCTCATTCGAGAACTAAAACTAAACTATCTTATTTCTGCAGTCGACTATGGCATAGCAGGAATGAACCCAATCCATGCCGAGAATGACATCAAAATCAGTCATCTCTAACTCGACTAAATCTGCTGACGTGGATTTCTGAAATATCAGAACTGGGCAGTTCCTGTATACCCGTCGAGCTATGATAGTTTAACCCACTAGGGTAGAGAATGAAAGGGCTCTGCTAAAATTTCAAAACTGATTCCAAAATTGCCTGCTATATATGGAGTGACAAAAGACAAGGATGTACCTTGGTATAGTAAACCATAAACATAAACATGTAAAATCTGTAACATACCAGTAACGGCATCAGCAAAATTTTCCTGATCCTTTCGGGTCTGAAGAGCATAAAGTCTATTTGGTCATTGCCCACTAGTAGCACTGGAAGTGGCACCCTGCTGGTTCGGGCAACCAGACTGAGCTGTGGAATGATTCTGCTGACCCTGAGGACCTAGCCAAGGACAGTCCCTAATTCTATGGCCTGGCTTACCACAACCAAAACAAATACCTTGACCCACTCTACACACACCCTAATGGTGCTTACCGCAGGTCTGACACTAAGGATAAGTATGGGCACTGCTAACACTGCTCTGAGATTTAGAGCCTGGTGCCCTGTCTCTATTGCCGTCCCTGAACTTCGGCACTGGGGCACTAGCGGAGGAAGGGGCTGGAACTATTGACTTATGAAGAAACTGCGAATGATTCCCTCCCTTTGATTTGAGCTGAGCAAAACTAAAACTGCCTGCTCTTGCTCTTTTGTTCTGACTCTCCCTAGTCTTAACCTTCTGCTCCTCTATCTGTTGAGCGTGGGTCATGAGCTTGGCTAAAGTCATATCACTATTCAGCATCACAGAGCTACACTCATTTACCATGCTATCATTCACCCCTGACACAAACTTGCTCATTTTATCCCTGTTGTCTGCAACCATATAAGGGGCATATCTGGCTAGCTGAGTAAATCTAAGAAAATACTCTCTAACTGTTATATTTCCCTGCCTGAGATTGATGAACTCAAGAACTTTGGCCTCTCTTAGCTCTTAGGGAAAGAATCTATCTAAAAAAGACATGAAAAATTCTTCCCACTCAACAGGACTTGCATCCTCTAACCTTTCTACTAACCACTGTTTGTACCAAGTGTGAGCGGTATCCTGCAATTGGTATGCAGCTAACTTGGCACACTGAGAAGAAGTGACTCCCATGATATCAATGACCTTCTGGACTTGGTCAATGAATTCCTGAGGATCCTCATCTGGCTTAGACCCAAAGAAGGATGGAGGGTTCATTCGGGTAAAGTCCCAAATCTTAGCTGCTGCTGAATTGGCCACTGGGTTGGCCAAAGCAACTGTTGGTCGTTCATTTTGGGCAGCTACAGACTGAGAAAGAGTGGTAAATATGGTCCTGAACTCCGCATGATAAACATGTTTGCCCAAAGGATCTTTGGGCTGAGGAGCTGGCTGATTTCTTCTCTTTGGAGGCATATTTCAGAAATAAGAGAAAAGCAGATTAGACTGACAGACTGACTTGAAATTAGGTTTACAAGCACAATATGAATACTGAAGAAAGGAAACTGTTCCTAAAATATCTCATAGCCCCCTGTACATAAATGTGGAATGCAACATACCCATGCACAAGACTCTACTAGATACGACTTTCAGAATTTGTACAACTCTATTGAACCTTAGGCTTTGATACCAAGTTTGTAATGCCCTAATTTTCTGAATCGAATGCTACACGATACTTATGACCTCGAGGTACCACAAGCTAACCCATGGCTGATATTTGTATCTGTATATTGTAATTCATGACATAATAATTCAGAAAATATGCACAATAGGCCATAAGGTTCAATTGAAATAATATAACATCCATAAGGGCAAAAAATACCCAAAACAACTGAAAACTGAATCTGAAAACTAAATCTGAGCGTAAATCTGAAAGCCTCTAAGTACTGTCTGAAATAAGGAGTTAAAGGAACATGTCTTCAACTAACTCCGTAAAACTGAACTAAAGAAATAAATAAATCAATCAAATAATGTCATCCTCGAATGAAGAGGACTCACTGCAACTCTGTATTGCTGAATGTGACTACTACTGCTGGTCTGGGACTCGTTCCTCTGAACCTATAGTGTAACATGAAAAGAAAGCAGCATAGCACAAATGCATCAGTACAATTGAAGTACTGAGTATACGAGAGAGGTAGGCTAATGCAAGGGTTTATGTGCATGAATAATACTACTGACTGACTGATATGAACATAAAAGTACAAATATACATACATAGTAACTAAGATCGTGAGTACGTGATGGATAAATTTGTACGCTAATACATGGCTGGAACCATAGTTCTGATAACATGGATGATTGTATCTGGCAACCCTGAATCTAGTTAAACTTTTTAAGTTTTGTGCCATACCTGAATTTGACCGTATCTAACTATCCTGGTATACTGATATTTGAAGAACTGTCTGAGTTCTTTTAATTAGACTGATACTGAAACTGTGGGAGGTAGTTGTTTAACCGACATGCCCTATATGTGCCATTATGGCTAAGATGGGGTCCAATCTCTGCCCTGACTGGAAGGGTATCAATACCACACCACTGGTAAGGACAACATGTGAGAAACCCTCATATAATAGGTAACTCTAGTGAGAATGGTGGGAACCCTCATAGAACAGGTTAAGCCACCTCATCTACCCTCATATAATAGGCTGCAATGTCTCAACCTATGCTGGCTACATAGTTCTGGAATGCAAGGATGACTACTAAGAATCACACCCTCATATATAGGTAAGTTACCATCCATGGGTTCACTCGGTGCTAACTCCTACTCCCATCTGAAGAGACTAAACATGATTCAACGGACTGTACATAGACAGATTAACTGACTTTCGTTACTGACGGAGTATTACTATTATTTGAGAGTTAACTGGGATCATGAGATTTTTGAGGTTTCCTGAGTCATATGACTGACTGAGTTCTATAGATTATAGCTTGACTGAGATTATTATGACAACATGACATGGCTCTAGGCACACAGCTATGTTTTTCGGGTACGAATACCCCCAGGACTCGATAGAGGAAAACTGACACATATGACATGACTTGATCACAAGACTGGAGTCCATAATTTGCTATATCATAAGTAGGGGATAGTATACTTCATGTATTTAATCAACACCTCAAACATGGTAGAGAAGGAATGGATATAATTCGCACATAAAATTCATATTTCCATCATCATACATACTTCATGCCATCACCATAAGAATACATAAATAGCAGGGGCATTCATATTGAAGTGTATCGCTAACATAGACTTGTCATTTAGATATCATGAAATCATATAACTATGAACTTCTAACATCCTGGACATTTTATCAAACACCTTACATGCATTCTTTAAGGCATAGGTGGATTTCAAACTTGCATTAGTTCAACCCACCCAAAGTTCATGATTTTCAACCAACAATCATATATATTCCATGAAAAACATCCTTAGATATCATCTTGAAATGTGAACAACAATCATAAACATGTACATGCTTATATCGCCACAAAAGTTTACAAAATAACATTTAAAAGCATAGTTCTTGAACTCTATGAATGAATTAAATCCATAGATGAATACTACGCATACCTTAAAGCTTGATACTGAAAGAGATCTAATGTTTTTGAAGGTTCCTGAATAAATCCTTAGGCTTGCCCTTGATTTTTTTTGACTAGGGTTTAACCCTTTTGGGAAAGAATGCTCTTGTTCTTGAGGAGATAATCTTGAGAGAAAACCCTAATCTTGTGGTTAAAAGTGTAAGAGAGGGTTTTTAAGATGTTTTAACTAAATAGAATGGAAGATAATACGTTCCTTGAGGGTTATAAGTCATGGGAAGTGAAGGGAAAAGACCAAAATACCTTTATAAAATAAATTCCCAGTTGTAGAAAATCATAGCTAACGATATTTGTGATAAGGCGTCAAAAGTATGGTAAGCCGTCAAAAATGTCATCACACAGGAGCTGGAACTGATGGTTTCTGCCTAAGTCTAACTACCTTCGTGGTAGGGAGTGACAAATATGGTAAGCTACCACGAATGTCATCACACAAGAGCTGATTTTTGCCTAAGGCTGACGACCTTCATGGTAGGGCATCACAAATGTGATAAGCTACCACGAATGTCATTACACAGGAGTTGGATTTTGCCTAAGGCTGACGACCTTCGTGGTAGGGCATCACAAATATGGTAAGCTGCCACGAATGTCGTCACACAGTTTCCTGCCTGACATGCTGGAGTAAAATAGGAATAACTCTTTGCTCCGGTATTGGATTTAGACGAAATTAGTATCATTGGAAATTTAATTCAATTATCTATCTGTTGATAGGTCATGATCTCAAAAATTCCTAGTATAATTAGAGATATAATCGTTTGAAGTTAACTATACCAATATTTTTCTCAAGAATTCAATCGGTAAGGAATATTTTGATTCGTCTAATAGATGGGAATTATTTGAAGCCTTAATATAAATTTAACTTACTCATAAAACTATAAAAAAACAATGATGTACTATTCATGATCTTGGTACATGGATCTAATATTGTTTTGGATTTTTTTGGGTATTACAATTAGTAATAGACTAATGCCTGATCAAATACAAGAAAGGTTCTGAGCTTGCAATAAGAAATTGTAGCTTTGGGTCTTGATTAAGAACAACAAGTTTAACATATTTCACAACTGAGAATGAGTAACATATGTAATACATCTTCTTTCATAAAATTCGTAGCCCTGATGAATTTGCGCCATCCGTTTCTTATCCTCCAATAGTTGTTGATGCTGGAAGCAACAACCTGATCAAGATACACCTAAGTTTTACAATGAAAGATCTTAACCGGCGTCAGATTTAGGGGGAAGTAGTCATTGACGCATAGTGGCAGCCACTACAATCCGAAAAAAGTGATGAATGCAATAAACGAAGACAAATAGAAAACTTTTTCAAGAAAAAAAAATAAATCTACTAGAAATTCTTTCTCAAAGTAGGAGCGGCGCAGATTAACTCGGAACTAATGGACGGGTCCATTTTCTGTTGGAAAGGGGAGAACGACGATATTTTTTCTTTTTCCTTTTTAGCGAGTTACGAAGGAATATAGCAGTTGGTTGTGGATGAAGTATGCTCTGTGTTTTCTTGTAAAGAGGAGAGGAATGTGAAGAGTTTGTATTGGTAGAGGTGACCTCAGTAGTTGGTCAGCATTTAGGGTTTGCAATATTTATTGTCATACAAAAAATAATCAAAAAAGATCATGTCAGGGAGATTTGAACTCACAAACTTAGGAGCATTAACTTGATGATTGACCATATTTGCTACAAAAGCTTTCAACACAACACATACGTTTGACAAGGTATCAACATTCTAGCAAATACTATTATTAAATAAAAATCATGACAAGAAATCATTGAATGAATGTACGTCATGAATTGGATCACCTCTTGACTTTTAATTTGTCAACATTATACGATAATTTATTAAAATTTCTCATGACACATGATTGTTGAATGAATGCACATCATGATTTAGGGATACTCTGAAATTTAAACATTATATCAACCATTGTTGAATTCATATATGACATGTTATTGTTGAATAAAGATACATCATGAAGTACGACATTTGTCAATATGTTGTAATTATATCAAATGCTATTATTAAATAGACTATTGATGAAGGATCATGGAATGAATGTACGTAACGAATTACGTCGACTCTAAAAAAAGATCGTGTCAGGGAGAATCAAACTCGCGAGCTAAAGAGTATTAACAGGATGATTGATCATATTTGATAGTAAAACTTTCAACACAACGCATATGTTTGACAAGGGATCAACATTCTATCAAATAATATTATTAAATTAACTCGTGCCAATGGATAGCTGAATGAAAGCACGGTATAATGAATTGGGTTGACTCTCGGATCCCAATATGTCAAGATTATATGAAAATTTATTAAAATCACTCATGACAAGTGATTGTTGAATCAATGTACGTCATGAATAGGCTGAAATAAGAAAAAGAGATTACAATATCTGTAACAATTAAAAATGATGGTGTACCATAGAAAATAAATAATAATTTTTTTCTTGGTGGTTGGTTGTAGTTATAAGAGGGGTTTGTGTAACAATTTAAAGATTGAGGTTATATGTAATAATAATGAAAGTTGAAAATGGAAGTGATAAAATGTGAAAAAAACAAAAAGTCGTTTTCACTTTTTGGAATCCAACTCCGAAATAATTTTTTGAATTTTCATGGCCAAACATCACAATTTTTGGAAAAGTGAAAAAAGGAAATGGGCCCTAAAACTATTCTAATTTTTTTATGTTGTATTGCTACTTATTTTTAGATGTTTTATGCGTGTAATAATTTTTTTTTTTTTTAAAGTGTACCCAATCACTAATTAATGGTTTAGGATTTACTACCTTTTTTTTTCTATCCAATGCATTTGATACAATTTATTTTATGAAACACGATTTTGTTTCATCGGTTTTGCATTCATTGTTTGGAAATTAGAATTAAAACTTACAGAAAATTGAAGAATCAAGATAAATAAAGAAGAATAAACTTGATGAACACGGAAGTACTGCATATATTTATAATAACAAATCAAAACAGCAAGGTATTATTAATGTCTGATCAATAACGGAAAAGGTTCTTGGAGTGCAATGAGAAATCGTAAGTGTGAGTCCTCATTAAGAACAATAATTTTAATAGAGTTTTCAAAACTACGTAATAGCAATATATATAACATATCCTTCCATAAAATTCGTAGCCCTAATAAATTGTCTCTATCCCTTATTGATCTTACGATAGTTGTTGATTTCGGTAGCAGCAACCTGAGTTGTATACACCTCTGTTTCACGATGAAAGATTGTAACCAGCGTCAGGTTTAGGGAGAAGTAAGTATTGATGTGTAATGGCTTCCACTACAATCCAAAAAAAAGTGATGAATGCATTAAACGAAGACACATAGAACGAATAGATTTAAAAAATAACAAATAAATCTACCAGAGCGTCCTTCTCAATGTAGGAGCGGCGCAGATTAACCCGGAAGAGATGATATGGGCCTGTCTGCGTGTGAACGGGGATGAAGGAAAATATTTTTTTTGGAGTTATAGTAGTAGATGAGGCGTGCGTATGGTGTCTTTTAAAGAGGAGAGGAATTGGTAGGGTTTGTTTTGGAAGAGGTGACCTTGGTAGTTGTCAGTTGGTCAGCATTTAGGGTCTACATCACTTATTGCTCTTATGCAAAATAATCTGATAAAAATGGATCAGGGAGAATCAAAGACGTAATGAGTATTAACATGATGATTAACCTTATATGCTAAAAACACTTTCAGCATAACGCATGCGGCATAATAATGAATCCATCACTGAACTTGTACGTTTGATCATGGATCAACATTTATCAAATGCAATTACTAAATTATCTCGCGATACGTGATCGTTGAATGAATGTACGTCATGAATTGCGTCGGCTTTCAATTTGTCGATATTATATAAAAATTTACTATATTCTCCCGCGACACGTGATTATTGATTGAATGTACGTGATGAATTTTGTTGACTATCAATTTATCAACGTTATATCAAGCGTTGTCGAATTCACTCGCGACATGCGATTGTCTCATGAATGCACATCATGAAGTATGAAAATTCTCAATTTATCGTAATTATATCAAATGTAATTACTAAATTAAGATGGTGTATGTTGACGGATATAGTTATATATTTTTGCTGATTAAAGCATAATATTTGTACGTAGTTATATATTTAATATTGTTTGGTTGTTGTCGTCTTCTCTATAAGATGATGATAACTTCTAATTATTATAGTTATATTGGTTATCGGCTATTAGTGCCTAACGATTTGATTTTGGTTTAAATTGATAAGAAATGGATAAGTAACTAACATGAATAAAAAGCAAATCTTAGTTATATTTGTTATAGTTTTTTGTTCGTTATGATTTGATTTTTGATTTAATTAGTATTGATCTATTTTCTTGATAGGAGTATATAATAAATGCCAGGAATGTATTGAGATGTTTATTTTGTTTCATTTTATTTTAAATTCCCTCTTCACTTGTCTTAGCAGTCAAAATAAATTATTTTAAAATAAACTAAAGAGTATATATATGAATTCATTAAAAAAGACTTTCAAAACTAATGCTTAATCGAAGCAATAAAACTATGAATTTCTTCACATATTTGAAAGTTGTACACCCTGGAAACTACTACACGCATCGATTATGTGATGAACAGTTATGAAGACGTGTTTGGAAACACTGCAGGAGATCTTGAAGTCCAAAACGTCTCCTATCTGAAAACCCGCATCATGAATGAAATATCTTGACCTGTCATATATTCTCCGCCTGTTCTGATACTCGTACCAGGTGACTTTAGCCTTATAGGCTTTTTTAGTACCAAAATGAAGAATGGTTAATGGCGTCGGGTCGCTGGAGAAGTACTGACTAACCTCTTGTGGTATCCACTAAAAAAGAGGGGTAAAAAATGGACAAATTAAATCAAAATAAATAATAATTAAATTATAAACTAATAAAGAGACATAGAATCCTCATTCAAGGATGAAAAAATGATGAAAAATTATCACTCCGTCAAGATTCATGTATGATCTGGTCAATGTAATACTAAATTCAGCTCTGTAATCATTAGGGTAGCAGCGTACTTGAATGAATGTTTCATTTTCTTTGGGGGTTGATGGAGAAGAATAGGGTTTTGATTGATTGTTGTGTATTGTAGATAATAAAGGCAAGGAAAACAGAATGGTCGTTACTCTGATGGTTTGTATTCTTAGAGATGGCCTAGGAAATTATATTTGAAAGTAGGCTTTGTAATATAGAGGTGACCTAGAAATTGTATTTAAAAGGTTAGGCATTAGTGCTCAATCATAAATAGCATACGTCAGGGAGTATCGAACACGCGACCTAGGATAGGCATTATTGCTTATTCTAAAAAAATATATCAAAACAGCAGGCACGTTGTGGAGTATCAAACAGGTGACCAAAGGAGTATGCGGAATCCCTTGGACCGAATTTGCTACTAGAGCTTTCAATACATTGCATGCGGCAAAATAATTTAACAATCACCAAGATAGTCCTTTTGATCCATTACGTGACATAAAATTTTAGAATGAATGTACATTATGGAATTTGTTGATTCGCAATTGTTAAATTTTAGGCTACTATTGCTAAATTAACTCGTGACATGGAATTATCGAATAATGAATGTGCGTAATAATGAATTGCATCGATTATCAATTAGTCAATATTATATGAAATAACTTTACTACATTAGCTCGTGACAACGGATTATCGAATAATGAATATGCGTAATAATGAATTGTGTCGATTCTCAATTGGTTAACATTATATGAAAGAACTTTATTACATTAACTCGTGACAACAGATAATCGAATAATGAATTGCGTCGATTCTTAATTGGTCAACATTATATGAAATAACTTTATTGAATTTACTCGCGACAATGGATTGTCGAATAATGAATGTACGTAATAATGAATTACGTCGATTATCAATTGGTCAACATTATATAAAATAACTTTATTACATTAGCTCGTGACAATGGATTGTAGAATAATGAATGTGCAAAATAAGGAATTGCATCGATTCTCAATTGGTCAACATTATATAAAATAACCTTTTTACATTAACTCGTGACAACAGATTGTTGAATAATGAAATATGTCGATTCTCAATTGGTCAACATTATATGAAATAACTTTATTGAATTTACTCGTGACAATGGATTGTCTAATAATGAATGTGCGTAATAATGAATCGCGTCGATTCTCAATTGGTCAATATTATATGAAATAACTTTATTACATTGGCTTGTGACAATGGATTATCGAATAATGAATGTGTGTAATAATGAATGGCGTCGATTCTCAATTGGTCAACATTATATGAAATAACTTTATTACATTAACTCGTGACAACGAATTGTTGAATAATGAATTGCGTCGATTCTCAATTGGTGAACATTATATGAAATAACTTTATTACATTAGCTCGTGACAACGGATTATCGAATAATGAATTACGTCGATTCTCAATTGGTCAATATTATATGAAATAACTTTATTACATTAACTCGTGACTACGAATTATCGAATAATAAATGTGCATGGTAATGAATTGCGTCGATTCTCAATTGGTCAACATTATATGAAATACCTTTATTGCATAAACCCGTGACAACGGATTGTCAATAATGAATTGCATAGATTCTCAATTGGTCAATATTATATGAAATAAATTTATTACATTAGCTCGTCACAACAGATTGTCGAGTAATGAATGTGCGTAATAATGAATTGTGTCGATTCTCAATCGGTTAACATTATATGAAATAACTTTATTAAATTAACTCGTGACAACGGATTGTCGAATAATGAATTGCATCGATTCTCAATTGGTCAACATTATATGAAATAACTTTATTGAATTTACTCGTGACATCGGATTGTGGAATAATGAATGTGCGTAATAATGAATTTTGTCGATTCTCAATTGGTCAACATTATATGAAATAACTTTATTACATTAACTCGTGACAACGGATTGTTGAATAGTGAATTGCGTCGATTCTTAATTGGTCAACATTATATGAAATAACTTTATTACATTAGCTCGTGACAAGAGATTGTCGAATAATGAATTGCGTCGATTCTCAATTGGTCAACATTATATGAAATAACCTTATTGAATTTACTCGTGACATTGGATTGTCGAATAATGAATGTGCGTCATAATGAATTGCGTCGATTCTCAATTGGTCGACATTATATGAAATAACTTTATTACATTAGCTCGTGACAATGGATTGTCGAATAATGAATTGAGTCGATTCTCAATTGGTAAACATTATATGAAAGTACTTTATTTCATTGACTCATGAGAATGGATTGTCGAATAATAAATTGCGTCGATTCTCAATTGGTCAACATTATATGAAATAACTTTATTACATTAGCTCGTGACAACGGATTGTCGAATAATGAATTGGGTCGATTCTCAATTGGTCAACATTATATGAAATTACTTTATTACATTAGCTCGTGACAACAGATTATCGAATAATGAATTGCTTCGATTCTCAATTGGTCAATACTATATGAAATAACTTTATTGAATTTACTCGTGACATCGGATTGTCGAATAATGTATTGCTTCGATTCTAAATTGGTCAACATTATATGAAATAACTTTATTACATTAACTCGTGACAACGAATTGTCGAATAATGAATTCCGTCGATTCTCAATTCGTCAATATTATATGAAATAACTTCATTACATTAACCCGTGAAAACGGATTATCCAATAATAAATTTTGTCTATTCTCAATTGGTCAACGTTATATAAAATAACTTTATTGAATTTATTCATGACATCAGATTGTCGAATAATGAATGTGCATAATAATGAATTGCGTCGATTCTCAATTAGTCAACATTATATCAAATAAGTTTATTATATTAACTCATGACAATAAATTATCGAATAATGAATTGCGTCGATTCTTAATTGGTCAACATTATATGAAATAACTTTATTGAATTTACTCATGACATCGGATTGTCAAATAATGAATGTGCGTAATAATGAATTGCGTCGATTCTCAATCGGTCAACATTATATGAAATAACTTTATTACATTAATTCGTGACAACGGATTGTCGAATAATGAATTACGTTGATTCTCAATTAGTCAACATTATATGAAATAACTTTATTACATTAGCTCGTGACAACAGATTATCGAATAATGAATTGCTTCAATTCTCAATTGGTCAATATTATATGAAATAACTTTATTGCATTAACTCGTGACAACGGATTGTCGATCAATGTATTGTGTTGATTCTCAATTGGTCAACATTATATGAAATAGCTTTATTGAATTTACTCGTAACATCGGATTGTCAAATAATGAATGTACGTAATAATGCATTGCGTTGATTCTCAATTGGTCAACTTTATATGAAATAACTTTATTACATTAGCTCATGACAACGGATTGTCGACTAATGAATGTGTGTAATAATGAATTGCGTCGATTTTCAATTGGTCAACATATATGAAATAATTTTATTGAATTTACTTGTGATAATAGATTGTCGAATAATGAATGTGCGTAATAATGAATAGTGTAATTTATTTTAAAAAAATTAAAAAGTTTCCTTAACCCGTCATTACTTACTATTTTGACAACCTCAACCCCCACCTACCAACCCCCTCCCCCAAAAATTAATTTTTTTAATTTTTTTAAGAAAAAATTCAAAATAAAGGAACCCTATCCAATGTATGTTTATGTCGTGCATAGTCGAAATAATGAGATGTATGTAACCTTTATCTAAATCCTAGGTAGGGTAGGCAAGGATAGTCTATAAATGGGTCAAATTGTTCACACTATTACATGCATTTGATGAGAAAAATCAAATCGAATAGTGGCCAAATGATTGTCATTTTTTACTACTCAATTTTCATCCTTTTAACTGCAATACTAATCGAAAGTCCCCGAGTTAAATATAATTTTCCTAATCAAAATAGGGAAATCCAACTTGAAATTTAAGTCTTTTACAACTCAACCTATATGAAAGGTATAACTGAAACTTTTAACTTGAATGTTCTAAAAAAGAAAATGAAAAAAACATAAATTTAGACTGGCCGGAGCATTTGTTGGTTTAAGACCTGTGATCTAACAATGGTTCGACACATGACATGCTTCACATCTTTACATTAAAAAAGGAGCTATGAAATGAAATCTTGCACACCTACTATTTCAGTCGTGCATTACATAGGGTAGAGTGTTGACTGCGTACTGAGGGGATTGATCAGTGCAATCAAGTTGTCAACTTTGTCTATGGACTATTCCAAAAATTTTGAAGTTTATTTTTATTGCCAAAAAGAATCAATGCAGCCAGTGGTGGACCCAGAATTTAAGCATAGTAGGTGCTTTAAAAATTTAAAAACTGCAAAAAGTAAAAAATCACCTCAATGAGGTTCAAACCCGGGGCCTCTTTCCAATGAAGCACCTTAAAATCAACCTAAATGTCAATGTACCCAACCAAATTTTTGTTATTGTGGTTGCTTTTGTATGCTTTATACCTATTTATATGAGTTTGCTATGTAATACCTATTTCGCGTTGAGTTTAGTGGGTCCCAGAGCATTCCAAAATCCTACATAGGTTCGCCCCTAAATGCAGCTAACTCACGTCATTTTGTGTTTTTTAACTCCATATTTTCTTATTCAGTTTGTAGTCATTCACAATGTCTCAGGCCTCTTAAACATCCAATGCAACCAACAAGCCTCATTTTTTTGTTATTACGGGCTTCAAGCTGTCTTGAGAAAGTCACGTACTGATTCAAACCCAGGTCGACTATTCTTTAATTTTTCGATTGGCCAGGTTGGTGGTGTTATTTACCGTTTATTAATTATATTATATTATATTATATTATATTATATTATATTATTTTTTTAACATGCAATCTAATTCATAATTTTGTAAAGTATAAAAAAGGTTGCTCTTTTTTCGAATGGAATAAAGAGGATGCATCGGCAAACAGCCCTTCCACGTGAAATTTGCAAGGACTTACCAAGTTCGAAGTCCTCCAAAAGCTTCTTAAATCCAAAGAAAATAGGGAGCTTCTAAAGTCACTGTTGTTTGTAGCCAAAGCGTGAAGGGATCACTTAAAAGGATTGCTAAAAGAATTCGAAAAGGAGAGGGATAAACTGAAACAAAAGTTGATTTTCTCTGAAGAAAAAGAGAATACCCTTAAAAATTTGTTATATGTTATGCTTTTTACATTTTTTTAGGTAATTTGTAACGGGTGTATACTAGAATTAAAAATTATTTAATGTATATTCCTCTATTCTTTAACGATTATGTCAGCTTATTATCACTAATCAACTATGGGATCGATGTACAATTTCAAGAGGTTTCTCGATAAATCTTTTATGGACTAATCCGTTAGCATTCTAAAAATAAATCTATTACTATTCGATATTAATAAATTAAAAGGTATATTATTAAGCATTCCAAAAAACCAATCGACACAAACCAATAATTGTAATAAGATTTCAAAGTATGATTGATTCATTAAGGGTGGGAAAGTCGCGGCAAAGTGTTTAATTTTTTCATAATGAATTGAGAATTTTACGTTCTCCAATTGTGAATGATTTTAAATTTTGGTCAGAAGCGGGAAACTCTCCAAAGTTTTTATGATTATAGTGAAATTTTGATATTTCAATCTTGGAGGGAAAACCACAAACCTTTAAAAAAATTTATTGACTAATTAAAAAGGGTTAACTTGTTAATACTATATAAAGGCATCGTTGCTTGTGATAGTGTTTAACTTGTTACTAATTTTCAAAGTTGTGATAGTCTTTACTTACTTGAAATGGGTATGAGTTTATATAATTCTGATTTTAGCCTTCTTGTGTTATCTTTCTTTTTATTAACATAACGACACTAACTCGTTTATTTTTTTGTTTGTGCAGTCTTAAAATGGAGATTTAATAGATACGTTTTCAAGTTGAATCTTTAAAGCTAAGAATTGAAAGTCTGCCTGATCGTGAAGAATATGAAAAACATTTATCCATATTGTCCGACCAAATTCAGACTTTGGATAGAATGCTAAGGGGTTTACTCAGTCGCATAGGCTGCGATGCTGATGAATGCCTAACTCCTCCATCATCACCCCCTCCTCAGTGAATATTGAATGGTAAGTGCTAAGGCTATTTTGATCAGTTGCGACTGCTACAGATGTAATTTTGATTTATTGATGCATTGTTCAAGGCGAACTGAATTATTTTTGTCACAATATATTAACTGTGATTTTCGCTAACCAAATTATTTGAATCAAAAGTATGTTGATTATAACAAAGTAGCATAACATTAGAAGCATTTTCTACTAGCAGTATTCAATCTCATAAAATACTTATCCCATGACCCCGACAAAATTTAAGCATACATAAAAAATAGATGAAACAAAACTAAGATAACTAAATGAAACGTTAACATTCACCACAATTGTCTTAAGTATCCCCACTGCCGATTTTACCCATGTGCCAAAATAAATCTTGCCTCAGGTATCGCAATTGCCATCGAAGTTCATCATTTTCTACTCTGAGAGAATCCATAATTTCCCTCAGAAGTTCCATGTCTCTTATAAGAATAGGGGGAAGCTCACGGACCCGGACTGGATGATGGTTATGTGGTTGGCCAATTGCATGACCCATTGGATGTCCGTTACCATAATTGTTCACGCCAAAATTGTCCATTATTTTGAAAGTCTATTTATGTTCTTGAAAAGTATTTTTCCTGATGATGAAGATTGAAGAGTTAGGGTTGTTTTATATAGCATCAAACGTATGAAACTCAAAGGACACCATATGAAAGTTGCATCCATTGAACATGACTCTTCGTTTTTCTCTGCAACGTCTTTGACTAGTAGTGAACGTGACCCTTCATTTTTGTGAAAACAAAATTGAACCATCTATGGAAATTATCTAACATGACTTTTATTAGTGTTATGTAATTTGAAAGGCCGATAATTTTTGTTATTTATTCGTTACTAGTACATGTACTCGCGCGATGCGTGGACATTATGAAAGAATTTTAATAGTTTGAAAACTAAATAATTTCAATTTTCTTAGAATATAATCATTATCTTATTTTTCAATGAAAAATGTACATAAAACATATATTTTATCAAATATAAATACATATGAGCAATCATCAAATAACTTTTAAATTTTATTAGCTGAAAATTTAAAATTATTGTAAGATTTTGTATTACGTGAGATAAAATTTAGAGTTTGTTTATAAATTCATAAAATTAATTAACATAATAAGAAATAAAGTTCAATCATATTGTAGAAAGATTTTAATCAATAATTATTACTTAATTACATATTCTCTGTCCGTTACTTGCTATTGATCTCGCCCTAATGTTGGTCACAAAAAATATCTTCTTGCATTAGTTTTTTACACTGAATTATAATCACACGCCACATTTAAAAGATGTGTACATTATTTTTCATATTCATATATTTGATGATGTTTGAATCTTGAGAATTGATTGAGTTAACATTTTATTATATGCCTACTAATTGATTTTAATATGTAGCGACTTAAAATATTAAAACAAATCAACAACGGGGATATAACCAAAACTAAAAATCTCCCACTACTAAATCTGAGAAATACGTTCATGACTTTTGATTTATAGAAGAGGTAATGACTGCTCTGATTATGTAATAAGTCAATTGTTTACATGGGATTGAAGCAACAGAATACAGAATAATTGATTAGATTGTCGGTGGATTATGTTAAACTCAAAATCATATAATAATCAGAATACAAATATTACACATACTTTGCTGCTGAATGAAAAAATGACACTTTTAGTCAACATAACAAAATTTAAACAAATCAAAAAAAAGAAGAAGCAAAATTAGGATAACTAAATTAAACATGACATATCACCATAGGTCGTCGGTCCTATCTCCGCCGTCTATTTCACCCATGTGCTGAAATAACCGCTGCCTGATGTAAAGTATTTCTCATCGAATTTCATCATTTTCTTGACTGAGAGTATCCATAAGTCCCCTTAGAAATTTGACGTCTCTTCTAAGATCATCAGCTTCAAGGTTCGCGTATGATACCCCGGCAACAGCAAATTCTGCGATTGTTGGTCGATGATGGTTATGTGGTTGGCCATTTGCATGAACGTTTGCATGATTGTTTGCGCATGAATAGTCCTTTTTTTTCAATGATTATTTAAGTTCTTGAAAACTTTTATTAAATGATAAGAAAAAAATTAATGATTCTAGCTTGTGTTATATATCATCAAACCCATGAAACCCAAAGGTCACCTTGTGAAAGTTTCATCAATGAACATGACTCTTCGGTTTGCTGAATTAAATTTGAAACATCTTTTCTAATTATGAACGCGACTCTTCATTATTTTTTAAAATAGTTTGAAACGTCAGCGACAATTAGTGATCATGCTTCTTTGTTTTGCCGAATGACCTTGAAAAGTCTTTGACAATTATTGAAGATAAGCCTATATTTTGTTTACCATTTCGTATGAACGCTTGTCTTGTTAATACGGTTTGTAAATCTTAAAATTGAGCATTTTTTATTGATTTGTCAAGAAACATTACACTAGAGAAGCTTCTACACAGACCACACTTAACTTTATTTGGGTTCAGGGGGTGGGACGGAACAACTACCATGCTACTTTTGTTGCACCATTTTCTCAATTCTATATGCAACTGTTTCAATATGCCTGAACATTGCTTCTTGCTTGTCGCCAAAGCTGTCCACACAGCGTGTTAACGCTACCACTTCCACTCGTATTTCATGAACCTGAGTGGACAATGATTGACGTGGATTAATCTCAACATACCTGTATCGAGGCAGGGCATGCAAAGGGTGAGATCCATGTGGGTTGTTGGGTAGGTTACTCATTTTCACTTGCAATGTCATAATAAAATTAAAACTAAGAAGAAAGATGGTAATATAAGAAAACGTGTGTTCTGTTCTATTGCACGAAGCTGCTAAGATTATGCCTATGTTGTGTTATATCCTAATAGAAACTCTCAATTTATAGAAAAGAATTACCATAAGAAAGTAACCTTTGCCTTTTGCTGGCAATATTGACAGTCAACTTGTATAAACGTCGCACTTAAAAATTCTTTGTAATATTTGAAGTGTAAATAAATTTTATGTCTAAACTAAACTTATGGTGGAAAGTATGAATAAATTTCTTATCCATTCATCTGTTACGCTATAGTTTTAGATCAAAACATGAGTTAGTTCCATGATTTATCACTTCAACTATTAAACTATGTAGCCAAAGTAACATGCCACTAACATAACTCGCTACAATGATCTTCGCTGAACTACACATATAGTACTACTATTTGAAAAACAAAGGAAGATGGTTAGATGTGTATAAGAGTTTTATTGTCGAATAAATGCATTCCCTCAGTCCTATTTTATTTGTCTAAAATTTACATTTTTTTAATTGATACTTGTCATTTTACCAAGTTAATGTGTGACTAGTACAATGGGGTAGCCGGAGTAATAGAGAATAGGATAATTTTAATCGATTTTATTCTTCTTTGATCATTGCTCTAATAAATGGGAGATATATTACTACGGTATAACTAAGTAAGTAGTATTTGAAATTGAAAATTTAAATTATAGTGGTGTATGTTTGGTGCACCGTCGATGTATTTACAACTTGCACCATCGATAACTTTTATCTGTTATTGTAGGTCTTTCATTTTTTTAGCTGATAAATTGATAAACTGCTACAACAGGTAAAAATTACGTGTGCTGTAGGAAAAAAAATACATAAACCGTGCACCAAAATAAAATTCATAAAATTATTGCGTAAATGCATAGTGGGGTAGATATATTAGATTAAGCATCCCAGATGTTACAATTATATTATATATGATTATATTATTTAGCTAAGCGTAATTTTTTATTTAAAAAATTTACTACTGACTTCTTTAACACCAAACCATTTGTAATTGCAAACTTCTGTTCTGTTAATTACTACTCTACCATACTATGCGAAGAGAGGCTATTATTACATGGGGTTCCGTATTCGTGGAAGATTTTGGATAGATTTGGAAGGACTTGGAATAGTGACTCGAAAGGATGGTTGCAGTGCTATTGCATTAGGCATGCGTGACACTCTCTAATGCTGTCTTGTGAAATGACATGGTTGCCTATCCAATGCAAAAGCAATGATTCCATAGCCATCGGTTGAAAAAGAGTCCCTTCATTTAAGTCATGCATGCACCTCCATTAAAAATCCTAACCTAATTTTAATGTGTTGTTTTGCTAGAAAAAGAAATTAATGGTTGTACTTGGAATTGGAGTCACTGTTCATAGATATAAATATGAATATAAATTGAAGTTATTTTTTAATTGCAGTGTAAAAAATATAACTGCTATAAGTGAATCATAAATTACATTTTTTTACAAAAAGAATTAATTTTCGAATAGTGAAGTTGTATTCATGGTCAAAAAATCTATTTTTCACACACTAAAGTGGAAGTAATAATTTTTGTTCATCAGTCGTTTCAAACGTTTCAAAGGGTTGCAACCCAACGCATGGATGCAACTATTCATAAATGATCTTTTACTCGGACAAAGAGATATTTAAATGACATTAACATTAGCACAAAATTAGTCTTTACACATTCCAGAACACCCAAACTTATATTTCCCGTTTAGTGTAATCTTGATTAATCAGGAAAGAATTGAAAAGGTTAATTGTTCAACTACCATACGCTTATCTTCTCTACATTATGTGTTGATGTTAAATATTTATTTTAGATTATTATTTTATCTTCCTCAATGATGTGACTTTTTTTTTGGTTCGTACAGAAATGGAAAGAAAAATCTGCGAGAAGTATATGAATGCACTGATTGAGAAGACGACGAAGGACTGTTTAGTTGATCTACACTTTCTTTGCATCGACCTTGTCTCTAATATGGATGTCATACCGGCACAACAAGATCAACTTCGTCAAAAAGTAGATAGTTTGAAGGCGTTGCTGAGGGAAACAACCCGTGGTTTAGGACTTGATGACAATGATATCACCCCCCCCCCCTTCACTCCCCTACTTAAGTGGGTATCTTAGCACCCTACGCCCATCATGGAATAGTTAGTAGTTTTTGTATGATTTTCTTTTGACAAGTTAATGACTAATAAAATTATTGTGTTGTAGTTGCAATGTTATGGTTGTTTAATTTCACTTTGTTACAAGTATATTCAGAATGTAGTAAAAACTTTCATTATATGCACGTTAATGCTTAACTATATGGTTCCGTTAAGTAAATTCATAATACTGTGAAATTAAAGATCGAACAAGAAATACTTTTCAAATCCTTGACCAGAGAAAAATGAGGCAGAATATACATGCGTCCGTATTAAGATGATTGACAAGTCTATAATTTAGGGTCTATGAATATGACCCTATTAAGTCATAGAAGGGAAATTGTGATTTTCAAACTATTTGGGTGAAACCTACACTTTGCAATATGGAGGAAAGTGGTCATAAGAATTTGAATAGAAATCTAATTTGCTTGCGCTATTTAAAGGCAATGTTGCTTTTATTTCAGACGTACCAGTCTATTTTTTTATCATCTTCTAAAGGAACTTTACTTAAGGTATGCTCTGACATTAAAATATTCTATTTTCCCCATCTTTGCTGCCCTATCACAATAACTCATCATCAAATTTTCTTACTTACTAGTTTGGAAATGGACGTTGTCGATCCGATATGCACGAGCCTAGAAGAATTAGAGGAAAGACTTGAAGCTCAACCAGATCGTAAAGAAATTAAAGAAAAATTATCGGATTTATCCGAACGAATTCATGCATTAGACAGTTTTTTTCGCTGTTTACTTGTGCGTTTGGACATTAATATTGAGCTATGCATTCATACCCCACCTTCGCCCCTAGATAATGAAAGATTGCTGTAATTTGAAGATTAATGAAGCTATTGCGTTCATCTTGTTAGAACGTGTTTTTTACTTTTCCCCACTGCATTGCCAAACATCAAATCGCACTACTGTTAGAAACAAAGGATCCAGTGGGTTGGGTACAGTCAGTCAGGAGCCATATTTCCCTACTAACCCTTAATCTTTCATTGAAATCTAATTTAGTATTGTACTTAATTAATTCAGTCATTTCTATCAGCAACCATTTAGTTTAGGTAATAAATACGTACAATTTGCCCAAGCCATGCATGCTATAGGGGCGCCTCATATTTAATGCAATGTCAATATTTTTTTATTCGGTAAAATAAATC
Source organism: Capsicum baccatum var. pendulum (assembly GCA_030864225.1). NCBI lineage: Eukaryota > Viridiplantae > Streptophyta > Magnoliopsida > Solanales > Solanaceae > Capsicum > Capsicum baccatum. The sequence continues at coordinate 6,537,013 of CM061558.1, forward strand.
GTCAACTGAAATATTAAACACAAATGACTGTGCCTTTAATATGATTTTTTGGTGTTTTGAAATTATTTGATTATATAAAGCATCAATTTCCTATGTTAGTGGCTGGGCATGATAAATTTAAAAATTCTTTACTTTATGTTCATGTACCCTAAATTTACATTCTAGTTTATCATAATAACTTTAAAACAACTCTAATTTATATGCATGAACAAACACAATTGCAACTTCAACTATATCCCCAACTTCTAAGTTATCACTTCCAAACACATACTACAAATACCTCAACTCAACTATCCCTTATCCACTATATAAATAGGTATCACCATTGCACTAAACCACTCACCTTCTCCTCAACAATTGCAGAGAACTCTTTCTCGGAAAAAAAAAAATCTTTCCAGCAAACATAACCCGTTAAAGTAATTTATTTTTCCTTCTCCTAACATGTCAAGTGTTAAACTGGCTTCCTTTTATTGTAAACTTTTTATTTTTTTTATTTTTCATTAATAATTGAGGGATACTATTTGAGACAATGTTTTAAATTTAAGTTTTGCATTCTAAATATTATCTAGGTAATATTTAATTCATATTGCATGACTAATTTAGATTTTAGATGTTAACTTTTTTTTTTTTTAATGTGCTAAAGTTTTTGTTCATCTATTATGTAGCAATGGAAGATCCAGTATGGGATGCGACTGTGTTGATCAATGCAGTCAGGGATCTACAGAGGACAGTGCATGATTTATGCTGGGAGTTGGCCGCCATTAGAGCAAGGCTGATTAGGGAGATGCGTAGAATTACGGGTTATATACCCAATGGACCTCTGAAAGATAATGAGAATAGTAATATTAATAATAATAACAATAATAACAATAATAATTAAGCATGTTTTTTTAAAATAATATGATGTTTTATGTAGTACTTTTTATCTAGTAGTTTTTATTGTATGTAGTATTATGTAAGGATTAGTTTTCATTGGTTGTAATCTGGGTACCTAGTTTCGCTTTTATTAATGAAGAATATGTATATTTGCTCCTACTGATTTTTGTTTAATTACTAACTCACCCATGCAGAGCAGTACTACTTTGCTTTCATAAAATCACTGAAGTATGAAAACTCACGGTATAAATTGAGTTCCAATGTTACGAGCGTTAGTTTGTGTTATATTAATTTAGGCTTTCAAAGTAACGCAATTTGCAGTCTTCAGAGTGGAACTAACTATTTGTTAGTCGAACGATTTTTAAAATTATAAATGTCATATTTTAATGAATAACTCGTCAATTAATTTATTAACATAACTCAAAAATATTATTCTTAGTGGCACATGTAGAGACACAACTGAATTATGATTGAAATAAAAATAAGGAGAACATTCAAATAATTTGCATTGAAAAGATAAGAATGTAATTCAAAATAAATAAGAATTAATAGAAATTACATTAAAAAGATAATAATTTAATTAAACCTAGGTCGTTCAAATGGCTTCATCTGCATTGAATATCAATTTCAAGTGGGTGAGTTCTATTTAAAGGTTCTCTTGTGTTAAATAATAATTAAGCGTTGCTTAACTAATTTATAAGTTCAATGGTAAAAATAAATCTCAATATATAGTTATTCATTCAATACTTGCTAACATGTTGCAGCACTAACCTATTATTTTCCTTATCTCTGGGATAAAATCGATAGGATTTACGTGAAACTATTGGGCATTGACGGCAAGTTGGATGGTCTTTGCCAAAATTATCACTGTGATAATCACTTCGTATTGAATAGTCTGTCATGTTATATACCTCAACTCCTTCCACTGCATCGAAATCGACATGCCTTTCAATTTCATATGTGGTAGCCTTACAACATGCACCCTAAAAAAATCATAAATAGCGCGGGTGTAGTGGCCATATATCTGCATATCCCAGTCAAATACGATGGTAGGTCATATAAGTTGCTTTCTTTCGCTGGCTTGGCTCTCCAATTCCTTCTCTTATTTAGACCTGAGGGCAACCTCATATTGCTCAACAAACTACTTTAGAGAGCTTCGACCGCTGATGTAGCCATTAAAGAAGGAATGCATTGACTCACACCTTTGCGTGGACATTATACCAGCCCAAACGAAGTACTTGAGATATACGGGAACACATTTGGACCTCTCCAAGTAGAGACTTTGGAACCACATCCATCGACCTAGGTCATATTCTTCAATGAAAGCTTGACATTTATCCTCAAATTTAGCAACTGTAATATTTTCAAAGATGATCGCTTTGAAGCGAGCCTTGGCAGGTTTATAATTGGTCAACCCCCTAAGATTTACGGGTAGCTTGGTAAAGATGTGCCAAATGCAATACCTGTGGATGGTATTTGGCAACACATCATGAATGGCTGCCTTAATACTCTTACATTGGTTTGTGAGGATAGCCGTTGGATGGATTTCGCCCATGGCTGTAAGCCAAGTTTTGAATACAAAAACATATGTTTCGACGTCCTCGCTCGTGAGCAAAGCACACCCAAGAAGTATGGACTAGTTGTGGTGATTAACACCGATGAAGAAAGAAAATAACATGCACCACTGATTCACTAGTTAAGTTGTATCGAAGTATATGACGTCGCTAAAGTTGCGGTAGGCAGCCTTGCAGTGTGTGTGCACCCACACAACATTTTGAAGTCTGCCAGTATTGTCGGAGTTTATTGAATAAAAAAAATTTCATCCTTGGACTGCATATCCATAAAAAATTGATGCAATGCGGCAACATCGCTGAAAAGTGTTCAAAGACTTCGTTGCTAAAGAATATAGTTATGACAGTCCTTGGGAGTGCACCTCATTCTTTCGGGGCCTTCTGCTTCTACCTCCAAGAGTCTTATGCTCTTTGAAGGCCTTAGACTTGCAATGTCGTGTGCTACTAGACTCCTTTTCACAGTCCTGCTCAATTCCCTGTAGGAGGGAAAAAAATGCGACAGTGCAAGTTCCAACTCATGATTTTGGTCTAAGATAAACTTTCTTACTATGCACCAACCATCATTCATCACTTGATAGTTCACCCTAGCTTTGCAATCAACCCTCTTGCTTTGATTCCTAGCCATTGTTTTTCGGCACTTATCACACCCAAATATCACATACTTTAATTGACCAGCCAGTTTTTTTTGCATTTTTCTTAACAACTTCAAAACCAGTCAAATGACTGTGTTCTTTATAAAATGCGAAGGCGGTTTGTACATAATGAAAATGCATACCTTTAACAGGCCCTGTCGTATATTGCTGTTTGGCGTAGCTATCATTATGCATTGGACCTTTCTCTTCTTCAACATCATCCTCCCCATAATGATCTTCTTCGCCGTCGGAAACACTTAAATCTTCATCTTTAACCAATTGATGTAACCTATTTATCTCCTCATCTGCCAGGTTTTAAAGGTCTTCGTCGTCGGTGTCCAAATATCGATCTGGACCCTCAACATATCCACCATATGAATCTTCATTACCATACAAACTATCACTGTCCTTTAAGCCAAAAACGTCATGTAATGTTTCTGTTAATTGGTTATTACATTCATTATGATCCATTATGCCCGAATTAAATGAAAGAGAATAGAATAATTTATGACCAAATGTAATGAAATGGTTAGAAGAATTTAATTGAGTAAAGTAGAATGATTAGTGAACACAAATTGTAAAAGAGGAAAGTTAAAAGAGTAGAGAAGAAGTTTGGTCTAATAAAAAAAACTAAAAAATGATTTTGCAATATTAGAGAAAAAGATAGACGATTTTGGAGTCAAAGGACAAAACAGTCAATTTACACAATTCTAGTAAATTGAGTCAATTGCCCTCGAATCGTTTAGCGCTACCCATTGGATTAAATGTGAGAAATTATTTAATTAATATTATAATGTAAGACCACCGCATGATCTCAATTCTCCATCCACTTCTCTTCTTAATAAACCCTTATTTTTTCCTGGCAGTCGTCTTCCAGTTTCTTTCTCATTTCTTTTCATCAACTTTAGATCAATTCATATGTAGAAAATAGTTTTTAAATTTATTTTATAATTTTACTGTTCAATTTTTTGATCCTTCGTGATTGAGTATAATTTAATTAATTAATACATTGATACATTTTTCAGTTTTATGTGATTTCATTAATTTTTTAAAATAATAATAAGTGAATTGATTGATTTTATAATTATTTGCATGAAATAGAAATGTATCACTATAAATAATTTAAAATTTTTATATAATTTGTCATCAAAATTTTATTACATTTAATTTTTATTCAAACAAACTAAAAGGTTTAGGCTAAAACACATTTAAAAAAAAAAATTATGTGAATCAAAGTCAATTTATGTCATAAAAAAATTATGAGATTTTTATCAAGATATTTTATATTTTTACAAACTATATTCACCTAATTAAATAATATATTCAAAGAAATTTCTTTCTAATGGTAGGGAAAAAAGATATAAACACCATTATTAATTTTTTTTTTCTTTAAAACAACAACAATCAAATTGACAAATGTGTACTATATTTATTTTTATTTTATTTTAATAATTAAAATTTAATTTATTTTTAATTTAAATAAAAAAAGAATTCAAACCAAAGTATAAATAATTCTACTTAAAATTCATATATCAATCATAATTCATATGAAAAAAAAAATAACTTCCAATTAATCAGATGAACTAACCAAAATTTTTAAATAGCATTTTTTAAAAATAAATTTTTATATCTAAAAAATATTTTAAAATTATGTCACAGATATAATACGCGAACACTTTTTATGAAGCCACTTAAAATGTATAAAATAAACAAAATATTTGAAAGAGGATTGGAAAGAAAAAGAAGAGGAAGATATAAAAAAAATAAGGATAAAGGAAAATGAAAAGAAATGGGAGGAGTCCCTTGTGGACTGTGGTGCTTGCCAGTGGGACAACTAGTGTACATTTGTCAATAAGTTAATGCCTTGACATATCTCACATATACTCCCCCGTTTTGTTTTATTTGATCATTTTTTTAAAAATATTTATTTTAATTTATTTGTTTCTTTAATGAAATTAAAAGAATTTTATAATGTTTTTTTAATATTATCTTTAATATTAAATGACTAAACAAAGTATATTTACTCAAATTTATATTTTTAAAGCATAATTAAAAATGTTAATTTTATAAAATAAATTCCTAATTAATATTTTCTTAATGGTATGCCAATCCAATATAGGTCTACTAATATAAAACGGAGGGAGTAATAAAATTTTTCCTTTCTACTCCCCTTTTTAATCATCCCATTTTCAATAAGAGTCTTATATTCATCTATTTTAATAAATAGGATAGATTTATTATTATTTTTTAAATATTATATTTATCATTAAATATCTACCTAAAGTACTATTAATCAAAATTAAAATTTTTAAGAAGTAAGTAAATAAAATAATCCCTTAATATATACTAGTTTCATGAGAAAGCACCAAATCATATTATGTAAAAATGAATAAGGGAGGAATAAATTTTCACCGCAAAAAAATTGAATGGAAAGTGAACAAACACGTGCATAATTAATAATCTTTTAAATCTGTTAGTATTAAGTCGATAAAACAAAAGCTTTTTGATGTTGCACGATAAAACAATTGGTATCAAAAGCATGTTATTTAAAAAATGTATAAGTAGATATGTGTAAATTATGAGAAATGTTAGAAAGAGAAATGTTAACTTAATGGTTAATATTATTAATTACGTTATCTTGTTAACTATGTTGTTATTTATTTGTTAAATATGAGAAGACCATTTAAAAATACACAAGCTTTTAGAGAAATTAAAAGAATTTTAAATAGTTACTATCCAGAATATAAGAAGTTAAATAAAATAAAATAAAAGAAAACCCCCATAGATTAGCTTACTTAATTACCTTAATATCTAGCAATGAGATAAAATTAATAATTCATTTAAAATCAAGAAGAATGAGATACATACCACCTAATTATGATAAAGTCAGATTTCGATATCCACCAAAATATTATAAATATTGTATAGATAAATAACATACCAAAATCACAAAAATATAAAGAACTAAAACAAATAATATCTGAAAAACGAAAAGAATTAAAAATAAGAAAAGAAAGACTACAATATAACATGATTGTTGGAGTATGCCAGAAATCAATAAAAGAACAAAAGGAAGAAATATCATATTTAGAATCACAAATAGATAATTTAGAATACATATATCAACATGATCTATATACTATCAAGTAGATAAAATGAACAAAGAAAATTTATAATAGATGAAAAAACATATGAAAATCATGAAGGATTAAAGATAAGAATAGTATTTTTTTTAATTTAGAAAAAAAATATAAGAAAATAGGTGAACATTTATACTTAATGTTAGAAAAAGAAGAATTAAAATTAGAAGATAAATTAACAGTCATGGTAAGAATAGCAAAAGAAAATGAAGTAATAGACAGGGAAAAAGAAATAGATAAAATAAAACAACAGACTACAGAAGAAATACGAAAAATAGAAGAAACTAAAAATAATAGGATTGCTGAATTAGAAAAAGAACTGCAAATGCTAAAAGAGTTGTACGAAAAAAGACAGAAAGAAAAAGAAGAAAAAGATAAAGAACAGAAATTATTAATTGAAATAAATCAATTTAAGGAAAAATTAGAAAATAAAGAATTAGAAACTAATGAAATAGAAATAAATACAGTAGCTGCTGAAAAAATAGATAATTATGATTCGTAAGATAGTGAAATATATACAGAAATCTTAACAAATATAGAAAAGCTAGAAATTAATGAAAAACAAGAAGTAATTAATAAAAAAAACTTAGAAAAAGCAAACACGGAAATAAACACTATTGATAAAAAAGATGATGAAAATATAATACCTAGTACATCAGAAATAAGAAAACCTACATATTATTATAAAGATAAGTTTAAAAGATATAACCTAAAGGATGGATATAACAAATGAACACCAAAACAAATAATTAATAAAAATTATAACTTCTTAGACTTAGACTGTGTAATAGATGTAGATAAAATGATACAATTGTGGATAGGATATATAACAAAATAATTATTAGAAAATGATATAAATACAATCGATACACCAGAATATATAGAAAGAACACTAATAGGAACAACAAAATTATGATTTTTAAATTTAACTGAAGATAGTAAAAAGGTATTAAGGGCTGATAAAAAAATGGAAGGAACAACAGTAACTAAACTAACACCTATAGACATATTGAACAAATATGAGATAGTTATAAGAGATGAATTTAGCAGTATAACAACAGAAGAAGAAGAACAAAATAAAGAAAAAGATACAAATAGGAATTTAATGTTAAAACTAGCAATATGTAATATGTGTTATATAGATGAATATACGTGTGCATTTAAAGAATACTACTATAAGGGAACATACAATAACGAAGAAAGTAAAGAAGTAAGAAGATTATATTTTAGTAAATTACTTGAACCATTTAGTTCAAAAATAATAAAGAGTTGGGATGAAGCAAAAATAGTAGATACCCTAGGAGCAAGAATAAAATTTCAACAATAATGGTATAAAAATCTATGTAAAAAATACAAAGAAGAAATAAAAATGGAAAAAACATTAATAAGAAATTTAACATGTTGCAAGGATAAAATAGCACCTCAATTTGGATGTGAAGAAAAATATTATAAGAAAAGGAAAAGACATAAGAAATATAAGAAGTACAGAAAGTCAAAATATATGTATAAGAAACCAAGAAAAAGATATTATGTAAAAAATTATAAATATAAAAGACCATATATGAGAAAGAAATCTATAAAAGAATGTACTTGTTATAATTGTGGAAAACTAGGACATTTAGCTAGAGATTATAAAATGCCTAAAGATCCAAAAAAGAAACAAATATGCAGAATATATGCAAATAGATAATATAGATTACGAATTAGAAAGTGACGATAGTATATATGAAATTTCGAAAATTGAAACAGATAATGAAATAGATAATAAATCAGATGAATCAAATGACTGAAAAAGATATAAAAATAATAACAAAGGAAGAATATTTAAATGAAGAAGGAATAGATCAGAAAATAATATTTGATAATAATATATTTGACGAGATAAAAGACAAAAAATTAGATTTAAGTGTGGAAAAAATATTTAAAATACCAACAGTAACATATTTAGTATACGAAAAGAAGAATACTACGTAGTAAGCCAAAAAGAACATGTAATAGACTGTAGATATGCAAAAAGTAGAGCTAGTATACCACTAGTAACAAAAAGAATAATTAATAAAGAAATAAACTATATAAAAAGTAAAGACCCAATAAAATATGTACATCTTGGAGGAACAGAGATATTAATAAAAACATGTTTTAGAGAAGGAATAGATACACCAATAGAAGTATATTTAGCAGATGATAGAATTATAAAACCTATAGAAAAAAGTATAATAACTGCCATAAGAGGAAATTTAATATATCAAAAATTTAAATTTATAATAAGTGCGAATTATTCAGTAGCAATAACAGATAAAAACATAGATAAATCATTAGTATTATATTGAAAAATACCAGGAATAGAACTAACCCCAGGAAATAAAATATTTACAGTAAGATGTAAAAATCTATATGTATTAACAACAAAACATAAAATAACAAGAAAAAATAAATTAATAAAATACAAATAGAAAGTCCTTTTGAACAATTTGTAAAAACAATTGATAACAATAATTATAGTTACAAAGACATGGATATAGAAGAAGATTTAGAAATAATAAATGATAGAATAAGTACAACAAAAAGGATAGCTTTTGAAAAACCAGAATCATCAGGATCATTGAAAAGAACAAATTATGAAATAACTTTAACAGTTAATTTTACTCAATATTATATAACAGGAACAATAAATGAAAAAGAATATTTAATACTCCTAAATACAGGACAAGAAGAAAATCATATAGCAAAATATCTAGTGAAAAATGAAGAAATAAAATCTAAAAGTAATATATGCCCAGATCTACCAAGAAGTTTAATAACTATTAAAGAAACAACTGAAAAGGAAATAATAATAGGATTTAGAAAAATAAAAATAGAATTTAAAATAAAGGAAGATATGCAAAAAGCAGATATAATATTAGGGATAAAATGGTTAGAACAAGTAAAATGCTACAATATAAAACACACACAATTAACCATAACCTACAATAAGAAAAAATTATTAATAAAAAGAACATTAACATGAAAATATATGTACTTATGAAAATAATAGTAGAAGGATATTATAACAGATATTATACACCTATGATAGACACAGGAGCAGAAGCCAACTTATGTAGATATAACTATTTACCAGAAAACAAATGTGATAAGCTAAAAACACCAATAGTAGTCAAAGGATTTAATAATGAAGGAAGCTGAATTACCTATAAAGCTAGAAATGTAAAAATACAAGTATGAGATAAGATATTAACAATAGAAGAGAACTATAATTATGAACTAACATCAAAAGATATGCTTTTAGGAATGCTATTTTTAGATAAACTATACCCATATATAATAACTAAAACACACTAACACCATGTAAATAAAAGGAAAGAGCAAGAAGAGTTATTAATAAAATAAGAAAGAAAACTGATTGGATAAAAGGAAGTGAAAAAATCACACAAAAATTAGAAAATATAAAATATACTGAAGACACAATAGAACTAGTTATATTTTTAATAAATAAAGAAGAAATAACTATATTTTCAATAGATAAGGTAGAAATAATAAAGAAAAAATTAAGAAAACTATATATGAAGATCCATTAAAAGAATGGAAAAAACATAAAACTATTGTAAAAATTGAGCTAATAGATAAAAATAGTATAATAACCCCAAAACCATTAACATGTAACTTTGATGATTTAAAAGAATTCAAAATGCATATAGATGAATTATTAGAAAAACAATGCATACAAAAAAGCAATAGCAAACATACTAGTCCGGCATTTATAGTAAATAAACACATTGAACAAAAAAGAGGAAAAAGTAGAATGGTCATTGATTATAGAAACCTAAATGCAAAAACTATGACATATAATTATCCAATACCAAATAAGATATTAAAGATAAGTCAAATACAAGGATATAATTACTTTAGTAAATTTGATTGTAAATCAGGATTTTACCATTTAAAGCTAGAAGAAGAATCTAAAAAGTTAACTGCGTTTACAGTACCAAAAGGATTTTATGAATGGAATGTGTTACCATTTGGATATAAAAATACAGCAGGTAGATACCAACACTTTATGGATAGTTATTTTAAACAACTACCTAATTATATAGTATACATAGATGATATACTACTATATACAAAAACTAAAGAGGAACATTTAAAATTACTAGAATAATTTACAGGTATAATAGAAAATTCAGGAATAAGTTTAAGTGAAAAGAAAGTTGAAATTATAAAAAAAATCAGATAGAGTTTTTAGGAATACAAACAGATAAAAATGGAGTAAAAATGCAACAACATATAGTACAAAAAATAATAAATTCAAAAGAAGAATTAGACACAAAAAATAAATTACAATCATTTTTAGGATTAGTAAACCAAGTAAGTGAATATATACCAAAATTAGCAAAAAACCTAAAGTCATTACAAAAAAATTTAAAAAGGATGTAGAGTATAATTACAATGAAGAAGATAAGAAACAAGTTCAGAAAATAAAAATACTTTGTAAAAAATTACCAAAATTACAATTTCCAGATGAAAATAAAAAATTTAAATATGTAGTAGAAGCAGATGTAATTGAATATAGTTATGGAGGAGTACTTAAATACAGATATGAAGAAGAAAAATTAGAGCATCATCTACTCAGGAACGTTTAATGAAACAGAAATAAAATGAGAAATAAATAGAAAAGAATTATGTTCATTATACAAATATTTATTAACATTTGAGCCATATATTGTATATAACAAATTTATTGTACGAAACAGATAATACACAAGTACGATGGTGGTTAACAATAAAAATACAAAATTCAGTTATAACGAAGAAAATTCAGAGATTAGTATTGAATATATTAAATTTTATGTTTACAATTCAAGTAATCAGTACTAACAAAAATGTTATTGCAGATTACATAGCAAGACAAAGCTACACAGATTGATGTAATAGAAGATGATGCTTTAGAAAAGATACTCAAAACCCTAACTACACTTTCACTAAAAGTGGATAGTATGGGTAATGAAATAGAAAAACTAAAGACTAATTAAGTTAAAATGAAGTCTGGAGCTATGACTCACATAACTCACCAGTGTGCAGAGCTATGTCGTTCGGAAAACAATAAAATTTCAGAGATAAAAAGAGACGTTGGCACACTCTATAAAACCCATAACGTTTATCAATCTACAACTGCAGGCACAAGTAAAGGAGTTAGTGGACAAAGATATCAAAACATCAACATGAACAAGATATTTGAAAAACCATTTATACCAAAAATACAAAAAGACCCCTTGTTCATACCCTCACAAACTACCACATATCGAGAAAGTTTAAACCAAGATAAAAAAGCCTATAACTATATAAGTCGAGCATACATAGAAAATATCCAAAATATATAGACTCACCTAAACCTTAGACCCAGAGCCAATTCAAGAACCAAACACAGACTATATAACCTAAAAACTATAAGGTTACAACAAGTTAATCGCATTACCAAAAACTAACTCAAATTTAGTTAAAATCTATTTCAGTTATGAACTATTAAATACCATATACACCTAAGAAGGAGATGAACTACGACTATACCGGAATTATATATAGCATTCGCCACTTATAAGAAAATAACCAAAGGAAATCTATTTTTTATAAAGTTTTATACTGCACCAGCAGAGATATTATATAACGAAATAAACCAGTTATACAAGTTGTAGAAATAGGATTAACCAGAGATATGATTATACCGAAAGCTATAGTTCAACAGCCATAGATACCTAAAGTTGAGATACCTAATTTTATGCAAATAAGCGAACTATAGGAATATCTATAATTATTCAAGAACTAGCAAACAATTATCTCAATGGAAATCCCATATGGATCTACTATTCGAGAGACCAATTAATGATCTATTCAAATTTAAGAGAGCTACGACAGTCTGATGTGGAAGAAGTTAAATAATGGATTATGACATTGCTCAATTTAGAAAAACAACCATCTACAAGGGCAATTAAAAAGGAATTTATTTTAGAAGAATTATTAACCATATATTGCAAATTAATAAGGCACAAATATCCAGACCACCAATGCTTAAAATGCCATGGAGAAAATAATGTGATCCCTGAAGTTCAACTAGAAAAAAAAGATAAGGATGCTAGCTGGAGGATAGAAAGATAACAACAGAGCAATGAAGAAATAAAAAAGAACAAAGAAACAAGCTATGAAAATAACATATGAATAGTCTTTTTGACTTAAGATACGTAAATAATTGTGTAACATTATTAGTCTTTACTATTTTTGACTTTTCTTAGTTTTTTTGGCACTTGCCATTATTTGTTTTTCACCTTTTTGAAAATGTAAAGTTAGGACCATTGTTAGTCTTTTACTTTTTGACAGATGTAAAATAAGAAATAGTGTAAATAGTTTACGCGTTTTCATCTTTTAGGATTATAAATATGTAAGCCATATGACAATCTACGGCAAGACTTTCATGTGTTGAAAGCAAGCCTTCTTGTACACAAAAAATATTTCCTCATATAATCAATAAAGATATTCAGTTTTACACTAAGCTATGGATGGGCAAAACACAGATTTATCAAATCTACCAGAACAAGTATTTTCATTTACAATTATGAATAACTAAATTCATAAATTTCTGACAATCATGATATAATAAAATAAGCTCATATTAGTTACTTTATAGTAGAATTATTCTAAGAATAGAATCTTAAGAAGTTTATTAGCAAAGTGGAAAAGGAGAAAAATTCCCAAGAACTATGCCATCCTAAAGGTGAAATCGGTGAGGAAAAAAAGCCGTGATAGGAGAGTAACCAGAGTAGAGGCGCTGTTTAGGAAAAAAAGTATCTATATTACCATGTAATAGTGACCGAAGAATAAGTTATTTAAGAATAATCTAGTATATAGTGATCTAAGATGACCATATTTTGTTATGTATATGATTGGAAGAAATATTTTGAAAATGGCATCATATAAAGATTGAATATTTACTTATCTGATGAGATGATAGATACATTTAAAATACTTATTTTGTATATACTTAAGGATATAGAAATAGCAATTATATGAAAAATTATATACGTAAAGGTATTTCATTTAATGAAGAGTTGTTAAGTTCTATAGAAAACTTACACTTATATAATGATAGCTACTGCTCATATTTAGATAGTTATTATTCAGACGGATATTATACAGATTAAACAATGATAAAATATATTAGAAGAGTTAGAGAAAAACAAAGTTGGCTATATGAAGAAATTAATTATAGGAATCAGCTTAAAAGAGAAAAAAATCAATTAGAAGAAAGATTATTTAGAATAAAATTAACCTTAGAAAAAAGAGATACAAATGATAATTTATATAATATTATACATGAACAACAAGTGTTAATAAATCACATAGATAACACAGAACCACATATTAGATATAGTACGATTAGAATAAGTTATTACACAGAAATTTGTACAATTATAATTACTATAGGATAAAATGATAAACTACGAATACTTAGAATATTGGAGAAAATATATGGAGAAAATAAGATTAACAGAGATACTTATGAAAAAGAATCCACTTGACTACATAAAAACTAAAAATATGGAACATATAGCAGATATGTTATTTGTTAGAGCTATGTTACGATATGTTATTTGTCAGAGCTATGTTAAGTTACTCATACTATTCGCACCCCCTACAATTGGTATCCGTATCCCCCACAGGTACTATTTCATCTATGTCAAAATGTTTTTGACCCTTTAACCCCTATTTAGAGGAGAACCCAGAATTTGAAGTCTGTGGATGCACCAGTATTGTCAAAGACACGCATAAGCTTTGAAGTAAGACTCAAAATGTGTTGAGCACTCGCCTCGCTTAATGTGCAACTTAGGTTCTAATCTCTGATACATACTTTTCCTTGTCAATGAGGCCTTCTGAGAAGACGAACACTAAACAATTGATGTGTCACTTTATTAAAAAAAATTAATTTTTTTGTTCATATATTTTTCATTAATGCTTATATTATTAGTCTTGGACTAGACATATATTTATATCTTTTCTACCTTTATGCTTTTTTTCATTAAATCTCACTCTGTATTTGTACTTTGTGCTTAAACACAATAAACCTTAAAATTTTTTTACGCTTATTGCTTTTGATAATACTGTGGAGCACCAATATTATCTTAAGAAGTTAAAAAAACTTTTGGTGTCGATTAAGAAATATTATCATATTCAATTGGTCGTTAAAGACATGAACAATACTGGAAAAATAAATATATAAAACAAATAAGAGTTTTAAGCTAATAAATACTTTCTTATAATATGATGTTTACTTTTAAAATTTTTAAACAATCAGTTATGGTAGCTTAATGATCAAGGAAGGTTCCCCTTACTGACTGATCGCGAGTTCAAATCCCCATTTCAGCACTTTTGTTGTTATAAATTTAGTAATAAGCCTTTCAATTTGAAGTATTGAAAATAAAATTAAGGTGTTGTGTGACCTGAGGATTGATCCCTAGTCATATAGAAAGAAAGGTTGGCTTCAACCAACACACCAAGGTGCACTACCATTCATCTTAGGGTGCACTATTAGTTATATCCAAATTTCTCAAGTTATATACACATATATATACACAATTTTTTTTGACGTTAACGGGTGTGTTGGACAATAAAACTTTCGAGGCCAAAAAATAAATAATTTGAGACAAGAAAATATTGCAACAATCAATTTTATTGATTCCAATGTGAGTGTTACAATCTCTATGAATCCTCTGATTCGCCTTTTCAAATATAAATTCAAGGGCTTGAAGCTTAATCTTGAATTTGAACTTGATTCATTAGACTTGAGGAACATGATCTTGATTTTTGCTTGCATTCAAGGGCTTTTGATTTTGTTCTTGAATATTGCGGTCTAGATCTTGAATCTTGACGAACTTGGTTTGAATGCCTGAGTTTTTTTTAGAGAAATTATGGCGTTTGATCCACGAGCTTTCTCTTGCTACTTGTTAGAATTCTGAGTTTTTTTTTCTGAATTATGATAACCCTTATAGTTGTAGAAGGGAAGAGACATGATAAGTATGAACTTCCTTTGGCTAATAAGATTTAAGTGACATGACATTTCTTATGGGCTTTTAATTTACTGCATCATTTTGACACGTGGCATGGTCCCATTGGCTCCTTCACTTGACTTGGCATGCCATGTCATCTGACACGTGACACCAAATTAGGCCTTTAGAATATAATGACATCTTGGGCTTGCTAAAATGGGCCTATCATTCTTTTAACCCAAATTAATGGACTAACCCAATTAAAAGAAGTGGACTTTAATTAAATCCACACATATTTGAATTTAGATAATTGATACAATTATATTAATCCATAATATTTATTTGGGACTAATATATTTTAAATTTAATATTATCCAAATTTTATACGGATAAAATTTTATTGCTTACAAAGTGCCCCCTACTTCAAGACTAGTCAGAATATTTAGATATCTGAAGACTAGGTTTGAATTATTGACGGAGCATTGCATTGGATTTGGTGCAACTAAAAAAATCATTATATACTTTTCTAGAGAGCAATCCAATAATTGGATGGTCCTTTACTACCATGAATTTCAGTTTCTACAAATGGTGACTTTTATTTTTATTTAAACCAATTGTAGTAAAGAAACTATATGCTGCCAAGTCCATTAACCCGTGGCCCACTTTATTCTTTTCCCTTTTTAGTTCCTATTAGGCCTCCGTTTATCCGCCTTTCCAATCCGTATTTGTTTCAACTTAATGCCTCCATCAATTAGATTTGTTGTATTCCTTCAACCCTCTCACAATTTTAATTTGATTAGGAATCAACCCACAAACATAAGTATTCAAGTTCATGTAGGAGATCCACCAGTCACCATCTCTGAAGCCTTTAAATACATAATGTTTCTCATTGTTTGTAGCATATATTTTATAGAATTGTTGGCAGCAAATTTGAAATCCAATAACAAGGTGTTTTTTTCATTTATTATTTTTTTTGTAGGGTTGAAATAAATAGCAAGATGCAACTATAGGCCGGCTTAAGGTGATAAGAGTTTAACTTTGCCTCTATCGCCTTAAGACCGAAAGACTTTGCTTGATTGGCCGGCTTAAGGTGGTAAGATTTTAAATTCGCCTCTGTCACCTTAAGACCGAAAGACTTATGCATAATTGGCCGGCTTAAGGTGGTAAGATTTTAACTTCACCTATGTCACCTTAAGACTGAAAGACTTTGCTTGAAGACGGCATGGTTTTCTGTAAGTGTGGGCCCTTTCACTGATGCATTTAAGCGATGATCTTCTCTAAGTATGGGCTCTTTCATCGATGCACTTATGCAATGGTCTTCTTTAAGTATGGGCCCTTTCATTATTGAACTTATGCAGTGGTCTTTTTTAAGTATAGGCCCTTTCCAATGGTTAGCTTAAGGTGCAAAGGGTTTAACCTTGCCTCCATCACCTTAAGACCTAACAAGTTCGACTTTAAGTATACATGAATGTATTTCACCAAAGCCAAAACATAGAAGACTCTCCCTTTTTTAATTCTTCTGCATTTTTGCAAGTATTATTTTTTTTCCGAACCTTGATTCTGTGTTTGAAAAAGATTCTTTTGTTCATGCAGCTTGCAAATATGATTCACTTTAGAGACTACACATATTTATCTTCTAAAAACAAGTATCTTCTAATTGAGGCTAATGATGGTATGATTTTAACTAGGTTATTGACTGAAACTTCAATAGTAGGCAGGTATGCAGATCCGTGGCCACCTTTGCTAAATTCTCTCCACACGTCAGATTGGACTTCAAAATATGAAATTGGTGCTAATCGGTCGGTAAAAGTATGACTTCTTTGGACTCCCAACCAACGTCAATTGAATATTGCGAGCACCCTTTCTTAATTAGGATGTCGGGTACTCAAAGAAAAAGTACATTGGGGGGACACTGTGGAGATAACCGGTGAATATTGTCATACTCAAGGATATTGGGAATGGACCGAGGACATATTGGCTAGAAGTGCACAATCCTTGAAGGCAACCAAAATATATGATGCTGTTTATGCTTCACTGTTTACATATGATCGAAACTCGAACATATTATAGGCATTCTTTGAGGCTTGGTGTCCAACTACCAACACATTGCTTACTTCTATTGGAGAGCTGTCCATATACCTTTGGGATTTATAAAAAATTGGAGGTCTGGCTATCGGAGGCCTTCTTTATGAAGAAGTAGTGCCCGAAGCGAAGGAGCTTACAGGTGTAGATGAAAAGAATTAGAGATTTATCCCTCATTCTTGTGAATTCTTGTTTGTATCTTTCTAACATCTTCAAGAAGGAGAGGCTTCTAATCCGAGGGTTCCTCTAATAAAGTGGATAAAGTTTTGGTGCAAAAGGGTATTAAGATATGAGTCAGCTTTACTAAGGAAGGAGAAAAAATCCGCTCGCTTGAAGTCAACTCATAACCTAACTGGGACTATTCCGAATGCAGCAAAGTGGTCAAGCGCATATGATGCCACATTTTCTACACTTGGCATGAAGTATGAACATAGGAATGATACATATTTGGCAGCGTTCCTATCATATTGGTTGTGCACTTTTATATTTCCCTCTAAGGATAGATATTTTATTCGCCCGGGAACTTTTAGAGTAGAAACCATGATGGCAGATAAGCAAACTTTCAGTCTTGCAGTTCTAGTCCTATCAAGAATTTATAATGGTCTCAACAGGGTCTACAAATCTTCCCAGCTTGAGCAACTCAGAATATCCTTTCCTATCCACTATGTGTATGGTTGCTTGCTTATTATTTTAAGACACATTTTCCACTTTCTAATGGACCATCTATTCCATAAATGACGGCATATTTTGGAGAAGGCGGGGTAAAGTACTTTGATGGAGAGCTTTCCAGAAAATGCATCCATCAAGGGGACACTGCTATTTGGAATTCAACTATGCCAAACAAGTCCTGTCCTTGTTATTTTGTGGATGATGATAAGAATGAAGAGTCAGAGATAAGCTACTTCATGAGTCTCCATTTTAACTTACTCCCCTTTAGATATGAAGGTTCATTCATACTTGAGCCATACAATCCACACCGGTTTAGCCGTTAGTTTGGGTTTTACCAAGGCTTTCTTGGAACCTTGGAAAATGATATTCGCAGTGCTTCACTAGATGAAGGACTCAAATTTCATCGAATTTGTGTATTGCATGGTTCTATGTCTAAAGCAACTTTCCCTAAAGCCGCACCTAATGTGCAAAGACATTCATCTTTAACCATTTTTCCATTTATGTAATGCATTAGTTTTAAAGAAAATAACAAAACCAAATGATAATTCATATTTCAAAACCAATTATACAAGTGGGTCGAGGTCATTATCAATTTCCATACCAAAACCAATTATTTGGGGAATCCATTGTACGCCTAAATTTGTTTACCATTCCCATTTACCCCAATGAGTGCACAACCAACAATTCATGCATAATAAATCAATAGAAATCATGGAAAAATATTCAAATTGTTCATATCCAAAACCCTCAACCCATATTTCAAAGCCAACATCAAAACCATGAACAATAAACCAATTTCAGGCCATTAATAAAATACAAGTATGGAGAAAGAGGTACATTCCATAGACGCATGAGAATTGGAAAGTAATTATGAATTTGGAACCTAGATGATATCCTGTGTTTTGAGTTTTAGAGTTGAATTGGGGATTTTTAATCTCTTAAATTGAAAGAAATAGGCTATATAATGCCTAAGGGTCGTACATAGGTGAAAAGACCCCAATAACCCTAATCCCAAATAATTAAAACAAAACTGCATGGATTCTTCATAGTGGCGCGACACGGACCTTATTGCGGAAGCTAACCTCCGTGCCATGGACCCTAACGTGGAGATTATCCTTCATGTCACGGACCATATCACAGAGATTATCCTCCATGACACAGGGTTATCATAGAGGCTCACTGCCTTCATGGTCCAAAATCACCCCAAACCCCGTCCAAAAATTTGAAACTCTCCCGGGACACCCAATTTACACGCCTAAACATAATTTAAGTTAAAATTAAATATTTAGAACAATGGAGGGCTAGAAATGAAATGCTCAAAATTTAGAGGGTGTTATATTATCCCCCCTTAGGATCATTCATCCTCGAATGAAATGATGAGCTAGGATACTTTTTGCATGACAATAACAATATTACACCAGAATCAAAAGATAAACCCAATTAATAGAAAGGGATGAACAAAATTCATATCTTATGCTCCTCCGCCCGACACATGGAACAAGAATGGGTACTTAGCCTTCATATTTTCCTCCGCTTCCCATGTGGCTTCTTCCACCTTATGGTTCCTTTAAAGGTCCTTTACTGAAGCCATATCCTTAGTCCTCAACCTACAAACTTGTGTATCCATGATCTCCACCGGGACGGACCTTCTCGTATGACAAGGAATAAAAAATACCAACACTCTCAATAGTCACCACCAAGAAAGGATCACCCAAGCATTTTTTCAACATAGGAACATGAAACACAAGGTGAATGGAGCCCAAACTTGTAGGCGATTCTAGCTCATAGGCAATATCCTCCACTTTTCTCAAAATCAAATAGAGGCTGATGTAATGGGGACTGAGCTTCCCTGTCTTTTCAAATCACATCACACCTTTCATGGGAGACACTTTCAAGAATACCTAATCACCCACATACAACTTCAACTCTCTTCGCCTCACATCCATATAGGACCTTTGGAACCTTTGGGTAGTCCTAAGCCTATCTCGAATCACCTTCACCTTTTCTATAGCTTGATGAACTAGATTAGGACTGATCATCCTTTTCTTACCAACATTGAACCACCCAATAAGATATCTATACCTCGTACCATACAACACCTTAAAAGGGGACATACCAATGCTAGAGTGGTAGCTATTATTGTATGAAAACTCTACAAGAGGCAAATTCTCAACCCAACTAACACCAAAGTCAATTACACCAGACCAAAGTATATCTCCCAAAGTCTGAATTATCCTTTCTGCTTATCCATCGGTCTGCGGGTGGAAAGTGGTGAAAAGGTTCACCTTAATCCCAAACCTCGCTAAAATAACCATAAATAAAAAGATGAGAACTGAGTACCACAATCTGAAATGACAAAAACTGAAGCACCATGCAACTTCACGATCTCCTGAATAAACAACCTTGCATAGTCCTCAATAAAATAACTAATCCTCATTGGAAAGAAGTGAGCAGACTTAGTCATCCTATCCACGATGACCCAAATAGAATAAAATTAGTTTCAAGAATGTGGAAGACCGGTAACAAAATCCATATTAATTACTTCCCACTTCAACATATGTAACTTAATTTCTTGAGACAACCCACTGATCGTCAAGTGCTTGACCTTCACTTGTTGACACATCATGGAGTTAACCACAAAATTATCCACAACCCTCTTTATGTTATTCCACTGATATATCTCATTAAAGTCATGATACATCCTTGGCGAACAAGGATGAGCCAAATATATGACTTATGAGCTTCGAAAAAAATTCTACTTCGTAGACCATCCACATCGCGAACACACAACCTTCCTCGATACCTCAAGATGCCATAACCACTAATCTCAAAAACCATAACCTTATGATTACCCATATCATCCTTGATTTGTATCAAGATAGTATCCAATATTTGATTCTCCTTCACCTCAGTGCAAAGAGATGACATCGCCACCTCTTGCACAAATACACCACCATCTTTAGAATTTAAAAGATGAATTCTAAGATTAGCCAAATTGTGAATATACTTCACCAAGTCCTGCTTTTCTTGATCCAGATAAGATAAACTCCATATATATAACCTGCTAAGAGCATCAACAACCACGTTAGCCTTACTTGGGTGATAGTGGAGGATCATGTCATAGTCCTGGAGAAACTCAAGACATTTTCTTTGCCTAAGATTCAGCTCCTTCTAGTAGAACACGAATTACAAGCTTTTATGATCTAAAGAAATGTCAACATGGACGTCATATAGATAATGTCACCAAATATTTAATGCAAACACCACAACTAGTAACTCCAAATCACGAGTCGGATGATTTCTCTCATGAAGTTTCAAATGCCTAGAAGCATATTCTCCCACCTTGCTATACTACATTAACACACAACCAAGACCCACATGGGATGCATCACAATAAATGACAAAACCATCCGTACCCTCGGACAGGTCAAAATCGGAGAAGAAGTCAATTTTTCTTTCAATTTTTTCAAATCTCCCCTCACAAGTATTGGACCATAGAAACTTCACCTTCTTCTGAATCAACTTATTCAAAGGTGTGGTAGTCAACGAGAAGCTCTCTACAAGCCTCCTATAATAGCTAGCTAAACTAAAGAATCTTCAAATGTCAGTTGGAGTTGTGGGCCTATGCCACTTCTTAACCAGTGCAAATTTTTGTAGATCCACCATGATCCTTTCACTAGAAACAACATGACCCACAAAAGTAACAACATTCAACCAAAATTCACTTTCCAAAAACTTAGCATACAATCATTGATCTTTTAGGGTCTACCACACAATACAAAGATTCTTGGTATGACCCCTCTCACTTTTCGAATATACAAGAATATCATTAATAAACATAATTATGAAAAAGTAAAAAAACTAATGGAATACTCGGTTCATGAGATCCACAAATGCCATCGTGACATTTGTGACACAACTCGAATGGGAGCCTTATCGCAATGGGCATCCCAAGTCTTACTAGGACTGGGGACCACCCCCTGTTACCTAACCTAACCACCAATATGCATACCTTGAGTAGGATGAATTCCAAACATATAACAAGGTAGAATAACTAGACAAGGATTGACTTTAGTGTAGGTCTATTCCTAGAACAACCCTACCAAGTCATCCCATCCTCCAAACCGTACCAACCAAACTATCCAGTCAAACTAATACCAAACCAAGGTCCATAAACTAGGGCATAACCAAATGAGATCCAAAATATAATATGATTAGTCCCAAATTGAAATATGATGGAACACTGAGAAATTATGTCCAATGATGTCATCCCTAATACCAATATTATGGCTGACACCCACACCTATCCCGCCCATACAAACCCATAACAGTACCACAAAGCCTCTAACTAAAAGAGAGAATATCTAGTTGGGGCATGCCCCCAACCATAGCCAAAGCCAATATCCAAAAATAAATCAAAATATCTAAAAGTATCTATAGCATAAAATAGAGCATTCTGGAAAGATGGAAGCTCACCACTTTAATCCAACAGCTGTCCCTGAGTCAATCACTATGTAGAAGGAGTAGAACATCTGGTTGATGTATAGCATGGGTATACAGCCGCCCGAAGATGAGTTAGCGGGTGAATGCTAACATGAACTCAGGATAAGGATAAAATAATGCCAGTTATAAAACCAAGTAAAAACCATCCATATGCACACACCATCCATATATATATATATAACTATCTCGGGAAAGGGAACCGGGTTTAGCATGCCATTAAAACATTTACCTGCACTGTATAGCTTTGCTGCTCTAAACCACCTATGAGCTATATGGGTTCAGCTCCCCCTGGTGAAAGGGCACCAGTGCGTGTAGCCGCACGACTAGTGAAGAAAACCTAGGATGACTAGTACATTTCCCAAATATAAAGTGTGACATCATGCACACAGTCACTTGGACCAAACCTTACATCAGCAAATATGAATTTTCAGTTTTTGTCTCCCCCGAGACCTTCATCTTCCACGATTTTGCTACACACTTTCCCCATTATTACCTAATTAAAACCATTACCAAGAAACTAACCAATCTATTAAACATTTATCAAGAAAGGCCATTAGTAGTGGTATCGTTAGACCTACTGTACTTGTAAGTTTTGTCCATACCCACCCATATATAGGTTTAAGGGATTCCATGTACCCTTTCATTGACCATATTAAACCACTTAGAGTATTACTATGTACCCTACAAGCATAACCATTTAGCCCTTTTACCTTTAAAAACTATTTAAACCATGCATAATTCCCTTATCATGTTTAAAACAAGCAAGAGTTCCATTAAAAATGATCAATGCAATGAAAACATCCTTATAGGCAATTCGTCAAACACATTGTGGGCATAATATAACCAAAACCAGTTTCAATTACTATTTAACCATTCCCATGCAATCCAATTATCAAAAACCACTAATTAAGCATGTAAATACATAATTAAAAACATGGAAACCATAACCAATCATTTATAATCAAAACTCCTAAATCATAGTTAAAAACCTTAAATCATACAATAATGAAATCATGAAAACCATTCATAAAAACCATACCTTAGTTTAAACTAACAGTAAGGGAAGGTAACATGCCTTAATTGACAAAGTAGACAGAGAAAAACCACCAACAAGATCCCCAAATTAGTCTTCTAGTTGAAACCCTAGATTCTTTGCCCAAAAGCTCTTGAGAGAATTATAGAGTGTTTGGGAAAAGTTTCTAAGTGTTAATGAATAGAATAACAGGGTAAATAGCCTCCCAAGAGAGTTAGAAGTCGTGGGACCTTATTGGGGTAAGTGGGGTAATGTCGAAATACCCCCACTTAAGTTGTATAAAAATCCCATCGCAAGGGTAAGACTGACCTTCACGAGTCGTACCCTTCGATATGAGTGGTACGCACCACCTGTATCATAAGCCTCAAACCTTGGAACCAACATAATCTAGTGTATAACTCATCATACCCAAGTTGTATTGACAACATACGATCTGTACCCTTCACCCATATTCCTGGTAGGATAGAATCGTAGAAGGTTTGAACATCGTCTACCATACGAGTCCCTAGTATGATTCATACGATGACTTATGGCAAGCCATTTTTACTCAGATCTATCTTAAGTAACCAATTCTAAGATTAAGATAAGGAAAATCCAAACCAAATGATCTGAATCCAATCATACGACTCATACCATTCAAGTTGTACCCACTCCAGTGACCAAAATCCATCCCACCAACCAACACTGGTCGGCATACGAATGGACCGTACCATTCATACCCCAATATATGGCTCGTACCCATGAGTCGTATTGTGTCCAGAGATACGAATTCCAGGATATTTTCTAAGGATCAAAACTAGGGTATTTCAGTCTTCTCCACTAGGAACATTCATCCCAAAATGATAGATAAGGTAGGGATAACCAATTCACGAGTCATTTGCATTATCAAATATATTTCTGATCTTTAACAAAGTTTTAAAACAAAGAGGCAAAGATATTAATCTTTTTGTTAACAAACTCATAAAATAAAGATATGTTGAAAAAACATACCTTCCGCATGAATCATAGGAGTAGAAAATAGATGCAGATACTTGGACTTCATATCCTTCTCTGCTTCCCATGTAGCTTCTTCCACCTTATGTTTTTGCCATAAATTATTAACCAAATCCACATCCTCGGTTTTCAACTGGCGAACCTACCTATCCAAGATTTCAACTAGGACCTTTTCATAATAAGAGAGTCTAATATACCCAACCCCTCTAAAGGAACAATTGAAGAAAGATCACTAAGACACTTCCTCAACATTAAGACATGAAATACTGGATAAACTGATCTTAAGATAGAAGGTAACTCTAACTCGTAAGCAACATTGCCAACCCTCCACAAAATCTTATAAGGATCAATATATCGGGGGATGAGCTTTCCTTTATTACTAAATTACACTACTCTCTTCATAGTAGATACCTTGAGGAAAACCTTATCCCAAACTTTAAAATCTAAGTCTCTATGCCTAAAATCTGTATAGGACTTTTGGCGACTTTGGACAGCTTTAAGCCTATCTAAAATTGCCTTTACCTTCTCCATAGCCTGGTAAACCAAGTTGGGACCAAACATATCCGCCTCCCCAAGATCAAACATAGAAATAGTAGACCTATACCTCCTATAATACAATGCCTAAAAAGGAGCCATACCAATACAAGAATGATAGCTATTATTATAAAAAAACTTTACAAAAGGTAGATGCTCAACCCAATATCCACCATAATAATTCATATAATCTAAAAGCATATCATCTAATGTATGAATAGTACTCTCCTCTTATCCATCCATCTTTAGGTAGAAAGTAGTACTCAGACTGACCTTATTCCCCAATAATTTTTGGAAAAACCTCCAGAAGTGAGACATAAATTGTATGCCACAATAAGAAATAATCGAAATAGGTAACCAATGCATCTTTACAATCTCTTGAAGAAATAACTTTGCATAATCCTCTACTTAAAAGGTAGACCTCACAGGAAAAAAGTTAGCAAACTTTGTCATTCTATCCCTGCTGACCCAAATCGAATCATATTAATTTCTAGATTGAGGAAGACCAATAATGAAATATATATTGATTACCTCATATTTTTATTCAGGCAAAAAAATCTCTTGATATAACCCTTCAGGTCTCATGTGTTCAACTTTAACTTATTGACACACTAAGTACTTGGCCATAAAATCAACTACATCCCTATTTATACTGTTCAACCAATATATCTCCTTGAGATCATGATACATCTTTGTAGAACTTGGATGAACAACATAGCATGACTCTTGCACCTTGGCCAAAATCCTTTGTCACAAACTGTCGAATTAGGAACACATAACCTCCTTTGGTACCGTAAAGTACCGTAACCACCGATATCAAATATCATCACATTTTTCCCACTAATATCCGCCTTGATTTTTATCAAGACAGGATTTAACACTTACTTCTCATTAATATCTGCACTAAGAGACGATTGAACCACTCCTTGCACAATTGCACTTCCATCCTTGAAGTCTAAGAGACAAACTCAAAGATTAGCCAAGTAGTGAATATCCTTTACCAACTCCCGCTTTCCTTCCTCTACATAAGCCAAAATACCATGGAAAACCTTCTAAGAGCATCAACGACTATATTAACCTTTCCTAGGTAATAGTAAAGACTTATATCGTAGTCCATGAGAAGCTTAAGCTATCTCCTCTGCCTGAGATTGAGCTTTTTCTAAGTGAACACATACTGTAGACACTTATGATCAGAAAAGATGTCCACATGTACACCATACAAATAATGCTTCCATATTTTCAAAGAAAATAGAACCTCCAACAGCTCCAAACAATGAGTATGATAGTTCCTCTTATGTACCTTCAACTTCCTGGAAGCATAGGTAATAACCTTCCTATTTAGTAATAAAACACAATTAAGACCTACCCGAGATGCATCATAATAGGCCACAAACCCATCATTGCCTTTCGACAATTTCAAAATTAGATCTAAAGTAAGCTAATCTTTTAACTTTTCAAAAATTCCCTCAAAAGTATCGGACAAAGAAAACTTAACCTTTTTCTGAGTCAACTTAGTCAAAGGGGCAGCTATCGATGAAAATCTTTTCACAAAATGCCTATAATACCCAGCCAAGCCTAAAAAGCTCTGGATGTTGGTTGGATTTATGGGTTTAGTGTACCTTTTAAGTATAGTAACCATTTATAGATCCACTATGATCCCCTTACTAGAAATAATATGGCCAAGAAAAGTCACAGCGTTCTGCCAAAACTCACACTTAGAGAACTTATCATACAACTGTTATTCCTCCAAAGTCTGTAATACCATATGAAGGTGATTAGCATGATCCACCTCACTTTTGGAATAAACCAGAATGTCATTCATAAACTCAATGCCAAAGAGACCTAAGAACTACCTGAAAAGCTAGTTCATCAAATCCATAAATACTATTGGGGCATTAGTCAATCTAATCGACATTACCAAAAACTTACAGTGCCCATATCGAGTACAAAAATCCATCTTAGGGATATTCACCTTCCTAATCTTTAGATGATGATACCCAAACCGAAGATCTATCTTAAAAAAGAATTTGCCACCTTAAAACTGATTAAATAAATTATCTATCCTTGGGAGATAATATTTGTTATTGACCATCACATTCAACTATCTATAGTTAATGCATATCTGAAGGGCACCATCCTTCTTGCACACGAACAACACCAGTGGACCCTATGGGGATGAACTAGGATGAATAAACCCCTTATCTAGAAGATCCTTTAGTTGCTCCTAAAGTTCCTTAAACTCAGCTGGAGCTATTTATAAGGAGGAATAAATATTGGATGAGTGTTGAAACCAAATAAATACCAAAATCTATTTCCTTATCCAGAGGAACAATATGAAGATTATAGCACCCTAGGTTTTGACCCTTAAAAAATTTCTTAGAATTCTAGTCTCTAGACCTAATACAAGCCGTATGATGGGGTATGAATAGGATGGCCCTATCGTATCTGACCAGAGTTGGTTGGTGGGATGGATTTTGATTACTGGAATGGATACGACTTAAGAGTACGAGTCATATTAGTGGGTACAGATCATTTAGTTCCTTAACTTTAATTTTAGACTTGGTTACTTATGTTGGATCTCAGTATGAGTGGCACACTGTGATACGTAAGCCAGGGTACAAGTTGTACCATAGACTTGTATAGTGGATAGTGTCAAAATCTTCCCTGGGTTTAATCTGCCAGAGGTACAGATGAAGGGTACAAATCATATGCTTTGGATACGACTTGATTAGATGAGTCATATATTTTATAGTATTGGATCCAAAGGTTGAGACTAGGATACGAGTGGAGGCTACCAATCATATTGGAGGGTATGACTCGTGAGGGCCAGTTGTACCCTTGTGATGGGATTTTGGTGCAACTTAAGTGGGGATATTCTGTACATTTCCCCAATTATCCTAATAAGGACCCACAACTTCTAACATACTTAGGAGGTTATTTAACCTATTATTCCATTCAGAAACACTTAGAAACTCTTCAAAAATACTCTATAATTCTCTCAAAAGCTTTTGGGTAAGGAAAGCTAGGGTTTAAAGTAGAGGTTTAATTTGGGGATTGTTTTGGTGATTTATTTCCATCATCATCTTTGGTTAAGGCATGTTGTCTTCCCTCATTGTTAATTCTAACTATAAGCATATTTTTTATGAATGTTTTCATGTCTTCATTGATTGTATAATTTTGGTATTCAAATAAGAATTGGGGGTTTTGATATTAAATGGTTGGTAATAGTTTTCCATGGTTTTTAATTATGCTTTATGTGCATTATTGGTGGTTTTGGATAATTGTATTACATGGGAATGGTTAAATGGTAATTGGAATTGGTTTTGGTTATATTATGTCCCCAATGTGTTTGACAAAGTGCCTATAAAAATATTTTCATTGCATTGAGTAATTTTAATCGAACTCTTGCTTATTTTAAAACTTGGTAAAGGAATTTTGCATGGTTTAAATGACTTGGAATGGTACATGGATAAATAGTTATGCTTTTCGGGTATATGGAATCCCCCAAGTGGTTTAATATAGAAAATAGAAGGGCACTTAGAAGTCCCCTTAAACCTATATATGGATGCCTATGGATAGTACTTGCAAGTATGGCCGGTATGACATTACCACCCCTAAATGGACTTGGTTAATAAATTGTAAATGGATTGATTGGTTTCTTGGTAATGGTTTTAATTAGGCCATAATGGAGAGATATGTAGTAAAGCCATGGAAGGTGGAGGTCCCGAACGAACCAAAATTGGAAACTCATATTTGACGATGTGAGGGGTTGTCTGGTGATCATGTGCATGATGTCATACTATATTTTGGGGGATGTACTATTCACCCTAATTTTTCTTCCCTAGTCGTTCGGCTACACGTAATGGGACCCTTTCAGTGGGGGGAGATGAACCAATATAGCTTGGGGGAGAGTTAGGATGGCAAAGCTACATAGCCTAGGTAAAGGTTTTAAATGCATGCTAAACTTGGTCCCTTTTCCTGGCATGGATATATATATATATGTATGGTTGTGTACATATGAATGGTTTTACTTGGCTTTATAAATGACATTATTTTATCCTTATCCTAAGATCATGCTAGCGTTCACCCGCTAACCCATCTATTGGCGGATGTATACCCATACTATGTAGGAATTGGTCGTTCTACTTCTCTTACATAGTGATTTACTCAGGAATTAACATTTGGACTAAAGTGGTGAGCTTCTATCCTTTTGAAAGGCTTTATTTCATGTTATGGATATTTCTAAACACATTGATTTTATATTGGATATTGGTTTTTGCCATGGTTGGGGGCATGTCCCAGCTGGATTTTTACTTCTCTTTGGTTAGAGGCTTTGTGGTACTTCTATGGGTTGGACTAGGCGGATTAGTTTGGTGTCGGCCTTGAACTTTGAATAAGATGGTGGGCTAACATCATTGGATATAATTTCTCACTATTCCATCATATTTTATTTTTTGCTTAGTTATATTATATTTTGGAATTTATTTAGTTATGGCCTGGTTTATGGCCTTTGGAATGGTTTTGTACGGTTGGGTGGTTGGTATGGGTTGTTTGGACTCGGTTGGGTCTGTCACAATTATGATCCTATACTAGATTATTCATGTGGAGCTGGTTCACTATCTGGTTATATGCTTGAAATTTAGCCAACTTAGGGTATGCATCTGGAGGATTGGGTTGGGTAACGAGGGTGGTATCCGGTCCCGATCAGACCTGGGATGTACATTATGACAAGGCCCCTGGTCAGGTTCATGGTTCATGGTCAATTGGGAGTCCACAAAGCCATGCCAATTATAGTCCTTTTTTGGGTGTGTAGTGCACCATGCTTATAAGGGAGAGTCTACAAGGCATTTAGGAATATCTCACTTTCTTTGTATTCTATTTTCAAGCCTTGAGTCTCAGTCCTAGAATCTTCTCTAATCTTTGTTTGTTCATCTTTGAGATTATGTCTCATAGATCTACGACACAAGAAAATTCTTTTATCCCATTTAGAACTAATGATGAAGGGGTGTATCCTACTTCTGGGGTTCATCTTCGATCTCACAGTCATATTCCTAATAGTTCTAGAGTTCCATCGGTTGGTACTAGTACCTCTCAAAGTGAGGTGACTAATATAGAATTCCATCAGTCTATTCGTGTTATTGCTCAAGTAACCATTGCTGAGGCTGAGCGGGGTGCGACTGGTGCCCTATCTGCTGAGGCCACAAGGGTTGGCCAATTTATGAAGATAGGTCCTCCTACTTTTTCTGGAGTGAAGGTGGAGGAGGATACACAAGGCTTCTTGGATGAAATTGAAAAGATATTTTGGGTGATTCAGGATACCAATGTGGAGGGGGTAAACTTTATAGCTTATCAACTCAAAGATGTTGCATATTCGTGGTATGAAGAGTGGGATAGGGATAGAGGTGATATGGAAGAATTAGTATTATGGGATACTTTTTCTAAGGCCTTCTTAGATTGTTTATTTCCCCAAGAGTTGAGGGAAACAAATATGGAGGAGTTTGTGAACCTCAAGCAGGGGAGGATGTCTGTCTAGGAATATGCCTTGAAGTTTTACCAATTTTCAAGGTATGCTCTTAATTTAGTGTCTGACGTGAGGGGAAGAATGAGGAAGTTCATTTTTGGGTTGAATCAATATTTGATTTTAGAGGGCTTGCCTTTCTAATTAAAGATATGGGCATCTCTATATTGACTATTCATATGCAGCAGGTAGAAGACGAGAAGAGGAAATTGTTAGAGTTTGAAGATTAGTAGGGTAAGGGAAACAAGTTTTCTACCTAGGAAGGTGCTCAGTATTTGTGCGGTCGGGATGGTGGAAAATGGCAAAAAAAGAAGTGAGGGAGTTCTGGTTGTTTCTCATTTTACTAGTGCTCCTTACCAGTCAGGTGATAGACGTTATCAAAGTGGTGACAATTTTCGAGCACAGGATGCCCAATCTCTGGAAAGTGGAGGTTAGTCTATTTCTTCATACCCTTCTTGTCGATTATACAGTTGTCCTCAGTGGGGTTATTGCAATGAAGAAAGGGACAAATGTTTCAAGTGTGTCTAGATAGGCTATTGGCTCAAGGATTGTCTGGTTAATAAGGTTTCTACGTGGGCGAATAAGATTTCTGTGGATTCATCTTCTTCTCCTATACCTGGCAATATTGCATCTACTTCTATTACTTCTCCTAGTTCTAGTATGGGTTGGAACAGGTTATGTTCTTTGGCATCTCGACAGGAATCTGAGGCATCACCTGATGTCATTACTTGTATGTTTTAGCTTTTCTCTCGTGATATACATTATTTTCTTGAATCGAGGTCCACTCTTTCATATATGAATCCTTATGTGGCTATATCTATTGGATTCAATCCAAAAGTTATTTTGGATCCCTTTTTATTTCTACCCAAGTAGATGACTAGGTTATTGCTAAGAGAGGCTATAGGGGGCATGTGGTATCTCTTGGTGGCAACCAGTCCTTGGTGGATCTATTTAAGTTGAGTATGGTTGATTTCTATATCATTCTTAGTATGGATTGGTTGCACTCTTATTATGTATACTTGGATTGTCGGACCCGTAGGGTTATCTTTAGGTTCTCGAGTGAGCCAGTAATAGAATTGGGGGGTGGTTATTAAGCTCCAAAGGGGAGATTTATTTATTATATTAGAGCTTGGAGGTTAATCTCCAAAGGTTGTCATTATCACATGGTTTGGGTTAAGGATTCTAGCTTGAAAGGTCCTTTTTTCCAGTCAATTCCAGTGGTTAATGAGTTTCTTGAGGTGTTTCTGAATAATCTTTCTAGTGTTCCTTCGGATAGGGAAATTGAGTTTGGTATTGAGCTAGTTCCGGACACTCGTAGAATTTCTATTCCTCTATATTGATTGGCTCCGGCTGAGTTGAGGAAACTCACAGAGAAACTTACGGATCTCCTGGATAAGGGGATTATTCATCCTAGTGTATTTCCGTGGGTTACACCGATGTTGTTTGTGTAATGACCCGAACCTGGTACCTAGAACGCTACATGGTGCTCATGACCCCGAAGGACCACAAACTAACCCATGACTTATATCTATAACTAAGTGCTGCATAATATGATGTAAAAATGTAAAATTAAAGTATGAAAGGCCATAAGGTTAAAAATATGATAAAACATAATATCTAGAAATACAGTACATCATTACCAAAACAACTGAAATAAATATGAACATGCTATAGTCTGAAAGCCTCTAGACTGTATGGATAAGGAGTTGATGGGACATATTCCTACATAACTATAACTACTGAAATAACTAAGTACTAAAGATATGATATAATCAAATCATAAAATCCTCGAATGATGAGGACGCACTGCTGACTCTGACTGCTAAAACTGGAATGTTACTGATACTTTGGAACTCGTGCTTCTAAACCTATGGTATAAAAATACCATGGCAAATATGCGTCAGTACAATTGAACGTACTGGTATGCAAGTGAGGTAGGCTGAATGCAAAGGGTTCATATGCATGAACAATGCTAATTAACTGAATAACATGATCGTGAGAATACATACATGAGTCTGTAACTATAACTAGATTCATGACTACTACTGACCACTAAGTCTGAATACTGATAACACGAGTAACTGATAACTGATATAACTGATATAACTAATACTAGGCGACTGTGTCTAACAGTCTAGGTTTTGATGGAACTAGCTGAGTTCTGTACTGAGTTGAGTTACTGTATCTGATAATCCTGGGTTTTGTAGAACTATCTGAGTTCTATTATTTAAATTGGGTGACTATATCTGACAGTCCTGATTCTATAACTAAAACTATGGTAGAATTTATCTAACTGACATGACCCTTTTTCTAAATAGTTTTGGGGTCCAACCTGTAACCCCAGTTGGAAGGGTGTCAATACCGTGCCATTGGTAAGGACAAGCTATGAGAAATCTCTTGTCTAACAGGTACTCTAAGGAGAATAGTGGGACCCTCATATAATAGGTTTAGCCACCTCATCTACCCTTAACTAGCGAGTTTGATGTCTCAAACTACGCTGGCTACATAATTTTGGAGTGCAAGGATTGCATCTAAGAATCACACCCTTTACTAACAACTGAGTTCCCATCCTTGGGCTCACTCGGTGCTGAATACTACTCCTATCTGAATAGACAATGAACATGATTAACTGAACTAAACTGGACTGAGTTCATTTAGTTCCATTAACTGACAAAATACTATTGAGATCTAATAACTAACTGAGATTAGTGAGATTATTGAGTTTTTCTGAGTCACGTAACTGACTGAATTCTACTGAGTTCTGAAACGGGCTGAGAATACTACTAATCATAGCGTGACTGAGATTTATCATGAAACCGATGCTGGATCTAGGCACACATCTAAGTTTTCATGTACAAGTACACCCAAGACTCGATAGCACGAAACAGATAAGACATGACACTTCTTGAACACAACCATGGTCAATAATTCATAGTACTATCATTTGGGACTTTCATGAAGTATTTGCATACCACAAGCTTTCACATAAATAAGAATGCATATAAACATGTCATAATTCCCTAAGCCTAATCTCAGGAGCATTCAATCTATTACAAGGAATGACAAAAGCATGGGCATCATTTTGAACATAATGGTAACATGAATTCATCATTTAGGTTCTGTTGAGTTATAATGCACAAGTAACTTTCTCTTAGGTATTTTATTAAACACCTAGTATGCATAACTTAGAGCTTAGGCATGATATCAAATTAATACCACATGATTCCCTAATTCAAGTCAATTTCATAAATTTTAACCCACATACTAGCGTAGTTTCATAAACAACACATAAAAATTCCAACTTGGGAATCCTACAACAATAACTACATGAACATAATCAATCCACAACATAAACATCATAATTCATAATTTAAAATTGGATTCTTGGGCTTCATGGTTGAAAGGAATCCATGAATGAACACTTAACATACCTTGGATGGACAATTCTTGAAAACTAATGGTAGAATTTCTTGAATTTGAAGATCCTATGAAAACCTTAGACTTGTTCTTGTGAGAACATGAGAGTAACAACAATATTGTGGTGAAATAAAGGATAAATCTTGTGTTATAGTCTTATATAATGGTGGGAAATTGACCCAATTGCCCTTAAAAACATAGACATTTAATGACTGAAACTGGTCATCGATGCGATTGGCGATGCGGTGCATCGATGAATCAATATGATACCCGATGCATCGCGCCATGATCACACTAAGCCTCAGTATTTTTTCTGGCAGTCCCTGCAATAATGTTAACCAATAAAATAGGCAACGCGACACACCAGGATTGCGTTGACCCACTATTTTGGGATACAAGCATGGTCTAAACAAGGTTCAAAAAACTTGAAACTTGTCTGGGAACACCTAGTGACCTCTATGATCAAGAATTAACAAAAATACAGACCATTAAAGGACATTAAGGTAGCAAAATGAGATTGCCAACTTTCGAAGGCCAAAAATAAAATGTCTGAGAATTTAGCTAGAATTTTCTATGTATGGGACCCCCTTGATAAGCTTAAAGGACCGGTTTAAGCTTAGAAATTTTGCAGGGTCTTACAATATCTCCCTCTTGAGAATATTCATCCTCGAATGAGACTGACTGAGATAGGGAAAATACAAACTAAAGTATATATATGACATGAATAACTAAAACATGATTTCATGACTGACATGACTGATAAACTCAATATATCATACTGAACATGCATATCTGATGCATGCGTAACTGATTCATGAATGCATGACTGAGATTTCTAATAATCTTAGTTTCTCATAATAAGGATGCATATCTGATGCATGAATATGTAACTAACATGATGCATGGATATATGAATGAATTTGCGATGGTATTTGATACCAAGTTTATAATAGATTTCTGAGCATAAAACTGAATACCAAGTTGGTAATGAAACCAAACATGATAACTGAGTAAGCTTAAATAAAACTATTACTTTAGGCTGAGTCTGAGTTAGCAAAAAAGAGGTGAGGATACTTGGTCCGTATATCTTCTTCTACTTCCCAAATAGCTCTCTCAATGGACTGATTTCACCAAAAAACTTTGACTAGAGGAACTTCTTTGTCCCTCAGTCTACGAGTCTGATAGTCAAGAATTTCTACTGGAATCTCTTCATTAGAGAGGATGTTCTGAACATCAATGCCCTCTATACGGAATACAACTGATGGGTCACCTATGCACTTCATGAGCAAAGAGACATAGAACACTGGATGAACTGAGGCTAGATCTAAAGGCAATTCGAGCTCATAAGCTACCTTGCCGAAATGACTGAGAATTTTAAAGTGACTAACATGTCAAGGACTGAACTTTCTCTCCTTATTAATCTCTTCACTCCCTTCACGGGAGAGATCTTTAGGTAAACATAGTCACCAATCTCAAACTTGAGATTCTTTCTGTGCATATCTGCATAAGACTTCTGTCGGCTCTAAGCAACCTAAAGTCTTTCTCTGATAAACTGGACTTTTCTAAGGCATCAAATACTAAGTCAAGCCCTATAACTGATGCCTCACTAACTTTGAACCAATCGATTAGAGATTTGTATCTCCTACTATAGAGAGCTTCTAATGGAGCCATCCAAATACTGGAATGATAGCTGTTGTTGTGTGAAAACACAATAAAAGGAAAGTGATCATCCTAACTACCCTTGAAATCAATTGCACACGCTCATTGCATATCTTCTAAAATCTGAATGGTCCTTTATGCTTGGCCATATATTTGGGGATGAAAGGCTGTACTGAGATAAACTTGGGTACCAAGACCCTTTTGGAATGCTTTCCAGAAGTGAGAGGTGAATTGGGTAACTCTGTCTGAAATAAGGGACAATGAAACATTGTGTAATTTGACCAACTCCCTGATATAGAGTTTGGCATAATCCTCGGCTAAATAAAAGGTATGGACTGGAAGAAAATGAGTTGATTTGGTCATCCTATCTATAATGACCCATACTGAATCATGCTGGAGATGAGTACGCAGCAAACTCATCACGAAGTCCATGTTCACTTCTTCCCACTTCCAAGTAGGAAAACTGAACTCCTGTATGGACCCACTAGGCTTCTGATTCTTTATCTTAACCTACTAACATGTAGAGCACTTAGACATAAACTCTACAATATCTCTTTTCATCCTACTCCACCAATAAATCTCCTACAAGTTGTAGTACATCTTAGTGGCTCCTGGATGAATAGAGCACCGCGCAGTATGTGCTTCTACGAGAATTCACTACCTCAAGTCATCTACACCTGGCACACAAAGACGACCCTTACAACGCAAAATACCATCTCTCCCTTGGGAGAAAACCTTTACTTACTAATATTTCACTGATTCTTCCAACTTGATTAGAATGGGATCTTTATCTAATTTTTCTTTTACCTCAGAAACTAGAGATGATTCTAAACTGTTCTGAACCCATGTACTACCTTCTTCTGAATCGACTAGGTGGACACCTATTCTGGAAAGCTGATGGACTTCCTAAGCTGACTTCTTCTTAATGTCCTCAGCATGAGCAACACTACCCATAGACAATCTACTAAGGGTATCGGCCACTACAGTGGCCTTGCCCAGATGTTAAAGAACACTTATTTCATAATCGTTCAAGATCTCCAACCATCTTCTCTGATGGAGGTTAAGATCTTTCTGAGAAAAGACATACTGAAGGATCTTATGATCTGTGAACATATGTAATACCCCATACTTTCTCCTAGCTAATTTCATCTCAAGAATGTCTAGTATTAGATTCTAAATTGAATGATGATTATTCCATGAGTAATTTTCATTGTTTTCACTTTTTTTCATATGGAAAATTTGATAAGCTTTCCATCAAAATAAGATCCGCCCAAATCCGATAACCGGGTCAGAAGTTATGACTATTTCAAGTTCCCATCGTAAAATAGAGCCATATTAGTCTGTGGTGTGCCGCGCCACAAGAGGACATGGCATTTGGAAAATTTTAGTAGGGTTCCATAATTATGGCGTATCATGCCAGGGCCCAAATTTAGAATTGTCCTTTTCCAGTGTCTTAGCATGATTTTTTCCACGTCGCACCAAAGTTGCAGGTCGCAAAAAAGGGGCAACATGATTGCTCCACATCGCACCATCCCTCAGTTTCCCAATTGTTAAATTCCAGTGACACGGTGCAAAAGCGCCACGTCGTGCGAGGGTTTCAATTTGGAAAATTTTTACTGAAATTACAAGACGCGTCCAAGGATAAAAGGGTCAATTTACCACCCCTATTTAAGCCCTTTAACAAGTGATTCAGCCACTTTTTACCCAAAATACACTCTTTTCTCTCAAAAACCTATTAAGAACAAGCTAGGGTTTTCATAAAAGATCCAATTTCAAGAAAGTTTCTCTGTCGATCTTCACGAAATCACGAACTAAGGTATGCGTAGTGTTCATTCATGGACTCCTTTCATCTATGAATCCCAAGAATCTCTTTTCTAAGTTTAAGTTTATGGATTTCTTTATGAATTTCATGTTAAGTTTGTTTTGTTTATGTTCAGAATGATTAATTGAATTCAAATCCATGTTGGGTGATCCATTTTATGTGGAATTGATTTGTATAGATGTATATTCATGTGAACCTATGAATAAATCTAGATGATGAAATTAGAGATCCATCATGATGATTAATTGTTATATAATTTTGTCTACATGTGCTATGCCTACCATGTGTTTGATTAAATTCCTAGATGAAGGAACAATGCCCAACTAGTATGATATCATGAAATCTCCATCTATGTACAAGTTATGCCTATCACATGTTTTGATGGAATGCTTCTATAAATGTATTATGGATTATGATGTTAGTTATATGTTCAAGTAAGTTATGCTTGGTCAATTTTTCTTCGATCGAGTCCTGGGGGTACTTGTACCCGAAATATTAGTTGTGTGCCTTGAGCTATGTCATGTTTCCACGATACTCTCAGTCAATTTATGAATCCTTAGACTTTAGACAGTCTTATGACTCAGGAAATCTCCATGATCTCATAAACTCAGTCAGTTGTCAGATATCAGTAATATTTCGTCAGTCAACAAAATTTAGTAACCCAGTCCATGTTCAGTTTAATAAATTATGTTTAGTGTCTATTCGATTGGGAGTAGAAATTAGCACTGAGTGAACCCAAGGATGTGAACTCACCTATTATATATGGTCTGATTCTTAGAAGTAATCCTTTCATTCCAGAATTATGTAGCCAGCATAGGTTGAGATATCACAGCCTGCTATATTAGGGTAGATAAAGTGGCTTACCCTGCTATATGAGGGTTTCCACCACTCTTATTAGAGTTACTAATTATATTAGGGTCCCTCACATGTTGTCCTTACCAGTGGCGCGATATTGACACCCTTTCAATCAGCGCATAAATCAGACCCTAATCATCTATAATGCATTATTTGGGGGCATGTCGGTTAGATAACTACCTCCCATAGTCTCAGTAAAAGAACTAAGATAGTTCTTTAGAATTCAAGACTGTCAAACATAGTAAACTCGAATATAGTATAAAACTCAGATAGTTCCATCAGATTCAGGATTATCAGATACAGTCTCTCATGCTATCAGTTATATTCAGATTCAGTAATCATGTTATCACAGTATTAGTGTTAGTTGTTATGTCCCATGCATGTATTCTCACACTTATGATAGTTAGTCAGTTATTATTATTGTTCATGCATATGAACCCCATGCATTCAGCCTACCCTATATGCATACCAGTACATTCAAAGTACTGACACATTTGACCTATGATGTCTTATACCATAGGTTCAACAACGTAATCTCTAGATTAGCAGTAATTCTATTTTCAGTAGTCAAAGTTAGAAGTGAGTCCTCATTATTCAAGGAAATGATTATTCCCTATTATCTCATTAATTTGTTTATTAGTTAGAGTTAGTTGGGGACATGTCCCATCAGCTCCTTACTCAGACAGTTTAGTCAGTTAGAGGCTTTCTAGACTATCATGTTTCAAACTTTAGTTTTTTTAGCTTTGTTTTGGGTATTATATTACCCTACACAGAAGTTATATTATTCATATTATGTTTAGTATTGAACCTTATGACCTTTTAGTGAATGTTTTTGCATTATTATGTCATATTATGCAGTGTACAGGTACAAATATCAGTCATGGGTTAGCTTGTGGTCATTCGGGGTCATGAGCACCATATAGCATTCTGAGTACCAGATCTAGGGTATTAAAAACTTAGTATCAGAGTCTAAGGTTCAATAGAGTCATAGGAAGTTTGAAAGCCACATCTAGTAGAGTCTTGTACATGGGTGTTGTGCACCACATTTATGTACAGGAGGCTATAAGATGTTTTAGGAATAGTTTCCTCTCTTTCAGTATTTATGTCATGCCAATGAGTATAATCTCAAGTCAATCTCTTAGTCTAATCTGTTCTCCCTTTTTTCTATAGAACATGCCTCCTAAAAGAAGAAACGGAAATTAGTTAGCCCCTCAGCCCGAATATCCTTTGGGCGAACATGTTTCTTAAGTAGAGTTCTGAGCTATATTCACTACTCTTGCTAACTCAGTTGCTGCTTAGAATGAACGAATAACTATCATTCCGAAAAATCTAGTGTCCAATTCAGCTGCTGCCAGGATTTGGGATTTCACCCAAATGAATCCTTCATCCTTTCTCGGGTCTAAGATAGATAAGGACCCTCAGGAATTCCTAGATCAGGTTCAGAAGGTTATAGACATAATAGGGGTTACTTCTAGTGGGTGTACTGAGCTAGCTATATATCAGTTGCAGGATGTGTCTCATACTTGGTTCAGGTAATGAAAGTTAAAGAGCGCAGATGATGCAGGGTCAGTTTAGTGCGAGGAGGTTTCTTCAACATTCCTTGATGGATTATTTCCCCTAAAGCTTAGAGAATCTAAGGTTCTAGAATTCATCAACCTCAGGCAGGGCAATATGATTGTGAATGAGTATTCTCTTAAGTTTACTCAATTACCCAGATATTCCTCTCACGTGGTTGCAGATAGCAGGGCACACATGAGTAAGTTCATTTTAGGGGTGAATGATAGCATGGTTAATGAGTGTAGATCCACCATATTGAATAGTGACATGACTTTAGCCAGGATTATGACTCATGCTCAGCAGATAGAAGAGCAGAAGGTTAAGTAGAGGGAGAAGCTGAATAAGAAAGCTAGGACAGGTAGCTTTAATTTTAGTCAGCCTAAGTTAAACAGAGGTAATCGCTCTCGGATTCATCCTACATCATTAGTTTCAGCTTCTTTTCTAGTCAGTGCTCCAGTTCCTAAGTTCAGAGATGGTAACAAAGATAGAGCACCAGGCTCTAAGTACCGAGGTAGTGTTAGAAGTGCCCGCACCTATCCTGTTTTCTAGACTTATGGCAAACAGAATCAGGGTATTTATAGAGATGGAAGTGGTATTTGTTTCGGATATGGCAAGCTAGGCCACATAGTCAGAGACTATCCTCAGCCAGATCCTTAGGGTTAAAAGAATCACTCCACAACTCAGTCCAGTCGCCCAAATCAGCAGGGTGCCACCACCAGTGCTACTAGTGGGCAATGCCCAATTTGTCTCTATGACCTTCAGTCCCAACAAGATTAGGAAAGTTCTTCTGATGTAGTTGCTAGTATGTTACAGATCTTTCATGTGCATGTTTACACTTTGCTAGGTCCAGGAGCTTCTTTGTCTTTTCTTACTCCTTATAAAGCAGTCAATTTCAGAATAAGTCCTAAAATTCTAGCAGAGCCTATTTCAGTATCTATCCTAGTGGGTAAAACCATCATAGCTCGGCGGGTATACATGAACTGCCTAGTTATGATATTTTAGAAAGTCACTTCAACAAACTTAGTTGAATTAGAGATGATTGATTTTGACATCATTCTTGGCATGGATTGGCTTCATTCCTGCTATACCACAGTCGACTACAGAAATAGAATAGTCCAGTTTTAGTTTCCAAATAAACCCATCCTTGAGTGGAAGGGTAGTGTATCCGCTTTCAGGGGTCAACTTATTTCCTACCTTCGGGCAAGGAAAATGATATCTAAAGGATGTGTCTATCATCTTGTTTGAGTTAAGGACACTAGTTCTAAAACTCCCAGCCTTGAATCAGTCCCAGTAGTGAATGAATATTTAGATATCGTTCCCGAAGATCATCTAGGAATTCCTCCCAAATGGGAAATAGAGTTCAGTATTGATCTTCTTCCAAATACTCAGCCTATCTCTATTCCACCATACAGAATGGCACCAACAGAACTTAGAGAAATAAAATAACAATTGAAGGATCTCTTAGATAAGGGATTCATCAGGCCCAGCATTTCCCCATTGGTCGCTACAGTATTATTTATGTGCAAAAAAGACAGTTCTCTCAGAATATCTATAGATTGCTGCTAACTCAATAAGTTCAAGGTCCAAAACAAGTATCCTCTTACCAAAATCAATGACTTGTTTGATCAACTTAAGGGTGCCAGTTATTTCTCTAAGATAGACCTCAGATCTGGCTATCATCATCTTAGAGTCAGAGAATGTGACATTCTAAAAATAACATTCTGTACTCGGTATGGTTATTTTAAATTCTTAGTTATATCCTTTGGTCTTACCAATTCCCCAGCCACTTTCATGGACTTAATAAACCATGTGTTCAAGCAGTACTTGGATATGTTCTTCATAGTCTTCATAGATGATATTCTAGTCTATTCCCGCAGTGAGCGCAATTATGCAGACTCTCAAAGATCATCAGCTATTCACTAAATTCAGTAGTTGTGAATTTTGGTTAAGGTCAGTAGTATTCCTAGGTCATATCATTTTTGGTAATGGCATTAGAGTTGATTCTCAAAAGACTAAAGCAGTAAAAAACTAGCCCAGACCTATCTCTCTGTCAAATATTAAGAGTTTCTTTGGTTTGGATGGCTATTACCGATAGTTTGTTGAAGGATTTTCTTCTATTACATCCCCTATGTCCAGATTGACTCAGAATAAAGTCAAGTTTTAGTGGTCAGATCCTTGCGAGAAGAGTTTTAAGGAGTTGAAGACTCGACTCACCTCAGCTTCAGTCTTAGCTCTCCCAGATGGTTTAGATGGGTTTATAGTGTATTGTGATGCATCCAGAGTAGGTTTGGGTTGTGTCCTCATATAGCATGGTAAGGTCATAGCCTACGCCTCCAGATAGCTTAAACGCCATGTGAGGAATTATTCTACTCATGATCTTGAGTTAGCAGGCATAGTATTTTCCTTAAAGATTTGGAGGCATTATCTATACGGTGTTCTTGTAGATGTGTTCACAGATCATAAGAGTCTTCAGTATGTCTTTTCTCAGAAAGATCTCAATCTCCATCAGAGAAGGTGGTTAGAGCTCTTGAAAGATTATGACATGAGTGTTCTCTATAATCCGTAGAAGGAAAATATAGTGGCCGACGCTCTTAGTAGACTGTCTATGGGTAGTGTTGCTCATTTGGATGACAGTAAGAAAAAGTTAGCTTAGGAAGTCCATTATATTGCTAGACTAGGTGTTCGCTTAGTAAATATAGATAAGGGTGATATATGGGTTCAAAGTAGTTCAGAATCATCTCTAGTTTCCAAGATGAATGAAAAGTAAGATAGAGATCCCAGCCCTGTTAAGTTGAAAGAGTCAGTTCAGGATCAGAAAATAAAGGTTTTCTTGGAAGGGGAAGATAGTGTTCTTCGTTGTCAGGGTTG
Organism: Capsicum baccatum var. pendulum; assembly: GCA_030864225.1. Lineage (NCBI taxonomy): Eukaryota > Viridiplantae > Streptophyta > Magnoliopsida > Solanales > Solanaceae > Capsicum > Capsicum baccatum. The sequence continues at coordinate 6,579,771 of CM061558.1, forward strand.
TCTCTGTGTTCCAGGTGTAGATGACTTAAGGGGAGAATTCTTGCAAAAGTGCATGGTGCGCGCTACTCCTTTCATCCAGGGGCCAAAAAAATGTACCGCGACTTGTGGGAAATCTATTGGTGGGGTGGGATGAAGAAAGACATTGTAGGAGTTTAGTATTCCTACTTGGAAGTGGGAAGTTGTGAACATGAACTTCGAGATGGGTTTTCCTCAAACTCGTCATCAGTATGATTCAGTCTGGATCATTGTAGACAGAATGACCAAATCAGCTCATTTCCTTCTAGTTCATACCTTTTATTCAGCTGAGGATTCTGTTAAACTCTACATCAAGGTGTTGGTCAGATTGCACGTTGTTCCGTTGTCTATTATCTCAGACAGAGGTACCTAGTTCACCTTTTATTTCTGGAAAGCATTCCAAAATGGTCTTGGTACCCAAGTTCATCTCAGTATGGCCTTCATACCTAGATAGATGATCAGGCAGAAAGGACCATTCAGACGTTAAAAGTTATTCTAAGGGCGTGGCAATCGATTTCAAGGGAATTTGGGATGACCACTTAACTTTGATTGAGTTTGCATACAATAACAACTATCATTCAAGTATTTGGATGGCTCCATTCGAAGCTCTCTAAGGTAGGAGATTTAGATATCTAATTGATTGGTTCTAAGTTAGTGAGGCATTAGTCATAGGGCCTAACTTAGTATTCGATGCCTTAGAAAAAGTCTATTTAATTAGAGAAAGACTCCGGGCTACTCAAAGCCGATAGAAGTCTTATGTAGATGTTTGTAGAAAAGATCTTGAATTCAAGATTGGTGACTATATCTATCTAAAGATCTCTCCCATGAAGGGAGTGAAGCTATTCGGCAAAAAAGGGAAACTCAGTCCCCGATATGTCGGTCCCTTCAAGATTCTCAGTCAATTCGGCAAGGTATCTTATGAGCTTGAATAGCCTTCAGATCTAGCCTCAGTTCATCCAGTCTTTCATGTCTCTTTGCTCAAGAAGTGCATAGGTGACCCATCAGTTATAGTACCTATTCATAACATTGGTGTTCAAAACATTCTCTCTTATGAAGAGATTCCAGGCAAAATTTTAGACTATCAGACTTGTAGATTGAGGAACAAAGAAGTCTAGTTAAAGTTCTTTGGCGAAATCAGTCTATTGAGGGAGCTACTTGGGAAGCAGAAGCAGATATACGTACCAAGTATCCTCACCTATTCTTCTCCAACTCAGATCAAGCTTAAGGTAACAGTTCTTCTTAAGCTTACTCAATTTCATGTTCAGTGTTCATCACAAACTTGGTATACAACATCTTGCTCAAGTTCCCATTATAAACTTGGTTTCAAGTACCATTGCATATTTAGTCATGCACTCATGTATCAGTTCAGTTATGTAATTATGCATCAGACATGCATTTTTATTGTGAGAAACTTAGTTCTTCAGAACACTCAGTCATGCATTCATGAATCAGTTACACATGCATCAGATATGCATATTCAGTATTGTATGTTCAACTTGTTAGTCATGTCTATCATAAGATCACGTTACAGTTATTCATGTTCAGTATGTATGTCAGTTGTCTTTTCTCCCCTCTCAGTTAGTCTCATTTGAGGACGAATGTTCTCAAGGGGGAGATATTATAATACCCCATACTTTTTCCTAGCTGATTTCATCTCAAGAATGTCTAGTATTATCTTCTAAATTGAATGATGATTATTCCATGAGGATGTTTTACGATTTTAAATTTTTGTCATGTGGGAATTCAATAAGCTTTCCATCAATATAAGATCCACCCAAATACAATAACCGGGTCAGAAGTTACGACTATTTCAAGTTCCCATCATAAAATAGCACCATATTAGTCAGTGGTGCATCGCGCCATAAGAGAAAATGGCATTTAGAAAATTCCAGTAAGTGTCCGTAATTATGGCACGTCACGCTAGGGCCCAAATTCAAAATTATACTTTTCCAGTGTCTTAGCGCGATTTCCTCTGCGTCACACCAAAGTTCTAGGTCGCAAAAGAAGGGGAAACATGATGTCTCCACGTCACGCCATCCCTCAGTTTCCTAATTGTCAAATTATAGTGACACATCACTCCATGGGTTTAATTTGGGAAATTTTTATTGAAATTACAAGATGCGTCCAGTTAAAAGGGTTAATTTACCACCCCTATTTAAGCCCTTTAATATGTGATTCAACCACTTTTCACCCAAAATATACTCTCTTCTCTAAAAAAACTCTCAAGAACAAGCTAGGGTTTTCATAGTAGATCCAATTCCAAGAAAGTTTCTCTATCAATCTTCATAAAATCACGAACAAAGGTATGCGTAGTGTTCATTCATGGACTCCTTTCATCCCAGAAGCCCAAGAATCTCTTTTATTAGTTTAAGTTTATGGATTTCCTTATGAATTTCATGTTGGGTTTGTTTTGCCTATGTTGAGAATCTTTTGTTTCATGTTGTTTTGTCAAATCCGTGTTGGGTGATCAATTTTATGTGGACTGATTTATATAAATGTATATTCATATGAACCTATGAATAAGCCCTAGATGATGAAATTAGAGATGAATCATGATGACTAATTGTTGTATAATGTTGTCTACATGTACTTTCCTACCATGTGTTTGATTAAGTGCCTGGATAAAGGAACAATGCCCAACTCGTATGATATCATAAAATCCCCATGTATGTGCAAATTATGCCTATCATTAGTTTTTATGGAATGCTTCTATAAATGTATTATGGATTATTATGTTAGTTATATGTTCAATTAAGTTATGCTTGGTCAGTTTTCCTTCCATCGAGTCCTGGGGGTACTTATACCCGAAATATTTGTTGTGTGCCTAGAGCCATGTCATGTTTCCATGATACTCTCAATAAATCTATGAATCCTAAGACTTCAGACTATCTTATGGCTCAGGAAATCTCCATGATCTCATGAACTCAGTCGGTTGTCAGATATCAGTAATATTCCGCCAGTCAACAGAATTCAGTAACTTAGTCCATGTTCAGTTCAGTAAATTATGTAGTGTCTATTCAGATGGGAGTATCAATTAGCACCGAGTGAACCCAAGAATGGGAACTCACCTATTATATGAGGGGGTGTGATTCTTAGAAGAAATCTTTGCATTCCAGAACTATGTAGCCATCATGAGTTGAGATATCATAGCCTACTATATGAGGGTAGATGAGGTGGCTTAGCCTGCTATATGAGGGTTCACACAGTTCTCACTAGAGTTACCTGTTATATTAGGTTTACTGACATGTTGTCCTTACCAGTGGCGTGGTATTAACACCCTTCCAATCAGGGCATAGATTGGACCCCAATTCAGCTTTAATGCATCATTTGGGGTGTGTTGATTATATGACTACCTCCCACAGTCTCAGTATCAGTCTCGGTAAAAGAACTTAAATAGTTCTTAGAATTCAGGACTATCCAATACAGTGAGCTTGGATACAGTACGAAACTCAAATAGTTCCATCTGATTTAGGACTGTCAGATACAGTCACTTATGTTATCAGTTATATTAAGATTTAGTAATCATGTTATCACAGTATTAGTGTCAGCTGTTATGTCCCATGCATGTATTCTCACTCTCATGATAGTTAGTCAGTTATTATTATTGTTCATGCATATGAACCCAATGCATTCAGCCCACCTCACATGCATACCAGTACATTCAAAGTACTGACACATTTGTGCTATGATGTCTCATACCATAGGTTCAGAGACACGAGCTCCAAATCAGAAGTAGATTATAGTTTCAGTGTTCAGAGTTAGAAGTGAATCCTCATCATCCGAGGACATTATTCCCTAATATCTCATTAATTAGTTTATTAGTTGGAGTTAGTTGGGGACATGTCCAATCAGCTCCTTACTTAGATAGTTCAGTCAGTTAGAGGCTTTCTAGACTATCATATTTCAGACTTAACCATTTTTATTTTTGTTTTGGGTATTCTATTACCCCACACAGATGTTATATTATTCAGATTATATTAAGTATTGAACCTTATGGCCTTTTAGTGTATTTTTCCGCATTATTATGTCATATTATGCAGTTTACAAGTACATATACCAATCATAGGTTAGCTTGTGGTCCTTTGGGATCATGTGCACTGTGTATCATTCTGAGTACCAAATCCAGGGAGTTACAACACATCTATATGAACACCGTATAAGTAATTCCTCCAAATCTTTAAGGCAAAAACTATGGTTACTAACTTAAGATAATAAGTAGGATAATTCTTCTCATAGGGTTTAGGCTGTGTGGAGGCATAGGCTATGACCTTACCATGCTACATAAGGATAGAACCCAAGCCTACTCTGGATGCATCACATTACTCTATGAACCTATTTGTATTATCTGGAAGATCCAAAACTGGAGCTGAGGTAAGTCGAGTCTTCAACTCCTGAAAATTCTTCTCACAAGGATCTGACCACTAATACTTAACTTTCTTCTGAGTCAATCTAGACATAGAGGATGTAATAGAAGAAAATCACTCAACAAACTGTCTGTAATAGCTAGCCAAACCCAAGAAGCTCCTGATATCTGATAGAGATACAGGTCAAGGCTATTTTTTTAATGCTTTAATCTTTTGAGGATCAACTCTAATGCCATCACTGGAAATGATATGACTAAGGAATGCTACTGACCCTAGACAAAATTTGTACTTACTAAATTTGGTGAACAATTGATGATTTCTGAGAGTCTGCAATACTATTCTGAGATTGTCTGCATGATCACGCTCACTGCGGGGTAAACAAGGATGTGATCTATGGAGACTATGATGAACATGTCCAAGTACTACTTGAACGAATGATTCATCAAGTCCATTAGAGCTTCTAGGGAATTGGTAAGACCAAAGGACATAACTAAGAATTCGAAGTGACCATACCTAGCATGGAAGGCTATTTTCGAAATGTCACATTCTTTGACTCTGAGCTGATGATAGCCTGATATGAGATCTATCTTGGAGAAATAGCTGGGACCCTGAAGTTGGTTAAACAAGTCATGAATTCTGGGAAGTATATACGTGTTCTTAACCATGACTTTATTAAGTTGACGGTAATCAATGCACATTTTGATAGAATCATCTTTCTTTTTCCCGAATATGACTGGTGTGCCCTATGGGGACACATTGGGTCTGATGAATCCCTTATCTAGGAGGTCGTTCAAATATTCTTTCAATTCTTTAAGTTCTGTTGGTGCCACTCTGTATGGAAAAATAGATATAGGCTAAGTATTTTGAAGAAGATCAATGACGAATTCTATTTTCTTTTTGGGAGGAATTCCTAGAAGATCTTTAAGAAAGACATCTGAATATTCATTCACTACTGGGACTAAATTGAAATTGGGAGTTTTGGAATTTGAGTCCTTAATTCGAACAAGATGATAGAGACATACCTTAGATATTATTTTCCGTACCTGAATATAGGAAACAAACTGAACACTAAAAACATAAGTACTGCCTCTCTACTCTAGGATAGGTTTATTCAGAAACTGAAACTGGATAATTCTATTTCTGCAGTCGACTGTGGCATAGAAGGAATGAAGCCAATCCATGCTGAGAATGACATCAAAAACAGTCATTTCTAAATCGACTAAGTCTACTGAAGTGACCTTCTAAGATACCATAAGAGGACAGTTCCTGTATACCCATCAGGCTATGATAGTTTTATCCACTAGGGTGGAGACTGAGAATGGATCTACTAGAATCTCAGGACTGACTTCAAAATCTATTGCTATATAAGGAGTAACAAAAGACAAAGAAGCTCCTGGATCTAGCAAAGCGTAAACATACAAATAAAAGATATGTAACATACTAGTAACCGTATCAGGAGAATTTCCCTAATCCTATTGGGAGTGAAGAGCGTAGAGTCTATTTGGGCGTTGCCCACTAGTAGCATGGAAGTGGCACCCTGCTAATTTGGATGACTGGACTGAGCTGAGGAATGGTTATGCTGACCTTGAGGACATGGCTAAGGATAATCTCTGACTCTGTGGCCTGGCTTTCCTAATTCAAAGAAAATATCACTGCCAGCTCTGCACGTACCCAGATGGTGCTTGCCACATATCTGATAAAGAGGATAGGTTCAAGTACTGCTAATACTTCCCTGAGACTTAGATCTTGGCTCCTTATCTCTTTTGCTGCCTCTAAATTTTAGCATTGGAGCACTGGATGAGGAAGGAGCTAGAATGGATGACTTTGGGTAGAACTGAGAATGACTTCCACCCTCTGGCGTGTGCTGAGCAAAGTTAAAACTACATATCCTTGCTCTCTTATTCTTCTTCTCTGTCATCTTAATCTTCTTCTCTTCTAATTGCTGATCATGGATAATAAGCCTGTCTATGTCTATCTTACTAATCAACATTGAAGATCTGCACTCATTTACCACACTATAATTTAACCCAGAAACAAACTTACTCATCTTAGCTCTGCTGTCTGCCACTACATGAGGAGCAAATCTAGCTAGTTGAGTAAATTTAAGAGAATACTCTTTCACTATCATGTTGGCCTACCCGAGGTTGATAAATTTTAGCACCTTAGCTTTCCTCAACTCTAGGGTAAAGAATCTATCAAGATAAGTAGTGACAAACTCCTCCCACTCTATAGGCCCTATGTTACTAGTCCTCTATACTTTCCACTGTTTGAACTATGTGCAAGCCACATCCTGCAATTTATATGTAGCTAGCTTAAAAATCTCAATAGGTGACACCCTCATGATATCTGTAACATTCTAAACTTGATCAAGGAATTCTTGAGGGTCCTCATCTAACTTAGACCCAAAAAAGAATGGTGGATTCATTCAGGTGAAGTCCTGAATCCTAACTGCTGTGGTGTTGGCCATTGGGTTGTCCAGAATGATAGATGGTCATTTATTCTAGGAAACAACTGAGTTAGCAAGAGTAGTGAATGAAGCTCTGAAATATGCATGAGAAATATATTCGTCCAAGGGATCTGCTTGGATGTGCTGAGGGGCTGACTGATTTTGGTTTCTTCTCTTAAGAGGCATGTTCTGTAGAATAAAGAGAGAAACAAATTAGACTGAGAGTTAAACTTGAGCTCATGCTCACTGTCATGACATGAATATTGAAAGAAGAGAAACTATTCCTAAAACATCTTATAGCCTCCTGTACATAAATGTGGCGCACAACACACCCATGCATAAAACTCTACTAAATGCAGCTTTCAGACTTCCTAGGACACTATTGAACCTTAGGCTCTAATAAAAAGTTTGTAGCACCCCAAATTTGGTACCCGAAATGTTACACGGTGCTCATGACCCTGAAGGACCACAAGCTAACCCATGACTGATATCTGTAATTGAGCATTGCATAATATGATATAAAAATATGGAATTAAAGGCTGAGAGGCCATAAGGTTCAAATATATGATAAAACACAACATCTAGAAATACGATACATCATTACCAAAATAACTGTGAACATGCTATAGTCTGAAAGCCTCTAGATTGTTTGAATAAGGAATTGCTGCGACATGTTCCTAACTAACTCCAACTGCTAAAATAACTAAGTACTAAAGATATGAAATAATCAAATCATAATATCCTCGAATGATGAGGAGTCATTACTGACTTTGACTGCTGAAACTGGAATGCTACTGATGCTCTGGAGCTTGTGCTTCTAAACATATGGTATAAAACACCATAGCTTAAATGTGTCAGTACGAATGAATATACTGGTATGCAAGTGAGGTAGGCTGAATTAAAAGGGTTCATATGCATTAACAATGCTAACTGATTGTATAACATAATCGTGAGAATACATACATGAGTGTGTAAATGTAACTGGATTCGTGAGTACTACTATCTACTGAGTCTGAATACTGATAACACGAGTTATTGATAACTAATATAACTGATACTGGGTGACTGTGTCTGATAGTCTAAGTTTAGATGGAACTAGCTGAGTTCCGTACTGAGATAAGTGACTATATCTAACAGTCTTGGGTTCTGTAGAACTATCTGAGTTCTATTACTAAAACTGGGCTATCATATATGACAGTCCTAATTTTGTAACTAAAATTGTGGGAGAATTCATTTAACCTATATGTCCTTTTTTAAATATATTTGGGGTCAAACCTGTAACCCTCGTTGGAAGGGTGTCAAAACTGCACCACTAGAAAGGAAAATTTGTGAGAAATCCCTCTTCTAACAGGTACTCTAAGGAGAATGGTAGGACCCTCAGATAATAGGTCTAACCATCTTATCTTCCCTAAACTAGTGGGTTTGATGTCTCAACCAATGCTGGCTATGTAGTTCTGCAGTGAAAGGATTGCTTCAAAGAGTCACACCCTCTACAACAGGTGAGTTCCCATTCTTGTTCTCACTCAGTGCAAAATCCTACTCTGATATGAATAGATACCGAACATGATTAATGAATTGAACTGTACTGAGTTTATTGAGTTCCATTAACTAACAAAATACTATTGATATCTGATAACTGACTAAGATTACTGAGATTACAGAGTTTTCCTGAGTCATGTAACTGGATGAATTCTATTGTGTTCTGAAACTAACTAAGAATACTACTAATCATGGCGTGATTGAGATTTATCATGAAACCGATGTTGGCTCTAGGCACCCAACTAAGTTGTTGGGTACAAGTACCCCCAAGACTCGATAGCATGAAACTGACAGTCATCACAGTTCTGGAACACATAACCATGGTCAATAATTCATAGTACTATCATTTGGGATTTTCATGAAGTATTTGTACACCATAATTTTTCACCTGAATAAGAGATAAACATGTCATAATTCCCTAAGCCTAATCTCATGAGCATTTCATTAATCTATTACAATGCATAAAAATAGCATGGGAGTCATTTTGAACATAATGGTAACATGAATTCATCATTTAGGTTCTGTTAAGTCATAATGCACAAGTATTGTTCTCTTATGCATTTTATCAAACACCTAGTATGCATACCTTAGGGCTTAGACATGATATCAAATTAATACGACATGATTCCCTAATTCAACTTAATTTCATAAATTTCAACCCACATATTAGCGTAGTTTCATGAACAACACATATAGATTCCAACTTGAGAATCCTACAACAATAACTACATGAACATAATCAACCCACAACATAAACATCAAAATTCATAATTTAAAATTGGATTCTTAGGCTTCATGGATGAAAGGAATCCATGAATGAACACTTGACATACGTTGGATGGAAAATTCTTGAAAACTAACGGTAGAATCTCTTGAATTTGAAGCTCTTATGAAAACCCTAGACTTGTTCTTGAGAGTATTTGAGAGTAACAATAATATTTTGGTGAAATAAGGGCTGAATCTCGTGTTTTAGTCTTATATAGGGGTGGTAAATTGACCCATTTGCCCTTAAAAACACGCATATTTAATGACTAAAATTGGGCATCGATGTTATTGGCGATGCGGCGTGTCGATGCATCAATGCGATATCCGATGCATTGAACAATGATCGTGGAAAGCCTCAGTAGTTTTTCTGGCAGTCCCTGCAACAATGTTAACCTGTGCGATAGGCGACGTGGCGCACCAAGATTGCATTGGTCCATTGTTTTAGGACAGCAAATGTGGACTAAATAAGATCCAAAGAATCTAAAACTTATCTGGGAACACCTATTGACCTCTCTAATCATGAATTAATAAAAATATAGACCATTAAAGGACATTAAGTTGGAGAAATGAGATTGACAACTTTTGAATGCCAAAAATAAACTAAGTCTGAGAACTTAGCTAGACTTTTTTGAGTGTGTGACCCCCTTGATAAGCTTAAAGGAATGATTTAAGCTTAGAAATTTTGCAGGGTCTTTCAATTTGTGCACAAGAAGGATGGTTAATTCGGATGTGCATTGACTATAGGCAGTTGAACAAGGTGACGGTCAAGAAAAAGTATCCTTTTCTAAGGATAGATAATCTGTTTGATAAGTTGCAAGGTGTCAAGTTCTTTTCTAAGATAGATCTTTGGTCTGGGTTCCATCAGCTAAAGATTACAGAGGTGGATATCACTAAGATGACCTTTCGTACTTGTTATGGGTATTTTGAGTTTTTTGTATTGTCATTTAGGTTGACTAATGCTTCAATGGCATTTATGGATCTGATGATCATGATTTTATGTCAATATTTGGATCTCTTTCTAATTATGTTTATTGATGACATTCAAGTTTATTTAAAGAGTAAGGTGGATCATGATAATCACCTCCGTATGGTGTTGCAAACCTTAAAGGAACAATAGTTGTATGCCACGTTCTCTAAATGTGAGTTTTATTTGAATGCTGTAACTTTTTTGGTAATATTATTTCTATTGAGTGGATTATGGTGGATCCGCAAAATGTTTCTGTGGTGAAGAGGTGACCAATACCCATGAATCCATCTAATGTTAAGAGAATTTTGGGTTCAACCGTGTATTATAGGCGGTTTGTGGAATGCTTTCATCAATAGCTACTTCTTTGACTAAGTTGACTTAGAATAAGGTCATGTTTTCTTGATCAGATGCTTGTGAAGGGAGTTTTGGGAAGTAAAAGAATAAGCTAACTTTGACTTCACTTTTGTCCTTGCCAAAAGTTAATGATGGGCTTATGGTCTATTACGATGCATCTCGGGTAGGGCTTGGTTGTGTTTTTGTAATACCCCTCAAAGTTCTCTTCTAGTCTGGGCCTTAGAGCGTATCCAGTAAAGCAAAAAATCTGAGTCTAAAAGTTTCAGAAGTATCTTACCAAGTATGAAACACTTTGGATCATCTGTAATTTCCCTAATTTCTACTTTTATTCATGTAAACCATTGAACAAGATTTCCATCGATACCAATTTCATCAAAATCCAACATCAGACGAAGAAGTTATGGCTATTTTACTGAGCATTGTCGGAATACCAGGTTTGACGGTCGATCTAATGGACTGACAAGTCCTTATTGGACAATCAAGTGTCCCATCAGACCAACACAGAATATCCTATTCACAGACCCCAAGTGAGTGATGATCTGGTGGACCATCAGATTTCTGACGGACCGTCACTTCGACCATTACTCTGAGGCAGAACATCCCAGTTTTGGTACTTGAGTGATGGATGACTTGGTGGACCGTCAGTCCCTCTGGCGTACTGTCAGGTTGACCATCACAAACCACGATCAAAATCTCTTATACAAATTTTAGAGGGGCATTTTGGTCTTTTCCACATCCTCCCCCAGCTCTATAAATACCGAGCCAAGTGCCTTCAACTTTATTTTTCTCTCTTCCACCCAAAAATTAGGGTTTCCAATGTTATCGAGTCCTGGGGGTATTTATACCCAAAAAATAGAGCTGTTGTCTAGAGCCCGTGTCAGTTTCTCGATAATTCCAACCGAGCCATGATTTTCAGAACTAAGTGAACAATAGAACTCTGTATCCTCAGACAAGTGCGAAGCTTAATGATTTGAATAATCAAATCAAGCTATGTATCATCAGTCAGATACCGTTACTCAATATTATTTCTGTTAGATATGGAACCAAGTAATCTTAGTGTATTTCAGCCAGATCATTTAAGAAGCATGATCATGTAAACAAATTCAGCTTATTGTGTTTATTCTAAGGATTCAGTGAGAGTATTTTAGTTGGGAGTAGAAACTAGCACCGAGCGAGGGAAGGGATGTCGATTCTTCCCATCAGAGAGAGAGGCCAAAGTCGTTAGTAGAAATCCCTAAACTCCAGAACTGCATAGCTAGCATAGGATATAGGAGTTCCCATCAGTAGAGGCTTTCACCGTCAGAGAGGTTGACTATTATATTGCCTTAGGTCAATTTTCTGCGAGGGTCATCCCATCAGAGAGGCTTGACCAGAGAGTGAGTCTTTACCCGTAGCACGGTATTAATGCCTTTCTAGCTGGGGTTACAGGTTAGACCCCACCTGTGGTAGGTCGAGGCATGTTGGTTAAGCGATAACTTCCCATAGTTGCAGTTTTTGTATCAATCTTCAAAAGTTAAAATCGTATGGTACATTCGTCTATCTCAGTAAGGAACTTAGATAGTTCTATTGATTCATAGACCATCTCGTCAGATAGGCTTGGCCTTATATACAGATGCTTACTATCATATTTAAAGATCTTCCATCACAGAGGATTGATATCCTTCTCAGAATTTGTAGCGTATTCTTATTGTCGGATTAAGATATAATCCTATTTTTTTATCATTGATAAAGCTTCCAAAGTTATCTGTTAGAAAAATTGAATCTCTAATTCTATCAATTGAAAGAGGTATGCTCAGAACTCAGCCTTTGATATAAGTATACTCAGATCCTCAGTTATCAGTAGCAGATGAGTCAGTGGTTCAGTATCTTAGTGATGGTAGTGAGTTTAGCTCGCAGTAAAGTGGTATCCAAGGTCAAGTATCTAGAGTTGTGATGATTATGAGTATAATTTATGCATTCTGGTATGTGTGGTTATTTTCGTGCGGTATTCTCATGATCATTTAGGTTATACATATTTTGCATGCATGATCCTTGCATTTAGCCTTATGTCGTCTACATACTCGGTATATTTTGTGCTGACGCATTTGTACTATGGTGTCTCATTTGACACCATAGGTTAAAGGCACAGGACCTAGAGTATCATCAGTAGATCATTCCTAGTCAGCAGCAGTAGTAGTGAGTCTTCTTCTTTTGAGGATGAGTTTCAATTTTAATTACTATAATTAAAATTTTATTTACTTTCAGTTGATAGAGTTAGTTGGGGAACTATCCCATCAACTCCACAGTTCAGTTAGATTAGAGGCTTTTCAGATGCATATATTGTATAGTATTTAGTTTTATAGTTTGAATATTTATAGACGTGTTGAACCTTATGGCCACTTTCTGCATTTATTTTAGATATTATGCAGTGTATAGGTACAGATATCTGTAAAAGGGTTAGCTTGTGGTCCTTCGGGGTCACAAACACCGTATCAGAGCCTACGGTTCAAAAGTGTCCTAAGGTGTCTGAAAAGCCACATCTAGTAGAGTCTTGTGTATGGGTGTGTAGCGTGCCACATTTATGTAGAAGAGGCTATAGGATGTTCTTAGGAGAAGTTTCCCTTCTTTCAGTAATCATTTGGTGTGAGTGAGCATGAGCTCAGGTTGATCCTCTTTCTAATCTACCTTTTTCTTTCAATTACAGAGTATGCCTCCCATAGAAGTTTTGTTCGTGGGGTCAATGATCAGCCTCCTCAACCAGTAGGACTTGATAATGAGTGTGTCACATGCAGAGTTTCGAGTAGCCTTTAGTCGCTATCCCAAGCTGTGACTAATGTTCAGGGCAACTGTCAGGCTACAGTCCCACCTCAGCAAGATGGGAATTCCACCGCAGTTAGTATTAGAAATTTCATGTAAATAAACCTGCCAGAATTCTTTGGGTCAGTAGTAGGTGAGGACCTACAGCTTTATCTAGAAAAGGTAAAGAAGATCACCCAGATTATGCACGTCTCTGAGAAGGAGAGTGTGGAGTTTGAAACTTATAAGTTAAAGGATATTGCTCATGATTGGGTAGTGAACAGCAGTTAGGATTAGAAATTTCATGTAAATAAACCCGCCAGAATTCGTTGGGTCAGTAGTAGGTGAGGACCTACAGCTTTATCTAGAGGAGGTGAAGAAGATCACCCAGATTATGCACGTCTCTGAAGAGGAGAGTGTGGAGTTTGAAACTTATAAGTTGAAGGATGTTACTCATGATTGGGTAGTGATGTGGGAGAAGAGTAGAGGGGAGAATGTAGTTTCTGTGACTTGGTCAGAGTTTCAGAGTACCTTTCAAGATAGATTCTTTTCACTTGAGATGAGAGAAACTAAGGTAGAAGAGTTCATGAACCTAAGTCAAGGTTCTATGAGTGTGAAAAAGTATTGTCTTAAGTTCAAACAATTAGCTAAGTATTCTCCTGACTTGGTAGATGACCCTAGAGCGAGCATGAGTAAGTTTCTGGGGTTTCAAATTATGTGTTAAAAGAGTGTAGAGCTGCTATGATAAATAGAGATATGGATCTTTCTAGGCTAATGATGCATGCACAATAAATTGAGGCAGACAAGATGAAAGAAATAGAGAGTGTGAGTAAGAGATCCAAGATAAGTAGTTGTGGTTTCTCGCAGTCAGGGTCCCAGGTGGCAGTGGTTCTTAGCATGGTTTGAGATTTTTAGTTCTAGCTCTATCTTTAGCTAGTGTACCCGTACCTGTGTTTGGGGGTGTCAGATTCGAGGGAGCGCCAAGCTCCAAGGCCCAGATTAGTGCTAGTGGTGTTCATACCCATCCGCTTTGTGGAGAGTGTAGCAGGCACCACTGAGGCATGTGTAGAGCCGGTAGTGATGTGTTCTTTGGGTGTGGTGATCCATGCCATAGAATATGAGACTATAGAGTGTTAACAGAGAGTGGTAGACTCCGTAAGCTTCAGGATCGTCTTGATCATGAAGGTCTCCCCGATATAGACCCGGGTATGTTATGAGCCCTTCATCTATATGACATGCATTGTTAGATCCATCGATTTCATCTTGAGCATTATATGTTAGCATGAGTTTTAGATCACAATTGGTCAATTATGACCTAGGCGGTAAGTTGCCCATGCACCGCTTTAGTATTTCAGCAAAGTGTGTTTAGAGGGACATAGGGTCCCAAAGGGGAGATACCCCATAGTTTTACGATGTTTGCATATCCTTAAGTTTATTTAGATACATGTTAATATTCTTCTAATGAATCTAGCATCATTGATCATTGTATTGTCAGTCGTGCTTCCGAAGGTCAGTTCAGTTAGATATTCATGCATTAGATATGGACGTTCAGTAGAAAGAGTTCATCTTGTTAGTGCGTGTTCAGACATGCAATCATGAGATCAACCCAGCTATGAGTCCATGCATCATATTTTCATGCATGCTATGAGGATTCAACTCCAAGTAGCTTCAGTCGAGTGTTCCATGTGTTAGAGATGCGTGCCCAGTATGAGTACTCAGTATGTTAGTCATTCTAGTTGTGCAGTCATGCCTTGAGATGTTTCTATTTCTTGAGTAAGTTATAGTGATCAGTATTCCCAACCTACCAAGCTACATTCGAGGAGGAATGTTCCCAAGAGGGAGATAATATAGTACCCCGCAAAGTTCTCATCTAGTCTGAGCCTTAGAGTGTATCCAGTAAAGTAGAAAATCTGAGTCTAAAAGTTTTAGAAGTATCTTACCAAGGATTAAAAACTTTGGATCATGTGTAATTTCCCTAATTTCTACTTTTAGTCATGTAGAGCATTGAAAAAACTTTCCATCAATACCAATTTCATCAAAATCTGACATCAGATGAAGAAGTTATGGTCTTTTTACTGAGAGTTGTTGGAATCACAGGTTTGACAGTTGATATGACAGATCGCAAAGTCCTTGGTGGACCGTCAACTGTCCCATCAGACTAAGGCAGAATATCCCATTCCTAAACCTCGAGTGACGGACGATCTAGTGGACCGTCATATTTTTGGCGGACCATCACTTCGATCGTTACTCCGAGGCAGAACATCCCAGTTTTGGTACTTGAGTGACAGACGACTTGGTGGACCGTCAGTCCCTCTGATGGATCGTCATGTCTACCATCACAGACCCCGATCAAAAGCTTCTAGACATATTTTAAAGGGGTATTTTGGTCTTTTCCACATCCTTCCCCAGCTCTATAAATACCAAGCCAAGGGCCTTCAACTTTATTTTTCTCTCTTACACCCAAAAATTAGGGTTTCCAAAATCAAAATACTCTCTTCTTCTTTCATGAAATTCAAGAGAGATCAAGAAGGATCTAGAGAAATCAAGAACTCCTTTCAAGAGCCTTCAAGAAAAGAAATTCTCAGGTATGTAGATGTTGATTCTTGGGTCTCTTTCATCCAAGAAGTTCAAGTACCTTTTTTAAACTTAAGTATTTTATATTTTGTGATATTCCATGATTTTTATGAGTTGAAGTTGATGTTACTTGTGTTGTTGAGTTTGGATTCCTGAATGTTTGCAAGATATATGGTCTTTGACCCTAGTATGTGGAATTTATGTTATGTTGTGATGAGCCCTTTTAAAGTGGGAGTCTATGTGAGGTGTTCATGACATTAGGATGTAGAGATGGTTGAATAAGTATAGTATGCACCCCATAGGTTGGATGAAAGGCTGAGGTAAAGCATAGAGGGGCATTGTAGTCTGTTAAAGAAGAAACCCAAAGTTGTGGGCTAGTCCATGCATACCTAGTGTTTGATAAAATGCGTTAGTGAGTGGAATGATCCATAATAATAATATGGAATCCCCGAGTAGGTGTAGAACCAGACATGTCTAGTGGTTGTCGAAAGACCGTAGCGAGTAAGTTGAGATGAAATAACGGTAAATCTCCCAAGTGAGTACTGTTTGATTTATTTTAAGTTTTGATACTTACTAAGTGGTTAGAAAGAGAGTAATGATTTGATAGTGTAAAGTTTTCCTGAAATCTCGCGATTTCTAGATATATGTCGAGACCGATATAGGTGTGAAGTACTTGATGCAAGACTTCATTGAATGGGGTATAATTTAATAGCATGTCTTCCGTAAGGTAGTTTGTGATGATGAATCGATATTGATGACCCCCTAAATGTTCGGAGCGATCCTTTGGTAATCATGATGGTGAATAGAGGTTTATATTTCCTAAATCTAAATGATAGATGTGATGCCGTAAGGTTTGTGAGGGGGAAGTATTTTATGATTCTAAAATGCTTAGAGTGACCCCTCGGTAGTTGTGATGATGAGTAGAAGTTTGTAATTCCTTGGAGGCTTGAGGTGATGTTCTAATGATTGTGAAATTGAATATATGGCATGATTTCTGAGTTTCTTGTGAATATGCCTGAATGATGGTAATGATATATGAATGCTTGTGATACTTGAATGAATGATGATGCTTTACTTCTATGTTACCGAGTCTTGGGGGTATTTATATCCAAAAAATAGAGTTGTTATCTGGAGCCCGTGTCAGTTTCTCGATAGTTCCAATTGAGCCATGATTTTTAGAACTTAGTGAACTATAGAACTCCATATCCTCAGACAAGTGCGAAGCTTAATAATGCTCAGTAATTTCAGTTATCTGTGTAATCTCTGTATCGTTAGTAATATAGCCTCAGATCTATACTAAGACTAGTCCTAATGGAACTCAAGTGATTCAATTCTAATCTTAGAAGTGATTTGAATAATCTAATCAAGCTATGTATCATCAGTTAGATACCATGACTCGATATTATTTCTGTCAGATATGGAACCAAGTGATCTCAGCGTATTTTAGCCAGATAATTTGAGAAACATGATCATGTAAACAAATTCGGCTTTATTGTGTTCATTCTAAGGATTCAGTGAGAGTCTTTCAGTTGGGAGTAGAAACTTGCACCGAGCGAGGGAAGGGATGACGATTCCTCCCATCATAGAGAGAGTCCAGAGTCGTTAGTAGCAATTCCTGAAATCCAGAACTGCATAGCCAGCGCAGGATATAGGAGTCCCCATCAGTAGAGGCTGTCACCTTTAGAGAGGTTGACTATTATATTGCCTAAGGTCAACTTTCTGCGAGGGTCATCCCATCAGAGAGGATTGACCCAAGAGTGAGTCTTTACCCATGGCACGGTATTGAAGCCCTTCCAGCTGAGGTTACAGGTTAGACCCCACCTATGGTAAGTCGGGGCATGTTGGTTAAGTAACTACTTTCTACAGTTGCAGTTTCAGTATCAATCTTCAGAAGTCAAGATCATGTGGTATAGTCATCTATCTCAGTAAGGAACTCAGATTGTTCTATTGATTAATGGACCATCCCATTAGATAGGCTTGGCCTCATATACAAATGCTTACTATCATAGTTAAAGATCTCCCATCAGAGAGGCTTGATCTCCTTCTCAGAATTTGTTGAGTATTCTTGTTGTCGGATTCCGATATAATCCTATTCTCTTATCATTGATAAAACTTACGAAGTTATCTGTTAGAAAAGTTGAATCTCTAATTCTGTCGGTTGAAAGCGGTAAGGTTAGAACTCAACCTTTGATATAAGTATACTCAGATTCTCAGTTATCAGTAGCAGATGAGTCAGTGGTTTAGTATCTCAGTGATGGTAGTGAGTTTAGCTCGCAGTAAAGCGGTATCCAAGGTCAAGTCTTTAGAGTTGTGATGATTATGAGTATGATTTATGCATTTTTATATGTGTGCTTGTTTTTGTGTGGTATTCTCATGATCATTTAGGTTATACATATTTTGCATGCATGAGCCCTTGCATTTAGCCTTACCCCATTTACATACTCGGTACATTTTGTGCTGACGTATTTGCGCTATGGTGTCTCATTTGACACCATAGGTTAGAGGCACAAGACCCAGAGTATCATCAACAGATCATTTCAAGTCAGCAGCAGTAGCAGTGAGTCCTCTTTTTTCGAGGATGAGTTTCAATTTTCTATTACTGTAATCAAAATTTCATTTACTTTCAGTTAATGGAGTTAGTTGGGGACCTATCTCATCAACACCATAGTTCAGTCAGATTAAAGATTTTTTAGATGGATGTGTTGTATAGTATTCAATTTTATATTTTGAGTATTTATAAATGTGTTGAATCTTATGGCTAGTTTCTGGATTTATTCTAGATATTATGCAGTGTACAGGTACAAATATCAATAAAGGGTTAGCTTGTGGTCCTTTGGGGTCACAAGCACCGTGTGACATCTCGGGATTGGATCTCGGGGCATTACAGTTTTGATTTAGCATAGAAAGGTGATTGCCTATACTTCCAGGTAGTTGAAAGTATAGGAGATGAAATATCCCACTCATGATTTAGAGTTGTTGGCGGTTGTGTTTTCTTTGAAAATATGTTGGCATTATTTGTATGGTGTTCATGTGGATATTGTTTCTGATCATAAGAGTCTACAGTATGTGTTCCCTCAGTAGGAGCTTTATCTCAGGAAGAGGAGATGACTTGAGCTTCTCAAGGACTATGATATGGGTCTTCACTATAACCCAGTTAAAGCTAACATAGTTGCTAATGCTCTTAGCAGGTTATTAATGAGGAGTTTGGCTCATGTGGAGAAAGGAAAGTGAGAATTGGTGAAAGATATTAACCGCTTGGCTAATCATAGAGTTTACCTCTTGGACTCCAAGGATGGTGGTGTGATAGTGTAAGAAGTTATTCGATTGCCTCTTGGTGTAAAGATTAAGAAGAAACAATTTCAAGATCCTATCTTGATGAAAATAAAGAGTGACGTTAGTAGGCAAAAGATAGTGGTGTTTGAGATCAGTGATGATGGTACTTTACCATACCAAAGGAGGTTGTGTGCTCCTGATATTAACAGATTTCAATAAAGGATTTTGGCTGAGGCGCATCAATCACACTATGCTGTTCATCCCATCTTGACTAAGATGTATCATGATCTTAGGGGGATCTATTGGTAGAATAGAATGAAGAGTGATGTGTCTGATTTTGTGGCCAAGTGCATAGTGTGTAAACAGGTTAAGGTTGAGCATATAATTCTAGGAGGGTTGTATAAAGAAATTGATTTTCCCAAATAGAAATGGGAAGTGATCAGTATGGACTTTGTTACTGCTCATCCTCAATCTTGGAATCAATATGATTCAATTTGGGTCATCGTGGATAGGATGACTAAGTCTACCTAATTTTTGCCAGTGCGGACTACCTTCTCAATGAAAGATTATGCGAAACTGTATATTCAGTAGATTGTAAAACTTTATGAGGTTCCTATTTCGATTATTTCTGATTGTGGCATATACTTTATATTTCACTTATGGCAATCTCTTCAAAAATTATTGGGAACTAACGTGAGTCTGAGTACTGCTTTTCATCCACAAATGGATGGACAAGAAGAGAGAACTATTCAGATATTAGAGGATATGCTTCAGGATTAAGTGATTGATTATGGTGGCAATTGGGTTGAGCATCTAAATTTGATGGTGATTGCTTACAACAATAGTTATCATTCTAGTATTGGTATGGACCTTATTTAGGCATTATATGGTAGGAGGTGTAGATTTCCTATTGGTTGGTTTGAGCTTGAAGAGGCGGATATGTTTGGTCCCGACTTGGTTTACTAGGCTATGGAGAAGGTGAAGGTGATTTGGGATAGGCTTAAGTCTGCCCAAAGCCACCAAAAGTCCTATGAGGATGTTATGTGTAGAGAGTTATAGTTTGAGGTTGGGGATAAGGTTTACTTCAAGGTATCTCCTATGAAGGGAGTATTACATTTTGGCAAGAAGGGAAAGCTCAGTCCCCGGTATGTTGGTCCTTATGGGGTTTTACGAAGAGTTGGTAATATTTCTTATGAGTTGGAGTTTCTTTCTATCTTGAGTTTGGTTCATCCAGTATTTTATGTCTCTATGTTGAGGAAGTGTCTTAGTGATCCTTCTTCGATTATGTTTTTGGAGTGGTTGGGTATCTTGGATTCTCTGTCTTATGAGGAAATCCTAGTTGAGATCTTGGATAGGAAGGTTCATCAGTTTTGGACCAAGGATGTGGCATCGGTTAAGGTTCTATGGAGGAACCACAAGATGAAAGAAGCTACATGGGAAACGGAGGAGGACATTAAGTCCAAGTTTTCTTATCTATTTTCTGCTCTTGGTATTCATGCGGAAGGTATGTGTCTTCAACACATCTTTATTTTTTGAGTCTATTAAAGGAAAGATTAATATCTTTGCCTCTTTGCTTTCAAACTTTGTTAAAGACTGGGAATATATTTGATAATGCAAATGACCCGTATGTATGGTTACCGGTTCCTTGTCCGTCATTTGGGGATAAATATTCATAGTGGGAGAAACTTTAACACCTTTTGTTTTAACCCTTGGAAAATTTCCAAGAATTATGGTCTCTGGATCCAATATGACTCATATGAATAAGCCATATGATGGGGTATGAGTGGTATGGTCCTGTCGTATGCTGACCAGGTTTGGTTGGTGGGATGGATTTTAGTTACTGGAATAGATATGACTTAGGGGTGCGAGTCGTGTTGGTGGGTACAAATCATTTGGTTCCTTAACTTTAATTTTAGACTTGGTTACTTAAGTTGGATCTTAGTATGAATGGCTTACCGTGAGCCGTAACCCAGGGTACGAGTTGAACCATAGACTTGTATGGTGGATAGTATCTAAATCTTTCTTGGGTTTAATCTGCTATGGGTATGGATGAATGGTACAAATCATATGCTTCGAATGCGACTTGGTTAGATGAGTCATATGCTGGATAGTGGTAGATCCAAAGGTAGAGGCTAGGATATGAGTAGAGGGTACCAATCCTATTGAAGGTTACGACTCGTGAAGGTCATTCAAACCCCTGTGATGGGATTTTATTGCAACTTATGTAGGGTATTTTGGATATTTCCCCACTTATCCTAATAAGGTCACATGACCTCTAACCTACTTGGGAGGTTATTTAACCTATTATTCCATTCATTAACACTTAGAAACTCTTCTAAAACACTCTATAATTCTCTCAAAAGCTTTTGGGCAAGGGAAGCTAGGGTTTGAACCAGAGGATTAATTTAGGGCTTGTCTTTGTGATTTATTTCCATCATCATCTTGTTTTAAGGCATGTTCTCTTCCCTCATTGTTAATTCTAACTAGACGCATGTTTTTTTATTAATGTTTTCATGACTTCATTGATTGTATGGTTTTGGTTTTCAAATATGAGTTGGGTGTTTTGGTATTTAATGGTTGTTTATAGTTTTCCATGGTTTTTAATTATGCTTTATGTGCATTAATGGTGGTTTTGGATAAATGGATTGCATGGGAATGGTGAAATGGTAATTGGAATTGGTTTTGGTTATATTATGCCCTCAATTTGTTTGACAAAATACCTATAAACATGTTTTCATTACATTGAGTAGTTTTAATGGAACTCTTGCTTATTTTAAAACATGGCAAAGGAATTATGTATGGTTTAAATGGCTTGGAAAGGTAAATGGATAAATGGTTATGCCTGTGGGTACATGGAATCCCCTAAGTTGTTTAATATGGTAAATGGAAGGGCACTTGGAAGTCCCCTTAAACCTATATATGTTGGCTATGGATAGTACTTGCAAGTATGGTCGGTATGACGATACCACCACTAAATGGGCTTGGTTAATAAATGGTAAATGAATTGATTAGTTGCTCGGTAATATTTTTAATTTGGAAATAATGCGGTATATGTAGTAAAGCCATTGAAGGTGGAGGTCTAGGGGGGACCAAAACTGGAAACTCATATTTGTCGATGTGAGGTAGGTCTTGGTGACCGTGTGCATGATGTCACACTATATTTTGGGTGATGTACATGTCATCCCAGGTTTTCTTCCCTGGTCATGCGGCTACACACACTGGGTCCTTTTCAGCTGGGGGAGCTGAACTCGTATAGACCGTGGGTGGATTAGTACGGCAAAGATACACAACTTAGGTGATGGTTTTAAATGCATGCTAAACCTAGTCCCCTTTTCCATCATGGTAGTGTGAATATGGAAGGTTTTACTTGGCTTTATAAGTGTAATTATTTTATACTTATCCTGAGATCATTATTGCGTTCACTGTCTTACCCGTCTACTGGCAGCTGTATACCCACGCTATGTAGGAATTGACCGTTCTACTCCTCCTACATAAGGATTGACTCGGGGATCAGCATTTGGACTGAAGTGGTGATCTTCTATCCTTTTGGAAGGCTGTATTTTATTTTATGGATATTTCTTGACACTTTAATTTTATTTTGGATATTAGTTTTGGCCATGGTTGAGGGTATGTCCCAAATGAATTCTTACTTCTCTTTGGTTAGAGGCTTTGTGGTACTACTATGGGTTAGAATGTTCAGGATCAGTATTGGTGTCGACCTTGCCATTGGAATAAGCTGGTGTGATGACATCATTGGACATAATTTCTCACCGTTCCATCGTATTTTATTTTGGGATTAATTATATTATGTTTTGGAACATATTTGGTTATGGCCTTTGGAATGGTTTGGTACGATTGGGCAGTTGGTGTGGGGTGGTTGGACTTGATTTGGCCGGTCATAGTTATGATCCTATCCCAGAGTCTTCAGGTGAGCTGTTACACTTTCTTGTTATATGCTTGAAATTCAGCCAACTCAAGCCAAACAACTAGAGGATTGGGTTGGGTAACGGAGGTGGTCTCCGATCCCAGTCAGACCTGAGATGCCTATTATGACAAGGCTCCCGATCGGGTCGTATGAAATATCATCCGGAAAGACCTCAAAAAACTCATTTACCTCTGGAAAAGACTGTAAAGAAGGGCCTTTCATATTAGAATCTTTAACCCAAATCAAGTGATAAAGACAACCTTTGAAGATTAACCTCCGAGCTCTAAGATAAGAAATAAACCTCCCCTAGGGGATAGGGAACCACCCTTCTACTCTATAACCGGTTCACCAGGGAACCTAAAGACAACCTTACGGTTCTGACAATCCAAGGACGCATAACAAGAGTGTAACCAATCCATTACAGAATAACATCAAAATCCACCATAGTATGTTCAAATTAATCTACCAAAGTTCGCCAACCACCAATAGATACCACATCCACTATAGACTCTTTTAGTAATAACAGAGTCTCCTACCAGGGTAGAAATGGAAAAGGGATCCAAAACAACTGCAGGATCAAAACCAATA
This sequence comes from Capsicum baccatum var. pendulum, assembly GCA_030864225.1. NCBI lineage: Eukaryota > Viridiplantae > Streptophyta > Magnoliopsida > Solanales > Solanaceae > Capsicum > Capsicum baccatum. Next base: position 6,603,356 of record CM061558.1, read on the forward strand.
AATACAACCATAAATAGGATCACATAAGAAAGCGTGGACCCTCGATCAAGTAGATAATACATGTCACGAGAAAAGAGTTGTAACATACCAGTAACGACATCAGGCGATGCCTTAGATTTCTATCTGGATGCCAAAGCATACAACCTGTTTCAACCAACACTAGAACCAGGAGCACTAATATAAGCATACACGGTACCATCGAGTGCAGGAGTAGAAGATGAAGACACCGGTCCCTTATTTGCTCCCGTAGCAACCTTATTAGCTGGACAATCCCTGAGCCGATGGCTTGACTGGCCACACTTGAAGAATTTGTCCTTCTCTTCATCACAATAACCATGATGAAGAAGACCACAAAACCAACAATGAGGGTATGAAAAAACTGGCTGACCCCCGCTTGCTTGAGATTGGGCACCTTTTGCCGGTAAATTGTCACCACCCTAATAACGCTTATCACCTGACTGCTTTGGGTAATGATCACTAGTAGTAGAAAAGGTACCCGAACTTCACCACTTATCTTTCTGGCATTTACTGCCATCTCGACCACTTTGAGATTGAGCAACTCCCTAATTAGAAAACTTGCTCCCTTACCATGCCGATCTCCAAACTCCACCGGTTTTCTCTCCTAATTCTCTACTTGTATATGAAAAGTCAACCTAGAAATGTCTATATCTTTAATTAGCAAAGCACTCTTTCTTTCCAAGATCAAATCCTGATTCAACCCAGAAGCGAACTTTCTCATCTTAGCTCTCATGTCAACCACCAAATAAGGAGCATACCTTGACAGCTAATGAAACTTCAAGGCACAAAACTTGACAAACATTCTACCTTCCTTAAGATTCACAAACTCCTCCATCTTCACTTCCCTTAAGCCATAAGGAAAGAAATGATCAAGAAAAGCACCAGAAAAAGCATCCCATAAGGATGACTCCTCCATATTACCTCTACCCTGATCCCACTCATCATACTATTGGTATACAACGTCTTTGTATACCTTCCATATTGGTAGCCTGTATTATCCTAAATATCTTCTCCATTTCATACAAGAAACCCTAAGGATCCTTCAATACCTTAAAACTAATAAAAGGAGGATTCATTTTCATAAACTTACCAACCCTTGTGGCCTCAGTAGATAACCCACTAGACGCACCCTGCTCATCTTGAGTAGTAACCATTTGAGAAATAGTATGAATAGACTAGTGAAATTCTGCATTATTCACCTCACCCTTAGGAGTAGAAGTAGCAGTCGGAGGAACTCCAGAACTATCAGGGATACAACCCTGAGATTGAAGAAGAACTCTAGACGTAGGACGTACCCTATCAACATTGTCCCCAAATGGTACTGTAGAGTTTTCTTGTGTTCTAGATCGTCGAGGCAAGATCTGAAAAGTGAACAACCAAGGATTAGATAGGAATTCCAAGACTTCGGCCTCATTTTTTTGCACTTAATGGAGGTCTAAATCTGAATGGTTCAGACTTCAGACCATTAAGTGCATTTGGTTTTTATTAAGGTTTTAACTCTTAATAGGTCTGAATAAGTCTTAATCATTCAGATCTAGAACCAAGTCTTAATAGGTTTGAAGGGATATTATGGTGTTGGATAATATTCACCACTCTATTCATAATCAGTAGTCACCACCATTAATCAGCTCTTCCACTGTCACCATTGTCAGCCACCACGCACCACTACTAACCACCTCTACCATCACAACCACCATCGACAAAATATACCGCTACCACACCTACTACCTCTTTTATTCTAATTATATTGACCGCCACTACAGGCATCAACAACACCTCAATAAGCAACCACTACTGGCCAATCCCTACTACCAACCAACTCATCTATCACAACTAGAACCACCACTAAATATCACTAATACATCACAACCTCTACATATTCTTTGTCCATCACCACCATTGTCACTAGTAACGCCACCACTACCACCACTTCAAGCAGTACCATCGCTACAATTTATCTCTACTAAAAACCATTTCCACCATCACAACAAATAATATCTCCAACTAGCATCAATACATCATAAATTATCATGCATTCATATTTTAGTCAACACAATCAATACCTTAAACTACTAATATCAAGCAATGACACATCACAACAACAACCACCACAATCAATCGCCACCATCATAACAGTCACTACAATACCAACCATCACAATTATCACCACCAACATTATTAATCACTAACATTAATCATTGTCCCCTCAACCACCATTATATGCCATCTCCACTATCGGTAACAAACATAAATGTTTTTCTCAATCAAATACTAATAATTTTATTGTATTAAATTACATACTCTTTTAATATATAATTAATTTTTTATTTAAATTGTATTTTTTATTTTACTATGCATACAAAGAATTTTTTTTACACATTCAGATGTGGAAAAACAATCAGTCTTAATTATTCAGTTTTCAGATCTAGAGACAACATTTTAGTTATTCAGATATGCATTCAGATTCAGACGTCTGAATCTAAAAAAAAATAAATGGAGTCTTTGACTCTAAGCTTGAAAATAGAATACAAAGAATATGAAACATTCCTAAATGCATTGTAGCAGCTTTCTTATGAGTATGGCTCCCTACACACCCTTAAGAGAAAATCTACAAGACACGACTTTGTGGACTCCTATTTGACCATGAACCTAAAGCTCTGTTACAAACTTGGCATGACCTAATTGGGGGCCTTGTCGTAACGGGCATCCTAATTCCAACTAAGACAGGGACCACCCCCTGTTACCCAACCCAACCACCAGTATCCATACCTTGAGTCGACAGAATTTCAAACTTATAACAAGATAGCATAATTGGACAAGGACTGACTTTGGGATAAGACTTTTCCTAGACCAACCCTACCAAGTCATCCTATCCACCAAACTGTACCAACCAAATGAATCATCCAAAAAAATACCGAACCAAGGGCAATAAACTAGACCATAACTACATTAGATCCAAAACGTACTATGATTAATCCCAAAATGAAATAAGATGGAACAGTGAGAAATTATGTCCAATGAAGTCAGCCCAAATACCAATGCCAATATTAAGTATGAAACCCATACCAATCCCTCCCATACCAACTCATAGCAGTACCACAAAGCCTCTAACCAAAAGAGTAAGAATATTTGATTAGGACTTGCCCCCAACCATAGCCAAAACTAATATCTAGAAATAAATTAAAATGTTTAAAAATATCCATAACATGAAATGGAGCATTCCAGAAAGATAGGGGCTTACCACTTAAATCCAATAGCTATCCTCAAGTCAATTACTATATAGGAGGAGTAGAACGGTCGATTCCTGCATAGCGTGAAGCCACCCAAAGATGGGTTAGTAGGTTAATGCTAGCATGAACGTAGGATAAGGATAAAATAATTCCAATTATAAAATCAATTAAATAACATCCATATGCACACACCATACATATATATATATAACTATGTCGAGAAAGGGAATTGGGTTTAGCATGCCATTAAAACATTTACCTAGGTTTTGTAGCTTTGCCGTTTTAAACCACCCACGATATATGTGGGTTTAGATCCCCGTGCTGAAAGGCCCCCAGTGCGTATATCAACATGACTAGAGAAGAAAACCTGGGTGACTAGTACATCCCTTAAATATAAAGTGTGACATCATACATACGGTTATTTGGACCAACCCTTACATCGGTAAATATGAGTTTCTACTTTTGATCCCACCGAGATTTCTACTTTCCACGTCCTTGCTACATACCCCGCCATTATTGCCCAATTAAAGCCATTACCAAGCAACCAACAAATCCATTAACTATTTATTAACCAAGTCCATTAGTAGTGGTATTGTCATACAAACTATACTTATAAGTTTTGCCCATATCCATTCATATATAGGTTTAAGGGATTCTATGTCCTTTCCATTAACCATATTAAACAACTTGGGGGATTTTCACGTACCCCACAAGCATAACTATTTAGCATTTTTACCTTTCCAAACCATTTAAACCAAGCATAATTCCTTTACTAAGTTTAAAACAAGCAAAAGTTCCATTAAAAATGATCAATGCAATGAAAACATCCTTATAGGCATTTTGTCAAACACATTAGGGGCATAATATAACCAAAACCAATTCCAATGACCATTTGACCATTCCCATGCAATCCAATTATCAAAAATCACCAATTAAGCATGTAAATACTTAATTAAAACCATGGGAATCCATAACCAATCATTTAAAATCAAAATCCCCAAATCATAGTGGAAAACCCAAAATCGTACAACAATAAAATCATAAAAACCATTCATTAAACCATGCCTTAGTTGAAACTAACAGTGTGGAAAGATATCATACCTTAATTGGCAATGTAGACAGAGAGAAACCATAAACAAGATACCCAAATTAGTCCTCTAGTTGAAACCTAGCTTCCTTGACCAAAAGCTCTTGAGAGAATTATACAGTGTTTAGGAAGAGTTTCTATGAGTTAATGAATATAATAATAGGGTAAATAGCCTTCCAAGAGAGTTAGAATTCGTGGGATCTTATTAGGGTAAGTGGGAAAATATCTAGAATACCCCTACTTAAGTTGCACAAAAATCCCATCTTAGGGGTATGACTGACTCATGAGTCATACCCTTCGATACGAGTGGTACCCGCCACTCGAATCCTAATACTCAAACCTTGGACCCAACACAATCCAATGTACATATCATCCTACCCAAGTCTTATTGACAACATACGATCCGTACCTTCATGGTAGGATAAAATCACAAAAAGTTTGAACACTGTCCACCAAATTAATCCCTGGTATGATTCGTGCCCTGACTTACTTCTCAAGGTGAGCCATTCATTTTCAGATTCAACTTAAGAAACAAAGTCTAAGATTAAGCTAAGGAAAACCCAAACTAAACGGCCCGTATCCAATTATACGACTCATACTATTCAAGCCATACCCATTCTAGTGACTAAATCCATCCTACCAACCAACACGAGTCACCATACGATCGAACTATACCATTTATACCATAACATATGAATTGTAATCATGAGTCATATTGGATACATAGACCAGAATTCCAAGGAATTTTCTAAGGGTCAAAACCTAGGGTTTTTCAATTTGTCAACCCAAAAGACATAACTAAGAACTCATAATGTTCATACCGGGTATGAAAGGTAGTTATAGGAATATTCTCCTCCCTAATCTTTAATTGTTTATAACCCAACCAAAGGTCAATCTTAGAGAATTAGTTAGCACCCTGAAGTTGGTAAAATAGGTTATTCATCCTAGAAAGAGGGTACTTATTCTTTAGTGTATCCTTCTTAAACTGGCGGTAATCAATACATATCCGAAGAGAACCATTATTCTAATAGACAAAAAGAATGGGAGCAACCCATGGAGACTCACTAGGGAGAATAAAACCCTTGTCAAGTAGATTTTTCAACTGCTACTTAAGTTCCTCCAACTCATCTGGATCCATTTTATAAGGAGGGATAGATACAGGACGAGTGTCTGAAAGAAGATTGATCCCAAACTTAATTTCCCTATCGGACGGGACATCAGGAAGATAATCAGGGAAAACCTTAGGAAATTCAGTAACCACGATAATAGATTGTAAAAAAGGACCCTTAAAGCTAGAATCTTTAACCCAAACCAAATGATAAAAACACCTCTTGGAAATCAATATTTGGGCTCTAAGATATGATATGAACCTTCCCTTAGGTACTAGAGAACTCCCTTCCCACTAAGACCTTATGGGCCTGAAAGTGTAAAGAGGCATAGCATGAATGCAACCAATCAATCCCCTAAATGACATCAAAATATAGCATATCTAATTTAATAAAATCCACCAAAGTTTCCTACCTCCAATCGATACCACACAACCCCTATATACCCTTTTAGCAATCACTGAGTAACTCACTGTACTAGAAATAGAAAAGGGGTCCAAAATACACTCGATACCAAAACCAAAATACACATCCATAAATGGGGTCACATAAGAAAGTATAGACCCCTGATCAGGTAAATAGTACTCATCATGAGAGAAGTTTTAACATACAAATGGCAACATCAGGAGATGCCTCAGACTCCTAATATATTGTAAGAACATATAGGTAATTCTAAACAGTACTATTACTAGATCTGGCACCCCTTAGTGCATGAGCTGATGACAAGGCAACCGAAACCTTATTTGCCCCTATAGCAACCTTTCCCTCAGGATATCCTTTAACATATGTCCTTGTTGGCCATAATTGAAACATTGGTTCCTCTCATAGTCACAGAAACCACAATGCAATTGACCATAAAGTCTTCAAGGAAGCAATATTAGAGTTGATAGGGCCCCATTAGCCTGAGATTGGGCACCATATGACAAAAAATATCATGACTCCAAAAACGATGATCTCTGAACAACTTTGGCTAAAGTGCAATATCCAGAAAAAAGGAACTAGAGCTATTCTACTACTTCTTAGACCATTTCTCACCATCTCTATTGCTGACCTCTACCCTGATCTAAATATCAAAACTTCTTACTCTGCCTGTCCCTACCTCTGCTTGTTTTGTTTTTCATTTTTAAGTTGCTGCATGTATGATACACCCAAATTACACCTCTCTTAAGAAAGAGTAAGCGGTCGCTGTCAAATATAAAATCCAACTGGGTTGGGTATGAAATCCTACAAGGAATACCGTGTTCACTAAGTATTGTGACTGTTATTAGACTGTTGATCTAAGGTTCCAAAATAAAGGGGTTTTGAAATGTTAATAGTGTTCTTTCATATTTATGTCACTGCTCACTTTTCTTTGTTTTGCTCATATTGCCCATGTTATTCTTTATTCTTATCTTATCCTAAAAATACTAAAATACCATGTTAAATACAACAATGGTTGCTTGAAAACACATAATCATCATAAGAAAAAGGCCTAAAATATTCCATCAAAGGCAATTGCTTGTCCTCAAGCAACTTAACACCAGGATACATAAAAGAACAACATCATGATGGGCATTTTATAGTAAAACCAACATAATCATACAACCATTCTACTACACATTTGGTTATGCTATCTCAACACACATGGATCTACTATTGCATTAACTACTAATCAACATATTCATAGGTACAGATACAACACCCAAAAGAAATAAATAGAATAGATATAACTCAATATGCCCTCATAGCCAAAGAATTCCACCTCATATCACACAGTTAAATCACAGACAAAACTAAGCTACTCACTCTCAGAAAAGAAGTTACCAACACTGTGTACACCTATAAACTTGCCTCTGTTATCTAATGTTCTCTCTTGATTGACTTGCTAAGATGAAGTAGGTCTTACTAAGGTTTGTAATGAGATTTTAGGCTCGGTAAGGATTATTCTATTGGATAAGTGACTAGAGTAAAGTTTTCACTCTCTTTAACCTTTTTTTGGTAGCTACTTACCAAAACTGAGGACCCTTTTATTTATTCGTAGTTATTCATCAACGCTCTTATCATAACCCAATTTTTTTAAGATTATAACTCAACATCAACTAACCTCAACTTATGCTGATATAGAAGTTGAGGTGCACAATATCTAATTAGATTTCTAACTATACCAGGGCCGGATGCTACCCCTAAAATCAATTTCAACTTTACCTCCTAGGCCTCCAACAATCCAACAGTAGCCACCCTCAACTTTGGCATTTTGCCAAAGTTAAACTGAATAATGTACATAATTGGACCATGGCCAAAGCTAAGTGCTTAATACCTTCTAAAGAGTGAATCAAACTTATTTAGATAGAAAACTCTAACACAGCTTAACAGGGTTGACAAAGGAAATATAATGTTTTTGGTGGGTTAATCATTTGGCTAAATGGACTAATAATACAAGGAGCCTTACTATCTTCTCTTATTGGGTCAAAACACACGACAACATCTAATGAACCGAGAAAGTTCTAGGTATACCACTTATGTTAGAACTAAGCAAATACTCACCCACACAGGCACTGAGTTAGTTTCAATCCTACTAATTCTTGGGATACATATCACATAGCTATACTTTGCTTCATTACTAATTTCTAATGCCATTATCAGAGTCACAACATGGTTGCACAACATTTTCCCACTTAGTAAGAGGAATTAATTATACAAAAATGAAATATACAATTTTGCCACAATCAGTTGTCATCCATATATATACCATGAGGTACTAACAGGAATAGAACTTTTATTTTATGCAACAACATTACCAACAGAACATGTCTTAAGGAAAGAAAATTTCAACCCTACAGTTAATCCTAGACAAAAAGTGAAAATACAACAACTTAATAACAACCTAGACATATCGATTCTCCTAGATTGCACATAGAAGGAAAAGAATATCTACAACACAACCCCAATGGTACAAGCAAATACCCATCCCTACAAAAAATAATGCTTTGTCCTCAATGCATATAATTTAAGTACAAGGGAATGGAAATAATTATAGTATCATTTATACATCTGAGGTGTCGGTGAAGTATGGTGAGGCTCCAGCATCCTCATCGGGTGAAATATTGGCCCCAATGATGCTAGGGGCACTCAAAATCTCTCCCTCAAGAATTAGAGGTATCACCTATCTAACAACGTCTAAAATTTGCCCCCTGACTGGGAAATAGCTTATGGAAACACCTACAACTTCATCCTGCATTCTGTTCTTCCTCTTCTTCTCTAATTTCTTTGACTTTTTTATCTCTTTTTTTTTCTGGTATTCTTCCAGTTCTTCTAGTGTCATGGTTGCATATTTTCTTTTTTTTCTGTTCTCTCTTTGCAACTCTCTCAACTTTTTCATCTGTTGCAACCAGTTTCTTACCCTTATCTTTGATTGGTCACCAATTCATTGGTTGCAATCTAAACATGATCAAATATAGGATGCTATGGTTGTTGATTTATCCTATTTACGTCAACCTAAAGTTTTTTCTAACTTCCTCAATCAACATTGCAAATTTTGGAATAGAAAGAGTATCCAGCCACCTGTTGCTATGCTCCTCTATGTTATCCATTTATAGCTAGATGTTCCTGAAAGTCAGGTTCACTTCCTCCATAATTCTCTCAACAAAGGGTTTGAAATTTTCCCCTCATATAGCCAATTGCTTTTCAATCCTTTTCTGCGCTCGTACATACTTTGCAAAATTTTCCTAGTTCAGCCTGTATTCTAAGTATTATGGTGGAACTGATGCAGAATCCTTAGTACACCTATGGGAATTGAAGCTGAACCTGTAGAATTAGCAGGAGGTACGGACGTAGCAAGTGGTAGTGGCATACTTGAAGGACCTTCTGCTGATTCAGGAGCTTGCTCTGAATAAGTTTGCTGAGCCGAAGGCCTATTGACTCGTATGTTGAACTTCGAGTCATCCCTCATCTTTTTAATATCCTACTTATGTGTTACCTAGATCTAATCATCTACCCCACTAATCAAAGGTACCTTCATTTTTTGTACAATTCTTTGATAAGGCATGGGACTGGCAGCGCAGTCTAAGTTTTGTGAGCACAAAAGTATAATTTATCAGAAATAATATGGTCAAAATCCACTATCAGTCCCTTAATCAAAGCAGCAACAATCATAGATCTAGTGAGTTCTAAGCGGTCATCACCGCTTGTTGGCATTAGTCTTAGCCTAAAAATCGTCCACCAAAACTTGTCCCTAAAATTTAGGAATGACTTAGATATCTTTTCACATGGATTGTGTAGCCACATAGGCTCCTCTCTATCTGTCAGTATTCTGGCTAACCACGACTTTTGTTGCATTCGTGTTAATAGTTGGTGCTCTAATTTAGGAATTTCCCCCGGTATCTGATATTTTGGCCCAAACAAGAACATATTCAATGTTCGCTCTGAGATATCTGTGTCAACTCTTCACACATGGACTATATCAAGTTTGTTCATGTCTGCAGCTGATGCACTTATGGGGCAATCTTTCTTAAGCAGTTCCAAGCAATTAGTAAAAACCTCGCATACTAGATTTAGTTGATAGGTCCCAAGCGGCCTACTTATCCATCCTAGTTCATACTCATTGAATTTGTGCTCAAGCTTTGGGTATTCGTGCAAGGTTGTTTTCATGATCTAGAATTCTTTATAAATAGCCCTCTTTATAGGTAACCTGTCCATTGGTGCCAACCCTTTGTAGAAGCGCTCTCAACCACCCTTAATCTTCCACCGTATAGCTTCCCGCACTTGCGAATCCTTTCTCCAAACGAAATTTGGATCTGCTTGTTCTAGATTTTCCTCTTGGACAGGGTTAGATACTCCAACCACTTTCTCAATTAGAATTGAGATGGAGCTACTGTTGCTACTACTTTTACCCTTCTTTTCAAACTTAGAGGATAAAGAGATGACTTGGCAATTTTGTCAGGGGTTATATGCAGGGGCATCCACATCTTGTGATATCCCTTGTCTGACCCCTTGGCCTCTACCTCTAACCCTGGTAATTGGTAATTTGTTTGCCATGATACCTGCAAAGCAAATATGTATCAGTTCATAACTTAAACTAGAAGACAAAAACAATTATCGACCAATAATGGCGAAGGAGATGGTCCATCGATCCTGTGATGGTCCATCCACCCAAACCGTTATGGTCTTATAAGTAACTTTAATTCTTAGAAAGTGGCGATGGTTTTAGGAGATGGGTCATCGGGTATCTGATGGTCCATCGCTCTGACTGTCACCTATAATTTTCACTTTCAGACTTTATTTCAGCATTTCATCAAACACTTTGCACACCTTTATTTCAAACACGATTATTCATGGCTTTTTTACCATGTATACACTCCTTCTTTTGATTTTTCTTTATCTATGGGCTACTCAGACTTCACCCAGAATAGAGTTTGTTATATTTTCTCTCAATTCTGACCCATACAGACGAACTCAAGAATCAGAGAGAAATATTTCAATATTACAAACTTTACATACTTTCTTTATCCATGGTGTTAAATCACATAGACTCTAATGGGGAGAACATACCTTAATGGTGCAGTACATGCTTGCTCACCTGACTTGTACTCTAAACACCAGACACAAAATGACACCTGACTTTTATGAAACCTCTTTGCTGCTTGTGATTGAAAGAATAAAAAAACTAAACTTTAAATAGATATGGAAGAGGGAAGTGGAAAGTCTTCTGAGAGAATGAAAGAATTTAGGTGCGTTGAATAGTATGGGAGTTACTCAACACTTTAAATTATCTTTATTTAAACCGTTTGGGTCGGATAAGAATGAAATAAATAGCTATTTAAATCAATCCAACCCAACCCACTCAAGTAGGGTTATGTGTGACGGTTTATGCAATGGTCCATTGCATAATCGATGATCCGTCGATAGAGTTGTCGGTCTCTTCCAGAGAACTTATCTTGGGGCACATTGGCGATGGTTTAGTTGACGGTCCATCGAGGCTATGATGGTCCGTTGGTCAACCCGTCATGATTCTTTCATAACCCAGTTTCTGTACTTTTCTGCAATGGCTACCACGATAATCCATCAGGTCACAATAATCCGTCAGGTAACCCGTCGATCACCCCAAACTTTCTCAGCTTCTGTTTTCCTGTACTGTCATACCTGGACACCTACACAAACCCTCCAGCTTATACAAAATGGCAAGAAAAAACACCAAAATAACTTCAACTAATGCTATACAATAACACAATGTGGGTTGCCTCTCATTAGCGCCTGATTTATTATCGCGGCATGACGCAATTATCTCGATTACTCAGACTTTATCGATATAGATGTTATCATAAATTTTTATCGAGTCCTTTGGACCGATATACAATTTCACACTCTGCCCATTAATCTTGAAGACAATTTTGACTTAGTTTTTAAGTTCCACTACTCCAGATGAGTAGACTTAGTTAATTTTAAACAGGACAGACCATTTGGATTTGAGCTTACTTGGAAACAGTTTGAGTTTGGAGTTGAATAGAAGTACCAAGTCACCTTTCTTGAAATCCCCTTTTTAATCCTACTATCGTGGTACTTCTTCATTTTTTCTTATATAGACCAGCCCGATCATAAGCTCCTAGACGAAACTCATCCATTTCATTTAGCTGCCCCAGTCTCATATTTGCTGCCTCATTCTAATTCAGATTAAGATACTTCAGTGCCCATAACGCTTTATGCTCTAGCTCAATTGGCAAATGGCAAGCCTTTCCATAAACCAACTAGTATGGCAACATGCTAATGGGTGTCTTAAAAGTTGTTCGATATGCCAATAATGCATCATCCAACTTCCTATACCAATCTTTTTGGCTAGCATTTACAGTCTTGGCAAGGATAGCTTTGATTTCCCGATTAGAGATCTCCACCTGCCCACTGGTCTATGGGTGGTATGGAGTAGCCACCTTATGCTATTTGACTTTATATTTGGCCAAGGCGGCTCTGGATATCTTGTTACAAAAGTGTGATCCTCCATTTCTTATGATGGTACGTGATACCCTAAAGTGAGAGAAGATGTTTCTCTTTAAAAATGCAATGACCTGCTTTCCTTCATTATCCGCCAGAGCCACAACCTCAACATATTTTGACACATAGTCAACAATAACTAGTATGTAATTTATCCCAAATGAGCTCACAAAGGGCCCCATAAAGTCAATGTTCCAGACATCGAACAGTTCAACCTCTAACATCTTGGACATTGACACCTCATGGAACTTTGAGATAGACCCTTTCCTTTGACATTGGTTGCATCTCTTTACGAACTCGTAAGCATCCTTGAATAAAGTGGGCCAATAGTAGTCTCTTTGAAGAACTTTTCTAGGAGTACGATCACCAGCATGGTGACCTCCAATTAGGGAAGCATGAGTCGCTTCCAGTACACTCAACATTTCCACTTCTGGAATGCACCGTCTAATAATACCATCCGCACATTGCCAAAAAAGATATGGATCATCCCAGAAATAATGTTTTACATCATGGAGGAACTTTTTCCCTTGATGAAAGGAAATATTCTATGGAATTACTTCACTTACAGCATAGTTTGCGAAGTCAGTATACCAAGGTACTTTTTCGAACACTACAACCAACACTTTCTCCTCCTAAAAGGAATAATCAATTTCAAGTTTGTCTTTTATTGCCTGCTCGCCATCAAGTATGGATAGGTGATCAGCTACCTGATTCTCACATCCTTTGCCATCCTTGACCTCAAAGTCAAATGCTTGAAGTAGCAATACCCATTGGATCAACCATGGTTTAGCGTCCTTCTTTGAAATTAGGTACCTCAAGGAAGCATGGTCAGTGTGTAACACTACCTTGGTACCTAGCAAATATGCCCAAAATTCTCAAAGGCATACACCAGAAGTTCCTGCTCTGTGAAAGTGTAGTTTTTTTGAGCTCCATTCTGTGCTTTGCTGGCATAATAAATTGGATAAAATAATTTGTCCTTCTTTTGCCTTGGCACAGCTCCAAGGGAAACACCGCTTGTATCACACATTATCTCAAATGGTTTTGAACAGTCCGGTGCAACAATGATAGGGGCCTTAACCAGCTTCATTTTAAGGCATTCGAATGCCTTAATGCATTCAACGTCAAAGAAGCACTTAGTTTCTTTTTCTAAAATTTTGCAAAGTGGATTTGCAATTTTTGAGAAGTCTATTATAAAACTCCGGTAAAAGCCAGCATACCTAAGGAAACTACGCACCCCTTTTACTGAGATGGGAGGTGGTAGCTTCTCAATAATCTTTACCTTAGCTCAATCTATCTCTATTCCTTTTGTTGAAATATTGTGCCCGAGAACAATGCCATCCTTCACCATGATGTGGCCTTTCTCCCAATTAATAACAAGATTGAATTACACACACCTGTGGAAAGCCCTACTCAAGTTTACCAGACACAACTCAAACGAATCTCCAACCCTAAAAAAATCATCCATGAACACCACCAAGGTGTCCTCAACCATATATGAGAAAATAGACAGCATACACCTTCGGAAGGTAGCGGGTGCATTATATAACCCAAGCAGCATCCTCTTGAATGCAAAAGTTCCATACAGTCTTGTGAACATTGTCTTCTGCTAATCTTCAGGTGCAATACAGATCTGATTGTAGCCAGAATATCCATCCAAGAAATAATACCACCCCTTCCTACCAATCGACAAAGTATTTGATCTATGAAAGTCATTGGGAAGTGGTTCTTTAGAGTTTAAGAGTTTAGTTTTCGGTAGTCCTTGCAAAATATCTAACCAGTAACAGGACTGAGAGGAATCAACTCATTCTTTTCATTTGCAACAACAGTCATGCCTCTTTTCTTGGGCACACATTGAACCAGACTTACCCATTTACTGTTGGAAATAGGATAAACAACTCCTGTATCCAGCCACTTAATAATTTCCTTCTTAACCAACTCTTACATCGGTGGGTTAAGTCAGCGTTGATGCTCAATGGTAGGACTACATTCTTTCTCAAGTTGTATTTCATAAGTGCAGATGCCAGGAGAAATGCCAATAATATCAGCAATGGTCCAGCCTATTACTCTTTTAAATATTTAAACAACCAAAATAAGTGCTTGCACCTGCTCCTTAACCAGTTCAGCCACAATAATAACAGGTAGTGTACTCCCACTACCAAGGAACACATGTCTCAAATTTTTGGGTAACTGTTTTATCTCTAGGATAGGTGGTTCTTCTAGAGAAGGTTAGCATGTGGACTTGGAAGATTTTTCAAGTCCAAATCCAACTTCTTGGGTGCATATGAGTAAGACCCCACTCCCATTAAGGAACATACTGTCTCTTTATAATCTTCTATACTATCCTAATCAAAATTCAACAAGTCGGCAGCTAATGTTTCAACAACAAATTTCTCTTTAATCAACACTTCCTGCTCCTTCTCATAATAGTCATCCACAATGGAAAACACACTTATTTCTTTCTACTTCTTCATTGTTTAGCAAAAATCAAATCACACCACTTCATTTTTCAGCCTAAATAACAACTCATTAGATTGCAAATCAATCAGAATGCTTCTGATTGCGAGGAAAGGTCAACCCAAGTTTATGGGCACTTTGAAGTCTGCCTAGCAATCCAAAATGATAAAATCCGTAGGAAATATGAAACTAGCAACCTTCACCAGCATATCATACAAAATACCAACAGGTCATTTGACTGACCTATCTGCCATCATAAGTCGTATGTTAGTGGGTGTGGGGTCTCCCAAAACCAACTTTTTATAAATACCTAGTGGCATTAGATTGATGCTAGCTCCCAATTCGCATAGAGCTTTTGAAAAATCAAGAGGTCTAATAGTGCATGGGATAGTAAATGCTCCTGAATATGCAATAGAGACCTTGTGGAAATAGCACCACAATGATAAAGATTGTTCATAGGCTCAAAACTAACTGACCTCTTCTTTGTGATGAGGTCTTTCATAAACTTTACATACCCGGACATTTCCTCTAATACCTTTACGAATGGTAGATTAATTGTCAATTCCTTGAGCATAGCCATGAATTTGCTGAACTTTGTGTCGTCGACCTTCTTTTCAACTGATGGGGAAATAAAAGAGGTGGTTTTGAAGAATAGAAACCACCAGTTCAACCCTCTTTCCCTTATTCTTCTCTAACTCATCAACCTACTAATTGTTGGGTGGTGCATCATCAATAACCTCATACGATTTCCCAAACTCTACCAGTTGATAAATCTTTTCTTCATCAATATCATGTGCTGCAATATCAACCACCGACTTGCCCATAGGAGGACTTGACATTACCACTTCTAGTAGTGACTTACATACATGACCGATCTTTCCTTGGTTTCTGTACTGTGTCACTTAGAAGAGTGCCAGTTTTCCTCAAATTGAATGCAACAAAAAGCTAGTTCATCTATTGCTCTAATATTTTATAGAAGTAGAGTGAGAGTCAACTAGCTGGTTTATTGAGGATAACCCACTTTTCATCTCAGTCACCTCGGTTTTTGTTGCTTCTACTCCCTTCAATAGCTTGGCTATCATGTCTGTAATAGACATCTTCCCCGAACTAGTTGCAGCGGCCTCATAGTTTCCAAGAGGGACACACAACCCACTCTTGTCACCCTTACTATTCTAATTGCCTTGATCACGGTCCTTATATCCAAATTTATCATAGTTGTTCTGACCTTGGGTTCCTTGGCCATTGCCTCAGAAACCCCCCTGATTGTTGAAGTAGTTGGCTTCCTCCTCAGAATTGGAGTCAGCTCTTTCCTGTGATGCTACAACTTTAACCTTCTTTGTCTTTCCTAATAATAAATGTTTGGTGAGAAGATCTATTTGTGTCTTCATGTGAGCCGTGTCTTGGTCACACTCTTCTTCTCTTTGCCTCTGTTCTGTAGTCATGCCTATCGACATAATAAGGCTTGCTACCACAGAATCCTTGGTATGCCAAGCTCTACTTTGTTTGGTCATCCGATCAAGCATCTCTGAGGCCTCCTGAAAAGTGCGATCCACAAATGATCCCCTTACGGCATTATCAATAACTAGCTAAGTAATAGAGTTCAATGCCCAATAAAGAGCTCCATAAGATGAATATCTGTTATATTATGGTTCGAACACTCCATCAGCTTCTTTTTGAACCTCTCTATATCTCATGAAGAGCTTTGGTTGGGAGCTGCCTAAAGTTGCTGACCTTATCCCTCAATTGTAACCTCCTTGAAGGTAGAAAGAACCTTTATAGGAAATCCTTTTTCAATTACCTCAGTTGGTTAGAATCGGGTATCAACTTATTAAGCCACAATGTTTCCTACTGTGACAGAGACAATGGAAATAAATGCAGGCAGATGGCATTCTGTCCCACTCCTGGGTTATCAAAGGACTTACAAATAGTGAGAAAGTTCACTAAATGCATATTGGGATCATCTCTCGGGAGTCCACCAAATAACCCCTTCAGATGAAGGAGCTGAATCATTGTACTAATAATATTGAACTTTTCTCCTAGTGCTAAAGGTAGAGGAATAATAGCTCCAGTGGAACCAACTCCTTCCATTCTATTTATATTTTTGTTTACTAGTATAGCTACATTATCTACACGCCTTCGATTAACATGATCTAACAAGTTATCTTTCCCCAAATAATCATTATTAGGATTAGGTTGACATGCCTACTGACCATCATTCTGCTGCTTTAGTTGAGATCTAGCCAACACGACTTGTCTCTCAGTATCTTGGCCATTCTGCCAATTAGTTGTAGTTTTGGATGTATTCGTAATAATAGTGCACCCAATCTCCGTGTTGGCATACACAACAAATCCCCTACACAAAACAAAAACAACAAACAAAAATAAAATTTTGGAAACTTGACCAAGGTCAATTAACAAACACAAACTTAATTGACACCCGTATTCCCCGACAACGGTGCCAAAATTTGATATGCCTAAATTATACCTCTGTAATGAGAGAGTAAGCGGTTGCTGTCAAATATAGAACCCAACTGGGTTGGGTGTTGAATCCTATAGGGAATACCGTGTTCACTAAGTATTATGACTTTTATTAGATTGTTGATCTAAGGTTCCAAAATAAAGGGGTTTTTCAAATGTTAACAGTGTTCTTTCGTATTTGTGTCACACAAAAGTACAGCTACTAAGAGTTAATGTATATGTATTTCAATGAGTATGGATTACCTAGAGTTATGCTCACCGAGATGTTCGAACAATTAGGGTTGTAAGTTTATGTTCGAATTCTAACTTATGTATTCAAATGCAAGAATATTGAATTCTAAGAATTACCCACGTGTTTCTCAACCTAATGAGTGTTTCACCCTTTACTTCTCTCAAACTCAAAGGATTCATGTATTATTCAATAACACTTTCATGAGGGTTGATCCTTTTAAGGCATCAACCCATTAACCCAAAGGTTAAACATATGGAGTTCATGTGAATCACTTTTTTCCCAACATCCACTTTTTTATCACACAAGTGGAGTTCATGGTCTCACTTCTAAAATTTGTAATAAAGAGATGTCATTATAATGAAGAAAGATTCAATAAATTTCAATAGATGTTAGAAATCAAACCAATTCACAACCCCAAAATAGTTCTCTACATCAAGGCTTCCATAACCCTAGCTACGGGATTTTAGCTACTTATCTCCATATAGGAAATCAAAGATATATTGATGTTCATAAATGGATTCAAGAGAGCACTTACAAAAGTCACAATACCCTCCTTCTTAATCTTCAGTGGAAAATATAAAAACTAATAGTTAGATCTCAATCTCTCAATTTAAATCTCAATTAAAAATGTTACATAGCTCTTAATAAAGGAGAAAATATGAAACTAATGGCTAAAGATCTAGACTAAACCCTAATAATTGGTATTTATATGATTCTAGAAATGAGGTTTTAAAATTTAAACACAATGCGTCAAGTGACGGTTCATTGCAGGTCCGACGATCCGTTGACTGCACTGTCGCTGGGTCTCCAGTAATTCCATTCACTACTTTTGGGCGATGATTAGATCGACGGTCCATCGCCAGGTCGACGGCCCATCGATTGGACCATCGCAGGACTTCCAGTGATTGTGCGTTCAATATCTTGGTGATGGTTCATATTGATATTTCATCGCATAGCCGGCGATCCATTGCTTGTTCTATCATGAGATATCCAGAGTCTTTGACTTTTGCTTATGGCTGACGATTTAGACAGACAGTTCATTGCAAGATCGACGGTCCGTCGCATAAACCATCGCTGTTCACTTTTCTTTGTTTTGCTCAGATTGTCCATGTTATTCTTCATTCTTAGTTCTTATCCTGAAAACACTAAAATACCATGTTAAATACATCAATGGTTTCTTGAAAACACACAATCATCCTAAGAAAAAGGCCTAAAATGTTCCATAAAAAATGGAACATTAATGTACACCACCAATAAAGAAATATCCATGTCCTTGTTTAATAGAGTAGCCTTGCATTCTAATACAAAAATACAGGATAATGCTGAATAAATATCCTCATCCGAGCCCTCTTGAGAACACCAACACCGTAGTATAATGGGACAACTGGTGAAACTTTAAGGCATACTTTTTCACTATCATACTTCATTGCCTTAAGTTCACAAACTCCTTAGCCTTTGCCTCCCTTAACTCCTGGCAAAAGAAGTGATCCAGAAAGGCACTAGAAATGTAATCCCATAATGCCACCTCTGCATCCTCCTCCTTAGACTGCTCCCACTCTTCATACCATTATATGATACATCTTTTAACTTATAAGCAGTGAATTCCACACCCGCCACAACAGTAGCATGCATAAATCGAAAGATCTTATCCAACTTATCTATAAAGCCTTGAGGGTCCACCTCAACCCTAGTATCCATAAAAGTTAGAGGGCTTAACCTTATAAAATAGCAAACTTTAGTGGCCTCAGATGAACTTCCAGCAATACCAGCAGAACCCATCTGATATGACTGAGATGTCACTAATTGGGTCAACAAATGAATGGATTGGTAGAACTCAGTATTAGTAATATCTCCTTGAAGTAACTGAGTATGAGCACTATCAGTGGAGATACGTGGAACTCCACAGGGGCAATTAAAAGCAGCGATACTTAATTGAGTCTATCTCATATGTATGAGATTCACGCACATTGTCCTCAGGTGGAATAAATATGTTTCTATGAGCATCAGATCTTCTGGATGGATGATCTGAAATATGAATAAATGGGTGTTAGAGAAATCCAAGACCATAGACTCTATACCCTTAAATTAAAAAAAGAAAAAAGGGAAACATTCCTAAATGTCTCATAACCTCTCCCTAATCAGTGTGGAGCGCTACGCACCCTTAAAAGAGACCCTAGTTGACATGGCTTTATGGACACCGACTTTACCATAAACTTGGTGACAGTGCCCAAGCACACACACAAGTGTATGTTGTCTACCAATTAGTAAAGTGGCCTTCAAGAAGCCAAGTATCGATCCCACAGGGACTTGATCTAACAACGATTCAATTTTAGTTTAACTTCTAAGATTAATTCTATGCAAAGGTAACCAAAAAGAGTTTGGAATACTGTAAATTAGGTAAAGGAAACAATGCGTAAGATAAAGTCTTGAAATAATCAATAGGAGAAAACCCAGAGTTAAAGAACTTTGAACAGTCATACAATGTTATTGAATTTCATTCGTTAACTTGCTTATCTTGGTTGTTGATTAGTAGGGTTAATTGCATGATCATGGTGTTTCGACCTCTAACCGTTTACCTAATTTGGACATTACAAATACATCATTGAGTGGGGATGTAATAATCCAATTGAGTTCTTAAATCTATCATCCTACCTAGGAATAAATTAAGGCTTCTAGGTACATCCTTTTCCTAGATGCTAATTTATATTCCTTATTTTATAAAAGAATACAAACCATACTTTGTTTATTCCCATGTTCTATCTCCCTATTCCCTTTCCCGAGATCATAAGAGTGACAATAGATGTATTTTCTAGGTGATCAATCCATTAAATAATTAAATCAAGGCTAAACAAACAACCAATAATGGTAAGTAAATTAAACGAATTTAATACAAAATAATAGTACTCATGTTCTTGTCTTTAACCCTAGAAAGAGGGTATTTAGCCACACATAGTCATAATCTTAATCAAAAGATTATAATTAACAACTAATCATCCTCCAAACAAAGTTAAAAAGAATAGAATAGTGACACTAGAATGCATAAATACACCTAACATCACCACCCACACTTAGAATAATGACACGTAATCGTCCTTGAACAACTCTTAACTATAAGAACATCAACTAAGGAGAATCTACACTTCTACCACATACAATACATTCAAACTAGTACCGTAATGACTATATAGAATGTAAGTTTGTTTACTAAGCATGTTATTTACACCATTGAAAGATCATGAACACTACTCCAAAACATCCTAGCCTCAAGAATTGACTCACCTTAGTGGAAAACTCATGAATATTCCTCATTCAAGGACATCAGACAAATCACCCACATTCATCAAACATGTTCCCCTCACAACAAGAGAGCTACTCATAATCACTCATATAAATACAAATTATAGCACAATGGGTATACAAATTAATTTACACTCACTCTCACAAGGAATTCACAAGTTACACACAATGAACCATAGGATTGCCCTTAGTATAGTACTCTACTAATATCAGAATGATGAACTTAGGATCAAATAGGTATTTTTTGGGTTATAATGTAGGCTAAGGGATGGGTAGGAACTATTTTGGCTAAATAGTGACTATTTTCCCAAAGCTCTTTAATAAATCATATTTTATAGTTAAAACCAATCTCCAACAACCAAATTACACCATCTTTGTCTACCTTATTCTTTTGTTTTCACCCTATTCTTATTAAGATCATTTACTTACACTATGGTGGGATTATTCTATGCATAACTCATTAATTTGAACAAATTTTTATTATTTTTCATTACCTAACTCCTCATCGCAACATATTACAATTCATTTTGCACACCAATAACTATTACTTTGGGGCTTCAGTGTCACCTTTTCTTATTCAATTTCTCAAACTCTTTACCATAATTAATTTTCATTAAAGCGCTTGAGAGCTTTGGATAAAATCAAGGTCTACCAAAGGAGGGATTAGGCTACTTGTGGACAAGTATAAGGTCAATAAAAGTATGAGGGAAGGCTACCAACCATCTTATCACATGATGAGTCATCAAGAGTAACTATCCATAGCAAGTATGAAAAGACTTGAGAACATAAAAAAGGGCACTAGTGGAAACAAATTAACCTATGACTCTATTAGTTAAAAGACAATTCTTAGAAAACATTGGAAGAAACAAATAACTGATAAGGAAGGAATACTATTAATGAGTCATTGTCAGTCTATATGACTCATTGTCAGAGGCATAGTGACTATCGTGTTTTTAATCTAATTTTGTTTAGGATAAGTTTAGTTTTGTCTAAAAAATTACTCTTATTCATTTTAATTTGTAACTTTAAATTCCATTACTAATTTCAATACATATTATTCATTTTCCAAATATAAACATCGATTCTACAATTTTATTTCAAGTGAAGATTTTTGAGTTTTTTTTTATTATTATTGTAAGTTCATAAATATATTTTCATCTGGGAATGCTTTTTGTGTGACTACAATTATGAGTATCTAAACACCATAACTAGGGTCGTGGGAACTATGACAGATTAATGACATATTGTTTGAAGTACAAGGTGATACTCAAAGACTAGCTTGGCATGTATGGTTGTTTCTTTGGGATTAGTTGCTTTCTAAGGAGTGCATGTATTGTAACTTGTCCTATATCTACCCTGGACTTTAGCAAGGGTAATCATATGGGAATAGTGAATCAACAAAATGACTTGGAGTTATTTTTATTTAATTAGCCTTGAGTTGATAAATGGGTAAAACTATATTGGGAACATAGATAGGGGTCAAGAATATAATATCCATGACACATGAATACTTTTTCTTAAGGGTAGTCATCTATAAGGGGCGTAATCTAGTCGTTAGATAATACCATTAGAGATCATTAAAATACAGAAAACCTACAAAGTTAAGAAATAATTGGGGAATACAATCCTAGTGGCTTTCACATATTGATTACAAATCCACAAATCAACACTTGTTACTATTGATATTTTTTTCACAAATCGCCACCTCTTTTACTTATTTGACAAATTACTTAGACAAACACGTGATAGAAATTCAACCTACTCTCTTTGGGTTCAACCCCGACCTTGTTGGATTATATGTTTGATCAATGACAACTTTATACTTTTTGGGAGGTGTAATTTTGGTGACATCAAGCCTTACTAACGTGAAAGGTTGACAGCGTTCGTAAGATATTATTCACTGAACATTATAAATACTTTAGTTTTATGATTTTACTCTATTGTTGGACCTCTAAGTTATGGAAAAGATGATTTTGCTAGGTTTTATTTATAATTTTCATATGGGTAACCTCTAAATTCATCTTTCCATTATGCCCTACTTATTGTCTTTGAAAAAATATTTTAATCTTGATTTTGAAATGGATTTTTGAGGTTTCTCCCAATAAAGCTTAAAAATAATTTTTCTTTAATTTAGACCAAATTTAAAACTTATTTTTGGTTGGTTTCAATTGTAAAGTCCTATAACCTTGGGGAAATAAGTTCTAAAATAAAATTTTGATTCTATCTCTTTTATTTTTGAACTCATTTTTCAAATCCATTTTGGGACTGACTTAATTCTGAGCAATAAGGATATTATTAGATTTATTTTAACACATAGATACTGTATTTTTATGTTTTAGTTGATTTATATACTATTTAAAATTCAAAAGCTCTATGCTAAAGGACTTAGGCTTAGATTTCAATGCTTGGAGGTAGGTTATGGCTTCACTTTCTTTAGACTTGGCAAAGTTGTTAATAAATAAGCAAAGCGTGCTATGTGTTCGTGAAAATCACTATAGGAATTACTTTTGATCTATTGTATATCGTGTAATGCCCAAGTGGTGGACTTACATTTCGTTGTTGTGTACTTTTGACATTATTTATTGCGTGTTGCTTGTGTAGGGGCCTTATTTGACATCATTGGCCTTATTTTTTCTTTTGAATGCCTTTGTTCTAAATGTGGTACACCTATAGGGCCTTAAATGGACACTATAGGCCTTATTGAGAATTGTTTGACTTTATCATGATAGAAATGCTTTTATTATGGATTGATATGATATTAATGATATCTTAAATCTATATACTTATTCTAAAACTAGAACTGATGTCCTAAAATATTGACATATTGATTTGAATTTTATGGGCTCATATATACACGTATATAATAAAATTGTTATCTTCATACTTATTTAATTGTGAGCATTATAATATCATTCATACATTCAAATTTATCATATATCAGTACCATACAGAAACAATGATTGTTTTAAAAAAATAAGACACTTTTAAATATTCTAGACCAAGGGAAGTGTTAGTCGAGTGGATTGAGATATCAACTTGAGATTGGTTGAGATTTGATAGTATACAGGTTATGAATCCCCCATGTGTCCTATTTTAGGATCTTTAAAACTTGATAGGTGTATACAAAAAGTCAACAACAACAACAACAAACCTAGTGTATTCCCACCTAGTGGGGTCTGGGGGGGTAAGATGTACGCAGTCCATACCTCTACCTCTGAAGAAGTAAGGTGTATACAAAAAGTCATGCACTGAATTTCAAACTATTCACTTTATCATTCATTGCATTGCATTCTACATATGCATATTATGTATTTTTCTTTATGTGTTAATGAATTTGTAAAAAGTTTCCACGTACTTTTATAACTGCCTATTTCTTATGATTTAGTATATATATTTTGAACTGTTAGTGGAGGCAGTTTGAGCTACCATTTGTGATTTTTTCTGCTTGCATTATTTTGTACTTTGGTAGTCAGTTTATGATTCCTATTGAGTACAAGTGGATCACACTCCTCCTCCTATGCCCTTTTGATGTAGATCCTAAAATGAGTACAACACGTGGTGGCAGATTTCGTGATGGTTAGATATTAGTGATTTGAGGTATTGGCTTACTCTAGGAATTTTAGAGTTTACTCCAAACCTTCTCTTATCAATACTGATGTCTTTCTTAGTTTTTAGAGACAGAAAATTAAACTTTTAATTTTTTGGATGTATTTATTAGATGCTCTACACTTATGACACCAGATGTTGGGGATCTTATACATATTGTCCTAAATATTACTAAATTTTGCATATTTGTTTCCTAACTTTGTTTTAAAAGACTCATGTTTTCCTATATTATTATTATTATTTTGAAGTTTTCTTTAATTTAGGTGATTGACTTGTCTAAAGAGGTTGGATTAAGGTAGACGTTGTTATGACCTCACATTTTGGGACATAAAAAATTGGTATTAGAGCTAGGTTCACTGGTCTCATAACTATAACAGTAGGATTTCTAATAGACTCATGGATCTATATGTAGATGTCTGTATCTATCTTGTAGAGGATAGAAGATTTATTTAGGAAAAAATTCTCTAATTTGATTCCTTGTCTTGTGGGTTGTTAAAAGACACTGTTCTAAACTTCTATCCATTCTTTTTTGCATATATGGCTAGGACTAGGACCAAAAATAGTAGGGATCATGAGCCAACAATAGATATAGGATACTCAATTAGAGGACGAGGTAGGGTTCATGGTTGACCTATAGGTAGAGGATGGGCACATAGAGCTGCCTTAGCCAGAGGACATGCTAGGGTGGCCTATTCTAAGCCAGAGGTTTTGTATGATAGAGATTACTATCAAACATAGGTTGCAGGCCATCTTAGGTTTTATAAAGTTTAGTTGATACCTAGTGCTTCAGGGCTTTTTGATTTTCCTTTTAGGTTTCTTAGAGGCTATTCCCTTGAGTGTACCTAGTATTTCTTATATTTTGTGTGGTGTTCCATATTCTGTGTCAGCATATGCTTTTGTTGTTCTAACTTCAGGGGAAAAACCAACAAGGATAGTACCTCTACATATAGATTAATTATCTCTCAGACTTACTATTTCTCTAATTTCTTTAAATACAATGATATATTTTCATCATATGAGGTTTGAGAGGTTTATTGTCTTGGCACCTACCAAGTTTAGTTAAGAAACTGGTGGGAATTTCTATGATTTTCTGATTGTTTTACAAAAGAATTTTTATAATTTTAGATCTCTTAAGTCTCATGGAGTTGCTTATATAAAAGCTATTTCCTTGTTTCATAACTTCTTAACCTATCGATCTAGAATAGAAATAGGTATTTATATATAGTTGAGATGTTTTATAACTTATACATCTTCAGTAGGAGTAATATTAAATGAATATCTGATGCACTTTCAAAGCAATGAGATTTGAAACACGGGATGGACTATTGAGAGCTCTTAGGGTAGCTCTAACTCATATACGACGTGGCCAAACCTTTGAATAATCTTTGATGGGCCTATATAATATAGAATTAGTTTCCTTTTCTTACTATATCTCGTTACCCCTGTCACTGTTGACACCTTCAAGAATACCCAATCACCAATAGCAAACTCTAGCCCCCTTCTTCTAACATCCTCATATGATTTGTATTGACTTTGAGCTGTTTTTAGCTGATGTTTGATCACTTTGACCATTTCAATAGCTTGAAGAACAAGATTGACCCAAACAAGGTAGTTTCACCCACTTCAAACCATCCAATTGGTGATCTAGACTTCCTTTCATATAAAGTATCATATGGTTCCATTTTGATACATGAATGATAACTATTATTGTAGGCAAACTTGATGAGAGGTAAATGATAATCCCAACTACCTTTAAATTCCAATAGACAAGGTTGAAGTATATCTTTTAGTGTTTGAATGGTATTTTTTTTACTTGTCCATAAGTCTAAGGGTGAAAAACTATACTTAAATTCACTTATGTTCCTAAATTTCTATGAAAACATTTCCAAATATTTATAGTAAATTGAGCCCCTCTATCTGATATAATAGAGATTGGTACTCTGTGTAGCCAAACTATCTTTTTAATATACAACTTTGCATACTTTTCAATATGTAAGTGGTCTTAACTAGTAGGAAATATGTTGATTTGGTAAGTCTATCAACTATTAAACATATGGAATCAAACTTCAGAGATGTACGAGGAAAACCAATGAAGAAATCTATGTTGGTCATGTTTCACATCTAGATTGGAAGATATATACATTGCATATAACTCCTGGGATTATGGTGTTCTACTTTAACTCTTTGACAATTTTGATTTTAGGCTAAACATTCAGCAATGTTATTCTTTATGTCACCCCACCTATACTCTTCTTTAAAATCATGATACATTTTAGTTGACTTCAAATGGATGGAATACCTTGAATCATGTTCCTTTGTCATAACCCTCTTTCTTAGCACATCTATATTAAGTATGCACAATCTATTTTGGCACCAAATTATCCCTCTTGTGTAAGCTCAAATGCATTTGTCATGACATATTATCATACCATATTGTACATTCTCCTTAAGTTGTAATAGATTAGGATCTATATACTACTTCTCTTTCACTTCAGCTACTAATGAAGATTCTTCCACATCATGCACAATAAGCCCCTCATCTAGAGTTTCAAGAAGGCAAACCCCCAAATTAGCTAGTTGGTGCAGGTCTTTAGTCATGCCTTGTCTTTCGATAGGCTTCCCATAAGTTCTCACTATAGCCTTATGACATAACGCATCAGCTACCATAGTTTCATTCCCTGGAAGATACAAGATAACAATATCATAGTAAAGATATTTTGAAAACTCTTATGGTTAGTATATATGTCAACATAAATGCCATACAAGTAGTGGCGCCATATCTTTAAAGAAAATATAACTCCTTTTAGCTCAAGAGCATGCATTAGGTAACCTTTTTCATGTGGCTATAATTGTCTTGAGGCATATGCTATTACTTTACCATGATACATCAAGATACATCCTAAGCTAATTATTAAAGAAATACAATACACTGCATACCCTTCTGTGCCTTCGAGAAGTACCAATATGGGTGTTGAAGTCAACTTATTCTTCAAACTTATTTCACATGTGTCATTCTATTGAAACTTAGATGCTTTGTGTGTTAACTTTGGTAAAGTTGCAAAAATTGAAGAAAATCATTTAAAAAACAATCTGTAATAGCCTACCAACCCAAGGAAACTACGAACCTCCTTAGGCATTGTAGGTCTTGGCAAGTTCTTCACAGTTTTAATATTTTGAGTGTCAACATTTATCCCTTTATTAGATACAGTATGACCCAAGAATGCCATAGATTTTAACAAATATTCATATTTTGAGAACTTTGAATATAACTAACGATCACAAAGAATCTGTAACACCTGTCGTAAATGACTAACATGGTCCTCTTTTGATTTTGAATAAATAATATCATCTATAAAACTATCACGAACACATCAAGGAATGGATTAAACACCCTATTCATCAAATCCATAAAATTTGTAGGTGCATTAGTTAGCCCAAAGGACATGACTAGAAATTCATAGTGACCGTATGATGTTCAGAAAGCTGTCTTAGGTATATCATTCTATTTAACCCTCACTTGGTGGTAACCTGTCCTCAAGTTAATCTTTGAGAAATATTTGGCGCCTTGTAACTAATAAAATAAGTCATTATTTCCTGGAAGAGGATCTTTATTCTTCATAGCCTTCAGCTGTCGGTAGTCAATAAACATTCTTATTGATCCATCTTTCTTATGCACTAATAAAATTGGTTCTCCCCAAGGAAACATATTAGGCCTTATGAAATGTTTTTCTAGTAAGTCTTTTAGTTGCTTTATCTACTCCCGTAATTCTACTGGGTCAATTCTATACAAAGAAATTGAGATTGGTTGAGTTCTTGGAATGATATAAATACCAACCTTTACTTGTTGTTCTGGAGGTCAACCAGGAAGATCTTTAGGAAATATACCAGGAAATTTATTTACCACTAGAATAGTTTGGAGATTTGGTGGATCTGCATGTATATCCTTTACTCTAACTAGATGTTATGTGTAATCTTTGGAAATCATCCTTTTTTCCTTAAAATAAGAAAAAAATTTACCTCTTGGTGCACCAATATTACCCTTCTATTCAAGGACTACCTCTTTTGGAAATAAAAATGCACCCTCTTAGTTCGGCAATCTACCATAGCATAATAAGAAGCCAACAAATCCATACCCATTATAACATTAAAATCTACCATTTCTATCTCAACAAGGTCATCCATTATATCAAAACCAAAGATAAAAAATAATATTTTCGAGATAAAACCATAACCTCTTATGGAA
The DNA here is from genome assembly GCA_030864225.1 of Capsicum baccatum var. pendulum. NCBI lineage: Eukaryota > Viridiplantae > Streptophyta > Magnoliopsida > Solanales > Solanaceae > Capsicum > Capsicum baccatum. The sequence goes on from CM061558.1 coordinate 6,632,067, forward strand.
TAACTTATATGACTTTAAGATAAAAAATAATATTTTAGGGATAGGACCAAGATAGATTCTAGTTCATGGTTTTGCTTCTACTATTTACCTCAGTCAATAGAGATTCCAACCCTTTATACACTTTTATATGGTGATTTAGTCCCAAAATTTACCTCGGACAATGGGTTTACAGACATACATTCTCTTTTCCATGATTGTAGCCTTTGAACATATATATATATATATATATCTAAATCCTATATTAGAGCTAGGTCATGAATATAGGTACACTTGAACCTCCTATGGGCCCCTTCATCCGCGAGTCGTTGTGCCAGAGAAGAGAGGTCGTTGTAGGTCCTACCTTTTAAGCCATAAATACAACAACTTGATGAGGTATATACACTAGGTTATTTATGGTACATGGATCATTTATGGTATTATTTATTCACCCTGCATTCATCCTTGCATGTGCATTATATGTCACGAGTATGTGGTGTATTGTCTACTGATCGAACCTATTTGTTCATGGGTCCTAGTTTAGGTATTGTTTATATGTGATATCTTGTTACTTTATTCAGATATTATTATTTTTATTAGATCATATTAGGTTGATTATTGGCCTCATATTGGTGGTATGATTTTATTTCCTTTATCATATTGTTATTTTATTTTGAATGATTATCCTATGGATAGGCATTATGGTTGTAGATCCTGATTATGATAACACTTGTTCCTACTATGATATGGAGGCATTGAGATGCTAGTATGACTACTTAGATCGTACCTATGAGTTAGTCTTGTTTATATATGCGTAACTATGTATAGTTGTTATGGTATTACTATATATGCCACTCTTCTTTCAGTTATTCATGTTGTATATCCATACCTTGGCCTTGTATACATGCATGTGTGTATATATTTACACACTTCTTTGATTCTTTATTCGTATATTGGCAAGTGATAATATGGTAAAGTGCTTAGGTTCTTGAATATGGCTAAAATAAGATAGTTTATCTTTATTGCCTCTTTAGCTTTACCATGTTAGTTCCTTAGATATTGAGCATACTTTACCTTCTTTCTTGCATGTTATGTATAATTTCATTATCTTTAAATCTCAATAGATAGTTGCCTACTATGAACTACGTGTTTGGTACCTGTACTACTTTTCTGCAACCAGCATATCATAGTACGTATTCTCTCCATGGTTGGGTATGTTTTGTATAGAAACCATGGTTCAAAGACATAGGGTTAGCTCTTGGATTTCAAAGAATTGTTCTTCTCCCTTCTATGTATCAAAGTAATTTCTATGTCGTATCCAGAGATGGGTTGAATCAATATATTTATTTAGTACTTTATTTTGTATTATATTTTGCTAAAAACTCTTATATTGATTCCACCAGGTTTTAGGAAGGTTGATTGCATTTTAGCCTTTTTATTACACTTATTTCGTATTATTCATTCATTTTTCTTGGTACTCTATTATTACTACTTTTGAAGTACGATTTGGCTTACCTACTGGTGGGTTATAGTAGGTGCCATCATGACTTTACAAATGTGATCGTGACACTAGTTTCTTTAATGGTTGGTTTGTAATATATAATATTGTATGTTGCCTGTATAGCGATTTTATTTAATATCACTAGCCTTATATATGCATCTACTTATTTTCGATATGATTCTTGTGGGAGATCTTATTTTGATAATCTAGGGCTTATTTGAGCATTGCTTACTTTTATCATTATAAAATACCTGAGATAAAGGTTAATATGATATTAATAATGTCTTGCAAGAATATTTATTCTGAGGGTGCCTAATTGTATTTGATAATCATGAGTTTAGCACATACTTATTTTATTTTTCTAAGCACACTCGTATATATTCCATGTTGGTTGGAGTGGATATCATTAGTTGAGTTGATTGTAAGCATTGCATCCTCATTCTATGTATATACATACATGAGATACTGTTCCCACTTGGAAATACAATTTTTGAAAGTAAATGTGACAATTTTAAGAAAACCCTCTCTGTGAATACTACTAGAGGATATTTGAGATTGAGATTGAGATTATGATATGAGATAAAATAGATGGGTTACCAACCCTCCACCAGTCCTACTTGGTAGTTGCAAGATCAATAGGTGTATAGGAAAAGTAATGAAATGGCTTTCATCATTCATCTTATCCACATTGCATTACATTATATTAAAATTCATATCTTGTCTATTTTCCTTAGTTTTATTTACTTGTGTTTGGTTTTCATATATTTCTGCCTTATATAAGTGTTGATGTTCTTTCTATGTACTTTTATATATTAGCGATGTTAGTAGTGATAGTGTGAACTATTGTTTTGGATATTTCTTCTTGTAGTATATACGCTAATAGTATATTTTACATTGGCTAGTTTTTGGTTTGTTCAATCCGCCTAGGATATCTACTGAGTATAAGTGGACTGCACTCACCCCTATGTGTCCTTTTAGTGCATATTTTAGTATGAGTACGAATCACATAGGTTGATTCATATGGTGGAGTAGGTGATATTTACGAGGTACTTGACACTCTAGGCTTTTCATAGTCGACTCAAGGCCTCTTCTATTTATGAGTTGTCATTATTTCCATAGTATAGACAAATTATGTATTTTTAGTTTTGCATATTGTTTTAGACGCTCTTATGTTATGACAACAAATTTTCGGATTGGATTCTTATGGATTTATTTCATGTTTCATTGTAATTATATGTAATGTTTGTTTTGTCTTTGTTATAGAAGTCACACCTAGGTGTTCATTATGGTATTTGTATATTCCTTTATCAGTTTGGGTGATATAATTATTTATCAAGGTTGTGCAATGATAAGTGCCATAATGACCCACTTTTGGGTTGCAACATTATTCATGTAGAGAGTGAAATTAGTTACATAACAAGAATATAAAACGACGTACTAAATGAATATGGCGGTATAAACCATTTATGAATATAACATAGAGATCATCCTAGTCTATAAGAGAGAGAACACTAATACTCCGAATGGCAGGAGTTCATCCTAAATATTTGATTTTATAACCCCCTCTAAATTTTAAGAATTTTATTTTTGTCCCTCCCATGTTTAAGATACTGGTTTTTAACTTAAATTGTGTTTAGGCATATGAATGGGTTGTTCTAGGAAAGTTTCAAAATTTTTGAATGGGGTTCGGGGTGATTTTGGATGATGGAGGTAGTGGGCCTCTGTGATATCACTATGTCATAAAAGCTACACTACATAATATCTAGTGTGTCACGAACGATAAGCACTGCTAGTAGCGTGGCACAGAGATTAGCCTTCGTAACAAGGTCTGTGCCATTCTACTATGCAAATTCTGTGCAGGTTTTGCTTAGTTTACTTAAGATGAGGGGTATTGGGGTCTTTTGACCTAATTATAACCCGTAAGCATAATATAGCCTATTCCTAACAAAAAATCACCAGTTCCACTACCAGTATCAAAACCCTAAGAGAGCCTATGGATTTCATCATATGTTCATCTTTCAGGTTTATAATTTGCTTCAAATTCTCATGTGTCTAAGGCATGTACCTGTAACGCCCTGATTTTCTAGAATCAGAATGCCACACAGTGCTCATGATCCCAAAGTACCACAAGCTAAGCCTTTTCTGATATCTGTACCTGAGTACTGCATAATTTACTTAAATAAATGCGGAAAACTAGTGAAAACTTTCCATAAGGTTTAAATATCTAAAAATACTCAATACTGAAAACTGAATACTAATACATTTGTCTGAAAAGCCTCCAACTGTCTTAACTGTGGAGTTGATGGGACATGTCCCAAACTAACTCCATCTACTATAAGTAAGCAGAGTCTAATGCCATAATAAAATAAGGATCATCCTCGAATGAAGAGGACTCACTGCTATGTCTACTGCTGGTGATTGAGTCTTGACTGCTAAGGGTGCTCTAGATCTCACGCTTCAAAACCTATGGTATAAGACACCATAGCGCAAGAGAAAAATATACGTCAGTACTTTGAATGTACTCGTATGCTAGATGAGGTAAGGCGAAATGAATGAACATAGCTCAACTAAATAACATGAGAGTACTGAATGAGGACATATGCATAAAAGCACAAACCATAGCTGAAATTATCGTGACTCTAAATACTAATACTCAGATACTACTTTACTGACATCTAAAATCACTACTAATTTTGAGATACTGAATAAATGAATCTTCTAATATTGATAACTAAGTACTGAAGTTGAGATTAGTCCTCTCTACCGGTTGGTCTCTGAAACTAATGATACCGAAGCTGATTAACTGAGTCTGCTCATATCAATGACTAAGTTCTGAGTTTTCTACTTTTGACTGACTAAATTTGTAATCAAACCTTTCTAACGGATGATCTCTAAATCTACTAATAATGATAAAGAATGATTGTATCTGAGATCAAACCTATCTGGTGGAAGCTCTTTGAATCTTTTAATAATAAAAATAATGGATTGAGTTTGAGATCAGGCCTATCTAACAGGTGATCTCTTGCTCTATAGGTACTGATACTAATTAACTTTATATGAGAACAGGCCTATCTAGCGGGTGGTCCATGAATCTATGGAACTATCTAAGTTCCTTACTGAGATGGGTGACTGTATTAGACAGTCCTAATTTCCGAGTTCTACTTTGAAGACTGATACTGAAACTACAACTATGGGAGTTCTCACTCAATTGACATGCCCCAAATTTAATCTAGTGGGGTCCAACCTATAAACCTAGCTGGAAGGGTGTCAGTACTGTGCCACAGGTAAAGACCTCTGTTATGGTCAAGCCTCTTTAACGGGTGAGTCTAAATAGGAAGTCAAGCCTAAGGAAATATGATATTCAAACCTTAATCTAATGGGTGACTCCTGGTCCTGCACTGGCAACATATTCTAGAGTTCAGGGACTATTGCTAATGTCTCTTCCTCTCTAATAGGGAAGCCTTCATCCTTACACTCGCTCGGTGCTAGTTCCTACTCCCAACTAAAAGACAATAAACTGATTCTTTGGTTGTACTAGACTGAGCTGAATCTATTACTAATTATCTTACTTGACTGATTTGACTAAGCTTACTTGATTCCATTATCTGATGGAATACTTTTGAATCTCATTATCTAACTGGATGATACTAAGTTCTGAATTGATTACTTGAATTCTACTGAGGTCTGAAACTGAATTCTTGAATACTACTAAGATCTAAGCTGTGTACTGAACTGATGTTGGAATGCTAATAATACTTAGATTACTGAGATTTCTTAAGTTCTTTAACTGACTGAGTTCTAAGGATCATGGCTTGACTGAGATTATCATGAAAACTGATACTGGCTGTAGACAACAATTAATTTGTTGGGTATTAATACCCCCAGGACTCGATAACATAAAAGTAAAACATAACCATTCTTGAATAATCATGAACATGGACTTTCATTCATAACACAATCAATATGATATCTCGTCAATCACTTGAATACACATGGATAAAAATGCATGCAACTTATCATAATACATTCACTAAAGCATTTTAACAAACGCTTGGCATGCACTATTTATCACAAAATTGGGGATTTCAAGCTTAACAACTAAATAGGCACTATTATCTTTACTTAAGTATTCTATCAAACATATGGGGAGCATGCTTTGGTTATACCACAGATTCTATACTTAATCATCATGAATACATCAATATCATGCAATTTGAAGAGGGTTTATCATAAACATCATACAATTCATCACATACTAGAATCAACTCTTGAAATTGGTAGTCTGAATCATGAATTAAAACCCAACAATACAAACACGAACTCTAATACATATAAACTATGAAATCTCATAAATATGTTAACCTAAAAATTTTGAAAAGGATTCTTGAGCTTCTTGGGTGGAAGGAACCCAAGAATCAACATCTAACATACCTTTTTATATAATGCTGAGAAGATTTATGGAGGAATCTTGATGACTTGGATCTTGAGCTATGAACCCTAATGGTTGTTCTTGAAGAAAATTAAGAAAAAACTAGTACATTTGGGAGAAATAATGAGAAATATCATGTTAAAGAGTATATATAGGGGTAGCAAAATGACTGTCTTGCACTTGGAATTAAAATCTAAAACTGAAAAAAATCCAGATTTTACATGGTGGCGCAACGCGCCATAATCGCGCCAGCGTACTGGAAATTGGACAATTGGGGAACTGAGCCTTGGTGCAATGCGGTGGAAATTGCGTTGCCACCTTGGTTGCAAATTGGAAAGCCACCACGATATGGTGGAATTGTGAAGGCTAACTAGATTATGACAATTGCCATTTTGGCTTGCTCCAGGATGCGCTAAAGTACACTGTCCCACTAAATTGGCTCTAACTCTTTGCCTGAGTGTTGGATTTGGATGAATTTAGTATAGATGGAAAGAATATTCAATTTTCCACGGGATAAAAAGTCAAAATATTATAAATTTCACATGGAATTAAATATATTCATCTTTGAAGCAAGATCTTTGACGTTCTAAAGAGAATTTAAGCTAAGATAAGGGTGGGGTATTACAGTACCTCATTACCTATACTTGTATTTTCTTAATGGAATTAAAATTGGCCTACTATTCATGGTTTCGATGTTGGGTTTTTAACTATTGGCTGAGCATTTTGGATATAAATTGTTTGAATATTCTCATGATTACTAATGAACTACTGTGGCTTACATTTTTAATTTATACACTCAATGGGGTTCATGGGAATGATAATGTATTAAAGGTACATTTGTAACCCCCTAGATATTTGGTCATTGAAAAATTTCTAAAATTTAATCCTCACTGTCTTGACTACGACTAACCCTAATGATTCGTAGGGTGTCTTGACGGGTCATGTAACCCAAGTTATAAGGTGACTAGTGAATGGTGCTTGAGTTACTATCCTGAGTATGACTTTGGAACATGAGTCGTAGGGAGTCTTGATGGGTCCTAGGGATCTAAGACGTAATCAAATAAGTAATTGAGTGGCTAAGTTCTACTCTGAGTACGAGTGGCTCACTAAGATTCATAAGGATTGTTACGAGTCATTAGATGCAAATCCTAGGATATCTAGTATTTTCCTAATAGGGTTCTCTATTGAATATGATTGGACCCTACAAGTCATAATCTCCCCTTATAAGTCCTAGAGTTAACATAATGTGAGTGTCTTGGATGCAGTCCTTGCTACGACTTAGAACTTAGAATGATGAGTGGTAATGAGACTATATGAGTCGTATGGTGCCCCGTAGCCATTGACAACTAAAATTTAGTGTTTGATTTAGGGGAATTTTGGACAATTCCCTCCTTTCCCAATTAAAGCCCCACATCTATAAAGTACTTACAGGGGAGGGGGTATATTTCATCCATAACATATGCAAACGCATCTACTTTTCTTAAGAAGCTATACTTTGGGTTTTCAAGATGTAGGTCATCCTAGGGCTCAAGAGTTGAATTCGTTTCCTAAAACTTAGTATTTAAGGTATGTTACTCTTCTCTCATTATTAATTTGTTAAAAGTATATGTTTTAAAGTATTGTTCATGAGATATTGATATTGGTTTTGAAATAAGGATTGAGATTTTTAAATGCTTGTTGTTGAACAATGCTTTCTCATGGTCTACATATGATTATTCATGCATTAAACATGATTTTGAATTATGGGTGCATGGGCATGGTAAATGAACTCAGGAATTATGATTTTCCCCAAAATTGTAACTTTTGAAGTAGTCATGACCCCAACTCCATATTCTGAAATTGGTTTTAAAAATAAGAAATATGGAAATTTAATTATACTTTAACTATTGCATAATGATTTTGAATTGAATCTTATGGATTTTGTGTTTTCACAAGTTATTCCATAATTAAACTAGGGGGGTTGTGAATTCCCCAAATGATGTTATTATTTTGGCATGTTCTTATTACCTTGCAAGTGTAGTTGGTATGATGGTACCAATAATGTATGCCTTAAGGTGAAATATGATTCTATGAATGGGGATGTGTGATAAATGTTTTTAATTAGGCTTTACTAAGGGTTGTGTAGCAGGGTTGTGAAAGTGGTGGTCTGAGAGACTAATATTGGAAACCGCAATTGATGATGCAGTGGTCTATATGACTGGGTGGTTCCACTCTTCCTTATTACTATAATTTGATTAGGTGATTTGAGTCCCCCATATCTTATTACATGATTTAGTGCTCGTGTCACCTTGATATACAAAGAGGTTTTAGTCCCCCATAGTGTTATGTATACTCTTTGGTTTGTATGCCCACATGAACTTGGACCTAAAAGGTGAGGGAGATCTAGGCCCATATAACCCATGTGTACCTTCGTATGTCATGATGGTTGAGCTATACAATCCATTCGAAAGCATTAAGGTGCATGCTAAGCCTTGTTCCCTATCTATTCATGTGATATATATATATGCATATGTATTTGATTATGTGCATTCGTTTTGAATGATTTTGAACTATTGATCATGGAATTATGTTATCCTTATCCTTGTGTTACATGCTAGTTTTCACCCCAGTAACTATCTTCAAACGTTGTATCCCCAGGTGATGTAGGGTTTAAAGAAAAGATTAATTTTCCTACTTAGAGTTAGGTGGATTGGATTGGGTCTTCAGCTAGTTAAGGTGAAGTGCTGAGAGTCAATTCCTTGAAAAATATATATATTTCATCAGTTTCTATCATAGATGGAGTTGAGAGTTTCATTATTACTCTCATTCTTATCTATTAGAGTCAGGGACATGTTCCAACCAAGATTGGTTTTAGTTCTTTGTTTAGAAGGCTTTCTTTGGATTACTCTGGTTGTTGGGTGATGTTGGTCAGTTGTTTGGCCAGTCACCAATCATAGGTTATAATTATTTCTTGAATTTTCTTAAGCTATGCATGCTATCTTGTTACATGTTCAAAATTCATTCAAATTTAGGAGATGTTGTGTTCAGTTTGGTTAGATACATTGGGTGTTATTCATTCCATATGGGACTTGGGATATCCATCATGGCCAAGCCATGGTTCAGGCTATGATAAAGATGGTATTAAAGACTAAATTTGGTATCATTGGGTGTCCAACAAAGCCATGTAAAGTAGAGTCTCATTTATGGGTGTGTTGCACACCACACATATAAGGGGGAGGCCACAAAACATTTAGGAATATTTCTATATCTTGTTGTTCTATTTCAATCTATAGAGTCTAACTTCTTGAATCTCCTCTAATTTTCATATGTTTATTTTTCAGATCATGCCTCCTGGAAGATCTATTATTCATGGAAACTCTTTTTTCATATCCAAGGATAAAGTGGATGGAGCTCATCCTACTCTAAGTGTTCAGACCTGGTCAAGGGTTGCTACTTCTGATTACCTAAGGGAGCTCCACTAGTTTCTGTTTTCCCTCTTCAAGCACTGTAGACTGGGGTGTCTAATGCCGAGTTTCACTAGTTGATTTATTATCTTAGCCAATGCTCGCCTCCCAAATTTATGGAGTTGCTTCTGTTGCTCGATCCTCCGAGGCCACTAGAGTTGTCCAATATATGAGGTTGAGTCCCCCTATTTTTTAGCAATTCTAAAGTTGAGGAAGATTCTTAAAATTTTATTGATAATATGGAAAATATCTTTTATGTGATGCATGCTACTAATGTGGAGGGTGTAGAGTTCGCAACTTATCAGTTGAAGAATGTGGCATACCAATGGTATAAAGATTTGGAATAGTCTAGGGGTGATTATTTTAAGTTTGTTTTGTAGGATAATTTCTATTGTTCTTTCCTTGATTATTTATTTCCTCAGGTGTTGAGGGAGGCGAAGGGCGAGGAATTCATGAATCTGAAGCAAGGCTAGATGTCCATAAAATAGTAGGACTTGAATATTTATGAGTTGTCACGTTATGCTCCTAAGTTGGTATCTAGCATGATAGCTAGAATAAGGAAGTTTACATCTGGGCAATCGTGTGAATTGATTTTGGAGAGCAAGGCTTCCATGTTGAATAAAAATTTGGACATCTCTAGACTTGTGGATAAAGGTAGAGGTCAGCAACAAAGTGGTAGAGATGGTGGATAATGGTCTAAGAAGAAGTGGGGAAATTTTGGATTCTACTCAACGACTAATGCACCTTATTTAAAGTCATCGGGTGATCTTAATTCTTATAATAGCAGTGGATTTAGAGCACCAGGAGCCTAAACTTAGGATAGTAGAGCTCAATCAGCTCTATTATATCCTTTTGATAGATTCTATGGTCAGGTGCACCTTTGTGTTTGTGAAGAAGGAGGGATAAGTTCTTTAAATATAGTCAGATTGGTCATATGTAGATGGATTGTCCTTCTAAGGTTGCGTCTGGGGAAAATAAGATTCTTGTTTCTACTTTATCAACTCTTACACTGAAAGGTGTTGTGTCATCTTCTAGCTTTGACATTAGTCAGAACCGTCCATATGCTCTTGTCACCCACAAGGATTTTGAGGCATCCCCTATATCTTTATTGATATTCTCAAACTCTTCTCTTATTATGTATATTATCTGCTTTATCTCAGGTCTACCCTTTCTTATATGACCCCTTATTTGGCTATCTATTTTGCTTTTAATCTTGAGGGTATTTTAGATCCCTTTTGTGTATCTACCCATATGTGTGACTCCATGGTTTCTACAAGGGTCTATACGGATTGTGTAATGTCATTCCATGGTAGCGAGACCTTGGTGGATCTAATAGAGTTGGACATCTTAGACTTTGATGTGATTTTGGGGATAGATTGGTTGCTTTCGCACTATGTGCTCTTAATTGTAAGACCTAAAGGGTCAGTTTACATTTCCCTAATGACCCAGTGAATGAGTGGGAAGGTAGTTCCCTAGTACTTAAGGAAAGGTTCATCTTGTATCTTAGAGCCTAAAAATTATTTCTAAAGGGTGCCTCAATCACTTTGTGCATGTTAGGGATTCTAGATCTGAAGGTCCTTCTTTGCAGATTGTTCTAGTGGTCTGTGAATTTCTCGAGGTGTTTATTGATGATCTTCCATATATTTCTTCTGATAGGAAAATTGATTTTAGGATTGATCTTTTTCTGTTCACTCAACCAATATCTGTCCTTCTTTATAAGATGGCTTCGATTGAATTGAAGAAACTCAAAGACCAGTTGAAAAATCTTCTAATTAAGTGTTTTATCTTTCCTAGTGTGTCTCCTTGGGGTGCACCTATTTTGTTTGTGTGTAAAAAGGATAGTTCCCTTCGGATGTGTACTTATTACTGCCAATTGAATAAGGTGACCATGAAGAATAAGTATCCACTTTTGAGGATTGATTGTCTGTTTGATCATCCTTATGCTGCTAAGTTCTTTTCTAAGATTGATCTTCAGTCTGGGTACCAGCAGTTGAAGATCAGGAGGCGGATATCCTTAAGACTGTCTGTCTAATGTAGTATGGCCACTTTGAGTTTTGAGTGATACCTTTGGTTTGATGAATGCCCGACAACATTTATTGACCTTATGAATTGGGTTTTTCATTAGTTCTTGGACTTTTTTTATTCTCTTTATTTGTGATATTTTGGTGTATTCTAAGAATAAGGCAGACCATACTGATCACCTCCGAATTGTGTTGCAGACCCTTAAAGAGAAGAAGTTATATGTAAAGTTCTCTACGTGTGAGTTCTGGTTGAATGTTATTACCTGTGTCATGTTGTTTCGAGTAAAAGGATCATGGTGGATCCACAAAAGGTTCCAGTGGTTAAGAAGTTCCCTAGACCTATGACTCCAACAGACATTCAGAACTTCTTGGGTTTAGTAGGCTATTATAAAAGGTTTGTGGAAAGTTCTTCCTCTATTGCTACCCTATTAACAAAGTTGACTTAGACGAAGGTAAAATTTTATGGTATGATGCTTGTTTTTGTAGTTTTAATAATCTAAAAATAAGTTGACTTTGGCTCCAGTCTTGACTTTTCCTGAGGGAACGGGTGGATTTATTGTTTATTGTGACATGGCTTGAGTTGGATTGGGCTATGTATTGATGCAGAATTACAAGGTGGTTGCTTATGCTTCTAGACAATTGAAAGTTCATGAGAAGAATTATCCAAATCATGATTTTGGATTGTTAGTTGTGGTGTTTGTATTTGAGATATTGCGGCATTATTTTTATGAGGTCAATGTTGATATATAATCTGATCATAAGAGCCTACAATACGTGTTCACTCATAAAGAGATAAATCTCAGGAAAATAAGATGGTTTAAGTTTTTAAAGGACTATGAAATGAGTCTTCTCTATCATCTAGGTAAAGCTAACATGGTTGTTGATGATCTTAGTAGCTTATCCATGGGATGCTTGTCTTATGTGGATGAAGAGAAGCGGGATTTGGTTAAGGATATTTACCATTTGGCTAATCTTAGAGTTCATTTTTTGGAATCCAAAAATAGTGGTGTGGTTATTCAAGAGGTGGCAAAGTCATCTCTTGGTGCTGAGGTGAAAGAGAAGAAGGTATTGGATCCTATATTAACACAAAAGAAGAATGATATAGGTAGCAAAAAGTGATGATTTTTGTGATTAGTGGTGATGGTGTCTTGAGTTACCAAGGTAGATTATGTGTTCCCAATATTAATGGGTTATGAGGGAGAATTTCACTAGAAGATCACGAGTCGCGATATACTATTCATCCTTGTTCAATGAAGATGTATCATGACCTTAAGGAGATTTATTGGTTGAATAATATGACGCAGGATGTGGCCAATTTTGTGTCTAAGTGCATAGTATGTCAGCAAGTATAGGTAGAGTATTTGAGCCCCAGTAGGCTGCCTCAAGATATTTAGATGCCGCTGTGGAAATGGGAGATAATTAATATGGATTTTGTTACCAGTCTTCTGCGGTCTTGACAACAGTTTGATTCAAATTGGGTAATCATGGAAAGGATAACTATGTCTACTCACTTCTTTCCAGTGAGGACTAATATCTCTTCAGAGGACTATGCCACGTTGTTAATTGAGGAGATCTCCTATGTAACTCCTTATGTGGATATATCTTTTGGTTTTGATCCAAAAGTTTTTTTTGGATCCTATTTTTGTTTCAACCCTCGTAGGTGACCCAATTATTTCTAAAAGAGTCTATAAGGTGTGTGTGGTATCTGTTATTTGCAAGTCAACCTTGGTAGATCTGTTTGACTTAGGTATGGTATATTTTAATGTTATTATGTGTATGGATTGGTTTCACTCTTGTTATGTGTCCTTGGATTTCCGAACCTATAGGGTTATATTTAGGTTCCCTGGTGAGCCAGTTACATAATGGGATGGTGTTTCTTTAGCTCCTAGGGGGAGGTTTATTTCTTATCTTTGAGCTCAGAGGTTAATCTCTAAAGGTCTTTATCACTTGATCTGTATTAAACATTCTAACTTGGAAGGTCCTTTTTTCTAGTTAGTTCCAGTGGTTAATGAGTTTCCAAAGGTCTTTTCGGATGATCTTCCTAGTGTTTCTCTGGATAGGAAAATTGAGTTTACGAACACTCGTCCAACTTCTATTCTCCATATTGAGTGACTTAGATTGAGTTGAGGGAACTCAAGGTTCAACTTAAGGATCTTCTAGATAAGGGGTTTATTCATTCTTGTGTATCTCCATGGGTTGAAACAGTGTTGTTTGTTCACAAGATGGATGGTTCCATTCGGATGTGCATTAACTATAGGCAGCTGAACAAGGTGACAGTCACAAACATGTATCCTCTTCCAAGGATAGATTACTTGTTTGACTAGTTGCAAGATGCTAAGTTTTTTTCAAAGATAGATCTTCAGTCAGGGTACCATCGACTAAAAATTAGGGAGGTGGATATCCTTAACAAGTTTTTTCATACTCGGTATGGGAACTTTGAGGTTTTGGTAATGTCATTTAGGTTGACTAATGCTCCGATAACATTTATTGATATGATGAACAAGGTTTTTTTTCAGTATTTGGACTTTTCATTATTGTGTTCATTGATGAAATTCTAGTCTATTCAAAGAGTGAGGTGGGTCATTCTAACCTCCTTCGTGTGGTGTTGCAGACCCTACAGGAACAATAGTTGTATGCCAAGTTCTCCATCTGTGAGTTTTGGTTAAATGTTGTAACTTTCTTGAGTCATATTATTTCTAGTGAAGGGATCATGGTTGATCCAAAAAAGGTTGTTGGGGTGAAGAGGTGTCCTAGACCCACAACTCCATCTGACATTCAGAGCTTCTTGGGTTTAGTCGGGTATTATAGGTGGTTTGTGTAAAGCTTTTCATCGATAGCTGCTCCTTTGACTAAGTTAACTCAAAGTAGGTAAATTTTTCTTATTCGGATACTTTTGAAGGGATTTTTGAGAATTTGAAGGATAAGTTGACTTAGACTCCAATTTTCACTTTACCGAATGGCAATGATGTGTTCGTCGTTTATTATGATGTATCTCGGATAGGTCTTGGTTATGTTCTTATGCAGCATGGGAAGGTGATTGCCTATGCTTCTAGGAAATTTAAGGTATATGAGAAGAATTATCCTACTCATGATTTGGAGCTATTGTCTATTGTGTTTGCTTTGAAAATATGGCAGCATTATTTGTATGGTGTACATATTGATATCTTTTCTAATCATAAGAGTCTACAGTACATGTTCACTCAGAAAAGCTTAATATCGGGCAGAGGAGATGGTTTGAGATTCTCAAGGACTATGATATAAGTCTTTAATACCACCCAGGTAAGGTTAATATGGTTGTTGATTCTCTTAGCAGGTTATCCATGGGAAGTTTGACTCATATGGAGGAAGGAAAGTGGGAATTAGTGAATGATATTCACTGCTTGGCTAATCTTAGAGTTTTCCTCTTAGACTCTAAGGATGGTGATATGGTGGTTTAATAAGTGGTTCGTTTATCTCTTGGTGAAGAGCTTAAGAAGTAGCAAGAGCTAGATCCTATATTGATGAAAATCAAGAGTAATGTTCGTAGAAAAAAGGTAGTAGTTTTTGAGATCGGCGGCAATGGTGCTTTACGGTAAAAAAGGAGGCCATGTGTTCTTGATGTTGATGGTTTGCAACAAAGGAATTTAGATGAGCCTCATGGGTTGAGCTATGTTGTTTATCCGGGCTCGACTAAGATGTATCATGATCATAAGGAGATCTATTAGTGGAATCTCATAAAAAGGGATGTGGTTTATTTTTTGGCCAACTACATGCTGTGTCAACGGGTTAAGGTTGATCACATGAGGCTATGAGCGTTTTATCAAGAAATTGATTTACCCTAGTGGAGATGGGAAGTGAGTAGTATGGATTTCGTTACCGATCTTCCTCGATCTCGGAATCAATATGATTCGATTTGGGTCATTATGGATAGGATGACTAAGCCTGCCTACTTTTTTCTAGTATGGACTACATTCTCAATGGAGGACTATGCAAAGCTGTATATTCAGGAGGTGGGGTACTTGTTTCTATTATTTCTAATCGTGGCACGCAATTTATATCTCACTTCTGGCGATCTTTTCAAAGAGAGTTATGGACTAAGGTGTGTCTTAGTTTTGCTTTTCATCTGTAGACGAATGGGCAAGCGGAGAGAACTATTCATACATTGGAGAATATGCTTCGGACTTCTATGATAGATTATGGTGATAATTAGGTTGAGCATCTACCTTTTGTTGAGTTTCCTTACAACAATAGCTATCATTTTAGTATTGGTATGGCCTTTTTTTATGCATTGTATGGTAAGATGTGTAGATCTATATGGGATGGTTTGATCTTGGTGAGACAGACATGTTTGGTCCCGACTTTGTTTACTATCATATGGAGAATGTGAAGGTGATTTGGGAGAGGCATAAGGATGCCCAAAGTCTCTAGAAGTCCTATGCGGGTGTTAGGAATAAAGACTTGTTGTTTTAGGTTGGGGATAAGGTCCTTTTCAAGGTATCTTCCATTAAGGAATTGTACGGTTTGGTAAGAAGGGGAAGCTTAGTCCCCTGTATGTTGGTTCTTATGATATTTTGAGGAGAGTCGATAATTTTGCTTATGAGGTAGAGTTGTCTTCTTGCTTGAGCGTGGTTTATCCAGTCTTTCATGTTTCCATGTTAAGAAAGTAGGTTGGTGATCCTTCTTTAGTTGTTCCTTTGGAAGTAGTATCTCAGATTCTTAGTTTTATGAAGATGTCCTGATTAAGATCTTCGATAGGTACGTTTATCAGTTGCGGACCAAGAATGTCTCTTTGGTTGACTTTTTTTGGCGGAACCACATGGTGGAAGAAGTTACTTAGTAAGTGGAGGAGGACATGAAGTCCAAATATCCACATTTGTGTTCTGCTCCTGGGATTCGTGCGGAAGGTATGTGTCTTAAACACATCTTTATTTTCAAAGTTTATTAAAGGAGAGATTAATTTCTTTACCTCTTTGTTTTCAAACTTTATTAGAGATTGGGAATACATTTTATGATGCAAATGACTCGTGATGTGGTTACCCATACCTAGTCCGTCATTCGGGGATGAATGTTCCTACTGGGGGAGACTGAAATACCCTAGTTTCTGGACCTTAGAAATTTTTTTGAAATTCTAATCTCTTGACCTAATATGACTCATGTGTAAGAGTCGTATGTTGGGGTACGGATGGTTTGGTCTACTCGTAGATAACCAGTGTTGGTTGATGGGATGGATTTTGGGTAATGGAATGGATATGAGTCGTATTGGTGGTTACAGATCGTTTGGTTCCTTATCTTACTATTAGACTGGGTAACTTAGGTTGGATCTGCGTAGGAGTGGTTCACCATGAGTAGTAACACAGTGTACTAGTCGTACCCAGGACTCATATCGTTGACAGTGATTAAATCTTTCATGGATTTAAATCTTCCAGGGGTAAGGGTGAAAGGAACGGATCATATGTTTGGATACAACTTGGTTAAATGAGTCATATGCTGGACAATGTTTGATTCAAAGGTTAAGGCTAGGGTACGAGTGAAAGGTACTACTCGTATTGGAAGGGTACGACTCGTGAGGTTCAGTCGTATCCCTGTGATAGGGTTTTGGTGCAACTTAAGTGGGGGTATTCTGGACATTTCCCCACTTATCCTAATAAGATCCCATGACTTCTAACCCACTTGGAAGATTATTTTCCTTATTATTCCATTTATTAACACTTAGAAACTCTTCTAAACACATTATAGTTCTCTCAAAAGCTTTTGGGAAAGGGAATCTAGGGTCTCAACTAGAGGATTGATTTGGGGCTTATGTTGGTGATTTCTTTCTATCATCATCTTTGTTTAAGGCATGTTCTCTTCACTTATTGATAATTATATCGAAAGGCATGGTTTTTATGAATGTTTTCATGATTTCATTTATTGTATGATTTTGGTTTTCAAATATGAATTGAGGTTTTTGATATTAAATAGGTGATTATTGTTTTCTATGGTTTTAATTATAATTTGTGTGCATTAATAGTGGTTTTGGATAATTTGATTGCATGGGAATGGTTTTGTGGTAATTGGAATTGGATTTGGTCATATTATGCCCCCAATGTGTTTGACAAAGTGCTTATAAAGATATGTTCATTGCATTGACTACTTTTTATGGAACTCTTAACTTGTTTTAAAACATGGAAAAAGTGATTATGAATGGTTTAAATGGCTTGGAATGGTAAATGGCTAATAGTTATGCTTTTGGGGCCCACGGAATCCCCCAAGTGGTTTAATATGGTGAATGGAAGGGCACTTGAAAGTCCCCTTAAACCTATATATGGTTGGCTATGGATAATACTTGCACGTAAGGATTGGTATGGTCATACCAATATTAATGGCCTTGGTTAATAACTGGATAATGGTTTGGTTATTTGGAAATTGGTTTTAATTAGGCTATAATATAGGGATATGTAGCAAAGCCATGGAAGGTAGAGGTCCGAGGGGGACCAAAACTAGAAACTCATATTTGCGAATGTAATGATGATCTTGGTGACCGTGTGTATAATGTCACACTATATTTTGGGGAATGTACTAGTCATCCTAGGTTTTCTTCTTTGGTCGTGTGGCTTCATGCACTATGGCCTTTTCGTAGGTGGATCTAAACCCATATAACCCATGAGTGGTTTAGGACAACAAAGCTACATATCCCAGGTAAAGGTTTTAAAGGCTTACTAAACCCGCTCCCTTCCCGGCATGGTTATACATAAATAAATATACATATTTATGGTTTTGTTTATATGGATGGTTTTACTTTGTTTTATAAATGGCATTATTTTATCCTTATCTTAAGATCATGCTAGTGTTCACCCCCTAACCCATCTACAGGATGTTGTATACCCACATTATGCAGGAATCGGTTGTTCTAATCCTCCTACATAGTTGTTGACTCGGGGACAGGACTTAGACTGAAGTAGTGAGATTTCATCCTTTCAGAAGGCTCCATTTCATGTTATGGACACATTTAGATGTTTTGTTTTATTTTTGGATATTTTTTTGGCTATGGATGGGGGCATGTCCTAATTGGATTTTATTACTCTTTTGGTAAGAGGCTTTGTGGTACTTATATGGGTTGGAATGAGCGGTGATCAGTAATGGTGTCAGCCTTGGCATTGGAATAAGCTGGAGGGCTAACATCATTGAACATAATTTCTCACTATTCCATCCTATTTTACTTTGAAATTAATTATATTATTGAAACGTGTCTAAAATAGTCCATGCCGTTGGGGCACCTCAAGCCCACATGAACCATAGGTGGCACCGATAACCCAACCCAATTATTAACAACAATCCACAAGAGTTGGGTTAGTCCCGACAGTATTATAAGATAGCGTAAACATATTATAAGTCATAACTTAAACATGTCTAAAAACTTCATTAGATTTATCAATCTATCCATTACACCCATGTCCACGGTCATCCATTATACTGATATACAAACTGAAATTTAGAAATGTATATGTCTGGACAAGACCCCAACAATAGCAAAACCAAGTCAAAATAAGACGGTCTAGATAGGAGAACAAAAATGAAAGTCTTCTGAAATAAGGAAGCTCACCACTCCAAAGTCAATGCATAAATTGCTTCAATCACCTAATCACTGTGCAGAAAAGAGAAGATAATGCTCCAACCCCTATGTCGCATGAGGACAGAGTGTTCGAAGTTGGTGATTAGTTGGAACTCAAACATATAACTCAATGATAATGATTAAATAACATCATAAATCATTAACAAGTTAATACATCATGTTAAATAATATTCATAACCTTACCCATAAATATAGGTATGTCACATGCTAATCAAGGGACCAAGGCTAAACAGCATACTTGAACATATACTCATACACATAGACATAAAAAACATGTTCACATTATGCCATAACAGAAACCAGACTTAGCATGCATACTATATACCCTTATTCCTATGTCATGAGATGGACAACTCCGACCTCCCTCCTTTATAGATTCAAACATTCTTTATTAAGTAAGGTTCTTAGACCCCAAACACATTCATCGGGCAAGGGCCTCAAACTACTAGTCATCCATACTAGGGACTCAAACTACTAGTCATCTCATTGGGTAAGGGACTTGAACCACAAGTCCATTCATTGGACTAGGGACTCGAACTACTAGTCATTAAATTAAACAAGGGACACGAACTACTAGTCACTTTATTGGATGAGGTATTCTACCTACGAGATCTCTTTATGTGAGGGACTTTAACCATAATCCATTCCATTAGGCGATGGACTCTAACCACAAACCACTCATCGGACTAGGGACTCAAACCACTAGTCATTTCATTAGGCGAGGGACTCAAACCACAAGCCAATTCTGTAATGACCCTTGAGGTCATTTTTAATATTTATGATTATCTTCACTATTTAATATTCTTCATAAATTACTAGTGTCATTTATGACTTCCCGGGACTGACGGTTCGGTTACCGGGCAGTTCGTTTAATTTTTAGAGCCAATTCCTTATTTAAAAGCATTCGTTGGTTCCAAATGGCCACCGAGCAAAAATTTCATCAAAACAATCTTAGATTAAAATTTTGACTGTGCCAGCCGATCTAGAATATCAATTTTAGTCTCGATAGACCTTTGGTTTGGGTCCCAATGCACCTGAGCTCGTTTTGACCTATTGGTCGGAAAGTTAAAAATTGAAAAAATTAGGTATGGGATTCACATTTGGTTGAAATGATCTTGGATTAAAAATCCAACTTCTCCATGGCATTCGAAATGTTAATTTTAGGCTAGGGAGACCCTTGGTTAAGGTCCCAAGGTTCCTGAACTTCTTTCGGGCTCCTGAGCGAAATTAATGAAAAATGTTGAAAGATTAGGTGTGGGCCCCACTTTTTGCCTAAACAATCTCCTATGAAAGTTTTGATGATCCCAATGGATTTGAAATATGGTTTATACTCAAAATTAACTTTTGAACCGTGCTATTTTTTTCTTATGAGTTTCGAGGGTCAAAAACTCATTTTTCAGTTTGCTGTCATCTGGTACAACCACTATTGTGGCCAAAAGTGTGCGATTGCAGAAGTGCGATTATGGACCATGTGACCACGATAGCAACCCTTGAGAACTTGTAGGGGCTTTATAAAGGTCCCAATCTGCATTTGGGGCATTTTCTCTTCACCATTTAGACCTAGAATCCCCAAAATGAGTGTAATAACTCAAAATTGGTCATGGGGGGGGGGGGGGGTTACTTGGGACCTTAATTAACATTTTGTATCGTGATTATCTTCAAGATTAAGGTATGAATTCCTTAAATTAATTCTTAAATTTCCTAGTTTGTACCCAAAACCCCAATTTGCTTAGGGCTTGATTTTAGCCCAAAGTATGCTTAGTTTTAACCCATTCTTTGAGAGTTAGGATTCCTTGTTCATGTATGAAAATTGGGTTAGTCTCGAAAACTCATTTTTAATATGTGGAACCTACTTAGGGTTTTGGTGTCATATTTGGACCTGAAGAACAATAGTGCAATATGGGTTTCATTAAACTCGTATTGATGAGTAGATTATGGTTTTGATAATGTAATGGTATTTTTAGGATTTTAAAGTAAAGACGAGCATGTGGTGCATGATTTGGGATTTTGTGGTTCGTCTTTGAGATAGGGTTCTATTTACTATTCTTCATAGATGATGTATGATATATATTGCGAGTGAATTTAATTGTTAATATTGATATTAAGTAGAATGGCTTAGTATTGAATATACATATAAGTTTGTGGATTAGATGGGGGTTTTGACCTGTAGGTTAAATTACTTAATACCCTTGTAGAATCCTATTGCCTTCTCCATAGTTTGAGTAAATTTGTAGCATGTATATGATATAATTCTATGCTTGGAATATGGTTTTAGCATTTGAAGAATGGTTTGTATATTTAGCCTTATTGGTCTAGTGTGATAGTTTTTGAACCGTATGTTTAGTAGAGTTGACTTGAGTACACTTGTTTCTAGTCGAAGTTATTATAATACGCTTGAATATGGCTTACTTGACATCTAGAATATGAGCTAGATACCTTAGCCTAGTTTTGGGCATAGTACGCCTAATTATGGAAATTGTGGATTTGAAGTGGGATCATTCGGCCCATTTAGGCCTAAGCTTATGTTAAATCTTGTGGACTTAGTTGCATATGTTAAACATAGATAAGGCTAGTAAATCTTAGAATAACGTTACTTCATAACTTGACAACTTGTATTAATATTTTTGGATTGTGGGTTTTGAGTTATGGTTATGATACTACTTATGGAAGTGATATTGGGCATTTAGAGATGATATTTCTCCTAGATACGTTATGTGGACTATAGAGACATTGTTCAGATCTAACAAGTAATTAGTAGTTCATAAATAAGGGAACCAATAGTATCCTCATCCAAATGCCCTTGTATCATCAAAAAAGGAATAGTGGAGTTGAGAAAATAAAAGAGGGTCTATTATAGCTTGATTTTCTTTGTAAAATATGTAGTATTGTTATGATTTTTCAAGTACAGAAAGAGGAGAGATAGATAAAAAGATGTTGAAAATATTGGTCATACAAATCCTGAATAGATTAACCTTGGGAAGTCGATTGATCGGGGTCTCTCTAGATGCTATATTGAGGCAGATTCACTAAAACTTACACCATTGAAACCCCATCCTTGACCAACTCTACAAGCTAAGATAATACCTAGGTAAACTTGGAAATTGCATGTTTCAAAGTGGCGATGTGGAGCTTATGGGTTAACCTAAGGTATGGCACTTGTGTCCTTGATCCTTTGTTGGAATTTAAGAGATTTGTTTACTCCACAATTTCTTTTCTAATAATCCTTTGAGATAAGGGACTTCTTTGTGTGAGGGTACTCAATTGACATGCTTGAGCGCTATTAAAATTCGGTTGAAGTCTATGAGTATTCACTTGGATAAGTAATATTTAGATAGTGCTGGATGCTTGTTGTTGACAATTTGAAGAGCTTGATAGGTGAAGTATAGATCTTGGTATTCTAATGTTTAAGGGAAAAATAACTTCTTCAAGAGAGGTATGTGTTTAGGCACCTAAGTTGTACTATTTATAGGGATTATTATTTTGTTGTAAGTGTTAACGAGTAGATTCTCAACAATTATAAATTGAAGCACTTTTAATACTGATCAGGTTAATTTTGATAGTGAAGGACTAGAAGGCCTCAAGAAAGAATAAAGAACAAAAAGAGGATAAATGATGGATGAATGATGCAAAAATTTAACAAATATAGGGAAAAGATGATTCGGTGAAACACAAAAGTTGCAGATCACCAACCCTTAGTTTCCATCATCCAAATTTACTGATAAAGGGATAAGGGAGGCTGGATAAATTATGATGTTTTTTATGATTCAGTGCATTATCAGTCAAAATTAGTGTACAAGGACATGAATCACTGAAATGAACAAAAGCTAACCCAATAATCTGAGCAAGATAATGAATATATGTTCCAAAAGCAAATCAACATATCACCAATCTTCCAGGTGATGGCTATGGAATAAGATCAACCAATTTTTCACGTGGTGGCAATTTTGTAAATTTAGTCGCTTGATTCCTTGTAGCTTTAAAATTTGTTTGGTCCATCAAAACCCTAGGTTTTACCAATTTTGGAAACTCTAAACTTGTAGATGATATTTCATTGTGAGAATTTATCTCTTTAAGCTGTAGATTTGGAATTATTTCATAATGTAATATTAATCTATGGCTCATATGGAAGAATAATATGGTATATCTCTTTCTTGTTTTTGATGAGTAGATAAATTTCTATACATAGGGTTATAAGTATGTGAGTGATGATTAGTGTATAGGTAGTTGTGATTACTATAGTTATTGATTGTTAATTATAATTTCAGCCAGATTTTTATGTCATCATCCAATGGGTGGGGTTCTAAATCCAACCCATTCTTATATCTCTTACTTTTCTTGAAGAAAAAGTGTGAGTGATAAGGCTTATCAAGAAAAACTTGAGTCTCAAACTCAGGTGTTAGTGATGTTAGAAATAAATTATTTTATTTTGAGGAAATAGGTCAGTTTCTATAAAAGACATATGTGTGTGTGAAATAAAGACTATGAAATTTGGTGATTAAACAAATATTATTGTTCATATGTATACCTATCCTAATCATAATGAACTCTAGTATCTATAGAAATTGCGACTTACCCACATATGAAATTTACCATATAGAAGGATAGCCTCAAGTACCCTCACATCTATTGATTACAAGCTTAGCTATTTCCATTGGTAATCTTGTAAATGAATTGACTAATTGAAATTTAAATTGTTACTCCAACCCCCTAATTTACTTTACTTGTATTATTTTTATCACATTATATCTGACAAAAATAATTTATAAACCTTCAAGGTGAACTACAATCTCATTACCTAAGGAATTGACCCTGCCTCTCTTTGGGTAGCACTATTTGATAATGTCTGCTACACAAAATTAGAGTCTCAACAAGGTATATCAAGTCCTCGTGGAATTGGTGGATTATTATAAGGATAAGGGTGGGGGTGTTTTAATAAGGATGGGATTACACATGGTTTGGGATAAGAGTACTAGGCACTAGTTTTCTAGGAATGGGAGTCAAGCTATCAATGATATTTGGATCGGGCACCACATTAGTATTGATTCCTGAACTGAGATAAGCCCCAATAGGTCATAATTGAGGATCCTTTCTATACCAACTTTTTCTATCGTCATTAAAAGAAACCTCATCATGGGAGCAGGTTATAAACAATTTTGATAATGCAACCTCAAATTAGTGTGGAATGATGTAGCTTAAAATTTTAGAATTCTGGTTAGGCTGTCATCATCTCGCTCTAGGGGGAATTTTCCCTTTATAGCCTTGTCACCATAGAATTTGATAGGTCGCTCATGTTGGCCAATATAGAAACTATGGTTGAGTTAAACCCACAGGAAATAGATCAAAATCTCAATCACTACCAATGTTAGGGCAACCTATAACAATTTCCAATAAAAATGGGGGATTTGTTATGAGTTAAGTAGTAATAGTTTGTTGATTTGTTGGATTTTTAATCAATATGAGAAAAGTATTGGGGATATGTTTGCCAATAACTTCATAACTTCATATGCACTTCATACTCGGTAATATCTCCCAATGTACGATATGTTATTTAGATGGGTTATGGATCTAAATAACATCCTCAAGTAAGTTTTCTATTATCCTAAGCCTGTATTACTATCCCCTATCCTAGATCCCAGATTGCTATCTCATATTATTGACTCAAGATATTAAGTGGAGGTCAATAGATCTAAGTTTTTGGTGTTTGTTCGCTTTTGGACTTATCTTCTCATTCGAAATACAGATTACGCTAGTTGTAACATTGTGCAATGTCAAAAATATTCAAAACCAAGGAACAATCAATATATGTGAACATTAGTTGATGATCACTCTGTATTATGAATACTACATTATTAATATGGTATGGTTTCAACAACCCTAGTTATTGTGTGTAGATACTCATAATTGCAAAAACACAAGAAAGATTCATAGAAGAAAACATAATTATGACTTATAAGAATAATAAGAAAAACTGCAAGATCTCATATTGAATAAAAACCCTAAAAAGGTATGTGTGAAACTCCAAAGCCAATAATGTGCCTTAAAACCTTACAATAATGCAATATAATGAAAAATGTACAACATAAATTCATAAGAGTATTTATAGAAGAAAAATCTATCCTAAAGAAAAAAAGGAATTCTTGGTCAGTCAAATCGAATGAGTAGAAGGAAAAATCATGATTAGATACTGCGATCGCCCTTTGGTGCTCGTGTTTTCATCAAGGACTTTGGCATATTTAGGTTTTCAATGGTGCAAACATCAGTATGGTTGTATGAAATTAACCTACGACCATACATGGTGGTCATTAGATTATCTTTCACTTCAACTTCTGCAAAATAAACTTCTGACCTTCAGTCACATGACCATAGATATGACCATCACATCTAAGTATGGTCATGAAAATATATCATTTCCACAATCAGGTGGTATGATTTTATGATCTATAATTGTTGGAAATTCTCATTTGAGCAACATTTGATAGTCATGTAATACCCCACACTTCTCCTAGTTAAAACTCGTCTCTAGAACATCAAAGATATTGCTACAAAGGTGAATATATTTTATTCCATATAAAATTTTTAAGATTTTGACTCTTAGAATGAGGGAAATCGAATAAGCTTTCCGTCAATATCAAATTTTACCAAATCCAACAATCAGGCAAAGAGTTAAAGTCATTTTAGTGAGACTCTGTACCACCAATATTTTAGCGCATCGCGGAGCCAGCCAAAATGACAATTGTCAAAATACAGTGAGCCTCCGTGATTCCACCGCATTGTGGTATCTTTCTAGTTCGCAGCCAATGTAGAAATGCAATTTCCACCACGTCGCGCCAAGGCCCAGTTTTCCAATTGTTCAATTTCTAGTAAGCTGGTGCGATTATGGTGCATCGCACTAGTATGTAAAATCGGGATTTTTCCAAATCTGAATGTTAATTCCAATGGCAAAACGACCATTTTTCTACCCCGCTATATACTATTTAACATGATATTCAGCCACATTAAACCCATATATTGTTATTTTCTCTCAATTTTACTCAACAACAAGATCTAGGGTTTCAAAATCAAGACCCCAATCATCAAAGGTTTCACCATTAATCTTTCGAGGATTAAGTAGGAAGGTATGCAGATGCTGATTCTTGGGTTCCTTCCACCCAAGAAGTTCAAGAATCCTTTTCTAAATTCAAATATCTTATATTTATGAGTTTTTATGATTCTTGTGAATTAAAATTGAAGTTCATGTTATTATTGAGTTTTAATTTATGTTTTGTTTACAAAGTTTCAAGCTTTGATCCTAGTATGTAATAATCATGTGATGTTCATAATAAGCCCTCTTCAATTTGCATGTTAGGTGATGTGTTTATGTCAATTAAGTGTAGAAACTATGAATAACCAAAGCATGCTCCCCTTATGTTTGATAAAATGCTTATGTGAAGAAATTAGAGCCATTTAGCATGTTGACTAGAAATCCCCAATTGTGTGTAAGTTCATGCATGCCAAGTGTTTGTTGAAAAGCCTTAGTGAATGAATTGTGACATGTTAGCATGAAATTCCTCAATTATGTGCTCTTGAATGCATGTAAAATGTCTGTTGTAAGACCTTGTTGAATGGAGTATGAGCCAGTAGTAAGTCTCTCTATAATATTACATGTTTATGATTTCCTAGTGCTTGAAGATATGCTTTAATGATTGTAATGGTGAATGAATGTCCATGGTCATCATTATTTAAGATGGTTATGTTTTACTTTTATGTTATCGAGTCCTGGGGGTTTTTATACCCAACAAATTAGTTGTTGTCTAGAGCCACGTCAGTTTTTACAATAGTCTCAGTTAAGCCACGATCCTTAGAACTCAGTAAGTTACACAATTCAATACTCTCAGACAGTTACAGAACTTAAGAAATCTCAGTAATCCAAGTATCATTAGCATTTCAGCTTAAGTTCAGTACTCAACTCATATCTTAGTAGTATTAAAGATTTTAGTTCAGGCTTTAGTAATATTAAACTAATAAATTCAGAATACAGTATCATTTAGTCAAATAACGAGATCCAGTAGTGTTCCATCAGTATTCGGAACCAAGTAAACTCAGCTTAACTCAGTTGATTAGTATGATCAGTAACATATTCATATCAATCTAGTACAGCTTAAGAAAAAGAATCAGCTCAGAGTATTTCAGTTGGGAATAAGATTTAGCACCGAGCGAACCTAGGGATGGGGACTCACCCATTAAATAGAACTGAGATCCCTAGGAGCAATCCCTAAGTTCCAGAACTACATAGCCAGTGTGGGTAGGAGATGTCACCCGTTAGATAGGACTGACATACTCAGGGATTACCCGTTAGTATATTATATATATATATAGGACTGATCCCAAGGGTCACCCGCTAGATAGGACTGACTCTACAAGAGAGATCTTCACCCGTGGAACGGTACTAATACCCTTCCAACTAGGGTTACAAGTTGGACCCCAACTTAGCTAGAAGGGGCATGTCTGTTAGATAACTACATCCCACAGTATCAGTTTTAGAATCAGTCTACGAAAAGGAAATCAATTTAGTAGTACAGAGTAAGGACTGTCAGATACAATCAATCATTATAATTATCAACAAACTTAGAGATCACCTTCTAGATAGAATTGGTCTTAGATTTAGTTAATCAACTTTAGTATTATCAGATTCAGAGATTACCCGCTAGATAGGACTGATCTCCGATTAAGTCAAATCATATTCATTATCAGTATATGCAGAGATCATACACTAGATAGTATTGGTCTTAGATTCTGTTGAGTACTCTCATTATTAGTAGATTCAGAGATCACCCGCTAGATATGATTGATCTCAGATTTTAGTCGAGAATTCCCATTATCATTAGATTCAGAGATCACCCACTAGTTAGGACTGATTTCAACTTCAGTACCCAGTTATCAATATCAAAAGATTCAGTTATTCAATATCTAAGAATTTATAGCGAGTTTAGACATCAGTAAGCAGTATTCAAGTCTCAGTATTCAAAGTCACGATGATTTTAGTTATGGTTTATGCATTCATGTGTATGTTCTCATTCAGTACTCTCATGATTATTTAGTTAAGTAATTGTTCATGCATAAGCCCTTGAATTTAGCCTTACCTTATCTTGCATACTTGGTAAATTCCCATATACTGACGTATTTGCGCTATGGTGTTTTACTTTATACCATAGGTTCAGAAGCATAAGATCCAGAGCACCCTTAGCAGCTCAGTTTCAAGCAGCAGCAGTAGACCTAGCAGTGAGTTGTCATTATTCAAGGATGGTTATTATTTCATTTTATTGCCAGTTTTAGTATTTAAGTAGTTGGAGTTAGTTGGGGACATGTCCCATTAACTCATTATTCAGATATTTTAGAGGCTTTCAGACTACAGAGTTTTCAGACTAATTATTTAGACAGATGTTTTAGTTTTGATATTGATAGAATTTATCCAGTTTTTATTCCAGTTGTACTTTAAATATTTCACCTTATGGAAAGTTTCTGCCAGTTTTTTGTATTTATTTCAATATATTATGCCGTGCTCGATTACAGATATCATAAAGGGTTAGCTTGTGGTCTCTCGGGGTCATGAGCACCGTGTGGAATGCCGGTTCTAGAAAATTGGGGCATTACAAGGCACTTCACTAATTATTTTAATGAGGACAAAGAAAGACCATGGTTAGATCCTACAGTCGTGGCAATGGTAATTCCTTTTATTGTCCAATTCCAACACTCTACTCTTTCATAGCTGTTTGACTTGCAAGCAACTAAAACCCCATTATATCCACATAGAAATAACTTTGTAATTACATGTATTCATCATTTTAAGAATCTCAAGTTGTAATTTTATAGCACATCATAACCCTAAACTTAGGACATTTGTATGTCGTTAGGAAAAAAAATAAACTATTCTATCAATATGCTTAACCAAGAGAAATCTAAGATACTATGACAGTTAAATTTTCTGTACGCATAAACCAAAACATAGTTCAACACCCATAAACATCATTCAAATATCAACAAGTGTAGTGTATCTACAAACAAAACATCATAACACAAAGTGATCAAGAAATGTCATTACATTATCAGCAGATAACCAAACATGTAAAACAAATGACACTACCTAAATAAGCACCAACTATAAGATAGACCTCATACTCTCACGATAAAGAAGTACCAATAACTGCATTTGATATGTCCGTTAAGAAAAAAAACAAATCTCAAATCTCTCACTCTCTCACAAAGAAGTTAGACTATGTGTGTTTGGTACTATAGGCTTTCCCTTATTTTCTACTCGTTAGATTTCATGCAATCAGGTTAGCATAACTATAGGACCTTATTGAGTTGTAATGTAGTCTTAGGTACGAGTATTTTACATATGGGTATAGTGACTAACCATCCTTGACACCACACTATCTTTGGCTTCCAATTTTGCTACCATTTGTTTTCTTCCCTTCCTTTTAGATCTTCAATTTTGTGGACCCCGATTTTGGTAATTTTTTATATATTTCTCATTTATTATCCATTATTTTTTCCTATTTCTTTATTTTCTTTGTTTTATTTTTCATCATGCCACACCCGAGTCTATTTTTCTTTTCACTACAAATTCCCTATGCCCAGTATTTATGCAACCTATGATAGCCACCCGCAACTTAGGAGATTAGCCTAAGTTGATGTGTATAGTTTCAAAAGAGGAACTAGGTCCAGAGCAGGTTCATTGAAAATATCAAGTAGGTGAATAAGATAGTTAAAAATAACGTTTATTTAGGCTCAAAATTGTGTTCAAGCAATATTATATTCATTTGGTAGGTTAGGCATTTAGTAGACTATTTAAAAAATGGACTACTCCCTTCCTAACCTTCTATTCTACAACTTTAGCGTGACTAATCATGAAAGTTCAAGACCACACGCATGCTAACTAGGTACATTTTTACACACTCTCAATTTAAGGCTATTCTTTTTGCATCCATATATTCAGTTCATGCAAAGTTAGGTTAGGTTATCACACTAACAACGCAAATGTTATGATGAGATTCAAATAGAGGTATCATTTAAACAATTTTAAACAATTCACATGCTTTTTATCAATTTTGAATGCACCGGGTTTCCTTATTTTTATCAAAGTTACACAAAAGACACAAAGTAACAAAAAACATAAAAACATCAATAAAATGTTGAGACATTTTGAATATAACTAAGATATCATAACTAAGGGAAAATAAATATAGAAATAAAGACCCCCTACTGTTATATACCCTACCCCAACTTATAAGGCGAGCAGTGTCCTCATTTCTAGCTAAGAAAGAAAAAATAGTACAATGGACTACCTATGGCACACTATATCCCTCCATAATCTTGTTATCAAGGTTTTGAGATTAGACCTTGATGTTGGGTGTATTTATACAATTTTAAGTCATTATCCTAGCTCATTTATCCTTGTTTTTAGGAAATTTCATGTGATTTATGAGTTAATGATGATAAAAATAATCATATAAGTGTTGAATTATATGATTACAATGTTTAAAGGTATTTTTTAAACAAGTTTGGGGTAAAATCAATCATTTAGAGTCTAGACGAAAAAAACTGGTTTTACTAGCTTGAGCTAGATGTTGTTCTAGTCTATCGCGATGGATTCTACTATGTATAATGAGTTTATAATGGTTTATATTGTGTAATTCTGTGTGTAATAACTTGTTTATAATGTTCAAAGTTCAATTGGATGAAGTAAAGAGTCAAAACACTAAATAAATGTCAAAGTAGGCAAGCCTAGTCTTAGCTCGAGATTTTAGTTCATCTTTATGAATGTTGTGTTGTTTGGAGCTCTAATCTAGGTTTTAAATGTTATTGTATGCTTAGTGAGATTATTTTTATGATAATTTTAGGATACAGAAGTGGAAAATAATGCAGAAATAATAGCATGAGTCTTGATATGGAAGGCGAAAGGTTTGAGACAAGAGTAGACATAACATGCCAATTCTAGTGAGGGAACACAATGAGCAGGAAATGTACCCTACATCTCAGTGTTCTAAGATAGGCGGAGACTCCTCCATTCCGGTGGACTAATCTCTACAGTGAACCAAGCAGTCTGGTGGTCCAAAGAAGGCGACACCCTCTCTATTCCCACAAGGCCAATTTTTCTCCTACTAATTATATGACACCTTAAACATATTGTATTCACTTTGGAACATCTTTGGGAGATTGTGGAGGATACTTAAAATGAAAATTAGGTTTAATTATTATTTACTCTATCTTTTTAATTAATTTAGTAATGTATTCGTTGAATTGAATCATGGTTACGTCAATTAGTGGCTAAATTCCCCTTTATGAGGTTAAAGCCAAGAACATGATTACTTTTGTTTCGAATTAAGTTTGTTTTAATTGCTTATCATCTTTGGTTGTGTGTTTTTCCTTGTTTAAACTATTTTAAGGAGTAACTAATCTTAGAATACATATATAGTCAACCTTGTCATCTCTGGAGGGGGAATAGAAAGATAGAACATGGGATAAGCAAAGTAAGGTTCATATTCTTTTATGAAATGAGAATTTGAATTAGCATCTAGGAAAGAGATATAGCTAGAAGCCTTGATGGGTTTACATGTAGGATAATATCTTAATGTATCTAATTAGAGTATTACATCTTCGCTCAATGATGTAGTTGTAATGTCCAAATAGATAGAAGAGTAGAGGTCGGGAGACCATGATCATATGATAAACCCTATGAATCAACAACAAAGATAAGTGATTTAATGAATAAAGTTCAATAGAGTTGTATGATTGTTCGTAGTGCTTTAACCCTGGGTTTTCACCTTTGATTGTCCAAAGTCTTTACTTTTACACTCTTTAGTTTACTTTTAGTTCATAAACTTTCAAAACTCTTTTGGTCACGCTTGCACTGATTAATCTCATTAGTTGAACTATAATTGGATATTTGTTAAAACAATTCTCTAAGGTATCAATATTCAGCTTTGTAAAAGGCCATTGTATTACTTTGTGAAATCACATACACTTACGTGTGTTCTTGGGTGGTGCCATGTTTTTGGCACCATTTTCGGAGACCTATAATTAGGAAACTATTTTATTTTTAATTTTACTTTTAAGATTTCTTTGGTGATTTAATCTTTGTCTTGGTATTGAAGTTGTAGGAAACAGGTTTACAGACTAATAATCTAGCAAGGGATTGGAAGTTTGTTTAGCCAAGCCTCGAACCTAAGAAACACTTTCATCAATGAGGGAGAAAAGTAATCCTTCTTCCCTTTATTCTGTAGTTTCAAGAATACCAAGATTATTCGGCTATCATGACTGAAGAACAACAAGCCTGTTGGACAGTTAGAGAAGTGGCAAACCCACATTCGATAAAATTGGCCTCCCCTTTGCAGAAACTGGCTGTTAGAGGTAATTTTGAGCCAAAATAGTGCATGGTGTAGTGTTTAATCAGCAGTGGACTGTTTATGAGGCATTCACATGAAGATACCCAAGTCCACATATGAAACCTTTTAGAGCTTAGTGACACATTCATCCCAAAGGGTGTGTCGACTAATTATGTTAGGATGACGTTGTTCCCCTTTTCACTATAAGGGGAAGCAATGAAGTAGTTTAATGTTGATCTGACAAGTTCAATAAAAACATGGGATGACTTGGCTCGAAAATTCCTCATCTAAATCTTTCCATCTGGTAAGACTGTAAATTTATTATGTATTTCAAACAGAAGATATATGAGAATTTATATCATGCTTAGCAATGGACCAAAGCACTTCTTTAGGACTGTCTGCATCATCAACAGTTCAACGAAGTATTAGCTCATACTTTTGTTAGGGCACTTCACCATAACACAAAAATTTTGCTAAATTCAATTGCAAGTGGTCAAGCTTTAGAGTTGACATATAATGAGCTTTATATTTTATTGAACCAAATTACACAATGAAATCCTAAGTGGCATTTAGGCTCAAGAAAAGCTAGAAAGAAGATTGTAGGTGTATTGGTGGTGGATCATTTTACTGCAATCCCTGCCTAGATTTTTTCACTGCAAAATCACATCGACAATATGAATTTGGGAGTTGCACAGCCTGCAGCCACAGTTAATGTAATAATGTAGACTACAGGTTGGTGAGAGGTTTATGGTAACATTGGGCATTCAGTGGTTGTGTGTGCTGCAAATCCTGAGTCTATATTGTTCATGGGCAATCCTTAGAGGAAAATTATAGGAATGCCTAAAATCTTAAGTGGCAGACTCAGCATCCAATTCATTACTGGAATAATCAGTAACAACAGTCTCAGCAAGTACAGTTCCAGAGTAATCAGTCCACTACTCAAATGAGCAATGTTAAAGCAAATTATAGCTGGTCAGACACAGTTGGATGCAGCTATAAAGATCTAACAAATAACTACAAGGAGTTTGGAATTACAGTTGGGGCAGATCAAATAGGCAAAAATTACCAAGCCTCAAGGTGTTTTTCCAAGTAATACAGAGAATCCTAAAGAACTAATTAAATCACTTTGAGGAGTGGTAAGAAGTTGAATGAAAAACCTCTAAAGAAAACTATGGAGGTAGATGCAGAGTTAATTTACCCACTGGGATCTGACCAAGTTGCTAAAAATGCGAGAAAGTTTGAGTACTTAAAAGTAAAAGATACTGAACAGGTGAAGAAGTGACCATAACCACCATTCCCATAGAGGCTTATAAAAGCAAAGGAGGATGCATGCTTCAAGAAGTTCTTTGACACGTTTAGATAGCTTCACATTAAATTACTTCTTTTTGATGTTTTGAGGGAATGGCAAAGTATGCTAAGTACTTGAAGGATATGGTTCCTAATTAAATTAAGCTAGAGTATATGGAGGCAGTATCACTCACTGAGGAGTGTTTCTCGGTGGTGATGCAGAAGATGCCCCAAAAGCTCAAGGGCCCTGGGAAGTTCACTCTGCCCATTCAAATTAGGAAGAGTAAGGTGGTCTATGCACTTAGTAATTTAGGGGCTAGAATTGATTTTATTCCCTTATCTTTGTTTAATACTTTGGGCTTGAGGAAGCTGAGATCGACCTCTGTGTTACTGTAACTGGAAAATGAGACCATAGCCCGTCCTGAAGGAGTCATAGAAGATGTTCTCTTTAGGGTTGGTAAGTTGATTATTCTTTATGAATTTATTGTTTTATATTTTTAGAAAGATAAAAAAGTGTCATTCATCTTTGGATATCCATTATTACCAATGGGAGGAACTTTAATAGATGTGAGTAATGCTCCTAATGAGGCTGGATGATAAATAGGTAGTTTCAAAGTATACAAACTGCTCAACAAAATATCCCTTAAAAAATATTTATGCATGATTACTGCTATTGAAGGGTATAAGTGTGGGGTGGTGATGTTTAGTCCATAAAATAATTCTTTGAACCTCCTCATTGAGTTGCCCAAGCCAGAGAAACCCCAACCCGACATGATAGAGTTTGATGAGGAAGGAAAAGGCTAAAGTTGAGAAAGTTTTTGACCTTCAGAGTTCACACTCAAAAGGTCAGTAACTAATAAGAAGATGGCTTCCTAGTGTGAGAAAGTGGATGAAGGAAAATGGTTGAGTTAGTTATTGGGTCATGCCGCAACACTAAATCAGGAACTTCTTAGGAGGCAACCCAAGTTAAGGTATGTTTTCTTTTTAGTATTTTAGTTTATACTTCACTAGTTTGTGTTTTTGTTGAGTCACAGGTTGATGGGAAGGCTGAGTTTCAAAAACCTAAGCTTAGAAGGATGGCGACGACTAAGAGCGGGTCCTCGCACCCTCTTGATGTATAAAAATGCTACTAGCTAGGCTTAGATGCCTCAAGGAGTATTTCTATCTCTAGTTTTAAGGTATACTTAGGGGACAAAGTATATTTTTAGGTATGAGGGTGGCAAAATTCCCATTTTTAGGGTAATTTATAATCTTTGGTTAAGAATAAATGTGAGATGTTCTTATTCGTGCTATAGTTAATTATATGATGCAAGTGTTTTGATGGTAAAGAGCATGTTGATTGTTTGAATAACTACTTCGTACACTCCTAGGATCGTGATTATGACTCTTGTACTTGTTGGCTAAATGTTGAATTCATGCCATTTTTAGTTGACAGTCTATGATGACCCTACTTAAGTTGAGACAGGTGTTATATGAGGTGTTGTATATTCCTTGTTGCATCTGATGTCTATAACTTTCCTGGTGTGTGTGCAAAATGAAGTAAAGAATGTGGGTTTATAAGATAAAATAGGTATTTCTTTGATAGCCATTTTTTATAGCTTATTATTACCTATCCTTATGCATTATCCTAGTTAACCCTTTTAAGCCTTTAGCTTATTCTTTGGAAGCCTCATATGTAGCCTAATATATTCTTTGATTAGCCTTAATTTGATCCAAAACTCCTAAGTGATTTTGTGTACAATTAATTGAGTGAGGATTTGAAAATTCAAGTAGGAGAAAGGTAAAAGTAAAGCCCTTAAGTAATAGATATTGGTGTTCAAAAGAAATATGATATCTGTTATGGTTGGGAATTAAGTAATGAAAAGAATAAAAAAATGTTCAAATTGAATAAGGTGTGAATAAAAAACACTCCCAACATGTAT
The DNA here is from genome assembly GCA_030864225.1 of Capsicum baccatum var. pendulum. Classification (NCBI taxonomy): domain Eukaryota; kingdom Viridiplantae; phylum Streptophyta; class Magnoliopsida; order Solanales; family Solanaceae; genus Capsicum; species Capsicum baccatum. The sequence goes on from CM061558.1 coordinate 6,667,601, forward strand.
GTGAATAAAATGAATGAGATGGGGCAAAACAAAAGATGTGGGTAGATAAAAGTGGTGAAAAGTGGCTATTAAAGGTGAGCTAAATTATATGTGTGATGTATTAAAGCACTTAGGGAAGATAGTCACTATTCTTGACCATAATAGTTCCTACCCATCCCTTAGCCTACATTACAACCATTAAATACCCATTTTATCTTAATCTTCAACATTTTAATATTAGTTAATTTCTACACTAAGGGCAAGCCTATGGTTCATTATGTGTAACTTGTAAATTCCTTGTGAGAGTGAGCGCAATTTTTATTCTTGTACCCGTTCTGTTATAAATTGCATTTATGTGAGTGTTTATGGGTAACTCTCTTGTTGTGAAGACACATATTTGATGATATTTTGAAGAATTGTATGATGTACTTAATTTAACGATACACATGAGTTTGCCAACTAGGTGAGTTAATTCATAAGGCTAGGATGTTTTGGAGTAGTGTTCTTGAACATTCAATTGTGTACATCACAAGTTTAGTGTAGTAACTTGCATTCAGGAGTGTCATTGTAGTACTAACTTGAGTGTCATGCTTGATGTAGAAGTTTAGTCTTCTCAGCTTATGATTCTTAGAGTGGAGAGTTATTCAAGGACAAGCAAGGCTTTAAGGGTGGGGTGGTGATGTTGGGTGTATTTATACACTTTAGAGTCATTATCCTAGCTCATTTAGCCTTGTTTTGTGGACAATTCGTGTTCTTTATCTATTAATAATGATATAATAAGAATTTAAATTTTTATTCATGCGATAACAATGTTTAAGGGTGTTTTTAACAAGTTTGGGTTCAAATCGATCAACTAGAATCTAGACAAGAGAAATAGTTTTACTTGCTTAAGCTAGATGTTTTTTAGTCTATCGCGATGCATTATAATGTGTGTAATGAGTTCCTAATGGATTATATTGTGTAATTATGTGTGTAAAAACTTGTTTATAATGTTTAAAGTGCAATTGGATCAAATCAAGAATCAAAACACCAAACAAAGATCAAAGTGGGCAAGCCTAGTCTTAGCTTCAGTTTTTAGTTCATCGTTATGAATGTTGTGTTTTCTTGGAGCTCAAATCCATGGTGTTTAATATTCTATAATTCTTCGTGATATGATTTGGATAATGTTTGTATGATACACAAGTGGAAAATAAAGCGGAAGGAGAAAGCCTTGAGACATGAGTATACATGAAATGCCAATTCTAGTGAGGGCAAGTGATAAGCAGGTGACACCCCCATCATCTTGGTGGTGTAACCCAGGAAAAGTATTATCTAGTCTGGTGGACTAAGGACCGCAGTGGTCCAAGTAGTCCGGGGGTCCAAAGGAGGCGAAGCCCCCTCTATTCCTACAAGGCCAATTTCCCTCCTACTATATATATGACACCTTAAATACATTGTATTAACCTTAGAAAGCATTTAGGAGATTGTGGAGGCTTCTTAACATGAAAATTAGTTTTTATTATTCTTTACTTTAGCTTTTTTATAGATTTAATCATGTATTTATTGAATTGGATCAGGGTTATGTTATTAGTTGTTAAATGCCATCTTTTCAGGGTTAAAGCCAAGAACATAATTACTTTCATTTTGAATTAAGTATGTTTGAATTACTTATAATATTTGGTTGGGCGTATATCCTTGTTTAAATTACTTTTAAGAGTATCTAACCTTAGGATACATATATTGTCAACCTTGTGATCTTGGGAGGGGGAATAGGAAGATAGAATGTGGGATAAGCAATGTAAGATTCTGATTCTTTTATGAAATAAGAATTTGAATTAACATCTAGGATAGGGATATACCAAGAAGCCTTTTTCGGTTCACACGTAGGATGATGTCTTAATGCATCTAATTAGATTATTACATCCCCAATAAATGATGTAGTTATAATGTCCAAGTAGGTAAAAGATTAGAGGTCGGGAGACCATGATCATACAATAAATCCTATGAATCAACAACCAAGATAAAAATTTAACGAATGAAATTCAATTGTGTAGTCTTATTGTTCGTAGTGCTTTAACCCCGAGTTTCCACCCATTGATTGTTCTATGTTTTTACTTTTATGCATTGTTTACATTACTTTTGATTTATAATCTTTCAAAACTCTTTTGGTCATGCTTGCACTGATAATCTCATTAGTTGAACAAGAATTAGATAGTTTTTAAAACAAGTCTCTGAGTGATCGATATTTGCCTTGGTAAAAGACCACAGTATTACTAGGTGTGACCACGTACACTTGCATCTGCGCTTATGCGCTGCCAGACCCATACAACAACTTCTATGCCCATTGCCTCGATTGTGATCGTGGAACTCTCTAATATGTAGGAAGAGGTGGTAGCCCATGAACTCAAATAAATAACTACATGGACAAAATATGTATTCCCCTAACTCTACTCAACCACCACAACTACCGATGGCATCGTTCTAACCTCAGAAATTATTACCTTGGAGTACTGTGAACTTTTTTTAATTTTCTCTTTCTCTTCTTGTCGTATCTTCCTTTCCTCCTCTCTTCCTCATCATATATCAACCTCATACCCTAAGGATGAAAATCATCGCCCCTCTTCGTAGTATTAAAATCCTCTCTTAACCACCATAGGTCAACTATAACAATTTTAGGACCATAAAGTCCATATCAATTGTAAGCTCCATCAACGAAGGCACAAAGGGTGGCAGAGGAGCTACAATTTGTATGGTCCACTTATTAAGATACTTTATTATTTATTTTAGCAAGGCCAAGTCAATATTAATGGCCCTCATTTTAGGAGGAAAGACATCCACAACCTTAGCTGATATACAACTCTCAAATGTATCAAAAAGGGTTTAAACCACCCGTACAACCTCTGTTATCTCATCAGCTTTGTAGGTTTTTACTTCTACCTTAAAATTCTATATCCAGAAATCATGAAGCACTTACATCCTCAAGCTCTACTCAAGATGAGTAGACGGTATCAATGTGTAACTGACAGTAACCTATGTTTAGGCACATAATGGTGTTATTGCCATCTTTGAAGAGAATGAAGTGGCACAGACTTCATACATTGGTATCTCAATAGATGGGGCACCCCTTTCTTCATCATGTATCTCAATACCCTAAGTTGGAGTCGCAAGGTTCCTCAAATCCTTATTTAGCACCGTGTCTGCAATCTTCATCTGTTGGATAAACTTATCCACTATATATATCATCAAATCATATGAATTTTATGAAAACTAAGGATCAGACAAGGAATATTAATGTCATGCTAAGTTATAACATCCTATCCCTAATTTTTTGTAGAATGATCTGTAGGATGTTCAGCTCCAAGTCAGCCATAAGAACTACTACTAGTTTGGCATTGGTTACACCTAATGTATTATTATTTGTCATGGTGTGATGTGGTATTATTCATGACCACCAAGCTTTGGTGGCTAATATCAAAGTATATTTATAATTTGTCTCCCCATTGAACAATGGGGAATTTTCTCAAATTTTGGCAATATGGTTTGCCAGGAACCTAAAATACATCACCTTGTTGTCCACAGTCTACTTTCTTACTTGCTTCAAATCATTCATCAAGAAATTGTATTTTAGAGTCTCTTAAACTTGCTCTAATGTGTTTCCAAATAATGCATTAGAGATTACCTTAACATAAATATGAACCTTACAATCCAGGACTGCAACCATGTCTAGATGGGGTTGCTTTCTTATATCTTTATCCTTTCCTAGGGGAGTCATGTTTTTTATTGTCGCAGCATAGTTGGAAAATAACTCTCTTACAAACTCTGGCTAATATTTTCTGATAGGTCTGTTTGTCCACCCCAACTCTTATCTCTCAAATACCTACACCAATTCTAGGATTTCCTAAATGGACTCGGGCGATATTCGAGGCTCTTCGGGCATATTTGTATTTTTTGATTCCCCTTTCAGACAATAAGACCCCATCAATATACTAGACTTGAGAGTCTTAGGCTATCTAGTGCCTTGGATAAATACCCATTTGAATTAGGGAAGCAACATAACCCTCAGAGGATTTAGGCTTTGTATTCTTCCTCCTCCTCTGAGGGACTAATCTCCTCATCCTTCTCACCCCCATCGTGTTGTGTGCCTTACCATCCCTCTTTAAATTACAAAAATATGATGAGAGTATTTGCTTCTACCAAGTTCGTAGATATAGAAGCCTAGGCCTTGGCCTTCTCCTACTCTTTGGACATAACTCTCGTGGTCTGAGGTGAGTGCTACTCATCTGAAGCATTTATAAATCGGTGAACCTTGCATCCTCTTGAACTCTCAAACTCACTCTTTGAGGAACTTGGTGGTTAATGCTCCTTATTAATCTTATCTTCGAGACCCTTTTCTAGCTTATTGGATGGTTTAGGAGCCATAGTACCTCTAGAATAAAGGTTTAGTTTCAAATTTAAAGTATTAACACAGGTGCAAAAATTAAATTAAAAGACCCTACCTATGATTATGTGATGAAGGTGCGATCGTACCTTCTGACCTTCAGATGGGTTCCCCAAAAGTACTACGAAAACATTACATAAGGCGATCCAATCTTCAAATCATGTAATGAAAGCCTGATCATACCTTCTGATATTCAGAATAACCTCAAGTTATTGAGGGGATGTCACATCAGATGGGCACATATAACGATGTTACTTTGTTAGGATGATCATAGAAAGTATTCGTATGATAAGTTCCAATAATATGGGCTCTAATACCCCATAATGACCCAACTTAAAATCACATATAGATAGCACAATAGTAGGTTGTTTCGTGGAGTGCACTCACACTTAGAATATTTTAAACACCATATGTTGACTCTCTTAGACCCATCTAAGACTATCATTGAAAAAAAATTAGCACCAAACGGGTACTGAGACTTCCCGATGCTTTCAATCATTCATACATACCCAGATGTATTTTGAATAAACTCAGTTTTTTGCTACTATAGGAACCCATATTTTCATAATGAAATTAAATCTTGTGAACATATTAATATTAACACTTTTGAGTTTTGGCTTCAAATTCTAGTATGAGAGAGGGAATGAGTACGAACTGAGGAGTAGCTTGAATTAGAAGAACTAGAGGCATGACTTTTCAGACTTGTTTTTTCTTTCATTAATTTATTGAATGGTATGAGTGATTGGGTGAAAATGATTGGTAATGAATGGTGTATCTTAATAGGATCTAAATCATAGGTTTTAAGGGTTTAAGGTCGAGTCTAATCAGGTTATACGTATTTAATTAGACCTATCAGATTAGTGATTCCTATGATCATGGTATCAAACCACAATAATGAATCCTTATCATAGTATGTTAGTTTATAAAAAACTTAATTGGGAAACTATGAGTCTTAAGGGTGATTGTGATATTTAACAATTATTGATCCTTAAAATTGTAGATTTGATGTTATTATTGTTGGATTTCTGATATTTGAATAAAAAATTAGCATCACGATCATGACATTAAGGTATAATCATGATTACCAATCATAGAATAAATCCTTCATTGCAACACTCTGTACTTCAATGGTTTGTATATACACGACTAAACCTACGATCATGGCATCTCCCCATGATGGTGCAATCCTCTCCTGCCTTCAGTGCACAGTCGAATTTTGAACTCTTTTCCTGCATATTCCCTGCAAAAGTAACACACATTACCCTATGAAAGTAATAACTATAAAATCATGGGATTCCTCCCAAGAAGTGTTTCATTTAATGTTGCGACTTGACATAGCTAAGTTGGTTACTAAGACATCACCAACAAGAACAAGGGCCACCACCCATGAAATGCCTAATTCAACATTGTGGCATGACTCGAGTGTTCTTGACATCTCAAGTACCATATAAATCCTGTCATAGACTACCTTTACTTTATTTATGGACTCCATATGGTGATTCACTCATTATCCATTCACATTAAATCTTTGGACCTTCTTATTTTCCAACTCAAATACACCATAAGGGAACACATTAGCCATTCTATACGGCCTTCTCCACTTTGATTTCAACTTACCTAGAAACAAATTTAATTTAGACTCGAAAAGAAATACTATAGCACCTACGGTGAATTCTCTTTTTTTTTTATCTGTAATCATGGTGTAGCTTCATCAGGTCTTTGTATAAAGATGATCATTCATAATCTCAGGGTCAGAATTCACCAATCTCATTTAGCCACTCTAGGTTCAATTTTTCTGCTTTATTTTACTGTAAATTTTGCTTCTTTAATGCCTATAATGCCTTATAATCAAGCTCAATAGGAAAGTGGCATGCTTTAACATACACAAGCTGACATGGGGATGTGCCAAAATGTGTCTTGAGAATTGTCTGATAGGCCTGTTTTGCATCATCTAACTTTCTCGCCTAATTTGTCTAATTATAATTTATAATATTTGCTAAGATGGATTTTATCTCACTTTCGGAACCTCAACCTACCTGTTTGACTGAGGATGATAAGGTATTTCAACCTTATATTTCACACCATATTTCTTAAGTAAGGCTCTAAATAGATGATTTCAAAAGTGCGAGCCTCCATCAGTAATAAAAACCCTAGGAGTCCCAAATTTAGAAAAAAGTTATTTTTCAATAATGTTGTGACACTCTTTCCTTCATTGTTTGGATGAACGACTTCCTCTATCCATTTTGAAACATAGTAAATAGCCAAAAAAATATATTTCATATCATGTGAACTCAGAAAAGGGTCCATGAAGCCAATTCCCCGTGAATTAAATAACTCAAACTCAAGAATATTGGTCATTGGAACCTCTTGCCTCCACGACATGTGTCATTGCCTTTGACATTGGTCACAGGCCTTAGCATAGTTGTGTGCATAATTTTAAATTTTTGGCCAATAGTATCCACATTGCAAGATCTTAAACATAGACCACGCACCACTATGAGATCCCCAATAGGAGAACAATGGCATCCTTATAAGTTACTCATCATCTCAACTCTAGGAACACGTCTCTTCACTAGTCTATCATCACAACTTTGGAACATATATGGATCATCACAAATGAACTTCCGCACATCATACATAATTTTTTATGTTGCTAAAATGATAGGTATTTAGGAATCACATCACTCACAAAATAATTTGCAAAATTTGTGAGCTATGGAATCAAATCTTGTAATGCAACTAACATCTGGTCATCTGGAAAATATTTATCAATCTCAAGCTCATTCATTAATTTCAGCATACCTCTTGCTCTAGTAGTGATAGAAAGTGGTCACTTGATTCTCAGTCCCCTATCGGTCCTTGACCTCAAACTTAAATTCCTGCAACAATGGTACCCAACGAAACAACCTTGGATTCATATGCTTTGTGTCCATAAGGTACCTAAGAGCTATATTGTCAATGTGCACAATGACTTCTGTTCCAAGTAAATAAAACCAAAATTTCATAAAAACAAACACCATAGCAATAGAATCTTGTTAAGTCACAGTTTAACTTTTTGGGTAGGATTAAGCATTTTGCTAGCATAGTAAATAGGATATAAAATCTTCTCTTGCCTTTGGCCTAGGACTGAAATGATGTCTCACCAAGATACATCTCACAATAAGTCTAAAGTGGTCGATGCAAAATATAGTAACCCAACTAAGGTTGGGGTCGAATCCCAAGGGAATGCGTGGAATTATATTTCTTATTTGCTAGATTCAATGGGTACTGCAAAAAGTATTTTGGGGTTTGTAGTTGTAAACAATTAATAGTGATAGAATCAACTTTAGTTGTAATCAAGTGGAGAGGAACACTAGGACGGCGTTCCCCTTGGCTTCTCATCTCAATAGGTTTGTCGTGCTTTGTTGAACCAATCAAATATATTGCATGCAGAATCTAATAAGTTATGTACCGTCAACTATCTTGTTGACTCATTGACGGATTTCACCCTTTAAATTTTGAGTCTCAAGATGTCACATTACTAAACCTTATTCGGGATCCCAGTTAACTATTACCTTTTTGAGTCCCAAGTTATTAAGAAAAAGATAATCTTCCTAAGTAGATAATGTTGATTAACCTAGATCAATAGTTTAACTTCAAATTACTTTTGTGATTATATTTTCCTAATCCCTACTCATCTTAAGAAGTAGCAGTGATATACATGGCAGAATCGCAACCTTAGCAACCACTAAGAAATCTATTAAACTGAAGGTAACCACAATACATGCAAGTATATTGATTCAGAACAACTTATCAGTTCCCCTACTTCCTCAGTCGACCAAGGTTCCCATAACCCTATCTAAGGGATTTAGCTGGTCATTATTGTGAAACGATCAACATAATTCATAATTGAAAGCAATAAACAGTATCACAATAAACAACGAATAAAACACAGAGTCTTCAACAGAATTATGAACCAAAATCATGAATAAAGTAATCCCAATATCAAAATCACATCTTAAAACTAAATATATGTTTTTAAGTATCTAGATTGTGTAAACCAACCCAAAAATGTCAAAAGGATATATGTAGACTACATGGAAACCCTAGGAAACAACTCCTAAAGAAAAGAGAAAAATCACGGTCGGTGGCCACTTACTGGGCACCTACAGACCATAGATGGTCCCACGTAGGTGTCAGGCCTCTGAAAAACTCCTAAAACTCTTAGCATTTTGCTCTTTTATGATAGTTTCTGGCACCCATAAACTGTAGGTAGCACCTAGGGTTGTAGTTGCCCGTCAGAAGTGGCAGGGCCTTCTTTTTAGATCTTGATTCTATGGATCTCACTTTTTTAACATATACTCTGGCACATACGCTAGTAAGTAGTATCAATGGGTCGTAGGTTCCCACTTCAGTGGTCCAAAACTTCAACATTCACTCTTTTTCTCGAGAATAGTTCCAAAACCTATTTTTTTACAAAACACAACAAAAAATACATCATATCTAACAAAAAGACCAAAGAAACTTGCATATTTTCATTATTTTAAGCATCGAAAGTTCTATGAAACCCTAGCATATCAACACCCTCAACTTAGAATGTTTGTAGGTTACCTGGCAACAAAGCACAACAAAACAATACAACGACGCTTAACTAGGAGAAACCTAAGCAATATACAACAGTCAATCATCACTTTAAGCTTAAGAACATTACACCCTTCTATTTTAACACTTTAAAACCCACTGTGTGTATCAATAAAGCACAACAATGTGACAAAAGGGAATCAATATATGGCATTACATTTGCAACTAGAAACCATGGATATGTACAAGTTACTCTACACAAAGAAGTAAGCAGTTAGAAATATAAAACCCATGTGCCATCACAACAAAGAAGTCCCTACCAATCATATGAAATTATTCATGTAAATGTAGGGAAAATTAAGAGACTCTCCCACTAATAAGAGAAGTTCCACTAATACGTGTCAAACACCATAGGCCTACCCTTATTTTCTTTACCCTAGCATTAAGACAATCAGGTTAGAATCACTATAGTACTTCATTCAGCTTGTAATGTAGTCTTGGAGGCTGGTATGATACAAATGGAAATTTTTAGTGACAAAGCCTCCTTGATACTTCCACTTACTTTGATGTCCACTTATTAACCAATTTTGTTTGTTCCACCTTACTTCTCCATATTTATTCTTTTATTGAACATTTAGGTTGGGTGTGGTTTCGTTTATTCATTTTTTATTTTATTTTCACAATTTTTTTATTTTTATTTCTTTTACTTTTCCACCTCAACCGGCCTTAATCTTTTTCTCCTTATTTTACCCTTCTTCATACCTGCTTCACTTAACACACCCCTATTATAGACACCCTCAACTTAGGCGATTTTATTAAGTTGTAGTGCATAATGTCAATGGAGCACTAGAGACAAAATAAGTTCATTGTAACACAAATGGGAAGGTGAAAGGTGTAACAAGAAATTTAGGCAATAAGACTCAAAAAGAAGGATCAAGGGAAATTTATTGATATTCGAAAGGTCATTTAGGCTAAAAGTGGACTAATTTTAAGATGGTCTATTATCCTTTCCCAACCAACTATACTAAAACCTAGGAAAGACTAACTAGGTAAGTTCTGGAATCAACACATTAAGGGAACTAAGTAGCCTGTCTCACACATGGAATAGGGTCGCATCATAAGCTACTACCTACCCAGTTCATACACAAGTTAGCTATGATTATCATGTCCCTAATCCTAATCCCATAACGAGATTCACAATGGTCACACATATATACACATCACACAGTTCTAAAACAAATTTTTTGAAGGGTATCATTTTACTCAAAAATGTCAACTGCCCTAGATACTTAATAATCTCCTAATTAACCAATGACAGACAAAATACAAAACAAAACACAATACAATGCAAAATTAACATAGACATATTGGTTGCACAAGCATACCACGACAGATAGGAAAAGAAGCACGATAACAAAACCCCGCGGCGGCTATGATATATCTCACCCCGAACTAAAAGACTACTCACTATCCCTAGAGCGTGACACAAATATAAATCAAGGGAATGATGATATACCTGGGATGCACTAGTGTTTTGACTCAAACTAGGACCAGGCTGTGATAGGTATCTCAAGTACACCTATGATCGTAGACCACCCCCTTTGCCTAATAAAACAGAACATGAATAAAGTAGCCATCGGATGAATTACAAACATATTAAAGATGAAAAATAATACACTCAAAGATTTTCAACATCAATACCCAAACCACAATACTATCCACAAAAATGCTATACCAAAAAACAACCTATTCTGGACATGCCCCCCACTCTGACAATGCTAACGATAATGGAAATGTAAATGTGAAGTCTTCAATTCTAATTTATGGAAGTAAATTTGATGGAATGATAAAGTCTTTCATTGAATGAAAGCTCACCACTTAACCAAAAATGACCAACTTTGTGATCACCTATCACTATGCAGAAAAAGTAGATGTGCTTTCAGACCCTACATCGCATGGGGTTACAGCATCTGAAGATAGTAAGTGAGGTGAGCACTAGCATGTAACATAGGATAAGGGTAATATAATGTCAGAAAAAAAGTTTAATTTCACACTCATTCTACATGTTCACATATATACATAAATATATATAATAGATGTTAGGGAAGGGAACCGGGTTTAGCATGATAGTAAAATATTATCTTTGAATAATTATGTCACCCATGACAAATCGGCACTCATGGCAAAATAGGTTCAGCTCCCCCTGCTGAAAGGGCCCCAATGCATGTTAGCTTCCCAAATTGGGGGTATCAAGGAAGACCAAGGAATGCCCTGACCCCATGTCAATCCTAGATAAAAAAATATACCATTAGAGTGAACCATGCACATAGTCATCAAGACCATCCCTCACATCAGCAAATGTGAGTTTCTAGTATAGATCATTTGAGATCCACACCACCACGACCTAGCTACATAAACCTAATTTAAAAAGTTTCGCATAACCCATTCATTAACGAAGGAATTATACATTAAGGCATATCACATGTTTCATCATACCATTAAGCTTGCAAGCTCATAATTATGACATTACTATTACATTAACTTGGGGGAATGCCTCGACCCTCATTGTTTATTAAATCAAAATGGAGGAATGCCTCGACCTTCCTTAGTTTATCAAATCAAATTGGGGGAATGCCTCAACCCCCCTTTGTTCATTAAACCAAAACATAGTCAATAAGGCATTTAAAATCCATGTTCATTGTTTAACCATTTATGTAACGTAATAGTATGCGTGTGTAAGTCAAACTATGAGACAATCCCAAAACTCAAAACCCATTACATAATTGGGTTGAGAGAATACCGTTGTTCAAAACCAATTTCCAAGTTCAAAACATCCACTTGGAGGATTAACTCAACCCCTATTCAAATTCCCACACCCATGCAAGCTATATGATAAAAAATGTACAATTGAAAACATGAACAACTCATGACAACCATGGGAAAATAATTCAAGAATGATCCATTCCAAAACCCTCAACCCATGTCAAAACACACATTCAAATCCATACAATTAAACCATTTAAAACTCATGCCTTTCATAAAATATGAGTTGGGAAAAGTAACAAGCATGAAAATATCACAACTATGGAGAGAAATCAACCTTAAAAGCCCTAATTGTCAAACTTCTCGAAACCCTAGCCTTTTTCTTGAATAGGAAATTTTAGAGAGATTGAGAAGTTATTTTGATTTGTTTCATAATGATAATGATACCCTAAAAGGGTTAAAAGTCGTGGGTTACGATAGGGGTAGAGGGAAAATATCAAAAGTCCCTTAATAAATGATAAAAAATTGTCTCCAGTGACTATGGGTAACCATAAAACTTCTAAGGATTCACTTTGACTTGTCACTACGAGTCTTAAGGCACTAGCTCATGTACCCTTCAGTGTTTACCTTACAAGTCTTACACTATGACTCGTGTGCAGACTATATGACTCGTATGGACCTACTTGTACCCTGAGCAAAAACATAGGCCATCACACTAGTTTAATTACGGAAGAAACACTACGACTCATACATAGTCCATATGACTCGTTAGGCACCACTCCCAGCTAAGAAAGAAACAAAGGGAATCTTCACTTGTCGCCCTATCACTCGGCTCCTATGATTCATATAAGCACACCCTATGACTCAGTGGGAGAGTTGTAGTCTAGACAGTGAGTTCAAAAACTCAAAATTTGGGATAAAATATCTTGGGGGGTACATTCCCCCCTCCCCAGGATCATTCATCCCTTAATGATGAGACAACGCATCCTTTAGTACGATTTAACATAGAACACAATTACACTTACTTTTAAAAGAGACAAAAAACAAAGATATTAGGAAATACACATACGCCAAGCACAAGTATCTGAAGTAGAAAACAGGAATAGATATTTGAACTTCATGTCCTCTTAGGCTTCCCAAGTAGCATCTTTTATCTTATGGTTCCTCTATAAAACTATCACTAAGGCCATATCCCGAGCCCTCAGACAACAAACTTGCCTATATAAAATTTTAATTAGGATTATTCTCATAAGACAAAGAATCTAAACACCAACACTCTCTGAAGGAAAAACTAAAAAAGGATGACCCATACACTTTCTCAACACCAAATCATGGAAAACAAGATGGATATAACCAAATCTAGATGGTAAACCTGACTCATAGGCTACAAGGCCTATTTCCCTCAAAATATGAAAGAGACCAATATACAGGGATGAGCTTCCCTTTCTTTCAAAATAGCATCACTCCCTTCATGGGAAACACCGTTAAGAATACTAAATTATTCACATTAAACTCTAACTCCATATGCCTTATATTTACATAGTACTTTTGACGACTTTGGGCAGCCTTAAGTCTATCTCGAATCACCTTCACCTTTTACATGGCTTGGTGATCCTAGTTAGGACAAAATAACCTAATTCTCACCAACCTCAAACCACCAAATAGAAGACCTACACCTCCTACCATAAAGTACCTTAAAAGGTGTCATCCCAATACTAGAGTGAAAACTATTATTATAACTAAACTCTATAAGAGGCAAGTGATCAACCCATCTACCACTAAAAAATCAAGCATACAAAACCTTAGCATATCTTTGAAAGTCTGTATCATCTTTTACGCTTGAACATTTATTTGAGGATGAAAAGTGGTTCTAAGGTTCACCTTAGTACCCAAATTTTTTTGAAGAGAATGCCAAAAATAAGATGAGAACTGTGTTCCATGATCAGACATAATAGAGATAGGCACACCATGCAACTCGATGATCACCTAAAGAAAGAGTTTAGCATAATCGGTCATCAAATAAATAGTCTTCACTGATAAAAAATGAGTAGACTTAGTCAACCTATCGATGATAACCTAAATAAAATCAAACTAATTCTAAGGTAGAGGAAGGTTGGTAACGAAATGCATATTAATCACCTCCCACTTCCATATAGGCAACTCGATCACTTAAGACAAACCACTAGATCTCAAGTGTTCAACCTTTACTTACTATCACAACATGCACTTGGCCACAAAACTTCCCACATCCTACTTCAAGTTATTCCACCACTAGTTCTCTTTAAAATCATGGTACATTATCATCTAACCTCGATGAATAGTGTACGTCAACTTATGAACCTCAGTAAAGATTCTCTATCACTACCCATCAACATTAGGAACACACAAACTAACTTGGTACCTTAAGATCTGTTACTACTAATCTCAAAAGTTATCGCTTTCTGGTAACCCACATCATCCTTGATTCTCATCAAAATAGGATTCAAAACCTGCTTCACCTCAGTATCCATAATAGAGTTCACCACCTCATGAAAAATCACACCACAATCCTCTGAGTCCAAAAGATGAACTCAAAGATTGACCAATAGATGAATATCCTTTACCAACCCTCACTTCTCCTCAACAACATGAGACAAACTCCACATAAATAGCTTGCTAAGAGTATCAACAACCATGTTATCTTTAACTGATAATAACAGAGACTCATATCACTATCCTTGAGAAACCCAAGCCATCTACTTTTCCTGAGATTCAACTATATCTTGGTAGCACGTACTGTAAGCTCCTTTGGTCTAAGAAGATGTCAATATTAAACCCATACAGGTAATTGCACCAAATCATCAAAGAAAAGCCTACTGCCAACAACTCCTAGTCATGAGTCAGATAATTCTTCTCATGCACCTTAAGCTTCCTAGAAGTCTGTACCACAACCTTTCCCTGTTGTATCAACACATAAACCAGTCCCATATGAGATGCATTTCAATAAACAACAAATTCATCACTACCCTTGGGCAGGGTCAAAACAAAAGCAAAATTCAATTTATATTTCAATTTCTTATAACTACCCTCGAAAGCATCAAACCATAAGAACTTTATCTTTTACTAAGTCAATCTAGTCAATGGATCTACAATTAAACAGAAACCCTCTGAAAACTTCCTATAATATCTGACCAAGCCAAAGAAGCTCCGAATATTGGTTGGCATCGTGGGTATATACCACTTCTTAACCGCCACACCTTTATGTGGATCAACCATGATTACTTCACTAGAAACAATATGACCCAAAAAAGTCACAGCATTTAACCTAAACTCACACTTCAAAAACTTAGCATACAAATATTGATTCTTAAGGGACTGCATACTACACAGAGGTAATCATTATGACCCGCCTCTCTCTCAAAATAAATTAGGATTTCATTAATAAAGATAATAGAAAATAAGTCTAGAAACTAATGGAAAACCCACTTAATAAGATCCATAAATATCATTGGGGCATTCGTCAATCAAAATGACATAACCAAATAGTAAAAATGAGCATGCCGAGTTCAAAACCCAATCTTAGGGATATCCACCTTTCTAATCTTCAACTGATGATAACTCGATCAAAGGTAAATCTTAGAAAAGTGCTTCGTACCCTGTAGCTGGTCAAATCGGTCATCAATACTAAGTAGAGGATACTTATTCTTCACCTTTACTATATTAAATTGGTGGTAATCTATACATAATCGAAGGGACGCATCCTTCTTACATACGAAAAGTACTAGCACGCCCTATAGGAAAATATTATGGTAGATAAAAATCTTATTAATGAGGTCTTTCAACTACTCCTTAAGTTCCTTAAACTCAGCCAAAAAATATTTTATATGGATGGACAAAGATAGGATAAGTGTCCGAAAGAAGATCGATCCTAGAATCACTTCCCCTATTCAAAAGGACCCCAGGAAAATCCTCAGGACATACTTTGGGAAATTCACATATCATAGGGACAAATGACAAGGAGGGAACTTCAAAATTTGAAAATCCTTACTACAAACTAGGGGACACGGACACCCGTTGGAAATCAACTTTTAGGCTCTAAGATAAGAAATGAACCTTTCCTTAGGCACTAGGAAACTCCCTTCCCATTTAATAACAGACTCATTAGGAAATTATAAACTGACCCATTGGGTCCCATAATTAAGAGACCCATAGCATTAATGGAACTAATCCATCCCAAGATAACATCAAAATGTAACATCTCCCACTCTATCAAATCCACTAATATTTTCCTAGTGTAGATAGATAACACCCAACCCCTATAGACTCTTTTATCCATAACAGAGTCATGCACCAAGGTTGACACTGAAGAAATATCAAGAATACACTCAGGACAAAAACCAAAATGAATAACACATAAGGGGTCATATAAAAATGCGTAGACCTAGGATTTAGCAAATAAGATACATCATGAGAGAAAAGTTTTACCATTCCAGTAACAACATCAGGAGATGCCTCAGAGTCCTGATGGGTGGCACGAGCATACAAATAATTTCGACCACTACTGAAGCCAAAAGTAGAACCCTTTGGGGCAGGAGCTGAAGAAGCAATAATCGGGACCTTACTCACCCCACTAGCAACATCGCTAGAGGGATAGTTTCTCCTAATATGGCCTGACTGGCTGCATATAAAGAACTTATTTCTCTCTCATAACAACAACAAGAGTGCAACTAACCACAAAATCAATGAGAAAGATACGACAGAGTTGACTGGACCCCACTTGCCTGAGATTGGGTACATAGTGACTTAACGGTACTCTAAAAGCACTGATCACAGGATAGCTTAGGATATAAAACACTTGTGTTAGAATATAAACCATAGTTTCCCCACTTCTTCTTTGACCCTTGCCTTCTATCTCTACCACTATTCTGCTAGCCGCCACCTTACTCAGAATACTTGGACCTCTTACTTTGCCTTTCCCCAATTTTGGCTTGTTTCTTCTTTTCATATTTAGCCTATTGTATATGAACCACAATACAATAGATATATATAACTATTCAAAAAGGAAGCATAGAACTCTTGCACAAAGTCTTGAGACAAACCCGAAGCAAAGTTCCTCATGTTAACCCTTATGTTAGACAATAGGGCAAGAGCATAATAGGACAAGTAATAAAATGTAAGGGCCTACTGTTTCACAGTCATCCTTCTATTTTAGATTCATAAACTCCTCATTTTAGTCTTCCTTATTTATTGAGGAAATAAATGATCTAGGAAGGCATAAAAAAACTCATCCTATAGTACCAACTCTGCATCATCACCCCTAGACTGGTACCACTTCTTATACCACTAATATTCCACATCCTTTAATTGATATACAAGAAATTGTACACCCTCAAAGTTTGAAACAACCATAACTTAAAAGATCTTCTCTATCTTGTATATGAATCCTTAAGGATCTTCCTCAAACTTAGAGCCAATAAAGGTTGGAGGATTAGGCTTCATAAACTGCCTGACTTGAGTAACCTCAGAAGAATGCACAATAGTAGCAGCAGTACCCAACTTACATGACTGAGTTATCACCAACTGGGTCAATAGATGAATAGATCGACAAAACTTAGTAATAGAAATATCTTTTTGAGGTGGTAGAGCATGATCATTATCAACCCAAGGATAACAAGGAGGATTAGTGGGGATTAGTGGAACTCTATGTGGGGAAGTAAAATAAGGAGCTAGAGCTTTATACCAGTTCTGAACTCCATAAGAAGGATGAGTTCCATTCACATTGTCCTCGGATAATAAGAAGAAGCTCCACAAGCATTAGATCTTTTGGGAGGCAGGATCTGAAATAAGGGCAAATAGATATTAGAGAAACTTCAATAAAAAAGACTCTATAACTCAAAACTAGAACAATAATAACGGAAAACATTACTAAATATCTCTTAGTCTATTCCTCATAAGTGTGGTCAGCTATACACCCATGAAAGATACTCTACTTGACACTACTTTGTGGACACCCAAAACACTAAATCTAGGCTCTAATACAAACTTCTTTATGAGCCGAACTAGGGCCTGGTAGTGACGTGTATCTAAAGTCCACCAAGTATCACAGATCATCCCCTTTTCCTAGTCATATAGAACATAAATACATTTGTCAGTGGATGAATTACAACCATATAAAACGTTAGAAATGAATAAGATCAAATACATCTAAGAGTGCTAACATCAATACCTAATCCACAGTAATGTCAATAAAACCATTGTACTAGAAAACAACCTATATTGGGATATGCCCCGACCCTGAAAATGACAATGATCTTGTATTGTAAAGTTTTCAATTCTAATTTATGAAAGAAAAATAGTCTGAATGATCAAGTCTTCCAATGATTGGAAACTCACTACTTCACTGCAGATAAACAAATTTGAGATCACCTATCACTGTACAGAAAATGTAGAAGTACCTTCAGGCCCTATATTATATAGGGATACAACATTCGGAGATGTTAAGCGGGGTGAGAACTATCATCTAAATCAGGATAACGGTAAAATAATTTATTTCAGAAGTCCAGTTTTGAACTTACGAAACATGTTCACATACATACATACATATATATAGTAAATGATGGGATAGGGAACATGGTTTAACATAATAGTAAAAATTATCCTGGACTATATAGGTCAACTTTCATAAACCAGTACCCACGGGCTATATAGGTTCAGCTCCCCCTACTGAAAAGGCCCTAGTCATGTTAGCCGCATAAACCAGAGGTATCAAGAAAGACCAGGGAATGCCCTAACCACATATCTATCCTAGAAAAATATATATCAACAGTATGTACTATGCACACAGTAATCAAGACAGAACCTTATGTCGGAAAACATGAGTCTCTAGTATAAACCATTCAAAATTGATACCTTTATGGCTTAGCTACATAACCCCCATTAAATCCAATTAAAAAAAGATCACATAACCCATTCATTATCTAAGGAATTATACATTAAGGCACACCACAGGTATCATCATACTATTTATCTTGCTAGCTCATAATTATGCCATTACAATTCCATTAGATTGGGGAAATTCCTCAACCCCCTTTGTTTATTAAATCAAATTGGAGGAATGACTAGACCTCCCTTATATTATCAAATTAAATTAGGGGACTTCATCGACCCCTATTTATTAAATAAAACAAAAACATGGCCAACAAGTCCTTAAAAATCCATGTTCATCATTTAACCATTTATGCGAAGCAATAGTGTAGGTGTGTAAGTCAAAATAAGAGATAATCCAATCATTCAAAACCCTTTACACAAGTGGGTCGAGAGAATACAATTGTTCAAAACCAATTTCCAAGTTCAAAGAAACTTGTTGAGTACCTATAACTCCATTCGAATTTCCATACCCATGCACCTTATTAGTTCAAAAACCATAATTCAGAGAATGAACTACTCATGACAACCATGGAAAAATAATTCAAGAATCATACATTCAAAAACCATCAACCGATGTCAGAACCCACATTAAAATTCTTGCAATTAAACTAATGAAAAGAAATATTTTTCACAAAATAAGATTTGGGGAAGAGTAACATGCCTGAAAGTATCATAACTATGTGAGAAATTACCTTTGAGAGACCCAATTGACCAACTTCTTTGAAATCTAGCCTTGTCTTTGAAAGATGAATTTGAGAAAGATTTAAAAGTTAATTTGATTTGTTTTAGAGTGATAATAATACCATAAAGCGGTTTTACATTGTAAGTCACGATTGGGGAAGGGGGAAAATATACAAAGTTCCCTTAATTAAAGGCTAAAAAATTGTCGCCAGTGAGTACAGGTCACTATACAACTCTTAAGGACTCACTACGAATCATCATTATGAGTCATAGTCAAGGCACTAGCTCAGGGACCCTTCGTTGGTTACCTTACAAGTCGTACAATATGACTCGTGTACAAACCATACAACTCATAGAGACATATTTACACCCTACGTAGAAACTTAGCCTATCACATTGGTTTCATTATGAAAATCACACTATGACTTGTAAATATCCCAATTACTCGTTAGGAAACATTCATAGAATAGATAGGAATAAAGGGAATCTTTACTCATCACCTTACGACTAAGGTCCTTGACCCTTATACATACCTTACAGCTCATAGAAAGAGTCATAGTCTGGGCAGTGAGTTTAAAATCTCAAAAAATAAAATTGGGATAAAAAACCTGTAGTGTTACAACTAGGTGTCTATATAATTCTCATCCCAATGTGGGGGTATCTCGACTAGCGGAAGCCATGGTGGTGGAAGTGCATTAGTATAGAACGTATTTGTATCTATCTCAGCATGCTTTTTCCTACCACTAAATTTAGTCACTCTTGAATCACATGTGGCCTATTTTAGGGTGTAATCATATGGTACATTAGGATGCTATAAATCTACCTCTCTGCCTCTCTTGGTCCCAACTACGAGGATTATATCCTCACCCTCCACGGATAAGTCAAAATGTCAAGGTCCATATAGAGGTGATAGTTGAACAACTGAAGGAATAAATTGGAGAATGGATGGAATGTTATTCTCAATAAGAGAATGTATGTCTGCTCATAGTGTGGCCACCTTCTCCTTAATCTTAGAAAAATTAGGTTCCTCAATATCATTGAATCGGTATAATACTCTACCTTCAAGAGAATCTATATGATCATGTACCTCAGCTACGATCTCTCATATCTTAGCCTTGTATGAATCCTATAATCTAGTCTATATCACACGTAGTGCTACCCAGACCAAAGCATGAAACTTTCCATATAATAATTCCACCTCAGCCTCAATATTCTCTAGCCAAGTAGTGGTATAAATCTAACTCTCTACTAAGATCTGAAAAAACTCTCACGATATAAACATATACCAGTGATAATAGTCATAGTAGAGGGATAAGGGGCATTAAATATGTACGAGCCATTCGTGAAGTGAAATCTTAGGCTGAAGTAAATGTGGTTGGGGTCCCCCACAGTTTGTGCTTATCTCGAGAGCCTCTTTTTTCTGCCTCATCTCAAAATCTATAATAACACCAGCATCTCCTCCTTGCCTATTAGTAGGCTCTGCAAAAACTGATGGGCCCTTAAACTAGTTGTGGTCACTATCAAAGGCATACGAGTCCTTTATGTAAGGACTAATTTTTCCTAATACTTAATAAAACCAATACGGTCCAATCCTATGGCCTCTGCTATTGCATCAACACCTGGAACCTCTGACATACTGTCCTAATTACATAGTATCTAAACAATACAAGGAATCAACTGTGTAGGCATTTCGCCAGAGGCCCTCTAATGAAGACCATGCCTAATAATAGCTGCAAATTCGATACCATATCCTACTGTTATGCTTGCATTCAATGCAGCACCATCTCCGATCAGTACGTTGTCTATAACAATTGAAAATAATATAAAATGGTCTACGACCACTAGAATTTTTCCACAAAATTCAACACGACCTTCATAATCATTCCCTGCCCCTCTATATAAAGTGTATCTACACAAACAGGTGAAATATAATTGGTGATCTATCTTACCATCTCTACTTTCTCTCTTTTATACATTGCATCCCATATAGTGCATCTATCCCTTGCAAATTTTAATCTATAATTATACTCTACAATATATGTTAAAGAAATAGTCTCAAGACCAAAGAGAACTAAGTGGAAGGACACCACTGAAATATCAACCATAAGACCTCTCACCAACATCTAATATAACTGAGGATGATCTCTCTCCATATTATATCTGGGTATGGTCAATGATACTATAGCAGCATAGGAAGAATATAACTCGCATGCCAATGCCTGGCGGTATGAACCTAGGGGTCTAGTCATCAATTCAAACTAATCCCTATCAAATACAGTCTGCAATAATAGTGCTCTAGCCAACCTGAAACCTGGATACATCTTTCCTCATAAATAGTCCTATTTGATTTGTTGGTTCCATCCATAAGTATATCTCACTCATAAATATTTCAAAGTCCCTCTACAAACCACCTCGAGTTCACCTCATTAATAGGTTATGAAGATATGTGAGTAAGGCCCGAAGCCAAGTCTGTCTGAGCTGGTGGCTTTGTGTTTGGTCTTTTCCCTTGATGTAAAGTATGGTTTGTACTCTTTTCAAACTGGGCTACTATTGATGACTGCTCATTAACTTCTACCTCGAACTTATCTTGTGACCCCTTCTTAGACTAGGGGTCTTGTGTCGCTGGTGCTAAAAGTGACTTAGACTCCACGTCCTCCTCCTTATTCTCTCCCTCTTTAAACTATAAAGAATGTGGAGGTAAAATCCTATCTATTATCATTCTCATCCTAAATACTGGTATGGTTTCCTCTAGTGGGCCTTAGGTTGAGTGGAAGTATGTGTTCAGCCCCACTATGACTGCAATACAGGATGGATGGCCAAAGTAGCTCCAATAATGGTCTTAACTACAATATGTCTCTGAGAACTAGTCCTTGGGCAAACTTCTTTGGTTAGGGAAATAGGGTACTCCTCCACAAAGCCATAGTGCTCAGGGGCTTTGTCCCTTTGCCTAAATGGTCCTAGCTTCTTCTATGAAGCCTTAGGTGCCACGTGTATATGAAAAACCAAGTGTTAGTGTATGAAAGATAGTGAGGGACTGAAAAACCAAAGAAAAAACTCAAAATTTAAAAACTTCAAACTTTTTCTAAATTTCACATCCCTATAACTTATACTCGGTTCAAACAAGTCCAATATTAGCATGAAAAACTAGAACCATATTTTCAATTTTAACCAAGGCATACTAAAATGTTTGAATTCCTTGACCTTTTCAACTTCTTGTTCTATTTAGTACATGATCATTAAGATATAATTCAAGAAAAATGCACTTATATCTAATTTTAGGCTAATTCTAGGATCCTATACATAAGGTTATTGATTTTCACATATTTTACATACAATTGAACATATCAACTTACTTCTTCCAAGTTTAACGCAATATACCACTATTAGGAGCCAAGAATATTTACATTTTGTTTCAAGAAGCAGAAATGAAGATTGAAAAGATGAAGTAACCCTAGATGTAATGCGTAATGCATGCAAATTGAACAAGTTGGTACCCAAAAAAAGTAGAGTTATTTCCATTTATAAATTGTGGAGGAAGTAGGGAAGTTTGAATTTGAGTAGGAATTTTAAATTATGAGGTTAAATAAGTTTAGAATTGAGTTATGGCATATAAATAAGGTAAGGGGATCAATTTTTGGGTCTGTTAAGGTCGAGGTGGGCCCATATTTCTTAAAGAAACTAGGCCAAAAATTGGGACACGACGCCACCTACGGACCATAGGTGGCATCTACTGGTGGTAGTTGGGCCTAACTTTTCTAGCCCTTTTCCTACATTCTAGACTTACTTTTCTGATGTATATTGTACTGCGTACAGTGTCATCAGTGGTATTTATTACCTTATAAGTATTTACAAAAGTTCAAGTCCACAGAATCTATAAAAATCCTTAAAATTTCCTTTTAACATTCAATTGACAACTTACCTAGCCCAAGTGGGACTTTTGACCCCCATGAGAGGTTCAAGAAGTCCCCTTATGTGGAATATTATGAATTAAGCAATATATTACCATATTCTTGGCAGTTCCTCATTCTATTTCACCTATAAAAATGAAAATAATTTGAACACTAAAATAGTGGATTGCCTCCCACTAAACGCTTAATTTAGTGTCGTGGCATGATATAGCAAAGTTAGTTACTCAAACTTCACCAACACGCCAATGGTTTTCTACCCTTCAGCACATGATTTAACATCGCTGCACGATGCAGGTACCTTGATCAATTAGAATTCATTAAGTTACCCAAAATAATAAACTCTTGGGCCATCAACACAAATGAGTAACTGACACCATTTTTATGTGGGTTGGTTTCTTCATATTTTGGAGGACTTTTAATATAACTTCCATGTTATTTACTCTGAACTTGAGCTACCCCTTGTTCATATAAACTATATCACTAACATGGACATAAATGGTTTTCCCAATATGATGAACATCCCAAAGTTAACCTCACAATAAAAAATAATAGAGTCAACAAAAAACTAATGTTTTCAAATGTCACTAAAACATCGAACGATATGCCCACGAGTTTCTTTACTGTATGGTCTGCCATCAACAACTGAATAGTTATTGATTCTAGAGGGATCAAGACCAACTATTTGAACACAACCAGCAACATCAAATTAATGTTGGCACCCAAGTCACATTGTACTTTGGCAAACCTGGATGTCCCAATGGTGCATGGGATCATGAATCCTTCAGGACCACCCTTCTTTTGGGATAGAGACTTAGAAGTAACTTCACTACAATGGTGCAATCCACCAACATCCTCAAAACTCAGAGCCCTCTTCTTTATCACCAGTTCTTTTATAAACTTAGTATGCCTAAGAATCTACTCTAAATCCTGAAGAAAAGGGATGTTCAAGCTCAACTCTTTCAGCATATCTATGAACTTCTTATACTTCCTTTCTTCCGTCTACTTTAGCCTATGTGAAAAAGGTGAGGTGGTCATGGATTTTTCTTCACTGTAGGCTCATCAATGTTTCCCTTACCTTTCTCCTTCTTAGAATTAGTATCAACACCTATTGCATTTTTCCACTCCACATTAGATGTCTCAATAACCACAACACTATCATTCCTCAGTTTATTAATTATCGGCAAATGGTGATCAATAATAGACTAACCACTCTATGTGGTGATAGCTAGACAATGATCATTATTTCTTAAATTCTATACTGTGTTTCTTAGAAGGGTACTCAACTTTCTGTAATTTAAAGTTGCAAATATCTACATAAACTATTGTTCTAATTATATTATCATAATTGCATGTGATTTAACCTTTTAGTTAAATCCTGAGATACCTACCCTAATCCCTTTAAGGCATGTTTTATGACTTTCCCAGCCCTTAACACGTTTGGACAACATTGCCTCAATCCTTAACTCAATATCCTAACTACCCAATGGGGTCATACGTATCTTCTTTCTCCTTGTAGTCATCCATTCTTCTCCAGTCACCATCACTCTCCCTATTGTGATCCCAGTATCTATCTCTGTAATAGTTCCAACCTTGTTTTTCTTTCCCCTTCGCTTCAAAACCTACCAATTCTCGATCAAGATACTTATCCTCTTCTTTTAATTTGGACCCATATGATCTAGAGGTTGAACCCTATGAACCTACTGCATTAACCTTCTCAAAATTCACTATTGCGAACTACTTCTTCAGCAACCTGATATCAATTCAAAGTTTCAAAACCTCTTGCACTATAAAATCATCAACCACTCTATGGTTATCGAAAGCTTTAATGGAATAAGTGCCATCACCCTTCTCTACCTCTTGAATAAGCTCCTTCAGTGATTGCATCTACTATAGATCTAAATTAATGATCTAGGCTCTATAAAATATCTCAAGCTAGTTTGTCCCTGAAATGCAATGATTTGGTACCATGCATAACTTCTTCTTTAACTAGAACTAAGCATCATACATCTACTCAGAATGTAACTACATAAAGTTGTATATATCAATTTTTTAACTACAAAATTCTAGAAGAAGGCAAGTAACGGTCTAGGAATTGCTTATACAACTCATTCCAAGTAGTAATCAATCCTCGAGAAAGTCCCCTCAACAATAATAGACCTTCACTAGTTAATGAAAAAGGGAAAAACTTTAGCCTGAGTGCCTCCTGATATACCAAAAGTATAGTATAAGAAGTGATGATCCTAATAAAATTAGTGATAATGCTCAAACTATACCTATCTTATAAGAATGTAAGCTATCATTGTCAATATATAACCCAACTAGGTTGGGGTTGAATCCCACAGAGAATAAGGTGTGAATTTTAGCTATCTGTGGGTTAATCAACTGATAGTTACCAATTTTTGATTAATGGAGTTTTTTTTGGAAGTGTAACAAATAATTACTTCTCCGTTTAGTGTTTGAAATAAATATAATAAGGAAAACTAGATATATGTTCACTATAGGTGTTGGGATTTGACAGACGCTAGTAACAGTCAAGATTCTTCTGGTAGTTAGGAATAGTAGACTATCCTTGTTGAAGTTATGTATAAATGTTTCTCAATCTATTTAGACATTTAATCACCTAATTCTCTCAAACTTAGGGAATTTTTATTTCATAACAAGATGTTATCCCAATTTAATTAATTTTGTTACAACATTAATTATTAAATGGAAGTTTAATGCTTCCAAGTCCATGTTGATAATTCACTTCTTACTAGGGTTGATTTCTTATCTCAAGAAAATCACCCATACGCAATGTATATTGTTTACACCAATAGTCAACATGTAAAATAATGGAATTAACAAGAATTTCCTACCACCGTTTGAATATTGTACACTTAGTTACGTTACAAACCCAAACCCATAGATCCTACAATTTGGGTTAAGGGAACTTAGCCACTCATAATAAAATAAGCAATACAACAAGTAGAATTCATATTTAGATAGATGATCTTATAGCAAGATGAATAGCAACAAGTGTTTCTCAGATTTGATCGAATGGAAAATCCTAAAACAATTGTAATAATCTCTCTAAAGAATTAAAGTCAGAAGATAGAGAGAAAAGTGCTCAAAATGTGAGTTCCAGATGTCCAAGATGATGAATAAAAACCTTAACATATGCTTTAAATACTTTAGTATAATTATGGAAACAAAATCATAGATCACAGTATTTTCTCGGACAAGTGATGACATGTATGATGGCTTAGCAGGAGTCTGACAACTTATCAGGAATGTTGTCAACTCCTCTTCACTTTGATAATCTCTGCCTTGGTCTGACGATGAGGCTTGACGGCTTATCAGGTATATGATGACTTATTAGAGATGTCTTCACTTCTTCACTTCAAAATCCATTCCCTGACTAAGCCTGATGATGAGCCTGACGACTTATCACATTTCTGATGGCCTATCACAGATGTCGTCACACATTCCAGCTGAAGATCATTCTTTATCTAAGCCTGACGGAAACTTTGATAGTTTTTTCACAAGGTTAACGACTTATCAGACAAGTCGTCAGAAATTCTTCCTTCTCTACTTGCTCAGAAATGAACTCTTTTACTCCCATAATTTCTAATTCTCTTGTATCTCGACTTTTACAACAATATCAAAGAGAAGAAAAATCAAAAATAATAAAAGTTGCTTAAGACTTTTCAATTATTCTCAGTTAAAAGCCTCAAATGTGTTAGCATCTTCTCATACTTCAACACCTTCAACTTAAAACAATTGCTTGTCCTCAAGCAACTAAAACACAACCAAGAGGATACAATGCACATTTAGCAGTCAACCATCCATATTATCTCAAAACATCTTCACCATATCCAAGGTCAATCAGTTTAAAAACAACTATGTATGTTAGTGAAGAACAACAATGTGACACACAGGAATCAAGATACGACATCAGTTCAGCAACAACAATCATGCATGTACCAAGACTACACTATCTAAACAAGTTAGCACTTAGCAATGTAACCAGTGTGCCCTCACTACAAAGAAGTCCCACTTCACTTATATCATACATCACCTATGTAACCATGGGGAAAATCAAAAGACACTCACTCTCAAAATGAGGTTCCAATCAGTGTATGTCGAATACCATAGGCTTGCCCTTATTTTCATTACCAAGATTTCTAGACAGGTCAGCTAGGATCACTATAGGTCTTCTCTTTGGCTTGTAATGTAGGCTACGGGTTGGTATGATACTCGATGATATTTAAAGAGACAAAGCCTCCTTAACACTATACTAGCTTTTAGGGTCTCACTCCTTAGCCTGTTTCTATTCTTTTTTTTTCTTGATCACACATATTCAGGATGGGTGCAGTCCTTTCTATATTTTATTTTATTCTACCTTCATACTTATTTTACATCATGTACCCCTATGATAGCCACCCTTAACTTAGGACATTTGCCTAATTCAAGGTGCACAATGTCCAAGGAGGACCACAACCAAAATAGGTTTATTATGATATAAATAGGAAGGTGATAGGTGTCATAAAAAGAAATAGGCAGTTCAGGATCAAAACAGGGATGAAGGGATATTATTCATACAAGGAAGGTCATTTAGGCTAATGTGGGCTAACATCAAAATGACCTATGATCCTTTCCTAAACCAAATCCTTCAACCTAGGTAAGACTAACCAGGCAAGTTTTGGATTCAACATACAAAGGAAACTAAGTAAAATATCACACACACATGGCACACAAGTATATCATATGTTAATACTTATCCAGTTCATGCAATTGTTTAGCATTGGTTATCAAGTCACTAGAACTAATACCATACGAACATGCACAGTGGTCACAATTAGATGCATATCACATAGTTAAAGAATTAGACTCTTTGAGAGGTGTTCACAAAATAACAAAACCATGTTAACTGCATTAGGTACTTGTATTTGTCCTAGTCAACTACAAAATGTTACAAAAATAACTCACCCTATACCCTCAACTTAAAATCAAAGAAAAACTAAACTAAGGGTTGGGGTATACCTTAAGTAGATCAATCTCTGGGATCATGGGTTACCTCCCATGTAGCGCCTGATTTAACGTTGCGGCATGACTCAGGTATCTTAATTACCTCAGACTTCATTAAGACAGATAGTAGTAATACTTTTCATCTAGTCTTTTGAACAGATATAAATTTAACTCATTGCCCATTTACCTTGAAGATATTGTCGTCTTCATTTTCAAGTTCTACTACTCAAGATAAAGAGACTTGACTAACTCTAAATGGGCCTAACCACATTGATTTAGCTTACTTGGGACCGGTTTGAGTCTAGAATTGAACAGAAGCACCAAGTCACCTTTTTGGAACTCTCATTTCTTGATCCTCCAGTCATGATACTTCTTTATATTTTATTTATATAGGTATGCTCTTTTATATGCCCTGCGATGGAATTTATCCATCTCATTCAGTTGTCCTAGTCTTAGCTCTACTGCCTCCTTCAAACTAAAATTTAACATTTTGAGGGATCAATAATCCTTGCGCTCCAGCTCTATTGATGAATGGCATGCTTTTCCATAGACTAACTAGAATGATGACATGCCAATGGGTGTTTTTAAAGCAGTCTGTTATGCCCACAAGGCATCATCGAGCTTTCGAGACCAGTCTTTTCGATTAGAGTTCACTGTTTTGGCTAGGATAGATTTAATCTCTAGATTTGACACCTCCACTTGCCCACTAGTTTGTGTATGATATGGAGTGGATACTCTATGCTATTTCACCCCATATTTTTCTAAGGCATCTCAAAATACTTTATTGCAAAAATGAGATCCTCCATCGCTTATAATAGTATTTAGAACTCCAAAGCGAGAGAAGATGTTCTTTTTAAGAAAAGCAACAACCCTCTTTCCTTTATTATCAGACAAGGCAACAACTTTGACCCATTTCGATACATAGTCAACAACAACTAAAATATACTTCATCTGAT
The DNA here is from genome assembly GCA_030864225.1 of Capsicum baccatum var. pendulum. Lineage (NCBI taxonomy): Eukaryota > Viridiplantae > Streptophyta > Magnoliopsida > Solanales > Solanaceae > Capsicum > Capsicum baccatum. Next base: position 6,696,778 of record CM061558.1, read on the forward strand.
ATGATCTTACAAAAGGACCCATGAAATCAATGTCCCAAACGTCAAACAACTTCAATTCAAGCATCTTAGTCAAAGGCATCTCATGAATTTTTGCTATCGACCCCTGCCTCTGACATTTGTCATATTTTAGCACAAACTTATGAGCATCCTTGAATAACGTTGGCCAATAGTAGCCACTCTGCAACACCTTCCTAGACGTTCGATCACCTGTATGGTGACCTCTAAATAGGGATGCATGACATGCTTCCAATATACATAATACATCCGCTTCTAGTACATATCTTCTTATAATATTGTCATCGCATCGCCAAAAAAGATATGTTTCATCCCAGAAGTAATGTGTCACATCATGAAGGAATTTCTTTCTTTAATGGAAGGTAAGATTTTCTAGAATGACCTCACTCACAATATAATTTGGAAATCAACATACCAAGGCATTTTCTTTATTACATTAGCTAAGATCTCCTCATCAGGAAATGCATCAGTCATCTCTATTTTATCACTAACTACCTACTACTCTTCTATTCTAGACGGATAATCTGCCACTTGGTTTTCACAACCCTTCATATCTTTGACTTCAAAGTTAAATGCTTATAGCAGCAACACCCATCTAATCAGCCTTGGTTTTGCATCCTTCTTATCCATCAAATACCTCAAGTCTACGTGGTTAGTGTTAAACACCACCTTGGTCCCAAGAAGGTAAGCCCTGAATTTCTTAGAAGCATACACTACAACCAGGAGTTCCTGTTCAGTCATGGTGTAGTTCTTTTGCAATCCATTCAGTACTTTGCTAGCATAATATATTGGATGAAATAGTTTGTCCTTCTTTTTTCCTAACACAGCTTCATGGGCTACACCGTTTAAATCATACATGATCTCAAACGGTTTTGACCAGTTCGGTGCAATAATGATAGGGGACTCGACTAGCTTCTTTTTAAGGCATTCAAATGCCTTCAAGTAATAATCATCAAAGAAGAACTTTACTTCTTTCTCCAAAAGTTTGCAAAGTGGATTTGCATCCTTTGAGAAGTCTGTTATAAAGCTCTGGTAAAAGCTAACATGTCTAAGAAAACTACACACTCCCTTCACTAAAATGGGAGGTGGTAGTTTCTCAATAACTTCAACCTTGGATCGATTACCCTTTATCCCTTTTGCTGAAATTTTGTGCCCGAGAATAATGCCTTCTTTTACCATAAAAGGTATTTCTGCCAATTAAGCACTAAATTGAATTCAACACAACTTTGCAAGGCCATACTCAGGTTTGCCAAACACAGCTCAAATGAATCTCCCACCATGGAGAAATTATCCATGGACACCTCTAAGGTATTCTCCATCAATTTTTAGAAAATAGACATCATGCACCGTTGGAAAGTACCGAGTGCATTGCATAGCATAAACGATATACTCTTAAATACAAACGTGCCATATGTGCATGTGAATGTTATTTTCTCCTGATCTTCAGGAGCAACACAGATCTGGTTATATCTAGAATACCCATCCAAGGAGCAATACCATCCCCTTTCGGCCAATCAATCAAGCATTTGGTCCATAAAGGGCATCCGGAACTAGTATTTTAAAGTACATGAGTTTAGTTTGCGGTAGAACATGTAAACTCTCCACCCAGTCACAGGCCTAAGTAGAATCAACTTATTCCTTTTATTTGCAACAACATTCACGCCCTTTTTTTGGGTACGCATTGGACATGGCTCACCCATTTACTGTCAGAAATAGGGTAAACCACTCCTGCATCCAACCACTTAATAATTTATTTCTTAACCACCTCTTGTATTGGTGAGTTAAGATGGTGCTGGTGCTCGATGGTTGGAGTACAATCTTTCTTAAGTTGTATTTTATGTGTGCAGATGCCAGGGGGGATGCCAATAATATATGTAATAGTCCATCCTATTGCTCTCGTGTACCTCTGAAGTACTAAAACAAGTGCTTCTACCTACTGCTCACCCAAATCAGCTACAATAATAACGGGTAGTGTGTTTTCGTTGGCCAAAAACATATACATTAAATACCCAGGTTGTTCGTTCAATTCCAACACTAGTGGCTCCTCAATAGATGGCTTAGACGGTGGTGTTGGTCAATTAGCCAGATCAAGATCTAGATTCTTAGGAGAATAAGAGTATTACACTATCCTAGTGCAGCTATTTACTCTTCATGCCTTAGGTTACTAGGGTTCAACAACTCCTCTTCTATCAAATCTTCATCCTCAGGATTTGGATGCCGTACTTATTGATCGACATTCTACATATTTACCTGAGCTCTAGTTAAGGATGCTAACCTACCAGCCTCTTACTGGTCTGCTATTTTGCCGATTGTTACGGTTCCAGATTAAATGGTAATAATGATCCTACAGAACTTCTGGTTCTTGGCATACACCACAAAAATCCTGCAAAAAAAACAAATAAATGTAAAACTAGGAAACTTGACTAATAGTCAGTTAGATCACACAAACTTAAATTTACAACCATATTCCCCAGCAACGGTGCCATTTTTGACAATGCTCAAACTAGACCTCTTTGACTAGAATGTAAGCGATCATTGTCAATATATTACCCAAGCAGGTTGGGGTCGAATCCTATGGGGAATAGGGTGTGAATTTTAGTTATCTGCGGGTTAATCAACTGATAGTTACTAATTTCCTATGGATGGGGTTTTTTGGAAATGTAACAAATAATTACTTCTCAGTTCACTGTTTGAAATCAATATGATAAGGAAAACCAGAGTTATGTTCACTATGGGTATTGGGATTTGATAGATACTAGTAACGATTCTAGATTCTTATGGTAGGTAGGAACAACAGACTATCCTTGTCGAAGTTATTTCCTAATGTTTCTTAACCTATTTAGACATTTAATCATCTAATTCTCTCGAACTTAGGGAATTAATATTTCATAACAGGATGGTATCCTAATTTAATCTTGTTACAACATTAATAATTAAAATTGAAGTTTAATGCTTCCAAGCCCCTATTGATAATTCACTTCTTACTAGGGTTGATTTCTAATCTCAATTAAATCACTTGTAAGCAAAGTCTATTGTTTCCAACCAATAGTCAGCATGTAAATTAATGGAATTAACAAGAAGTTACTACCATCATTAGAATCTTGAACACTTAGTTATGTTACAAACCCAAAACCATAGATCTCACAACTCTGGTTAAGAGAACTTAGCTACTTATAATAAAATAAGCAAGACAACAAGTTGAATTTATACTTAGATAGATGATCTTACAGCAAGATGAATAGCAATAATTGTTTCTGCGATTTGATCCTGTAAAAAATCCCAAAACAATTTTAATAATCTCTCTAAAGAATTTAAGTAAGAAGATATACAGAAAAGTTATCAAAACGTGAGTTCAAGATGTCCAAGATAATGAATGAAAACCCTAACATATGCTTTATATACTTCAGTCTAATTATGGAAACAAAATCATAGATCACAAAACTTTCTTAGACAGGTGATGACGTGTGTGATGGCTTATCAGGAGTCTAACGGCTTATCAGGAATGTCGCCATCTCCTATTAACTTTGATAATCTCTACCTTGGGTTGATGATGAGGCTTGATGGCTTATCAGACATGTTTCAGCTTATCAGAGATGTCGTCCCTTCTTCACTTCAAAATCCTTCCCCTGCCTAAGCCTGACGACGAGACTAACGTCTTATCACACTCCTGTTGGCTTATCACAGATGTCGTCACATATTCTAGATAAAGTCCATTCTTTATCTAAGCCTGATGGCAAATTTGATAGCTTATCAAAAGGCTGACGACTTATCAGACAAGTCTCATTTTTTTTCCTTCTCTACTTGCTCAAAAATCAACTCTTTTACTCCCATAATTGTTGATTCTCTTATATCTCAACTTTTACTACAATATCAATGAGAAAACAATCAAAAACAACAAAAGTTGATTAAGACTTTCCAATTATTCTCAGTTAAAAGCCTCAAATATGTTAGCATCTGCTCACACATCAATTTTCCAGATGCATATTTTCATCATCTATAGACAAGCCTGCAAACACACTTTTTAGATTCAATAGATCTTACTAGTAATGAAAAACTTCACATAAGGGGAATAAATGGAATTATATTGCTTGTTTTATAGAATCAATGGGCAATGCAGAAAGTAAATGGGTGTTTGTAGTTGTAGATAATCAACAGTAACCGAATTCAACTTTTGTTGTAGTTAAATAGATAGAAATACTAAAACGGTGTTCCCTTTGAACTCTCAACTCAGTAGGTTTATTGAGCTTTGTTTAACTAACCCGATATATTTCATGTGGAATATAACAAGTTATGTACCATGAATAATCTTGTGGATACATTAATAAATTTCACCCCTTACCTAATGATTCTCAAGTTGTTGCATTACTAACCCTTATCCTAGATCCTAGATAACTATTAAATTTTGATCCTTAAGTTATTAGATGAAAGATAATCGACTTAAGTAGATGATGCCGATTAGTCAAGATCAACAACTCCTCTTTAAATTACTATTGTGATTATCTTTTCCTAATCTCTACTTCTCTTATGATGTAAGTAGTGATATATTAGGCAGGATCTTAATGTTTGTAACCACTACAAAATCTTTTAAACTAAAGGTAACTACAATACATGCAAGAATATCAGTTTAGAACAACTTAGCACTTCCCCTACATCGTCAATCCGCTAGGGTCCCCATAACCTTCGCTAAGATCTTAGCCTCTTTTTAATGTGAAATAATCAACATAATTCAAAATTGAAAGAATTAAACAATATAACAATTATCAACATATAAAACTTATAGTATTCAATTGAATTATAAAAAAAAATCAAGAACAAACTAATCACGACATCAAAATCAGAACTCAGAATCAAATATATATTTGTAAGTATCAAAAGTGTCTAAACTAACTAAAAACAAGAAAAAGGGTATATATAGAGTACAAGGAAACCCTATAAAACAACTCATAAAAAAAGAGGAAAATCAAAGTTGGTGGACACCTACAGGCAATAGGTGGTACCTACAGAACATTGGTGGTCCCATATAGTTGTTAGGCCTCCAAAAACTCTTGAAAGTCTATATTTTGCTTCTCTTAGACAGTTTCTAGCACCTACAGATCGTACGGGGCACCTACGGACCGTAGGTTCCCTCCCTAAGTGGAAGGGTCTTCTTTTTCAACTCTGGAGTCTCTAGATCTAAATTTTCTAAAACATATTCTGGCACCTACACCCAGTAATCAGTACCTATAGGCCATAGTTTCCCAAATCAGTGGTCCAAAAATTTTAATTTTCACTGTTTTCTCTAGAATAGTTCTAAAACTTGATTTCCTGCAAAACACAACATAAGATACATCATATATAATAAAAATAGTTAAGTAACTTTCATATTTTCATCATCTAAAGCATTGGAAGTTCTATGAAACTATAGTACATCATACATCTAGATCCTTGCCACTAGAATCACACATAACCTCAAATAGGATAGACCAATTAGGAGACACAATAATTAAGGTAAAAATTAGCTTATCTTTCTAGAACTCAAATATTTGTAGAAATGCATTGTCAAATTCAAATATTGCCTCTTTCTCTAACAGCTTACACAGTGGATTTGCAATTATAGAGAATTCCTTGATGAATCTTGTATAAAAACCTGCATGCCCCAAGAAGCTACGAATACCTTTCATAGAAATTGGTGGAGGTAAATTTTCAATAACATTAATATTTACCTTATCATCTTCAATCCCTTTCTTAAAAATCTTATGATCAAGTACTATTCTTTGTATAATAATGAAATGACACTTCTCGTAATCTAACACCAACTTGGATTCCTCTTGTCTCCTCAAATCATTGATGTGATGTTCTAAGAAATCATCAAATGAGTTAATAATAACTTATAAGTCATCTATGAAAATCTCAATAATGTCCTTATCCATGTCAAAAAATAAATCCATCACGCAATGCTAAAAGGTTGTGGGTGTATAACATGAACCAAAAGGCATTCTCTTAAAAGTCAATGTCATACATAGACAAGTGATAATGTTCTTCTCTTATTTATTGGGAGTAATAGAAATCTAATTATAACTCATGTATCCATCAATAAAACAATACTAATCTCTACCAGCAAGTCAGTTTATTATCTAATCTTTAAAAAGCATTAGAAAGTTATCTTTATTAGTCTAGATGTTCAGATTACTATAGTCTATGCACAAATGCTACCCCATGATAGCCCTTATAAGAATAAGCTCGTTCTTCTCATTATGAACCACAATGATTCCACCATTATTCGGCATATATTTACAAGGACTACACATTTTGCTATTAGAAATTAGATAAACCATATATACATCCAATAAATTAATGATTTCCTTCTTAACCACCTCTTTCATAGGCATATTCAACCTTTTTTGATGCTTAATACTAGGCACATAATTTTTCTTAAGTTGGATTTTGTGTATGTGAATTATAGGACTAATTCTAATGGTCTCAACAATGGACCACCCAATGGCCTTCTTGAACTCCTTAGTATAAAATTCAGAACCTCGACCGACCAATCTACACAATAAGCTACAATAATAACCATCAATGTGTTGTTGACTCATAAAAATATATTACAAAAATGGAATGGAAGAGTTTTGAGTTAGGTGGTCGAGATGGTTGATCATTCCCTTCTTCAAGTAAAGATCTAACTTTTTTAGAGTATAATTTTATGAACCCCTACCCTAAAGTGCCCTTACCATCTCATTATTATCATCAATGCCAACATTCTAAAATTCTTAATACCTACTGTAAGGGCCTCAACACTAATTATCCCTTAATGGGAGCTACTAAATCATCCTTGTCAGCTGTATATATCATATAGATCATATGTTTTCCTTTTGTTGCTACATATACTAGCATACATTAAAGGTAATTTATTTATTATTCAACTAAACATCATCTTCTTGGTCTCCATATCAACCAACACACATCTAGTTTCAAGGAAAGCCTTCTTCAGATAATAGAAACCTTAAAGTCAATCACACAATCAAGGATGAAAAAATAAATTAGTAAGATAATGGATGCAACCATCACGAAAACATCACACAATATTCCCTCCAGCTTTTTCAAGGTGCGGTCGGCTATGAGGTCTCATCAAAGTTGGTTTGGGCAACCCCAACCCTAATAATTTTGTAAACTTCTAGTGGTATCAAGTTAATCCTAACAGCCAAATCATATGAAGACTTTGCAATATTGAAATACCCAATAGTGCATGGGATTGTAAAAGCTCCTAGTTCTTTCTTATTATCTACCAAAGATCTATATATTATTGCATAACAATGGTTCTCCTTGTCTACAGGCTTGAAACCCATTTCCCACTTCATTGTCACAAAATCCTTCATAAACTTCATGTAACCAAGCATTTTTTCAAGTTCCTCAACTAAAGGGATATTCACTGTCAGCTCCTTTAGCATAGAAATAAACTTTTGATACTTTCCTTATTTGTCTTTCTTTTTATTCTTTCTAGAAAAGAAGGAGGAGGTCGTGGAATAGGAGTTAATGCAAATGGGATCTCCTTGCCCTTAACCTTTATTTCCTTTGCCTCTTGATCATCAACTTTAGGCTTTTCTGGTGAATTCTCATGAATCATCACTTCTTCAGTGTGAGCAATTTTATTATCAACAACAATTATTGAATGTACCATATCATCCACAATCACGAGCATAAGGGGTCAGTGGTAATCTTACCCCTCCAAGTAGTAATATCAAAGTAATAATTTTTTTTGGATGGTGTTACTTGGGAGTGTACCTAATTGACTTTAATTCAATGTTATAGAAATCTTACTAAACTATTGCTTAAGCTGCTTTCTAATTTATATCCAAAAATATCTGCCTTAACCTCTTTAAGGAAGTTTTCTCTTTTCTGTACACCTTTTTCAACCTTTGCAAACATGTCCTCCATTCTTGAATTGATGGAACCCATATCTAGGATCTGAGGTGGAACATAAAAGCCATTGTTATCCTTATAGCATCTTTTCTTCTAGAATCACCATCACGATCCCTACTCACATCCTATACCTAGACATGTTGTAGTTATTATCTCTATTATAGTTCCAACCTTGATTCCCTTACCTTGAATTCCAATTGTCTTGGTTAGACCCTTGGTCCTTGGCTTAGAAACCCACCACCTCTCTATCAAGATTTTTTTCCTCTTCTTTAGAATCCAAATCTCCATACCTAGGTTCCTTACTTTGAGCACCCACCATATTCACCTTTTCTACTCCAACTACTATAAATTATTTAGTAAGCAATCTAATTTTAGTCCTCAATTGTGCTACCTCTTGACCGATTGTCTCATCTAGTACTCATTATTCTATATATGCTCTAATTGTACTAGTACCCATGGGATTGTCTACCTCCTTATCATGCAAACCTCAATTATTATTTGTAAACCTACCTAGGATCTTAGAAGAAAGGATCATGAATTCCAACAACAAAAAATAGGTCAAATTGTGAGGGTTATTTTAACCTCTACAAAATTATATGAAATGCGGAGGTTAAAAATCTATCACTAAAATAATGTGGAGGGTTATTTGTGGAGGTTTTAACCTCTGCTATTAATAGAAAAAATATTTTTCCTCTTTTTTTAATTGGCCAAACATTTCCCTTTTGTCCAAAAAATAGCACCGACAGCTTTAACATTGACTCTCAAAACCCCAAAATCGACCCTCTTTCTCATTTTTTCCCAAAACACACAAATTGATTTAATCTTTAGCATTAACTCTAGTTGGACGACCGTTGCTACTCCAGTCGGCCATTTCAACAATCATTTGGTGTTACTAGTATAGTTTGGAGGTGAGTTTTTTGATATTTAATGCATATTTTTATGTATTTTTACTATCATGAACAATGTTTGATTTGAATAATGAGTTGTTTTTGTGATCTCGAATTATGTGAAACTGATGTGCTATGTCATTGAGTAGATTATGTATTGTTTGTTGAGTCTATTGAAGACTTTGTTGGATTTGAAAGATTGTGTGTATCTCAAAGACTGAGATATTCATTTTGTAGCTACTCATTGAAAAGAGACATCTGATGCCCAATTTCATGCATTTCTATAGCATTTAATTTAATTTATGAGTTATTTTGCGATATCGGATAATGTGAAATTGATATGTAGTGTAATTGAGTAGATTATACAATTTTTTGTTTGAGTCTTTGATGACTTTATTGGATTAATTAAATTCTTGTCACTCATTTTGCAGTTCCTCATTGAACAAAGATATTCTATAAGTGATTTCTTGTCCCTACAATCCATATTTTCTCAAAATTTTGCTTCTCTTTTTCTTGTTTTTATTAACTTTTAGGAGTTAAATGTATATTCTATTTGTCTGCTCCATTATCTCCCTATGTAATATAGATTATTTCATACTAACTTACTCCTTGGTGGGAATATATTCTTTCATACTTTTAACTATTTGTTGTATTGGTTTGCTTTGGATCCCATATTAGTTTTTGTTAGTTAGGGACAGTTGAGATTTCTTGAATCAACAATTTGAGGGTGTGTTTTGAATTCTTGATGTTACTACTTACATTGTATACTTTCTATTAGTGAAAGTGACATAGTGATATCCTAAAAGGAACTTGATGATTCATTTAATTATGTGACTTGCTGATATATTTCATATTAATAGCACCATTAAGTGACAATATTGAATCCAGGATAATGTTGCTTTTGTACCACAAATTGATGATGAAGTTAATTAAGTTGTAAGTGGATCTATGTTTTTGGATTATTTACTGGTCAGATTGTTACTAGTTTAGTTTATTATTTCTATTATACTTTATACAAAAAAACTGTTTAGATGTTATATGTGGTTAAATCAATTTCTCCTATTTGGATGTTGTATGTAGACCTTATTGCTTAGGTGAAGAACGTTTTCGTCAAATGTTTATGTGTCGCTAAATATGGAGGAACACTCAACCTAATTCTCATCTTGCCAATTTTGTGAAATGTCTACTCTTAACATGCCATATCTTATTTATTGGAGAGTGTGCATATATATATATCATGTTATTGTGTTTCTCTGTTGACTTCAATTATTGATAATCTTTGTTGGGCTTGAAAAGGGGTAGAGGTAACTCGGTAGGTCAAAGAACTATTAGGCTTGAGGAGGGCTGGAGGTAGGACAAAAGAAGTATTGAGGTGAGGTAATTATAGAGGATATGGTGCAACTTTAGTTTACCGATGACATAATCTTTGCTAAGAGGATGTGGAGGTTGAGAATTATGGTAAATGCTGGTAGGTAGTCAAGAGGATTTCTTTTCTTTTCCCTGAGTATTAGTATTATTCTTGTATTCATTATTTTTTGTTTTCTATTATTACGTATTGTTCCTTTTGAGTCATTTATGTTATTACATTGTCGTTGTTTTTGCGTTTTGTTGTTGGAACTTTTTATCATTGTTTGAGTTGAGGATCTATTAGAGAAAATGTCTCGACCTTCCCAAGGAAGTTTAAAGGTCTGCAAACTCTCACACTCCCAGGATTATTTTATAACTCATTTGGTTATGGGTTTATTTAGTCTCATGAACCATTTTATATTGAAATAGCAGGATTACCTCTCCCATTTAGAAGCTGGGATAATCTAATCCAATGGGATATCTCAACCAATAAAATATTTTTGTCTATACCATTCTAGTAATCAAAAGATTATGTGGAGTTCTATTTGATTTGGAAATGACGGGTACTTCCTAAGCCTTTGTTGTTTTGATCTTCTATTTAGAGTGGTGTTATTTACTGAACAATAAGATCTTAGAGTGCAATCAATGTATTGACGTGTTCTAGGATATCTTATATTAATAACTAAAAAGGTCTTTGATTATGATGTGTATTTTCTTTAAATAGTGATAGAGTCCCTACTGTATGGTGATGGAGAGAATAAATGATTATTATCCCCAATCATAGAGTAGTGATTTGTCAGTGATGACCTGGTAGAATTTAGTCAATATATTCCAATAAAGACATGTATCTAAGGTGGAACCGCAGGTTATACTTACTATTAGCCTATAACCGACCTCTGTAGTCTGTTCTCTGTATTGTTAGGTCTCCTTTCATTATTTTGAGTAACTCATAATGGTATTGTGGGTAGCGTAATAGATCATTTCTATGATTATTATATTAAGTGTGAAATTTTGATTCTATTTTATTTTGTATGATTCTACATAAGGAGATGTATACCCTTAAATTGAATGGTTTCCTAGTTTGTTACTGGTTTAGTACTAGAAGCTATGTTAGGCATACTGACTCACTGATATTACTTAAGAGAAGTAGTCAGGGAAAATAAAAAAAGAGAGAGCCATAAATATAAGGATAAGTCGGTGAGTGCTTCTCGGTTAACACCTGCATCATTATTGTATTCCAGAATGAGATTTCTCAAGCTAATGCGATAAAATTCCATGTTGGTTTTCCTTCTTCCTCTCTCTATTACTCTATATTATATGCCATGGAAGAAATATTGTTCTATGCTTATGTAGTTGTTACCTTTCACACTAATTTATAGTTGTATGCAGGTATATATGTTGGTTTTAGTTTATTTAATCTGTTGAATAAAACAAGTTACTAATTTAGCTTTTTTTTCTGTGTTATGTCAACATTAGTCTTTCCAATGTTAATTTTTATAGTGATTCTTCATTTAAAAGGTGACAGGTTGATGCTTTAAAGTATGTCTTTTAACTTTGTAAAAAAGAGACTTGGTTTTTTATTTTCTTTCATTGTGATATCTGAAATCACGGTTGGACCATGGATGTTTTGATTGTAATAGATAATCCATGTGATACAAGCCCAATTATTCATTATTGAGAAAACATGTATTTAAAAGAACCTATTGAGTATTGTGGTACAAACAAACCTACTCAGGTTGAGCACTTTCCCTCACTTAGCGAGCGCTTTAGTTTCATCATCAAGGTTACAAGACATACTATTCCTTGCCAATGGTCCTGAAGGTAATATTGTTGTATGTTGAATGTCATCCACATTATTAGATCTCTAAAAGCTTAAAATTTTTTTGGACTGTTTTCACTTAAAGTAACTATTTCCCTATGTTCCTTACCATGAGTTCCATCATTGGACATCCATTTCCATTTACCCTTAATTTCCTATATATTTGATATTTTAGACTTTGTTATAAAATAAAGTTTGAAGATCTATCAAAGAATGATTATTTTTCTTAGAGCAATGAATTTTCTACTCAGCTAAAAGATAACAAGAAATTGTTCTTCTCATATCTTTCATCGAAGGTTGAACATGATTTGTTTTTCAACTTTGTCAAATAATGGAACAAGGGATAGCTCGACATCTAATACTATGAGGGAATCACAATGGGCCTCGATATTCCCATGCTTGGAATATAAAGAAGTAGCGGAATTCATAGTAGTAGTGACTCTATCATCACATATTCAATTATGATGATGTAATTGTGTGATTGGAGTGATTCTTAAAATATTGAAGGTTTTGTGTTTAAATTTGATTTTTGAGTTTGAAGATACTAATTAATGTTGAAAATTTGGAGTTTGAAGATGTTAATATTGTAAAATTAATTTTGAAGTTTAATTTTCAATGTTTTTTAATATGCTTGTCAATTATAATGCTTAATTAGTCATGTTGTGTTAATGATATATGAATTGAATAAATGTTGGATTGTAGGTTATGTCTCAAGAAACAATTAAATTTGAGTTAAAATTAGAATCTATAATTAGTTATTAAAAAATAATGGACCACAATAATTTTTTTTTATTAAAAAAGGAAAAATTGCAGAGGTTTTAAACCCCCACAATTTTAAATAAAAAGTTAATATAAAAAGAATTAAATTTAGAGTAAGGGGGGTTGACCACCGTAGAATAATCACCGTAAATTAATTATGGTTGTAAAAAAAACTGCCGCAAATTGATTTGATGGCTCGTATTGTGGGGGTTTTGGGAACCCCCTGAATTGAAATTTGTGAAGGTTTAGAACCCCCGCAAATAGTAAAATTATCCCCCCCCCCCAATTTGACCCATTCTTTGTAGTGCCGCTACCTTTTGTAATGTTTGCTACAGCCTTAGTCTTAGCATTTAAGGAACTATAGAAAATTTGTATCAAGTCTCAACTAGTCATCCTACTGTTTGGAACACTTTGAAGCTTCTTAAACCACAACCAAGTTTTGTATAGTGCATCTAATTGCAGCTATCTAAAATTGGTTTTCTCATGTTTCAATTGTAGCATTCTAAAGGATGAGAAAAATCAGTCCATGAACTAAGTCCTCAACTTGTATGAAGCAGTAATAGATCCACATGGTACTTCACCCAAAGAAAAGCATTAGCTTTTCTTGTTGATAAAGAATGGAAATTGTCACAGTCTAATCACCTTCTAACTCAGTCCAGGTAGTTTATACAAAATTGCATATACTTAAAAAGTTCATTCTATGCATATTTGCATCATCAATAGTAAGGTCATCAAATACTCCCTTTAAATTCAGCAGTTGGATCATGCCATTTATATTTAAACTTAGAACTTTGAGGCAATTATGATAGAATCATTGCACCCATTTTGATCAGCTCCAAATAATCCAAATCTTCCTCAGGATCTTCAAACTTAGGGAGATAGTATTATAGAATTGGTTTCCTCCTATTCCTTCTCTATATGTCCCTCTTATGAAGTGTAGCTAGGTGATTTGCATTATATTGTCTATCATTTTCTCCCCTTATGCCCTACCTAGCAGCTTCTTTCCAAGTATTTTCCTCATCCATCTACCGAGATATGACTTGTTTAATAGTCTCCTGACCATTATGCCATTATAGTGGCTAATCATGAAGTTTTCCACCATTATGAAAATCTTATATCAAGGCTTTTGGATCATAAACTCCTTCGTTAGTCATCGTTATATTGGGTCTTAGAGTTCTCTCAAGCTTTGTATCAAATAGAATCAAGGGACTGTTTTGACTCCACGTAATAGGAATACAACTGTGGAAAATTCAACCATTACCCAAAAAGTACACTCAAATCAACTATGAAATCGTTCCCAGACAACGGTGCTAAAATATGATGTTTTTGACAATACACCTCTAAGAAAAGTGTAAAGTGGTCGTTGTCAATTATAGAACGCAACCAATGTTAGGATTGAACCCATAGAAAATAGGTAAAAATCTCAATCACTATTATATTAAGGCAACCAATAATAATTTTCAATAATAGAATGGGGTTTCTGAATAAGTAATTGAGTAGTAACAATGTTTTGATCCGTTTGATTTGTAATCAATATGGGAAAATAACTTGGATTGTGTTGCTCAATGAATTCATAACTCCTTATGTTATTTGTACTTCATAATTTCTCCTAGTGTTTGGTATTCAGAATTGATAGATTAAGTATACTTAAAACATCTTTCCATTTATTTCTAAATAGTATCCTCAAGAAAGTTTTGTTTTCTCCTAACCCTATGTTACTAACCCCTATCCAAGATACCAAATAGTCATCTTGTATTATCAGCTCAAGCTATTAAGTGAAGGTTGGTAGAATTCATAACTCCTAGTGTTTGTTCCCTTCTTCCCATCCATACTCATCCTTTCATCAATAATATAGACTACGCAAGTTCTAAGGTTGCACTCCACCAAAAGCATTCAAACCTAATGAAACAGCCAATATATGTTAATACCAATTGAAGATTACTCCATACTATCAATCCTACTTTGTTATTCTATCATGGTTTCCATAACCATAGTTGTGGTGTTTAGCTACTAATAATTGTAATAACATAAGATAGATTCATAGAAGACAACATAATTATTACATACAAGAATTATAAGAAAAACTCCAAACTCCAAGTTATCACACTAAATTAAAACCATTAAAAAGTATGTGTGAAGTTCCAAATCTAATAATGTGCCTTAGAACCTTTAAACAATGTAATAAATACAAAACTTAAAATAATAAAATAAATAAGAGTATTTATAAACAAAACCAAAACCTATCCTAAATAAAATAAGAAATCCAGGTTAGTCAGATCGAATGATTGGAAGGAACGATCATGTTTAGATACCATAACCATACTTTGGTGATCATGGTTTAATTAGGGACTTTTGGATCTTTAGGTCTTCAACTGTACAACCATTAGTATGGCTCTATGATATAAACCTATGACCATAAAAGGTGTTAGTTTGATCATCTTCTACTTTAACTTCTGCAAAATCTACTTTTGGCCTTTTATCTCGCAACCTCAAGGTATAATGGCCACATCTAAGTACGGTCACGGGAAAATATCATTTGATCCTATTTTACCTTACCTTCTGCATATATGTTTCTAGGGACTTCTTTTAATGGTCAGATGGTACAATTGTATGATCAATGTACGATCGTGGGAGCTTTTAGTTTGAGCAACATATGAGAGTCACTTCTCTAATTCTTACTGCAAGTACAACCTTGGTTGGATCCCATGATCATGGAAATGGTTGTTTGATTATCTTTATTGTACAAAATAAAGTACTCCACACTTTGAATCCTATTTAAGCAAACACCCAAAACCCTACTATATCCACATAGAAATACCCTTCTACTTTTAAATATTAATTATTTTAAGAATCTCAAGTATCATAATTTTATGGTACATCAACTATTGTGAGGTAATGGGGCTAAAAACCCTAGAATAATATTATGTTCTCTTTTCTCCTCTCTAATATTGAAAAGGGGACAAGGCTCTTCCAAAAGGCCTCCTAGGATAATGTTATGGCCTGAGAGCAATGGAGAGTAAGGATTTCCATGTTCATTGGGTTAAGTCCATGGTTTCCCTATATTTTTCATGGTATAACTTACCTTCATGAAGTAAAAACTCACATTCATGCCTCCATAATAGATACTTGGTGTTTAGGTAGGTTAGGTTTAATTGAGTAGTTTAGACCTTGGCAAGAAAGAATAAACATGACATAGATTAATCAGAGAGTGTAATACCCCGAGACTCTAACCAATAGTGAAACCATGAATCAAGCAAATGAGAAATAAAGTATAATGTTTTGGGTTGTATTCTTATCAACGATGGTGTGTATTAAGGCCATAAAGATGTCCTAATGATTGGGTGAATTAAAACATTCCTTACCGATTGAATTCTTGGGAAGGATATTGGTATAGTCAACTTTAAATGAGTATATCTCTCATTATACTTGAAATTTTTGATCTCATGACCTATTAACAGATAGATAATTGAATTATATTTCAAATGATACCAATTTTTCCGAAATCCAATACCAGAGCAAAGAGTTATACCCATTTTACTGCAGCATGTCAATCTGAAAATGGGTGACGACGTTTCTGATGGCCTTTCATATTTTTAACGAAATTTCTGATGAAGTCGTCAGCCTTAGGCAGAAAATAATAAAATTCGAATATTTTGTGATGACATTTCGTGACGGCCTATCACAGGCCTGACAGCCTGTCGCGGATGTAGTCAGCTATTTTTTCAGCAATTTAGAGACGTTTTTGCAAGGGTATTTTGGTGTTTTTCCTTCTTTTGGAGGCCTCTATAAATATGAGAATCCCATCCAAACCCTAATCTCTTCATTTTCTCTTCGAATTCTCTTGAGATAATATATCTAGGGTTATATCAAGAATATAAATCTTCAAAGAATCATCCATAAATCTTCAAAATTTCTTCAAGAACCAAGTTCCTCATAGTGTGGGCTTCAAGAATTATTTATTTCAAATGTGGATAAAGTCTCAATCACTAAAGTTCATCCAATTTCAATGATTAAGGTATGTGGGGTTTTGAATTTCATGAATTTTGCAAAGTGAGTTTACACCCAAATTACTTTATCAAGGATTTATGAGATTTGAGCTATATAAGATTGATACATATGATTACTTCATTGTCTTATTCTTAAATTAAGAATTTATGTCATGAGTTGTATATTGTTATTATGAAATGGTAATTTCTAAGTGATTTATGATAAGTGTCATGATTTATGTTTTTCCATGAGAAGTTTGTCTATTGAATATATATTGATATTGAGCTTGAGAGTCAAGAACGAGTTCTATGATGTTTTCTGGAAGATTTGATACTTGATATGATTTGATAAGCAAGTGTACTTGATGATGAGAAAGATTATTTTGAGATTTAGTCGAGTTAGGAATACACAAGTTGATTATGAGTTACAAGTGAGATATATATTAATATTTTGGTCTTTATGATAGACTCGTGAGTTAATTAAGGTGGATTTCCTAACACGTTCTGAGCTTAAGTCTAGGAGTAGTATTTAGCACCGACTGGGAAGTATGGGTTCAACGCATCCTACTTCCCAAGAACTACGTGCCACCATAGGATTAAGATTAAGGGCCAAAGGACAAGATAGTTATTACTAAAGTTAAGGTTCTACTCTGATGGCAAGGATAGAAGAACTTTCCATAATGTGGGAAATATGTTGGACTCCGTGCAAGCTCACATGGTTTATGTTAGTTATAAGAAACTCCCAAGTCCATAATAGTCCAAGTTTCATGAGTTATCGAGTCACTCTAAGTCATGAGTCAAAGAGTTTGATTTGAGTCCAACAGTTTATGAGATTTATGAAGCATGTTTTATTATTAATGACTTATGGAAAATATGTTTCAGGTAGCTCAAGCAAAGAGAGTCATTATTATCAGCATGCATGATTTTCTTATTTATTTATGGTATTATTAAAATGTTACCTGCAACCCCCACATACTTAGTACATTCCCGATTACTAATTCCCATACTCTTCTATGTTCTATATTTTCTCGTGATGTAGGTTTAGGTGCTCAGTATCCGCAGAGACAGTGATCTTTGAGTACCTCCATCTACATTCACAAAGTTGGTGAGTCATCATGGTTCGTGGACCTATGTTCCTAATATTTGTCTTGATAGTAGATGGTAGTTTATTTCCAGTTTAGTACGGGTCAGTTGGGGATCTGTCCCAATGGTTCCTCAGTCTTATGTAGCAGAGGCTTTGTCAGACTAGAGTACCAGTATGTACAAAACTTCAGTACTTTGATTGTATTGGATAGTATTTTTTTTGTATTCTAGTATGTTCATGACATGATTCTTCTTCTTTATTATAGCTTGATTATTGTCATAGTGAGTTATAGAGGAGATGACTGGCGCACCGTGTGACATCTTAGGATGGGATATTAGGGCATTACAAGCTTGGTATCAGAGCCTAAGGTTTAAAAGAGTCCTAGGGAGTCTGACAAGCCGCGTTATGCAGAGTCTTGATCATCGGTGTGTAGCGTGCCGCATCAGTGACCAAGAGGCTAGGGGACATTTTAGGAAAAGTCATTTCTTTCTTTTAGAAGTCTTTTCTTCCTATGACTGTTTCTTTCTATTATTAATTTATGCTCTCTTATGATAGAAAATGCCTCCTCGTAGAGCTCGACAAAATAACAAACAACCTCAACCCGTTGATCCTTCAGATGAGACCGTGACTCATTCCCAATTTTGTGTAGCTTTTCAGGCACTAGCCCAGGTAGTTACCGCCAATGCTTAGGCCAATGTTCAGGATGCTATTCCACCTCCGCAAGAAGGTAATTTTGTAGTAGCTCGAGTTCAGGATATTATGCAAATGAATCTGCCAAAGTTTTATGGGTCAAGGGTAGGTGAGGACCAACAGATATATCTTGATGAGGTGAAAAAGATCACCCAAATTATGCATGTAATAGATGAAGAAATTTTGGATCTAGCTTTCTATCACTTGAAAGATGTTGCTTATGATTTGGTGGAGTTGTGGAGGAAGAGTAGAGGGGAGTATGCCATTCCCATGACTTGGCAGTTATTCCAATACGCGTTCTTAGACCGATTCTTTCCCCAGGAGTTGAGGGAAGTAAAATTAGAGGAATTTATGAACTTGAGACAAGGCTCCATAAAAGTTAAGGAATATTGTCTTAAATTTAAGAAGTTGTCTAAGTGTGCTCCCGGTATGATGGCAAATTCCAGGACAAGTATGAGTAAGTTTTTAACTGGAGTATCGAGTTATGTTGTGAAAGAGTGTAGGTTCTCTATGCTCAATAGGGACATGGTTCTTTCTAGATTGATGATACATGCCCAGCAAATTGAAGCAGACAAGGTGAAAGAGAGAGAAATAATAAGAGGGAATAAGATAGTTATATCTGAGCAGTAGGGGTCTAGTCAGAGTAGATTTTCTGGAGAGATCCGCCCTCAATTTTAGAGCTATTCTTTTGTGCCAGCACCGTTATTAGCTAGTACTTCTGCATCCAGACATAGGCAGAAGCAGGGTAATAGACCTACTGTATCTAGGTCTCAGGACAGTGTGAGTAATAGACCTAACTATCCCCCGTGTGCTAAGTGTGGTAGGACACATCCTGGAGAGTGTATCAATGAGCAGAGAGGTTGTTTTAGTTGTATTAAGTTGGGCCACAAATTCAAGGATTTCCCATATGCTAGACAAGGGAGACATGATGTTCATCCCCAGAGTCAAGATATTAGTGCTGAATCCCCTTGGGTTCATCCTACTCCTTCTCAGGGTGCCTCACTAGTAATGCCGGTGGTCAGCACCAGAGTTGCTTTCATGTATACGACCCCACCAGGAGCAGAAAGATTCACCAGATATTATTACTAGTATGCTCCGTGTATTTTATTTTGAAGTGTATGTGTTGATGGACCCTGAATCAAGTCTTTCTTACGTGACTCCGTTAGTGGCTATCAATTTTGAGATCAATGTTGAAAAGATTCCTAAGCCTTTTCTAGTTTCTACTCCAGTATGTGAACCTGTTGTTGCTAAGCAAGTATATAAGAAGTGTCCTATCACTATCCTTCACAGAGTTATGTTTACAAATTTGATTGAGCTAGACATGGTTGATTTTGACATTATTCTTGGTATGGATTGGCTTCACTCTTGTTATGCGTCTATAGATTGTTGTAGCCGTGTATTCAAGTTTTAGTTTCCCAATGAGCCATCCTTTGAGTTGTCAGGAAATTCTGTATCTCCCAGGAGTTATTACATATCCTATCTTAAAGCTAGGAAATTGATATACAAGGGCTGCATCTGTCATTTGGTTTGAGTTAAAGATACTAAGTTCGAGACTCTAACTATTTAGTCGATCAATATTGTTAATGAGTTTTGTGAGTTTTTTCCAGAAGATCTCCCATGGGTACCTCCCGATAGTGAGATAGAATTTGGGATTGATCTTCTCCCCGACAAGCAACCTATTTCTATTCTTCCATATCATATGTTCCCCGCAAAACTTAAGGAGTTGAAAGAGAAACTCAAAGATATTCTAGATAAGGGTTTCATAAGTCCTAGCATATCTCGTTGGGGTGCACTCATTCTGTTTTTTCAAAAGAAATATGGTTCATTGCAGATGTGCATTGATTATCATCAGCTTAACAAGGTCACAGTCAAGAATAAGTACCCTCTTCCTAGAATTGATGACCTATTTGATCAACTGCAAGGTGATAACTATTTCTCAAAAATAGACTTGAGATCCAGTTATCACCAACTTAAAGTTAGGGAGTATGATATTCCAAAGACAGCTTTTCACACCCGATATGGTCACTTTGAGTTAGTGGTCATGTCTTTCGGGCTAATAAATGCCCCAACAGTCTTTATGGACCTCATGAATCGGGTGTTTAGACAGTACCTGTATATATTTGTTATTGTATTCATAGATGATATTCTTGTATACTCCTAAAGTGGGAACGACCATGCAGATAATCTTCGAAAAGTCTTGCAAACCCTTAGAGATCATCAACTATTTTCCAAATTTAGCAAGTGCAAATTTTGGCTAAGGTAAGTTGCTTTTCTAGGTCATATTGTTTCTTCTAAAGGTATTTGAGTTGACCCTCAAATGATAAAAGCTGTGAAAAATTATCCTAGACATATTTCCCCATCTGATAGAAGGAGTTTCTTGGGTCTAGCTGGCTACTACAGTCATTTTATTGAGGGTTTCTAATCCATTACATCTTTTTTGACTTGGTTGACCTAAAAGAAAATTAAATTCCTGTATTTTGACTCTTGCGAGAAGAGTTTTCAAGAGTTGAAGACTCGACTCACTTCAACCCCTGTGTTGACCCTTTCAAATGGTGTAGATGATTTTGTGGTGTACTATGATGTTTCTAGAGTTGGGTTGGTTACGTGTTGATGTATAAAGGTAAGGTTATAGCCTATGCCTCCAGACAGTTGAAACCACATGAGAAAAACTACCCAACCTATGACCTCGAGTTAGCTGCAGTGGTTTTTGCCTTGAAAATTTGGAGACAATGCTTGTACGATGTTCATATTGATGTCTTTAGGGATCATAAGAGTAAGCAGTATGTGTTTACTCAGAGAGAGTTGAATTTTTGTCAAAAGCGATGGTTGGAATTGTTAAAAGACTATGATATGAATGTGTTGTATCATACGAGCAAGGCCAATGTAGTGGAAGATGCCCTTAGCAAGTCATCCATGGGTAGTGTAGCACAGGTCAAGGAAGATAGGAAGGAGTTAGCTCATGATGTGTATCGTCTGGCTAGGTTGGGAGTTAGATTGCTTGATTCAGCTGAGGGTAATGTTTGGGTCTAGAGTAGTTCCGAGTCTTCTCTAGTTTCGGAAGTAAAGGAGAAGCAAGATATGGATCCTAGTTTGGTCATACTGAAGGAGTCAGTGAAAGACCAAAAGTTGGAGGTTTTCTCCCAAGGGGGAGATGGTGTATTGAGATTTCAGAATAGATTATGTGTGCCTCATGTTGAAGATTTAAGGATGAGAATTATGGCTGAAGCGCATGGCGCGTGATATTGTATTCATCCCGGTACTACCAAGATGTGCCACGATTAAGGAGACATCTATTGGTGGAATGGTATGAAAAAGGATATAGCAAAATTTGTAGAGAAGTGTACAGCTTGCCAACAGGTTAAGATAGAACACCAAAGACCCGGTAGAATGATGCAAGAATTCAGTATTCCTACTTGGAAGTGGGAGAAATTAAATATGAATTTTGTGACTGGTTTACCTTATTTCGACATCATCATGATTTTATTTGGGTCATTGTAGATAGGTTACTAAGTCCACGTATTTCTTTCTAGTGCATACATCTTTCACCGCTGAGGACTATGCTAAGGTGTACATTTGAGAGAGTTAGTTAGGTTGCATAGAGTTCCTTTGTCTATTATATCTGATAGGGGTACTCAATTTACTTCTCATTTTTGGAGGGATTTTCATAAGGGTCTTGGTACCCAAGTTCATCTTAGCTCCATTTTTCATCCGCAGACCGATCGTCAGGCTGAGAGGACCATTCATACCTTGGAGGATATGTTAAGGGCATGTATTCTTGATTTCAAAGAAAGTTGGGATGAACATTTGCCATTGATTGAATTTGCTTACAACAACAGTTTTCATGCTAGCATTGGAATGGCTCCATTTGAGGCTTTATACAGAAGGCGATGTAGATCACCCATAGGTTGGTTTGAAGTGGGTGAAGCTGCTGTGAGTGAACCTGATTTTCTATTTAAGGCTATGGAGAAAGTTAAGCTAATTTGGGAAAGGTTAAAGACAACCCAAAGTCGACCGAAGTCATATGAAGATGTGAGAAGAAGAGCTCATGAGTTTGAGGTTAATGATTTGGTGTACTTAAAGATTTTACCCATGACGGGAGTGCAAAGATTTGGTAAGAAAGGGAAGCTTAGTCCCCGATGCGTTGGACCTTATAGAGTTTTGAATCGTGTTGGGAAAGTAACTTACGAGATTGAACTGCCTGTTGAGTTACCAACTTTCCATCTTATCTTTCACGTTTTTATGCTCAAGAAGCACATTGGTGATTCTGTTATTGTAGATCCGTCAGAAAGATTCGATGTTTAGGATAGCCTTTCGTGGGATGAAGTTTCGGTTGAAATCCTAGATTATCAAGTTAGTAGACTAAGAAATAAGGAAGTTGCCTTAGTCAAAGTTCTATCGCAAAATCAATCTGTCCAGGGTGCTACTTGGGAAACAGAAGCAGATATGCAAACAAAATACCCTTATCTCTTCTCTACGATTTCAAATTAAGCCGAAGGTACTATTCTTCCCTAATCCAGTTTCCTTCTAATCAAGTGTATTCAGCTATATGGTTATTCTCTATTTGATTCATGCATTTTGTGAATAACTCGAAAGTTTAGAATAAAGTAACCCCTTTTAGTGAGTCGTTCCAGCTATACTTCCTCATTTTCTCTTGTTCTTGTCCTATCTAGCCACATTCGAGGACAAATGTTATCATGAGGGAGATATTGTAATACCCCAAGCCTCTTACCAATAGTGCAACCATGAATCAAGCTCATGAGAGATAAATTATAATATTTTGGGTTGTTTTCCAATCAAGGATGGTGTGTATTAAAGCCTTAAAGATGTCCTAACGATTGGGTGAATCAAAACATTCCTTACTGATTGAATTCTTGGGAAGGATATCGGTATAGTCAACTTCAAACAAGTATATCTCTTATTATACATAGAATATTTGAGCTCATGACCTATCAACAGATATATAATTGAATTATCTTTCCAATGATACCAATTTTGACAAAATCAGATACCGAAGCAAAGAGTTATACCCATTTTACTCCAGCATGTCAATCTGGAAAAGGGTGACTACATTTCTGACGGCCTGTCATGTTTCTGACGACATCGTCATGTTTCTGACGACATTTTCGACGACGTCGTCAGCCTTAGGTGGAAAATCATAAAATTAGATTCTTTCTTGAAGACATTTCATGACAACCTATCACGGGTCTGACTGCCTATCATGGATGTCGTCGGCTATTTTTTGAACAATTTCAAGACGATTTTGCATGGGTATTTTGATTTTTCCCCATCTTTTAGAGGCCTTTATTAAATGAGCATCCCATCTAAACCCTAATTCCATCATTTTCTCTTCCAATTCTCTTGAGATAATATATCTAGGGTTATATCAAGAACATAAATCTTCCAAGAATCATTGATAAATCTTCAATATTTCTTCAAGAACTAAGTTCCTCGTAGTGTACAGTGGGCTTCAAGAATTATTTATTTCAAGTGTGGATAAAGTCTCAAGCACTAAAGTTCATCCAATTTCCAAGATAAAGGTATGTGGAATTTTGAACAAGAACACTTCTTTCATTCTTGTACCCAAAGATTTAATTTCTATTGAATTTCATGAATTTTGCAAAGTGGGTTTACACCCAAATTACTTTATCAAGGATTTATGAGATTTGAGCTATACAAGATTGACACATATGACTACTTCATTGTGTTATTTTTTAAATTAAGAATTTGTGTCATGAGTTGTATATTGTTATCATGAAATTATAATTTCTAAGTGATTTATGATTAGTGTCGTGATTTATGTTTTTCCATGAGAAGTTTGTCTATTGAATATATATTGATATTGAGCTTGAGAGTCAAGAACAACTTCTATGATGATTTCTGGAAGATGGGATACTTAATAAGATTTGATAAGTAAGTGTACTTGATGATGAGAAAGATTATTTTAAGATTTAGTCGAGTTAGGAATCCACAAGTTGATTATGATTTACAAGTGAGATATATATTTATATTTTGGTCTTCATGACAGAACCTTGAGTTGATTAAGGTGGATATCCTAACTTGTTCTGATCATAAGTCTGGGAGTAGTATTTAGCACCGAGCGGAAAGTATGGGTTCAGTGCATCCTACTTCCCTAGAACTACGTTCCACCGTAGGATTAAGATTAAGGGCCAAAGGCCAAGACAGTTATCACTAAAATTAAGGTTCTACTCCGATGGCAAGGATAGAACATCTCTCCCTAATGTGGGTAAGACGTTGGACTCCATATAAGCTTACAAGGTTTATGTTGGTTATAAGAAACTCCCAAGTTTCATGAGTTACCGAGTCACTCTAAGTCATAAGTCAAATAGTTTGAGTTGATTCCAATGGTTTGTGAGATTTATGAAGCATGTGTTTTTATTGATGATTTATGGAAAATATGTTTTAGGTAACTCAAGCGAAGTGAGTCATTATTATCAGAATGCATGATTTTCTTATACATTTATGATATTATTTCAATGTTGCCTGAACCCCCACATACTCAGTACATTTCTAAGTACTCATTCCCATACTCTTCTCTGTTCTATATTTTCTCGTGATGTAGGCTCAGGTGCTCAGTCTTAGTAGCGTCAGTGATCCTTGAGTACCTCTATCTACATTCGTATAGTTGGTGAGTCCTCATGGTTCGAGGACCCATGTTCTCAATTTTTGTCTTAATAGTAGATGGTTGTTTATTTCCAGTTCAGTACAGGTCAGTTGGGGATCTGTTGCCATGGCTCCTCAGTCTTATGTAGTAGAGGCTTTGTCAGACTAGAGTACCAGTATGTACAAATTTTTAGTATTTTAATTGTATAGGATAGTATTTCCTTGTATTCCAGTATGTTCATGACATGTTTATTCTTCTTTATTACAGCTTGATTATTGTCATAGTGAGTTATAGAGGAGATGGTAGGCTCAGAGAGTTAGCTTGAGGTTGCGTGTGGCCTTAAGCACTATGTGGCATCTTGGGATGGGATCTTAGGGTGTTACAGAGAGTTTATTCCTACGCCATCGAGTATGGATAAATGTATAAAACATAGTAAACTGGGCCACAAAGCATTAACATGACATAGATTAATGGGATATTTTATGCTTAGGACTTTGAGCATGGCACTTGGATGGATAAATGGTTTAGAAACTTAGTAAATTAGGTGGGAAATTATTGTGATATTATGATATTGAAATTTTTCATAAAATTATGTGTTACTTTATTATTATTCATTCTTGCATGCTAAATAATGATGCAGTACCTAAAAAGTGGGTTAACCTAATTAATGCAAATTTGTTATGGTTGGTTAGCATTGGTGGATTTATAAAAATCTATGGTGGTGACCAGATGAATGGGAAATAATTCATGTATCAACGGTAGGATGAATAGTTTAGGGGTGGATTATGCCATCAATTATAGGTGCAATTTATAGGTAATGGTTTGCAAAAAACAAAATCTAACTTGAGCTAGACTTGTTTGCTAACTGTTATTTGCATTTCTTGTTATAATGCATGTTCATGAAAAGTAAATGGTTATTTGATATCCTATGTTTTAATATTATGTGATGAGATTATATGAATGCTTGTTAGATTTTACAAGTGTTGTTACATTATCATTGTTGTTGTGATTATAGTAATAGCTATTATTATTATGGGATATATTGATATTTAGACATATTTAAGGGATGATATTTACTACTATAGGAGGTCCCATGATTTGGAACTCTTCTCGAGATTGGTCATATAAGTTTGGAAGGCACTTAATGTTTACATTTGGTAGTTAGATAAGAGATTGTCCCCTGCAGGTCATGGATAGTGAGAGACTATAAAATCCATAGCATATCTATACATTATTTGGTAAGTATGACAGTTCCTAAACAAAATTTACAGTTATGTGGTTTTATTTGTTTGTGTTAGTTCATTGAGTGAACTAGGGATTATGTGTTTTTATTAGATTATGTTGATTCTATGAGTGGATTGGTCTTATTTTTCTTATTAATGATTAAGTTTGCTTCCTTAAGTTGGGCCAGGCTTATTTTTCTATTGATATTTATGTATAAAGGTTGCTTTAGAGAACAATGTTCATATGCCTAATGGTTCTTTTTAGTTAGTTGATATAAATTGGATTTCTTGATTGTAGTTTGCATAATTTAAGGAATGGATCGTTGGGTTGCCTGGGTTGATATTAAGGGTGATATAACATTGTATTACAAACTTGGCTTATATGATCAAGATAGTAGATATGGTAGTGGACTTAGAGACCCTTGGGGAGCAGTCTTGTAAACTTGAACTACTATCTATGTAAACTCATTAGCGGTGTATGTAAAGGATAAATGGTAATGTCTTTTAAATTATTCTGTGTAAACCCAAAAATGAATTCCTAACTTCTAGGATATTAATAGAGAATTAGACTTGTAGAATGAGGGTACGTGCTATAAGTATCTTAATAAATGAATTTTTGAGGTTAATAAAACTTGGGGTGGAACATTATTGAGCCTATTATAATTATGGGATAAGGTCTGATTTGATAATATAGCAGACAACCAGTGGTTAGGGATGTACATTAAGAAGGAAAGTTTTTTAATAATAAGGATAGGATATGAGCCATCGCTTTAAGAGAGTTGTCTAAAGGCAAAACCTCGGGCTAAAGAACTCTTAAGTTGTATGCTTGGTTTTTTCTATTTATGTGATGTTCATGTGATTTAATATGGGTCGACCGATGTATCTACTAGTACGTGTTGTTTGTGTTGATACTA
This sequence comes from Capsicum baccatum var. pendulum, assembly GCA_030864225.1. Lineage (NCBI taxonomy): Eukaryota > Viridiplantae > Streptophyta > Magnoliopsida > Solanales > Solanaceae > Capsicum > Capsicum baccatum. Next base: position 6,724,023 of record CM061558.1, read on the forward strand.
TTCTTGTTATCGTTTTATTGGGGGTATAAGCTGATTACAGGATCGATCTATGTTTCATGCGTGACATAGTAAAGATCTCTAGCATCTTTTGTTATTATTCCCACGGTAGAAGTTGTGTTTTTTGTTTTATACATTCTTTTGGCCATTCTTGCACCTATTTAGACTAGTCCTTAGGAAAGGTTACTATTAGAGTTTGAAAGTTTTCAATTATATTTAAAGGATTTGTAAAATTATTGTAATACTAAAGTTTTTTTGTTTATTTTCTCATTTACTTCTACATACCATTTTAAAAGAAAAGATTAGGGTTCTTCTATCTTGGTAGATTAGATTATGTGCTAGCATGATTTGGGTAGTTGGGTCGTCACAAATGCTAACCCGATTATATATGTACAACATAGTTTTAGAGTTTGGTGTTTCATTAGTGGATCAAGTTATGTTGATGATATATTTTGGTTTGCTATATGGAATGGTTATATTGATGGTTGTTATTGTACATGCAAAAAAGTGTAAATATAAGGTATATCCAGGATTATTTATAAGTATTATTCACTTATGTGTATAGTTATATACGTGATGTGTATTTTAGTGTCCTTCTTGCAAAGTAATTGATGTTTTAATAATTGTCTTGGCAGTTGTAATGTCGATGGTTAATCATAGTAGAGTAGAGAGTGAGGGTCGTTGGGAAAGAGGACTAAACAGAGAGAGGGAGAAAAAGAGAAAGAGAGGTATAGAGTTGTTGTAATGAGATAAGTGCATAAGAGATGTGGGTTAGGTTAACTCATGGAATTTTGTATGTTAGTCACTGTTTTGTTATTAAGCTTGTATGCTTGTCATAATATCATTATGTTAACTATATGTTGCTATATGTTTCTAACTTTGGTCAGTTGATGATAACGACCAGTATATGTAGTTGTAATGTTACTACACTTACTATATCTCCTTTAGGGATATAGCCATGTTGCAGGTTAGTTAGAGTTTCTATAGGTGCAGTGGTTATTATTCTTTAGCAGCTGCTGTCATTTAGCTTTAACATGGATTTTGTGTCTTGAGTTGTCCTTCCTTTCTATATTGCTTTTCTAACTATTTAGACTATCTCAGGGAGGTTGTCTAATTAAATTCTAAAATATACATCATAATTAGTTTTGTTTTCAAATAAAGAGTTGTTATTTAATAATTCTTGAGGTGTGTCAATATTTTTTACATTAATTGAATGGTTGGTGGTAAGGATTTTCTTATCTAGGGTAGAGATAGGTATGTGCCCTCAGGATCCTTGGGTTGTGTAGTAGATTCATCATAGGTTGGCTGAGCTTAATTTTACACTATATAAAATAAAGAATACTAAAATAACTCTGAACGTGAATGAGTCCTAAAAATATACCATAATAATAATGAATGATACTATTCAATGGTATGAAATAAAATACAATAGTCATTTCTATCGATATATACACACGCTAATTGTGTACTATGATTTAAGACCTGCGAGGGATTTTTAAGATCTATTTATCAAGCCCAAACTAAAACCAAAACCTGCACAATATCTTACCCCGACTCAAACTAGGATGCAAAATTTTTTATCAGTAGCCTAGACTTAAATCAGAACTTTAAAAACTACCAAAATAGCCAGACTTATACTGAGATTTAAACAAGTTTTTCCCAGACTCAATTAGAGACTTAAAGATAGTATTCCTATCAACCATTTTGTTAATCCTTGATATGAATAAATGTGTATTAATACTAAAGTAATATGAAGCCATATACAACAAATATATCAAAGACTTTCAGAATCATAATCAACTTTGAACACTGACTATAACCATCAAAATCAAGCCAAGAATCTAAATCTCATATCTATATTATACTAAAAGTGTGAAGGGCCTTAGAAATATTGTCTGAACTTTTTGTTCTTCGTTAAAATTCTCTGCTTTAGGCAAAATCGCATTTCCACTATCTTTTCTAATATTAAGATTGAAAATGAATTAAATATATTTATGGTAAAAACCTTTCCTTTTTATAATTCATCAAAATTAATGACAACTAATATTTTTTCATTAGTTTATAATTCTAATTCAACTAAATTTGATTTTAAGAAGATCTGAAAAATCTAGAAATAAATATAAGCAATAGAATAAGAAGAATTTAAGAAGTACCAAAATTTAAAAGCTTTAAGTGCGTAGTAAAAATATAATTAATGGTTTTGTAATGATTTGACTTTAAAAACAAGGCAAGGTTTTAAATATAGACAAAAAAATAATCGTTCCACAAATATGGTTTAATTTGGTGTCTCTCTTAGCCTTTTGCAGTAACGGAAAGAGGTACTACATGTCAAATGCAAAAGAGATGATCGATCAACCACTTGAAAGTTGTAGTGGTAAAATATATATATATGTGCTTACACTAAAATATATGTTTATATATACATTATTCTATTAAAATGTGAAGGACTTTTGAAAGATGAGTTAAATATATTACACTTCACTAAAAATGTCGGCAATAACTAAAATTATTTAATTTTAAATACTAAAATGTTACACATATGAGGAACATGCGCCTAAACTAGTAACTAAATTAGTATAAGCCCCATGTGAAACCTCATAAGAATTTTGATCATCTTATTTTTTTACCCTATTACATGCATAATGTCAATTTTTGACTTGGATTATAATTAAGGGTGTAAAACGGGTGTTTTGGAAAAATTTTAGAATTTTTGGAAGGGGTCCTGGACCATTTTGAAACTTCAAGGCAGTAAGCCTCCGTAATATTGGCATGCCACAGAGAATAAACTCCGCGATAAGGGCGTGGCATGGAGGCTACCATCCGTGATAAGGGTGTGCCACACCGCTATGTAAAAATCTTCCATTTTTTGTTTTTTCACTTGGGGTGAGGAACTTTTGTTCTTTTTACCCCTTACACGAGTTAATAACATAAAAATGACCCATTTTCTTAAGTTTAAAAGATCAAATTCCATTCTTTATCTCTTTAACTCAAAACCCAAGAAAGCTCAAGGGTTTATAAAGAATTCATCGTCCAAGATCCAAACTTTGATTACGCTTCAATTTCCTTTGTATTTCAAGCATGTTTCTCTTTCCATAACTTTAATTTTACATCATAGCATTAATTTATTGAATATGCATGTGATTTGAATTGATGGGTTTGAAATTGGGTTAAGGGATTTTGGTTGTTTTACTTGAATTAATTATCCCATGATTTAAATTGATTATTCAAGAATTAATTGATGATTTTTTGGACTAAATTTGTGCATTGAGTTATTGGTTAAAATGGGTGGCATGAATTTCCCCAAATTGATAGAATTTTGGCTTGATAATGGCACTAACCTCAACCCACTTTGTATACTTGGTTTTGAATCTAGATAATTGTATGAATTAACTTATCTTTTGAACTCATTTCATTACATTAAAGGATAAATGAATAAATATTTTTTAGATGGACTTGGTGGCTATGGTTTGGATTTTAACTAGGACTTGGGAGTCAATTTGGTTATATTGATTAGTTTGTACATAATTAAATTTTCTTGTAAGAATATTGGTTTGACCATACCAAATCCGTAAATTCATTAAGAAATAAATCCTGGGTTAATGGTTGGTTTATAAGGAAAGTGTTTTAATTTAGGGTAAAAGAGAATTGTGTAGCTAAACTTTAAGGTGTAGATCCTGGGTGGATGAAAATTGAAAACCGTATTTGCCGGCGTTAGGGGTCCATCTGACTATGTTCTTGGTGCACACTTCATATATATATGTATAATATATATATATATATTTATATTTATATTGGGAGGGCTATAGACTTGGTGTCTTCAGCTCTTTCTCAGTTTTTCCTCAGTTCATGCGGCTAACATGCACTGGGCTCTTATAGCTGGGGGAGATGAAGCCATATGTTCTATGGGTGCCTTTAGGACAAAGATACCTATATAATTCAGGCTAATGTTTTAAACTCTCAAGTTCATGACCATTATCCCTATACCGACATCCAATATATATGTATATGAATGTGGTGTATATGGTTTATGATTGGATTTTAGTAATTGCATTATTTATCACGTTTTCCTGTATTATATGCCAGAGGTAGCCCACTAACCATCCTCGGAGCTACATCATTTCATGATACAGGTTCGGAGGAATTTTTTGTTGCTCTTGTGCATTATTAGGTGATTCCATATCTTTTTTTGATCATTTGTGAAATGGTGAGCCTCTATCTATTGAAAATCCAGTCACTTAATTGGTTCCATTGCTATTTTAGTATTTGTTTTGGATCTTTTTTGGTCATAGTTGGGGGCATATCCTGACTTAGTTGGTATTCTTAGATTAGAGTTTTTGAGTGGACAGAAGTGGGCTGTTATAGATATCTTCTTTTGACTTTTTATATTTTTCTTTTGATATCATCTATCTATGATTAGTTTAGTTGGCTTTAGCTATTTACTTTTACTATTCTCTTGACGTAAGGATAAGGGGTGGTCTTCAGCCCTTAGAAGGCTTGAGATACTCGTCACAGCTAGGTTTGGGGTTAAGTCATGACAAGCTTGGTATTATAGCATGGTTCAAAGTCATTAGGTATCCACAAACCCGTGTCTAGTAGAGTCCCTTTTGTGGGTGTGTAGCATGACCCACCTATACGGGGAAGGATACGAGGCATTTAGGAATATTTCACTTTCTTGTGTTTTATCTCAACCTATAGAGTCTAGTTACCTTGAAAATTCTCTTACTCCTGGATTGGTCGCATTTCAAAACGTGCCTCCACAAAGGTCTGACGGTCATAGAATCTTTGTTAGACTCTTTGTCCTACCTAAGGAAAATTTGTAGGGGCCTGTTCATATTTATAGAGTGCAGACCCGGTCTAGTGTCCCTGCTCCTTACAAGACTGCTCTACATGAGGTTCCATCGATCCTAACTAGTCCTCCTCAAGCTTCACAGGATGATGATACTTATGATCAGTATCCTCAGAGAGATACCTCTAATGTAGAGTGCCGTCAGACTATTCATACGTTTGCCCACCTAGTAGTACTCAATCTCATCGACCTTATCCTGTTGGTTCTATTTCTAATTCATCTGAGGTCACTCTAGTTGGAAAATTTATGAGGTTGAATCCCTAAATCTTTGTAGTCTCTAAGGTTGAGGATAATCCTCTGAGATTTATTGATGATATAGGGAATATTTCAAGGTTATCTATGCTGTTGATTTAGAGGGTGTCCAGTTTGTTGCTTCTCAGTTAAAGGATGTGGCTTACCAGTGGTATGAGAAGTATGAAGTGATGAGGGGGATAATGTTGATTTTGTTGTGTGGGATGAGTTTTATAGTTCATCTCTTAATAACTTCTTTTCTCTGGAGTTGAGGAAATTTATGGCCGAGGAGTTTATGAACTTGAAGAATGGTAAGATCAGTGTGATGGAGTATCTCTTGAAATTTCAGCAATTGTCCCATTATGCTCTGAAGTTAGTGTCCAAGATGAAGTCTAGAATGAGCAAGTTTTCTTCTATTTCATCTTGTGACATAGTGTTATGATCTAGGGCCGCGATATTGAAAAATTATATAGACATCTATAGACTGGTGGTTTATATACAACAAGTAGAGAATGGGAAAAAGAAGTAGTAGAAGATGGGAAAAATGTAGAACAAGAAGTTTAGATATTCAGAGTAGGGTGTAAGTCAGCAAATGAGTCGGAGAGATGGTAGACAGTGTACTAAGAAGAAGAATTGGGTAAAATCTTATTCAAAAACTAGTGATCCCAATCCAATGCCTCCTGATGATGGTCATTTTAAGGCTAGCAATGGTCCTAAGGCACAGGGTGCCCAATCTCAGGTTAGTAGAGCTCAATCAAGCACACCTTACCCTCAATGTAAATTTTGTATGCAATTTCACCGTGGTTATTATGAGCATTGGACAAATTAGTGTTATAATTATGGTTATCTTGGTCATATACAGGTTGATTGTTCTTTATCTAGTGTCGACACTGGAGCTAATAAAGTCTCAATTTCCACTTATTAAGCTCCGGTACCTAAGGGCGCCACTTCAGATATCAGAACTAGCTAGAATCACTCAAAAAACTTGTTACTGGTCAGGAATCTGAGGCATCCCCCAATGTTCTCACTAGCATGTTAAATCTCTTTTCCTATGATGTTTATTATTTGCATTATTCGGGTTCTACCTATCTTATGTGACACCTTATGTGGTTGTACACTTCCTTTGGTCTTAAAAATATTTTCTACCCCTTTTGTTTTTATTTTGGTAGGTGATTCTATTGTTGCTAGAAAAATCTAATAGGGTTGTGTTGTGTCTACCTTTCATAGAGGGACATTGGTGGATATAATTAAGCTTGATATGGTGGATTTTGATGTAATCTTGTGGATTGATTAGCTTCATTCATGTTGTGGTTCTTTGGATTGTAGGACCTTAAAGGTCAATTTCTATTTTTCCTAATAAACCAGTGATTGAATGGGAAGGAGTTCCTTTGTACCCAAAGAGGAGTTTATTTCCTATCTTAGAGCTTAGAATATGATTTCTAAAGCGTGTCTGTATCGTCTACTTCGAGTTAAGGATTTGAATTTTGAGCGTCCCTCGTTGCAATCTGTCCCTATGGTTAATAAATTTCTTAAAGGTTTTCCTAATGATCTTCGTGGAATTTCCTCTTGATTGGGAGATAGATTTTGGGATTGATCTTCTATCAAATACTTGTACCTTTTCTATTCTTCCTTTTAGAATGGCTCTATCTAGTTAAAGGAACAAAAAGAGAAGTTAAAGGATTTTCTTGATAAAGGATTCTACTATCCTAGTGTTTCTTCATGGGGTGCTCCTGCTTTTTGGGGGACAAAAAGATAGGTCTCTTTTAATGTGTGAAGACTATCGCCAGTTGAATAAGGTTATAGTGAAAAATATGTATCCTCATCCTAGAATTGGTGACCTATTCGATCAACTTTATTGTGCTAGATGTTTCTCTAAGATTGATCTTTATTTGGCCTACCATCAGCTGAAAATTTTAGGAGTTAATTTTCCCAAGACTACCTTTTGAACCCAATATGGCCATTATTAGTTCTTGATTATGTCACTTAGGCTGACTAATGGTCCATGTTCTTTTATGGATCTTATGAATTCAGGTGTCAAGGCAACTTTTGGATCTATTTCTTATTTTCTTTATAACTGACATCTTGGTGTACTCTAAGAGTGAGTTGGATCATGATAATTACTTAAAAATTGTGCGTAGACTCTTGAGGACATGAAATTGTATGTTAAATTTTCTAAGTGTGAATTTTTTTTTAAGTTTTGTGACTTTTCTTGGGCATGTTGTTTCTATTTAGAGATCAAGGTGGATCCACAGAAAGTTGAGGCGGTCAAAAAATTACCTAGACCCACAACTCCAACTGAGGTTTTGCTGGGTATTATAGGAGGTTTTTGGAGAGTTTCTCATCTATTATTTCTCCATTGATAAAGTTGACTAAAAAAATGTTATGATTTTGTGGTCTGATGTTTGTGATGGTAGTTTTGAGAAGTTTAAGGATAAGTTGACTTTTACACCTATTTTTGCCTTGCCCAAGGGTACTGATGAATTTGTTGTATATTTTGATGTGTCCCGTGTTAGCTTGGGTTGTGTGTTATTATAGAATGGTAAGGTTGTAGTCTATTCTTCAAGGCAGTTTAAGGTTCATGAGAGGAATTAATTAACTCATGTTTAAGATTTGGCAGTTGTGGTTTTTGCTTTGAAAATCTGGTGCCATTATCTGTATGGGGTACATATGGATATTTACTAAGATCATACAAGCTTGCAATATGTGTTTATACAGAAGAAATTGAATCTCAGGCAAAAAAGGTGTCTCGAGCTACTTAAGAATTATGACATAAGCCTTCACTATCATCCAGGTAAAGCTAATGGTGTTCTTAATGCTCTTTGAAGGTTATCTAAGGAAGTTTATCTCACATTGATGAGGATAAGAATGTTTGGTGAAGGATATTTACCGGTTGGATAATTTGGGAGTTCGCCCCTTGGACCCCAAGTATGGAAGTGTGAAGGTTGAGAAAGTCGTTAAATTATGTCTTGGTGTTGAGGTTTGTGTACTTGGGTGAACCTTAGAACTACTTTCCACCCTTAAATGGCCGGACAAGCGTAGCGTACTATTAAAACTTTTGAGGACATGCTCAGGGCCTCTATAATTGATTTTAAGGGTATTTGGGTAGACCATTTAACTCTTATTGAGTTTTCTTAAAATAATAGTTATCATTGTAGCATTCAAATGGCTCCTTTTAAGGCTCTCCGTGGTAGCAGGTGCAGGTCTACTATTGAATAGTTTGAGGTAGGTGAGACTAGATTGTTTGGTTGTGCCTTTGTTCACCAAGCAACGAAGAAGGTAAATATAATTAAAGAAAGACATAAAACTGCTCAAAGTTGCCAATAGTCTTATGCTGATATAAGGTGAGGGAGTTCGAGTTTGAAGTAAGTGATTGGGTATTCTTGAAGGTTTCTCCCACGAAAGGAGTCATGAAATTTGGGATGAACAGAAAGTTCAGTACCCATTATATTTGTCCATATTAGACTTCTAGGAGATTTGAGAATATTGCTTATGAGATAGATTTACCAGTAAATTTGGCTTTGATTCATCTTGTTTTCTATGTGTCTATGATGAAAAATTATGCAGGTGATCCTTTTTTATAGTGTATGTCAAGGATGTTAGTGTGCAGGATTTGTTGTTTTGTGAGGAAGTCCTGATTTAGATATTAGGTAGGCAAGTTTGTAGATTAAGGACACATAATGTAGCTTCAGAGAAGGTTCTTTGGAGAAACCAAAAGATGGAAGAAACTAAATGGGAAGTTGATGAAGATATGAGAGTCAAGTACCCATTCTTGTTCCCCGGGTTAGATGAAAATATGTATTGTATGAGTTCCATTTCCCTTATTTTGGTTTTTGAATTTGTCATTTGATTCTAAAGTATTCTTTTTATTATCATGCCAAAAATGTTCAAACTTGTCATTTAGGGATGAATGATCCAAAGGTCCTATAATGTGAGACCTCGTAAAAATTTTGATCATTTTATTTTTGACCCTCTCACATATGTAATGTAAATTTTTGATTTAAATTATGATTAGGTATCTTAAAATGGTATTTTGGGAAGGTTTTAGAATTTTCAAAAAGAGTTTGAACCATTTTGAAACTCTTAAGGTAGTAAGCCTTCACGATAGTGGTGTGCCACGAAGGATAACCTCTATGATAAGGGCATGGCATGGAGGCTACCCTCTACGATAAGGGCGTTCCATGCCACTATGTAAAAATTGTCTAGTATTTTATATTTTTACTTGGGGTAAGGGGCTTTTAGTATATTTACCCCTTACACGACTTTAAAGAACAAAGTGCATCCTTTGTTTCTTTAACTCAAAACCCAAGAAAGCTCAACGGTTTTACAAGGAATTCACCATCAATGATCCAAACTTTGATTTTCTGTATATTTTGAGCATGTTTCTCTTCTCTTAACTTTAATCTCATATTGTAGCATTAATTTATTGGGGGCTTTTGATTGTGTTTAATTGAATTACTCGTCTCATGTTTTAAATTAATTATTCATGCTTTAATTGATGATTTTTGGGATTGAATTTATGCATTTCTTTAATGGTTGAAATTTTTGGGATTGAATTTATGCTTTTCTTTAATTCTGAGGATTTCCCCAAATTGATGAAATTTTTGCTTGATGATGGAATTAACCGAAACCCACTTTGTAAACTTAGTTTTAAATATGGATAATTCTGAGATTTAACTTATCTTTTAAACCCATTTCATTACATTGAAGGATAAATAGATAAATATGTTTTTTGGATGGCCATGGTGGCCATGGTTTGGATTTTAAATGGAACTTGGGAGTGAATTCGGTTATATGGATTGGTTTAGGAATAATTGAATTAGCTTGCAAGAATATTGGTAGGACGATACCAAATCGTTAGATGCCTTAATAAATGATTCCTGGGTTAATAGGTAGTTTATTAGCAAAGGCTTTTAATTTTGGCTTAAAGAGAATTGTGTAGCACTCCGTAAAGTTGTAGGTCTTGAGGGAGTCAATACTGGAAATCACGTTTGCCGGTGTTACGGGTCCATGTGACTATGAGCTTTCTGCACACATTATATACCTATATATATATATATATAAAGGGTTATAGCCTTTGTTTCTTTACCCTTTCCTTGACTTTTCCTCAATTTATACAGCTAACAGGCATTGGCACCTTCTAAGCTAGGGGAGTTGAACCCCTATAGACCATGCATTCCTTTAAGATAGAGTGAGCTACACAGTTCAGGACAATAGTTTAAAATCGTATGTTCATGACCCTTGTCCTATCCTGACATTCTATATATATGTATATGAATGTTGTGTATATTGTTTATAACTGGATTTTAGTAATTGCATTATCTTATCACTTTACCCTGAGTTACATACCAGTTCTCTCCCCACTAACTATATCCGGATGCTACATCATTTCATGATATATGTTCGGAGGACTTTTCTGTTGCTTCTATGAAGTGTTAGGTAATTAGATTTTCTATTGATCAGCTATAAAGTTGTGAGTCTTCTTATTTTAGAAGGCTGGATATTTTATTTCTTCTATTATTTTTTAGTATTTCTTTTGGATCCTCTTTGGTCATTGTCGGAGGCATGTCCCAACTTTGTTGGTATTTTATGATTAGAGGATTTTCGTTAACATAAGTGGGATGTTGTTGATGTATTATTTTGACTATTTACATTTTATTTTCGTATCATTTATCTATCTTTAGTTTGGTTGGATTTCTCTATTTAATTTTATTTTGCTCTTGAGGTAAGGTTAAGGGGGTGGTCTCTGGCCCTTGGTCGACTTGAGATTCCTATCATAGACAGGCTTAGGGTTGGGCATGACATCCTACTTCAACCATCATAATGAGAATCCATCTTTTAGTAATCAAATTTACAAAGTCGCACAACCCATATTATGTTTTACATGATAAGTCTCCATCAAGAAAAATATGAAGAAAGATATAACCTATTTTGAAGCTAATTAGCAAACATCTATCAACCACAAACTCGCCTTCCCCTTTTAAATGGCATCAAAATGTACCCAATCTATGAATAACAAGTTTTACTCATAAAAACGAGTTAGACAATTCCCATATTGTTATACATCTATTTTGGATCAAAAAAGTAAACCTAAGCCCTAAAGGAAAGAATGAAAATTTCATTAGAAAATCAATTTACCCATAACTTAAGGTGTTTAAATCTAAAAAGTTCATCAATAAAAAAGATAAAATTTACCTTAAAATCATCATGACACCATGTCTTAAACTTTACGGGAAAAACCCTAAATTTATAAGTTGTAAAAGTAGGATTCATGAATGTAATGCCCCGCAAAATTCTCTTCCAATCTAAGCCTTCGAGCATATTTGGTAAAACAAAAATCTGATTCTAAATGTTTCATAAATATCTTCCCAAGTATGAAATACTTTGAATCGTGTAAGAATATATTTGATCATGAATTAAGATCATAAAGGCCCCTTAACTCAAGGACGAGTTGAAATCTTTCCTATCGTTCAAGTTTTAGTGAGCATCAAAACTTTGGTCAACTTTAATCGACCATAACTCTTTGTATATAGTGAATAAGAGAGCCTACTATATATCAAATGAAATCTCTTTGAATTATCTTTCCATTGATACCAATTTCGTCAAAAACCAATATCAGAGCAAAGAGTTATGTCCATTTTACTCCAGCACGTCTGGCTGAGAAATTGGTCACGACAATTGTGACAAGCCGTCATACCCGTGACGGCCTATCACTAATATCATCAGACCTGGGTAGATTTCTAATCTTGGTGATGACAATTTGTGACAAGACATAATGCCCATGACGGCCTATCACCAATGTCGTCAACCTTAACTAGAAACTCAAAATTTTACCCTTTTGTGATGACAATTTGTGACGGCCTATCACCAACTTGACGGCTTATCACAGATGTCGTCAACTATTTTTTTCAGCAATTTAAGGACATTTTTTCAAGGGTATTTTTTCATTTCTCACCTTTGGAAGCCTCTATAAATATGAGAACCTTAATTTCTCCATTTCTCTTCCAATTCTCTAAAGAGAGAATATCTAGGGTTTCAATTCAAAAACCCTAATATCTAAAAATTCATCCACAATTCTTCAAGACTTCTTCAAGAATTAAGTTCCTCATAGTGTGGGATTCGAGAATTATTTATTACAAGTCCAGATAGAGTCTCAAGCATTAGAATTCATCCAATTTCAGAGATTAAGGTATGTAGATGTTGATTCTTGGGTCCCTTTCATCCAAGAAGCTCAAGAACCCTTTTTAAAATATTAAGATTTTATGTTTGTGAGATTTATGGTTTGTATGAGTTAAAATTGATGTTACATGTGTTGTTAAGTTTTGATTTTTATTTGTTTACAATATTCAAGAGCCTTGACCCTAGTAGGGGGAATCCATGTGATATTTGTGATGAATCTTCCTTATGTTGCTTTCTATGTGATGTTTTCATGTCACATAGGTGTAGAAATGGTTGAATAAGTGAAGCATATTCCCGTTAGGTTTGATAAAGAGCTTAGGTGAAGCATAAGGGCCATTGTACCATGTTGAAGATGAAACCCCAAATTGTGAGTTAGTTTATGCATGCCTAGTGTTTAATAAAATGCCCAAGTGAATGAATTATTCCATGATAGTAAGAAGTTTCCTCAGGCCATTTGATATCCAATCACATGTCAAGATTGATATAGGTATGAAGTAGTTGAGTTAAAACCTTGTTGAATGGAGTATAATTTAGTAGCATGTTTCTCCTATGTTATTATATGATTATGTTTCCGAGATGCTTAAAGTGACCCCTTGTCGACTGTGATAATGACTAAGATGTTTGTGATCATTAATTCTTGATGTGATGTATTGAATGATTATGATGATAAATGAATGATTATGACTATGCATGAATAATTGTGATGATATATGAACGATCGTGATGATGAATGAATGCTTAAGCTTTACTTTTATGTTATCAAGTCCTGGGGGTATTTATACCCGACAATGGAGTTGTTGTCTAGAGCCCGTGTTAGTTTCTCAATAATTTTAGTCAATCCATGATTCTCAGAACTCAGTGAACTATAGAAATCTGTATCCTCAGACAAGTGCAGAACTTAAGAAAGCTCAGTAATCTCAGTTATCTCTATAATCTCTGTATCGCTAGTAATCTAGCCTCAGTCTTATAATCAGCTCAGATCTAATAGTATTCAAGTGATTCCATTCTAATCTCAGAAGTGATTTGAGTAACCTATTCTAGCTCTGTATCGTCAGTCAGATACCATGATTCGATACCTTTTTCATCAGATATGGAACTAAGTAATATCAGCGTAACTCAGTCAGATCTTTTGAGAAATATGATAAGTATTAGATTTAGTTCAGTTGTGTTCAGTTGAGAATTCAGTTCAGAGTCTTGCAGTTGGGAGTAGAAGCTAGCACCGGGCAAGGAAAGGGATGTAGCTCTCCCATCAGAGAGGCCGAGTCACTAGTAGAAATCGCTGAACTCTAGAACTGCATAGCCAGTGCAAGATATAAGAGTACCCATTAATAGAGGCTATCACCGTCAGAGAGGTTTGACTATTATATTAGCTCAGGTCGACTTCCTATGAGGGTCATCCCGTCAGAGAGGCTTGACCAGAGAGGTCTTTACTCGGGGCACGGTATTGACACCCTTCCAGCTGGGGTTACAAGTTGGACCCCACCTGTGGTAGGTTGGGACTTGTCGGTTAAGTAACTACTTCCCACATTTGCAATTTCAGTATCAATCCTCAAAAATCAGAACTATGTGGTACAGTCGTCTATCTCAGGAAGGAACTCAGATAGTTCCATTAATTCATAGACCATCCCAACAGATAGGATTGGTCTCATATAAAGATTCTTATTATCATTTCTAGAGATCTCCCATCAGAGAAACTTGATCTCAGTCTCAAACCATGTTGAGTATTCTTATTATCATATCTAGAGATCTCCCGTCAGATAGGCTTGATCTCGATCTCAAATTCTGTTGAGTATTCTTGTGGTTAGATTTAGACATGATCATACTTTTTATCATTGATAATCGCTTCTGGAATAATCTGTTAGAAAAGTTGATCTCTAATTATGTCAGTCAAAAGCAGTAAGCTCAAAATTTATTCCTTGATGTAACTACATCAAGAATCTCAGTTATCAGTATCAGATGAGTCAGTGATTCAGTATCTCAGTATCAGTAGTTAGTTTAGCCTGCAGTATAGTGGTTCCCGAGTTTCAATATCTAGAGTTACGATGATTGTGTTTATGGTATATGCGTTCATCTATGTGTTCTCATGCGACCTCTTCATGATTATTTAGTCTAGATATTGTCCATGCATGAGCCCTTGTATTACCCTACATCGTCTATATTCTCGGTATATTCCTGTACTGATGCATTTATGCTATGGTGTTTTATTTGTCACCATAGGTTCAGAGGCATAGGATCTAAATTATCCTCAGCAGTTTAGTCCCAGTCAACAGCAGTAGCAGTGAGTCCTCTTCTTTTTAGGACTAATCTCAGTTTACTATTATTGTATTAGACTTTGTTTATTTTCTGTTGAGGGAGATCATTGGGGACCTTTCCCTTCAACTCTGCAATTCAGACAGTTTAGAGGCTTTTCAGACAGATGTGTTAGTATTCAGTTTTTTCTGTATTATGAGTATTCATAGATGTGTTGAACCTTATGGCTAGTTTCCATATTTATTTCAGATATTATGCAGTGTATAGGTATAGATATCAGTAAAGGGTTATTTTGTGGTCCTTCAGCGTCATAAGCACTGTGTGACATCTCAGGATGGGATCTAAGGGCTTTACAAACTTGGTATCAGAGCCTAAGGTTTAAGAGTGTCCTAGGGAGTATGAAATGCCTTATCTAGTAGAGTCCATTCCTTGGGTGTATAACGCACCACATTTATGTACAATAGGCTACAGGATATTCTTAGGAGCAGTTTTCTCTCTTTCAGTGATCATTTTGTGTGAGTGAGCATGAGCACAAGTTAGTTCTTAGTCTAATCCACTTATTTCTTCCAATTACAGAGTATGCCTCCTCGCAGAGATTTTGTCCGTGGGGTTGATCATCATCCCCCATAGCCAGTAGATCATGAGAATGAGAGTGTGTCACATCAAGAGTTTTAGGTAGCTTTTTAGGCTCTAGTCCAAGATGTGAGTAGCGTTCAGGCAATCTGCAGGCTGCAACCCCACCTGAGCAAGATGGGGACTGAGCCGTAGCCAAAATTAAAAGTTTAATGAAAATGAACCCGCCCGAATTCTTTGGGTCAGTAGTAGGTGAGGACCTACAACTTTGTCTAGAGTAGGTGAAGAAGATCACATAAATTATGCATTTTTCTGAGAAGGAGAGTGTTGATTTAGCATCTTACATGCAAAAAGATATTGCTCATGATTGGGTAGTGATGTGGGAGAAGAGTAGAGGGGGGAGAACGTAGATCTTGTGACTTGGCTAGAGTTTCAGAGTACCTTTCTAGATAGATTTTTCCTGCTAGATATGAGAGATGCTAAGGTATAAGAGTTCATGAACCTAATGTAAGGTTCCATGACTTTGAAAGAGTATTGTCTTAAGTTTAACCAATTAGCTAAGTATGCTTCTGACTTGATAGTTGACCCTAGAGAGAGTATTAGTAAGTATCTGACTGGTGTATCTAGGTTCGTGTTGAAAGAGTGTATGACTACTATGCTTCACAGATATATGGACCTTGCTAGACTGACAATTCATGCACAATAGATTGAGGCAAATAAGATAAAGAAGAGAGAGAGAGAGTGAGTAAGAGAGCCAAGATAGGTAGTCGTGGTTTCTCGCAGTCAGGGTATAAAGGTGGTAGTAGTTCTCAGTATGGTCGAGGATTTTTAGTTCTAGCTCCATCTTCAGCTAGAGTACCCGCACCTCTGTTTGGGGGTGTCAGATCTGAGGGAGCGCCAAGATCCAAAGCCCAAAGTAGTATTAGTGGTATTCATACCCATTCACATTGTGGAGAATGTAGAAGGTTCCACTAAGATGTGCGTAGAGCTGGTATTTATGTGTGTTTTAGTTGTGGTGAGACAAACCATACAATGCGAGAATTTCGAGTGCTGACTCAGAGGGGTAGACTCTGTACGTGTCAGGCTCGCCTTGATTGGGAAAGATTCCCTAAAATAGACCCGGGTATGCTATGAGCCCTTTATCTTTATGACATGCATTAATAGATCCTTTCTCCCATTTTGAGCTTATATGTTAGCATGAGTCATGCATGAGTTTCAAATCTTGATCGGTCAACCATGACCCATTCTGTAGGTTCCCTACGCACCTCCCCAGTATTTTAGCCAAGTGTGTTTAGAAGGACATAGAGTCCCAAGGGGGAGGTACCCCATAGTATTACAATGTTGCATTCTATTAGATTCATGCCGATTCATGTTCAGATTTTCTTTATGAAGTTAGCATTAGTCGTTATTACATTGTCAAGTCGTACTTTTGAAAGTTAGCTTAGTCAGACATTCATGCATTAGATATGCAAATTTAGTAAAAATGAGTTCAACTTGTCAGTGTGTGATCAGTCATGAATTCTTGAGATTAGCCCAGTGATAAGTCCATGCATCAGATATGTATGTTTGTTATGAGAATTCAGCTATGAGTATCATCAGTCGAGTATTACATGCACCAGATATGAATCATGAACAATATTAAAACTTAGTATGTCAGTTATTCTAGTTGCGTAAGCATGCCTTAAAATGTATCCATCTCTTGAGTAGGTTTTGTTGATCCATATTTTCAGTCTATCAAGAGATATTCGAGGAAAAATGTCCCCTAGGGGGAGATAATGTAATGGCCCACAAAATTCTGTTCCAATTTGAGCCTTAGAGCATATTTCGTGAAGAAAAAATCCGAGTCTAAATGTTTCAAGAATATCTTCCCTAGTATGAAATACTTTGAATCATGTGGGAATCTATTTGAGCATGAATTAAGATCATAGAGGTCCCCTAACAGAAGGACTAGTTGAAATCTTTCCTATCGTTTAAGTTTTAGTGAGTGTCAAAACTTTGGTCAACTTCAATCGACCATAACTCTTTGTATATATTGAATTAGAGTAACTACTATATATCTAATAAAATCTCTTTTAATTATCTTTCCAATAATATGAATTTCGTTAAAACCTGATATCGGAGAAAAGAGTTATGCCCATTTTACTCCAGCATGTCTGGCTGGGAAACTGGTAATGACAATTGTCACAAGCCATCACGGCCGTGATGGTCTATCACCAATGTCGTCAGACCTAGGCAGATTTCTGACCGTGGTGAAGAAATTTTGGGACAAGCCATCACGCCTGTGATGGCCTATCACCAATGTCGTAAACCTTAACCAGAAACTCTAAATTTTACCCTTTTTGACGATAATTCGTGACGGCCTATCACTAACTTGACGGCTTGTCACGGATATCATCAACTATTTTTTTAGCAATTTAAGAACATTTTTGCAAGGTTATTTTGGTTATTTACCACCTTTTTGAAGCCTTTATAAATATGAGGACCCTTATTCAAACCTTAATTCTCCATTTCTCTTCCAATTCTCTAAAGAGAGAATATCTAGGGTTTCAATTCAATAACTCTAATCTTCCAAAAATTCATTTGAAATTGTTCAAGATTTCTTTAAGAATTAAGTTCCTTATATTGTGGGCTTCGAGAATTGTTTATTAAAAGTGTGGATAGAGTCTCAAGCATTAGAATTCATCCAATTTCAAAAATTAAGGTACGTAGGTGTTGATTCTTGGGTCCCTTTCATCCAAGAAGCTCAAGAACCCTTTTTAAAATATGAAAATTTTATGTTTGTGACATTCCATGATTCGTATGAGTTGAAATTGATTTTATATGTGTTGTTGAGTTTGATTCATGTTTGTTTACAAGATTCAAAAGCCTTGACCATAGTAGGTGGAATCTATGTGATATTTGTGATGAATCTTCCTTATTTTGCTTTCTATATGATGTTTTCATGTAAAATGGGTGTAGAAATGGCTGAAAAAGCGAAGAATGTTCCCCCTAGGTTTGATAAAGAGATAAGGTGAAGAAAAAGGGCTATTGTAGCATGTTGAAGATGAAACCCCAAATTGTGAGTTACTTTATGCATGCCTAGTGTTTGATAAGATACCCAAGTGAATGAATTATTCCATGATAGTGTGAAGTTTCCTCAAGCCATGTGATATCCAAACATATGTCAAGATTGATATAGGTATGAAATAGTTGAGGTAAAACCTTGTTGAAGGAGTTCAATCTAGTAGAATGTTTCCCCTGCGTTATTATTTGATTATGTTTCTGAGATACTTAAAGTGACCCCTTGGAGACTGTGATGATGAGTAAGATGTTTGTCATCATTAAATACTTGAGGTGATGTCTTGAATGATTATGATAATGAATGAATAATTATGATGATCCATGAATGATTTTGATGATATATGAATGATTGTAATGATTAATGAATGATTATGTTTTACTTTTATGTTATCGAGTCCTAGGGGTATTTATACCCGACAATAAAGCTGTTGTCTAGAGCTCGTGTTAGTTTCTCAATAATTTTAGTCAAGCCATGATTCTCAGAACTCAGTAAACTATAGAACTTTGTATCCTCAGACAAATGCAGAACTTAAGAAAGCTCAGTAATATCCATTATCTCTGTAAACTTTGTATCGTAAGTAATCTAGCCTCAGTCCTATAATCAGCTTAGATCTAATAGTTATCTACTGATTCCATTCTAATTTCAGAAGCGATTCAAGTAATCTATTCTAGCTCTGTATCGTCAGTCAGATACCATAATTCAATACCTATTCTGCCAAATATGGAACTGAGTAATCTCAGCATAACTCAGTCAGATCTTTTGAGAAACATGATCAGTATTAAATTCAGTTCAGTTATGTTCAATTTAGAATTTAGTTCTGATTTTTTCAGTTGGGAGTAGAAGCTAGACAGAGCAAGGGAAGGGATGGAGGCTCTCCCGTCAGAGAGGACGAGTTGCTAGGAGACATCCCTGAACTCTAGAACTGCATAGCCAGCGCAAGATACAGGAGTCCCCATCAGTATAGGCTATCACCGTTAGAGAGGTTTGACTATTATATTTTCTCAGGATGACTTCCTGCGAGGGTCATCCCGTCAGAGAGGATTGACCAAAGAGGTCTTTACCCATGGCACAGTATTGACACCCTTCCAGCTGGGGTCACAGGTTGGACCCCACTTGTGGTAGGTTGAGAAATGTCAGTTAAGTAACTGCTTCCTATAGTTGCAGCTTCTGTATCAATACTCAGAAATTCGGACTGTGTGGTACAGTCGTATATCCTAGTGAGGAACTTCGATAGTTCTATTGATTCATGGACTATCCCATCAGATAGGCTTGGTCTCATATACAGATTCTTATTATCATATCTAAAGATCTCCTGTCAGAGAGGCTTGATCTCTGTCTCAGACCATGTTGAGTATTCCTATCATCATATCTAGAGATCTCCCTTCAGATAGGCTTGATCTCCATTTCAGATTCTGCTTAGTATTCTTGTTGTCAGATTCGGATATGATCATACTTCTTATCATTGATAATCGCTTACAAAATAATTTGTTAGTAAAGTTGATCTCTAATTCTGTCAATCGAAAGAAGTAAGCTCAAAATTCAGTCCTTGATATAAGTACATCCAAAATCTCTGTTATCAGTATCAGATGAGTCAGTGATTCAGTATCTTAGTGTTAGTAGTGAGTTCAGTCAGCAGTAAAATGGTATTTGAGTTTTAGTATCTAGAGTTGTGATAATTATGTTCATGGTCTGTGCATTCATATATGTGTTCTTATATGGCATCTTCATGATTATTTAGTTTAGATATTATTCATGCATGAGCCCTTGTATTAGCCTACCTCGTGTACATACTCGGTACATTCCTATACTAACGCATTTATGCTATGGTGTTTTATTTGATACCATAGGTTCAGAGGCACAGGATCCAGAGTATCCTCAGCATTTCAATCCCAGTTAGCAGCAATAGCTGTGAGTCCTCTTCTTTCGAGGATGAATCTCAGTTTACTATTATTCTTCAGCTTTGTTTATTTTCAGTTGAGGGAGTTAGTTGGGGACCTGTCCCTTCAACTCTGCAGTTCAGACAGTTTAGTGGCTTTTCAGACGGATGTATTAGTATTCAGTTTTTTCTGTATTATGAATATTCATAGATGTGTTGAACCTTATGGCTAGTTTCCACATTTATTTCTTATATTATGCAGTTTACAGGTACAAATATCAGTAAAGGGTTAGTTTGTTGTCCTTCAGGGTCATAAGTACCGTGTGATGTCTCGGGATGGGATCTCGGGGTGTTACAATGAACTAATCACTGGAAAATGTGTTTAATGGTTTAACAAGCTTACACAATTAAGATTTCTCAAAATTCAATTTTCATTTTGATTTGTTGTGTTTTACAACAATTTCAATACATAAAACATGGGATATTTTTTTGTTCTTTATCATTTTTGGTAGTTATAATGTGTTTTAGTATTTGTATAGGAAAACAGGGTTCAGAAACCTAGGAAAAGATTTAAAAATGTCTAAAATGAAGCCTCTTAGAAAGTATCCTTGATCGCAAAGTAGTGCATAGTATCCTAAGTTCCACGAAGGCTTCTAGAGTCGTGAATAAATGTATGAATCGTACTACCAAATCATCAATAAGGAAACTAAAGATGGTAAAAATTGGAGGGAAGACCTATGAGCCAAGTCTACGAGTCGTGAACTAGTAAAAGCATCATGAATCGAATTATAGGAAAAATGAAAAAGTTAAATATAAACATCAAACATACAGCCTATTCGCTAAAGCTCATGATTCGTTGACTATAGTTCACGATTATTGACCGCTGCCGACTTTTTTTTTCTAAATAATTTAGGATAGGTTTTATTTCTTTTCCTAGGTTTTATTTTACATTTTATGCTTTATATATCCACACATATATATATGTTATATCTCTGTTAATTATTTATACATTGGTTTTTGGTTATTTTATTTTCTTTGATAATTCAAGCATCTAAATTTCATCTACTCAATCTCACCATGATGAATTAAAAAACAGGTTTAAAGTACTTAGTTATTCATGAATTGTGTTTATGCATGTATTATTCTTCCCTTCAATTGAATATTTTCTAAAATATGAAACATATTAGTCAATTCTTTACTTACTTGACCAAAAGGGTAGAGAATAGGATAGGGGATTAGCAACAGAGTTTTGAGTTTATCAACCCTCATCTAATAAATTGAGTCTTGTCCTAGAATAGCTAGCATAAGATCAAGGGTAAGGTTTAGTAAATAAAACACTTATAGACTGACCAAAATGTGTAGTGATGTTCATTTATCAAGGGGACTGACCATTTAGGTGAACTTAACCTACAAATATTTCATGCAAAGCACCATGATAGATAACTAGCATGACATGCTTACTAAGTTGTGAAATCTTGAAGAACATAATCCTAATTCATCATTGTAACATCCCAAGACTGCACCTTGGGCGTCACACGGTACTTAAGGACCATAAGCTAACCCATAACAGGTACCTACTATGAGCCCTAAATATAATACTGAACTAAATATGCAAAAGAAATCAAAAATACCATAAGGTTCTCAAAATACTGAAATAATAACTGAGTATAACTGATAATAACATCTGAAAGCTGAATAACTATCTATGGTAGTTTGAAAGCCTCTAACTGTCTGAATATGGAGTTGATGGGAAAACCCCCTAACTAACTCCGACTGAAATAACTACTATACTATTAAAATGCTGAAATAGATAAAATCTTTTCTCAAAATTTAACGACTCACCACTATAACTATTGTTGATCGCCTGAGCTGCTAAGTATGGCTAGGAACCTGAGCGTCTGAACCTATTATATGAGATATCAGAATGCAAATAAAAGTATGGAATTAGTATGCAGAATGTACTGGTATGCTAAGTGAGGTAAGTATGATAAACATAGGTTCATATGCATGAGTTGATAAATAACTGAATGATCATCATGAAGTAACTGGATGGGAGTACATTAAAAATTGTAACTACTGAACATGATATAATATGCATATAGATATACATCGTGTATCTGAGATGATACTGAAATTGAGTATTGAATTTTTATGGTTGAGTAACTGATAACTGATAGTCGTGGTTCTATAGAACTAACTGAGTTCTTTACTTAGTAATGAGGCTGAAACTGTAATTATGGGAGTGTTCATCTAACTGACATACCCCGGTATAGACTTATTTGAGGTCCGACCTGTGACCCAATTTGGAAGGGTGTTAGCACCTTGCCACGGGATACTAATAATGTTCGATCAACCCTAATATGGCAGGAAGACTAATGAAATATATATATGATTGCATCAACCCTAGTATGGCAAGAGGATGACTTACCCTACATTGTCTACGTAGTTCTGTAATGTAGGGACTGCTACTAAGGGTCAAACTCTCTTCTGGCCGGAATGCCCCTATCCCTGGATTCGCTCAGTACTGAATCCTACTTCTAACTGAATTAACACTGAACTGATCACTAGACTATACTAGGCTTGACTAAACTAACACTGATCGTGTTGACTGACTGACATGGACTAAGTTCACTAAGTTCTATTACGTGACTGAGTACTACTGGTCTTGACCTTTACTGGGACTATCCTATAAATACTGCAACTAAGTAAATAGCTGTATTTCGGATAATAAATACCCCAGGTCTCGATAGCATAATAAATAAAGTCATTTTACAACTTTAACAACACAACAATAGATTACCCAACATGATTTACTCATATGGATGTTTTATCAAAAACTTGCAAGTCATAGCTTAAGCATGGGAATAGTTTAAACATATAGTAATAGCATGATTTCAATACTAATATCACCAAAAGATCACAATTCACAATTCATTCACTTAGAAATTTTGACAAACACTTAGGAGGCATAACCTTGTACATGGGAATGAACAGCATGTTAATGCATCCTGACTACAACAACCAATTTGTAATTCAAGGGTTTGACATGAGATCTACATCAATCAATATAACCATTGATCTATTCTATGTGAAACTCATATTTTCATAATTTTGAAACTCAAATAACAGCACAAACACAAGCATAATTTAATTCATAACATGGGAATCATAATTTAAGTTTTGAAAAGGGTTCTTGAACTCCAAAGTGGAAGGGAACCCAAGCATGAACACCTAACATACCTGATTGAAGGAATTGGAGATGATTTTTAAGGATTTCTTGGAACTTAATCTTGATCTTGATGAAGTAGGATTTATTTCTTGAGTGAATTTTGTGAATAATGAATGTATTTTGCCCCTTTGGAAGCTTAATTTCGTGTTTTGGCTGAATTGGGTGAGGGGAAAAGGACCTAATTACCCTTAAAAAGTTAGAATTAAATTAGAAAAATTTCCGAAGTGATGCGGCAGGAGATGCGCTGAGTCGATGGTGTTGATGCGATGGCCGACACTCTACATCGATGCAATTGACGCGATAGCCAACACGATGCATCAAGATCGCATTGGCTTGCTATTTTAGTAATCCAAATGTGACTCAAACAATGTTTGAAAATTCTGAAACTCACCCAAGGTGACTTATTGACATCCCTGATCACAAATTAACTTAAAATTCAACAATCTAAGGTCGAAAATATTATAAATAATTTCATTGAGATATCGAGGCCCAAAATGATACTATGTATCAACACTTAGCTGGAATTTTCTAAGTATAGGACCCCATATTACAAGATATATAAGATTAAAATGACTAGGACTTTGTGGAGTCTTAAAATCATTCACGTTGATAATAACCAACACTAACTTACTACTTGTTACTAAATTTTATTAAAATTACTTGTTACTTAAAACCCTCCCCCCCCATTGAAAATAAATAACTAAAAGACTATATAACCATATTGATCTACATTCTACCCATATTTCTTATGAGATTAACATAAACATCAGTTGGGTTCTATATTTGAATGTAGAATGTTTTTACATCACTTTAGAGGTATCATTTAGGGATATCAAATTTGGGTGAAAGAAATTATTGTCAATCTCTTTTAGATATGGATCTGTTTGATTAAGAAAGCAAGAACTTGCATCAATATCTCAATTTCAATTCAAATATGGTTTGAATTACACTCCATGATATAATAAATATTTACCATCAAAATAGAGGAAAATAGGGTCTCTTTCTAAAGAAATCATTTAGAAAGGGTAGATGTATAGAACTTTTTAATGAGATAGTGATTTTTTAACACTAAAAATGTAATCTACTCTACTCAAAATGAAATATATTCCAAACATATATTCCATGGTTCCTTACTTAATATCAAAAAATGATATTTCTTAGATACTTTTTAAGATCTATTTCTAATACTAAGTAGTAGTCAAAAGTTTTTATTTATTTTTCCTAATATTATGCATGAGTCAAGTATATCATGGTTAATTCCTTACAAAAAATTGTGTCTTCAAAAATGAAATTGGATATGTGAGCTCCTGCGTAAGTGTTTACACAATCTTCTTCTATCCAAAGAAATAATTCATAAAAATAATGTGTCACCATTTATATCAACACATCAGATATTGCCAAAGGCGTGGGAGTTCTTGTATTCAATCCTTTTCCTTCTTATTATTGGATATCTCATTCGTACATATCTTTTATTTTTCCCCATACCTCTTGGGAGTTACAAATAGAGATTGAAAATGTCAAATCCTTAGTAATTCTATCATCTATGATTGAGTTGCAAAAACTTCTAAATAGGTATCCCACACCTGAACCAAATTATTCATAGTTAAAGAATCTCTTTCTAGTTGCTCTAGAACTATTAAGACATTCTCTAAAGGAAATATATGGTTTTTATTTTAGAAACAACATGCTTGGTCTCACTTATAAGGTCAAACCAATATATTCTTAGAAGAAAGATTTGAATATCAGTTTCATCGAGATCATCGATCTTATACCAAAACTGGTATGATTAGGAGTTTTTTTGTTTATGTTTTATATTTATGTGTTTCTTATGTTTGTGAGAGAGAAATAGGAACACTTGGTGAAGTATATGACATGAAAAGTGATTTTAAAAAATGGAGACCCCTCCATATTTTGTGAGACATGTTATCCACTTTGACAAATTGACCTTTGTGGACCATTACATGAAATAACGTATATGGATGTGATAAGTGTTGCTTAAGATAGGACATAAAATTATGTATATTCATTTGATAACTGTTTCTTATGCTACGCATGAATTTGAAAGTTAGTGATTAATAGTGCAACTTCTTGACAAGTATGTGTGAGCCTACAATCATTTTATTTTTAGTTTATGTGTGCAATCTAGAATTTGCTGGTTATTCAAGCTCAAATTGTAGGAGACTTTGTGAAGAAAGAAGCATAGACACTTTTGTTATTTCAGTCCTAAATGAGCATCCAAATAATGTAAATATTCCTTGATCTCTATTATTTAGACTAAACTAACCTTTTTTATTAATTATCCTATTCACCTTCACAATTTTTGTTCAAATATTTATTTTGTCATTGGTACCTACTTCGAAATTATGCACCTCAACTCAAATAAATCGACTATGTTTAGGGTGGCTACTATAGAGGTAGATAAAAATAAGAATAACATATGAAAAGAGAAGACTAGTGGTAAAAAGGGAATAACGGATGTGGCATATGCTAAAATAAAAATAAAAAAATAAAAAAAATTGAGTTTAAAATAAAGCCTCACCCATCACAAGAAAAGGAAAAATAATAAAAGGAGAATAGAGAGAAAAATAGTGGTCTAAAATTATAATAAAGATGTTTAGTGTTAAGGAGGGCATAGTCACTATTTCTAAATTTACCATAATTGTCCTCAAACATATGTTACAAGAAGAGTAAAGTCCTATAGTGATCCTCATCTAATTGTTCAAAAACAAAGGATAAAAATAATGGCAAGCTAGTGGAATTATATATGCATCGTTAGAATTTTTTTGTGAGAGCTAGTGCATTCGTACTATTCTCAATTCTAATACTCATTTGATAAAGAGGACTTTCTTACAGTGAGGGCTCTGGGGTAACATTGTTAATTATTGATTGTTAGGGTAATTGTCATCTATGTATGAAAACTTGTCCATTGATATGTAATGTCATAAATAGATCATCTCATGTCAATTTGATAAGTGGTGTGCACGTACTTCTTTTGTAGTAAGAAAATTGAGGGTGCCAAACTCTTTAGATGAATATTCTAAAAGCCTTTTGACTATCGTAGTTTCCTAGTTTTCTTTTTCTTAACTATCATGATAGTACAGCTTTTACTTTGCTCCTTGTTGACAAGAAAAATTTCTATGTTGAGGGTGTTAATGTGTCATGATTTTACGTCATTCTTGATGCTTAAAAATGAGATTTTTGTATGTTATTTAGTATTTTTTTTTTAGGTAAATATAATGTGTTTTTATAGTAATGCAGAAAAATAGGGTTCAGAAGTAAAGCCAATGAAAATATTCAAAAATGGCCAAGCAAGGCATCGTGGAAAGTGTCCACGGTCCTTGGAACCCTTCACCGACCATCCTGCATGATCTTAAACTTAATACCAATGAAGTTCAAAGTTACCTTAGTTCCAAAAAAGCTTACATAAGCCTTGAATGAACTCACAAATTGTACTAGATAATCGTGAATAATGAAAATAAAGATTTTAAAATTAGAGGATAGACCCATAGACCAAGTCATAGATGATGAATGGGATCATACAAACCTAGAATAATCTAAATAGAAGCATCAAACCTACGGGCTATAATCACTAAAGTTCACAGGTCGTGGACCACAGTTCATAGGTCCTTGGAAAGTTGTCGACTTTATTTTCTAGTTGTTTTAGGATACGTTTTATAATATATGTAAATACCTTTTTGAGGGTTTATTTTACAGTTTATACTCTTTTACACTATTTGATTTCTTAGAAACATATACATTATTTTTTTCTTGGGTTTTGTGGAATTATTCATATATTGATTATTGGTTATTATATTTTGTTTGATAATTCAAGAGTACAGAATTCATCTAATCAACCTCATAAGTTCATTATTATGATTTTTTTACATTTATAATTTTTATTTTCAAAGCATGAGTATCTTAATCCACAACTAGGGTTTTAGAAATTACGATGAATTAGTAAAGTAGGTTAAAGTACTTGGTGATTCTTGAATGGTTATTATGCATATATTGTTCTTTCCTTCTTATTGATAGATTTTTAACAAGTTTTCCATGCTCGAAATCGCTTTAATCCTAGACTTGCTAGACCAAAGAGGTAGGAAACAGTGAAAGATATTAACAAAAGACATTTGAGGTTATAAACTCTCATCTAATCGTTTGAGCCTTATCTAGAAATATCTAATCTGAGTTCAAGAGAAAAGGGTTAGTTAAGAAAACACTATAGATGGACCAAGTTAAGTAATGATATTCATCTATCTAAGGGACTGACCATTTAGATGAACTTAACTTACCAATTATGCATACTAAGCATGAGGATAGATCACTAATACAACACTCTTACCGAGTTATAAAATCATAGGAGAAAAATCCTAGTTTATTATTCTCATTGATTACAAGAAACATCTACTTGCTATTTTTTACTAAATTTGGTCCCAAATTACTTGTTATTTGATTGAAATCCCCACATTGGAAATAAATGACTAAAAGCCTAATTGACTACATTAACCTAGGACCTAACCATATTCCTCATGGGATGGACACCAAACTCTATTGGGTTCAATATTTCAACAATGACAACTTTATACTTCATTGAAGAGGTGGAGTTTGGGAGATAACAATTCTCCCTAAAATGAGTTTGAAAGCTTCAAAGATCAAATTATAGAGTTTATGTTTGAAAATAAACTTTCAAATTACTCACATGTATGTTCTTCTACATGAATGAAAAGCTTCAATATGAACGAGATGGATCAACCTAGCCTTCCATCGGGAACACGACAAGATCATATGATGGACAAAGCCCCCTAACAGGACCTATCTTACCATTCGCAAACATTATTGCCTCCTCATGTTTTGTGATGTACAAAAAACCTCCTCCTTCGCAAACATGGTAAAACCCTCACAAACGCCAAGGATTAACTTCAATTACATATTAAAAACAAAAAATATTTTGAATAGACCATTGAAGTGCCTTCAAAATTCTGTGAATAAAATCCAACTATGCTTCTAGACTAAGATTGTTATTTAGACTGAATAAAATAATCAAATTTAGTAATGGATGTTCATATCAACAAATTGAGCAAGGTTAACTTCAATCCTTAACTTTAAAATTTTCCAACCAACTCATCAAAATACATCCAAATGCCTTGGGACTCAAACTAACAACCCTTCTATCCCAAAAAATACATGTTGAAGCTAATGGAACTGACAAAATTCTCATACGATGTTGAGATCATCAAATGTTGACAAAAGTTAACCCTATCTACCTCTAAATCTTCTAAAACCTAAAACTTACCTCAAACTCAATTGAACACCTTGGGAACTATATCACCAACTCCCACAAACAATAAATACTAAAGTATTACTACAAACATGGATAAAATAGTCAAAACACATGAAGATCACAAATTCAATATGAGGATTATTATAATATTTATAACTATGTGTGTTTATTTATACTTTATGATATTATAAAAGCACCAATTAGTCCTTATATTTATTACTATAATGACCTAAAACTTTGATTTTCATGTATTTGTAGTATTTCAAGCCTTCCAATAATAACTACAGTCATTTAGGCTCATTTCTCTGCTTTAGAGCTTTAATTATTAAGGAACTTGTCTAATATAAAAACTCCAAGTAGACAACCTATAATTAGAATTCTAATTGCGCCATCAACTCTGAAATGTTAAGTTTAGGCTACGAAAACCCTTGGTTCAATTTTTGAGGCTTCTAAACTCTTTTTTGATTATTGGGTGAATTATATGAAAAATGAAACTATAGATGTAGGCCCCAAATTTAGTTGAAATGATCTCAGATGAAAGTGTTGATGGTTCCATTGAGTCCAAAATATCAAACTTGGTTTGGTAGCATAGTTTATTTGTGTGTACGTGGTTTCAAAATTATCTCGAGCACACGATAAGAGTTCATTTTTGGATTTATAAAATTGAAGCATCAGCTTGCTAGTGCAACCGCCTAAGCAATCATTTAACCGCATAACTGGTCTTTACTTTAGTGACATTGGTTTATGTTAACAGTCTTGGCCATTTGGCCAACGGATGCTTAAGTAACTAATGTCTACATTAACAGACACTGCTTAGTGGCCTAGGCATTATTTTAACGGTAGCCACACCTCATGCCAAATCACTTTAGTATTCTAAGAGATAGTTGCGCAGTTGTCTCTTAAGCGACTAGGTGATTGCATAAACGACACTTAGGGATTTTAAAAATAGAAAGAGTGGGTTATCATCAATTTAAGCTAAGGTAAGATAACCTAAAACTACTTGGTCATTTCTCATTAATTTTTACAATAATTTTCATCCTATTACATCATAAATTCTTAGAACCTAGGTCCTAAAGCCCTTATACCTTAGGGGATCATTTGGACGCTGATTTATGCCCATTTATGCTCAACTTTTGAGAATAAGTTCCTTTTTCTTCAAGGGACCTCATGATGGATTCAAATTTGGATTTTCTTCCAGGCACCACAGGCTCGTTGTTGACCCAAATTTTGACTTGACTATTTATATAGCAATATGGGTCTCATTTTACTCCTTATAGTATATAGGTTACTATTTTGATGTCTTGGTAGTATTTCAGGATCATGGAGAAAGGTGGATGATTTATGGGGAATTCAAGGACTCATGGTTCTACATCAAGGTAGGCTTTTGTCTACTCTTCTTCATTAGATAGTTTATGTATATATCACTTGTTATATAGGGATAATAGGATATGATTATAGGTAAAGTACTATGACAACCTAAATTATGAGTTCAGGGGATAGAAAGGTTAACTGACCCTTGAGATGAAATACTTGTTATTCCAATAGGATCCTATTACCCTAGGTTACTCTTAATTTAGATATAGTTAAGGCTAATGTCACCTTTAGTATAATGTTTACTACTTGATTCGGTAGATTATTATGGTTTCCTAGATTATTGTACTATGGTTATATTGGTTATAAATTATTGGTCCCGTGGCCATGAAATGATATTAGTTAGACTCTGAGTGAGCGATTTATCCTTGTAAGTGGAGTAGTTCTAGTCTATATATGTTTAAATTCTAATAATTGTATTGTTTGGATATTGGTGATGGCATGCATAGATTCGGTACGTTCATTCTCAATTAATGGTAAGGTTCTAACAAAAAACATAGTTTTCCTACTATTTTCCTAAAAGGGGATATATTCCCACTTTTTGCTTTTAAAATAGATTCTCCATAATGGGAATTATACCACCTTAACGGATAATTTATGAAATTTTGGGACTAAAAATGATATTTAGAGATTTGATTGATATATATTTTAGTCCATGATTTTAGTACAATTATTTTTTTCGATTGAGAGAGATTCCAATTCTTTCTACACTTTTATATTTACTTAGTCTTGGAGTTGATCTCGAGCAACATACTTATAGAATTAAAACCTCTTAGCCATGGTTTGTTTCCATGTATTTATTACATATACAGCTCTCCGATATTGAATGGAGTAGATTAATGATAGTGAAGATTATAAATCTTAGATCAGGATCAGATCGGTGTATACGAGTACTTCTGAACCCCCTTGAGCTCCTTTATCCATTATCCATCTTGTAAGGGAAAAAAGGTCACTATAGATCTTATTATTGTGAGTCGTTGATCTAGAGGGGCTGTATACATTTGATTATGTTATAGCACATGCATTTTTTAAGGTATCATTCATTTACTTTGCATTCATTCATGCATACACATTGCCTATCGCTAATATGTTGTTTGTTCCTAGTATTATTAGCCTTTATATAGTTGAACCGGTATAGGTTGTGAGTGTTATTTTTTGTGTATTGTGTGTTGATTGAAACTTCCTTTTTGTGGCACTCGGTTAAGGTATTATTTGTTCAGACTAGCCAGTTACTTTATTCTTATTATTATAGTCAGTTCATGGAAATTTCATTATGGACTATTACTGAGATTCGAAGTATGATTCTGATCACAGTGTCTTACTATTATTTTATTATGGTAATTTTTCTATGTTTAGACATTTGGATTGGGACCCTAATTATGACAACACTAGTTCCTAACATGCTATGTCCCCATACGATATAGGAGTCGGAGCTTCATCTTCTCTTCCTATATAGTGATTAGGTGATTGAAGTTGTTCATACATTGACTTTGGAGTGGTGAGCTTTCTTATTTTGTAAGACATTCATTATTGGTTTTCTATATCTAGAATTTGTCTTGTTTTGACTTGGTTTGGATATTTTTAAGGGCTCGTCCTGACATATACATTTCTAAATTTCAGTTTGTATAGATCTATTGTGGATGAACATGGACTTGGGTGTAATGGATAGATTAATAAATATAATGAAGTGTTTAGACATGTTTAAGTTATGACTTGTAGTATGTTTTCTCTATCTTGTGATATAGTTAGGACTCACCCAGCTCTTATGGATTATTGTTAATAATTGGGTTAGGTTATCGAGGCGACCTCTGGTTCATGTGGGCTTGAGTTACCCTTATGAAATGTCTAAGTTTTAGGTGTGTCAAGTTGTTATTAGAGCCTAGGTTCATGGTCAGTTTGGGGTCCATAATGTCATGTCGAGTGAAGTTTCTTTTACTAGAATGAACTATGCCACACTTATAAAAGAGGAGTTATAAGACATTTTAGAAAATATTTCCCTTTATTATGTTTCAAACTCAACTTATAGAGTCTAAGGTCTTGAATTCCTCTAATTTTTGTTTGATATCTTTCATGTCATGCCTCCAAGAAGATTCGAGATTCAGGCAAACCCTTCTTAGGGTCCCATAGATAAAACTTATCCATCTTTGAGAGTTCAGACATGGACTAGGGCTGCAGAATTTGGCCATCCATATAGGGTTCAACCCACCAACCCTGCTTATGAGAGTGATTTTCCTTCTTATTCTCCTCAAAAGAATGCTACTAATGAAGACTTTTGCCCCTCTATCAGCCTCTTAACTCAATTAGTAGCCTCCTAAGTGGCATATGGTGCTCTTGATACTATTTTTTTTGAGTCCACAAGACTTAACCAATTTATGTGATTGAGCCATCCTATGTTCTCTGGTATGAAGGTTGAGAAAGATCCTTAATGCTTTGTCGATAAAATGAAGAAGATCTTCTGAATCATGCATACTTGAGAGGTTGAGGCCATTGAGTTTCCTTCCAACCAATTAAAAGATGTATTATACCAATGGCACAAAGGGTGGGATTTTTCTAGAGGTGTTGATGCTAGTCCCACTATGTGGGAGGATTTTTCCAAGGCTTTTATTGATTGCTTGTTTCCCTAAGAATTAAAGGAAGCTAAAGTGGAAGCATTTGTGAACTTGAAGCAAGGAAGGATGTCCGTTATAGAGTATGCCTTGAAATTCCATTAATTGTCAAGGTATGGTCTCAACATTATTTCTTGCATAAGGGCTAGGATCTATAAGGCTATCTCGAGATTATCCCGTGAATTAGTCCTTAAAGGCAAGGTAACCTTGTTGATCGACAATATGGATATTTATTGATTGATTGTGTATATGCAATAAGTAGAAGATAAGAAAAAAAAGAAAGTTAAGCCTATTGAGAGGCAAGGAAGGAAGTTTAGGCCTTCCGAGAAAAATGGTGGAGATGATGGAAAGTGGCCATAAATGAAGTAGGGAATTTTGGGTTCTTTCTTCTAATTTGTATTCACTTTCCTTACCCAATGTTATCGGGTGGTCATTGGTTTTAGTTTAGTGGTGGGTCCCAGGCATAGAATGCAAAATTTTGGACTAGTGGTGCCCAATTGGCTCCACCCCTCCCTCCTTAATGATTCTGTGTTCAGTGTCATTGTGGTCAATATATGAAAGGGAGAGACAAATATTTCTATTGTGTTGTAGTTTGGCACATACAGCTAGAGTGCCCCTCTTAAATGGATGCTTCGGCCAACATGGACCCTTTTGCTAATCCACCACCTATAACACCAAAGTATGTTATGTATGCTTATGCTTCTACCTCAGGCACTAGCACTGGCTAAAACCGTTTATATGCACTTACTACTCGCCAAGATTCTGAGGCATATCTTGATATTATCATGGGTATGTTGAGAATTTTATCCCCTGATGTATATTTTTTGTTTGATATAGGGTTTTATCTTTCTTATGTGACCCTGTATGTGGTTGTTCATCTTAATTACGATCTCGAGAGACTGTCGGTTCCTTTTTCTATTTCTACCCCATCGGAGACCCTATGTTTGTTAGAAAGGTCTAAAAGGGGTATTTAATATATGTTGGTGGTAGAGATACTTTTGTATACTTGATAGAGTTGTGCATGGTTAACTTTGATGTTATTTTAGGGATGGATTGGTTGCATTATTGGTATACATCTTGAGATTGTCAGACCCATAGGGTCATGCTTAAAGTCCATAATGAGACGATTATTGTATGGGGGTGGTTCCTCAGTGCCTAAGGGAAGGTTAATTTCTTATCTAAAGGCCCAAAAGTTAATTTCAATGGGGTGCTTGTGTCATTTGGTTTAAGTTAAAGATTCTAACTCAGAAGAGCCTTCTATAGAATCTGTTCCTATGGTTAATGAGTTTTCTAAAGTATTTCTCAATGATCTTCTTGGTGTCCCTCCCAAAAGGGAAATTGATTTTGTGATTGATCTTGTCCTAAACACTCATCTCATTTCTATCACTCCTTATAGAATGGCTTTGGCAGAGCTAAAAAATCTTAAGGAACAATTGGAAGACCTGTTGGATAAAGGTTTTATTTGAACTAGTGTTTCACTATGGGCTTCTCCCATGTTGTTCATATGCAAGAAGAATATATCCCTTCGTATATGCATTGATTATCATAAGTTAAACAAACTGACCATAAAGAACTAACATCTTCTGCCTAGGATTGATGATTTTTTTGATCAACTTCAAAGTGTAAATTATTTGTCTAAGATTGATCTTAGGTTGGGTTTTCATCTTCTTAAGATTAGGGATGCAAATATACCTAAGGCTACCTTTAGAACCTAGTAGGGTCACTCAAAGTTTCTTGTTATGTCTCTTGGGTTTACCAATGCCTCAGCAATATTCATAGACATGATGAATGGGGTTTTCTATCCATTCTTAGACATTTTTGTTATTGTATTCATTGATGATATATTAGTGTATTCTAACAATAAAGCAGATCATGTCGCTCACCTCTATGCCGTGTTATAAACTTTAAAGAATCATCATTTGTATGCCAAGTTCTCCAAGTGTGAGTTTTCGTTGAAAGTCGTAGGTTTCTTGGTCATGTCATCTCTAGTGAAAGAATCATAGTAGATCTTCAAAAGGTCGCGGTGGTTAAAAAATGGCCTAAACCTATGACTCCAACCAATATTAGGAGATTCTTAGGTCTAGTTGGCTAGTATAAAGGATTTATGGAAAGTTTTTCCACAATAGCTGCCCTATTGACCCAACATAAGGAAATTTTTTTGGGCTTCGATTCATGTGAGGGTAGTTTTGAGAAGTTGAAAGATAAATTGACTTCAGATTCACGTTTTATCTTATTTGAGGGTAGTGATAGTTTTATGGTTTATTCTGATACTACTCGTGTCATTCTTCGTTATGTGTTAATACAACATGGCAGGGTGGTGGCCTATGATTCTAAGAAATTGAAGGTTCATGAAAAGAACTACCCCACCCATGACCTAGAATTGTTAGTTGTGGTCATTGCATTAAAAATTTAGTGGCATTATCTCTATGGTGTTCATGTTGATATCTTTTCCAATCATAAGAGCCTCCAATATGTGTTTATCCAAAAAGAGTTGAATCTCTGACAAAGAAGGTGGCTCGAGCTATTGAAAGACTATGGTATGAGTCATTATTACTATCTCGATATGGAAAATGTAGTCGTTGATGATCTTCGTAGATTATGCATAGGAATTTTGCCCCATGTGGATGAGAACAAGTAGTAATTAGTGAGAGCTATTCACCGTTTGGCTAATCTTGGAGTTTGATTTGCGGACTTATGGTGGTGTATTTGTGCATTCGTTATCTCAGCTGTCTCTTTTTGTTGAGATAAAGGAGATGCAAGTCTTATACCTAACTTGATGAATATCTAAATTAATGTGGGTTAACACAAAGTTGCACACTTTGTTATTAGTTGTAATGGTATCTTGAGGTACCAAGGTAGACTATGTGTTCCAAACGTTGATAGATTAAAGGAAAGGGTCATGGAAGAGACTCACGAATCCTGTTATACTATTTATCCTAGTTCCACCAAGATGTATCATGACATTAGGGAATTCTATTGGCGGAATAATATGAAGCGTGATGTAGATAGCTATATGGCCAAGTTTATGGTGTGTCAACAAGTAAAGGTTAAGCACATGAAGCCTAGTGGTTTATACCAAGAGATTGTGTTGCCCAAGTGGAAGGGGGAGGAAATTAATATGGATTTTATTACCGGTCTTCCTAGATCTAGGAATTAATGTGATTCTATTTGGGTCATTATTGATAGAATGACTAAATCCGCCTATTTCTTTTCCGTGAGAACTAATTTCTTGACTGAAGATTATGCTAAGTTATATCTTGTGGAGATTAAGAAGTTGCATGGTGCTCCGATGTCTATTTTCTAGGATCATGGTCCTCCATTTTCATCCTACTTTTGGAAGTCATTCCAAAGAGGTTTGGGAAGTAATGTGCATGTTAGTACTTCTTTTCTTCCACAAATAGATGGTCAAGCGTAGAGAACTATCAAAACAATGGAGGATATTTTGCGGTCTCGTGTTATTTATTATGGTGGTGGTTCGTATGACCACTTGACTTTGATTGAATTCACAAATAATAATAGTTACCATTCTAGCATTGGCCTGGCCCCTTTTGAAGCATTATATGGTAGGAGATGTCGATCTTCTATTGGGTGGTACGAAGTTTGCGAGAGAAATTCTCTAGGCCATGATTAAGTTCACTAAGCCTTAGAAAAGGTAAACACAATTTGTATTAGATTAGAAACCGCTCAAAGTCTCCAAAAGTCCTATGCAGATGTAAGGCGTATGGAATTAGAGTTTGGTGTTAGCAATTGGACATTCTTGAAAGGGCCTCCTATGAAGTCATCATTCAAATTACATTGGAAATCGCTCAAAGTCTCCAAAAGTCCTATGCGATGTGAGGTGTAGGGACTTAGAATTTGGGGTTGGTGATTTGGTTTTTGGCAATTTAGTATTCTTAAAAGTGCCTCCGATGAAGGCATTGATGTGGTTTGGTAAAAAGGGGAATCTTAGTCCTCGGTATGTTTTTCGCTACTTGATTGTGAAGAAGGTTGACAATGTTGCCTATGAGTTTGAGTTTCCTCCTATTATGAACTCCATTCACCCGGTCTTCCATGTCTCTATGTTACAGAAATATGTAGGTGATCCTTCATTGGTTATTCCTTTGAATGAGATTATTTTTTCGAACTTATTGTCCTATGAGGAGTTCCCGGTGAGGATCTTACATCGAAAAGTTCACTGGTTTCAAACAAAAGAAGTTACTTCGGTTCAGGTCCTATAGAGGAACCAAAAGTCCAAGGAGGTTAATTAGGAGGCAGAGGACACAAAGTCCAAGTATCCACATTTGTTTTTCATTCTAGAAAACTTATAATTAGGGTATGTGTTAATATACTTGATTTGATTTATTGTTTGACTTGATAATGGATTCAAGTCCCTAGACGTTGAAGGAGCCAAGTGGCCTTGATATATATATATTGGGTTTGAATCCCCTAGTGAATGAAACGAATGATTGATTGATAATGATTATGATATGTGTTGAGTTGTACCTTTGTTGTATTCTTGTTTCTAACTTTTGTAAAGGTTGGTTTGAGCCATGTTGATTTGTTAACTAGTGTTTATACTAGCCATACTTTTCATTCACAGAAGAATGATCCAAGTAGGGGAGAATTGAAACGCCTAGACTTTAAACCATTGAGAAACAACTTCATTTTGGTGTCTCTGAGTAGGGTACGAGTAGGGTCGTAAGTTGTATCCTTGGATATGGGTCGTACCCAACTTTACCTCCCCCTCTCTTACCTTGAGTAGTCTATGAGGGTAACATACAATCTACAATAAGACATGGTCTCCACCTGGTCGTAACCAATGCATATGAGTCTTATATAACTCAATTGTATGTTGTGAGGACCTAACTCAAAGTGGACTATTTTCTATATGGTTATTCTATATGAGTTAGGGGTTATTAGTACCCTTTGGATATGACTCAAGGGTGTACACTCGTACCCCTTGTAGTGTAGGTGACCTAGGAGAAGCCTAGGGTACGATTCAAGGTACCACGCGTACCCTATGGTACGATTTCTTAGAGAGTCATATGGAGAAGTCATACCCCTGGACGGGGTCATTTTCTAGATTTTAACTAAGGGCCTTGTGGTCATTTACCATGCCAAAAACCCTAAGTCCATTCACAATATAAGACATTGCAGTCTCCTAATACCTCATTTACAAGACTCAAATACTCCATAACACTCTAAAGGTTCTTGGTGATTCAAGTTGTTTAAGGAATGTAACTCTTCCCCATCTTAAATAACTCTAAAACCCATGTATTTCACACTTGAATTACTGTACATGGTGGTTTTGAAATCAAATGAAAAGGATTTTGTTGTTAAATGTTGAACAATGATGATTCCTACTTAGACTTGTGTTTTTTCATGTTATTGATTATGATTTACATACATGGATTCTTATTTTATGTGGTCTAACATGTGGTTAATCAGTAACCCTAATCTTGATGAATTCTACCATGAAAATGAACTTGTTAAAGGTAAGAACATAAGGTGTTTGTGAAAATATCTAAGTGAATTGTCTAGTTACATGATGATGATGTTTTCAACTAGGGCAATGGCGCAATATGTGTAAATGATTGACAAATGATTGTATAGGCTTGTTGATCCATGTTGAAATTCATAGCCTTGTTGGTTGATGGCTAATGAGAGGGTAAAGCTCTAGACATGAAGATTAACTTGAATTGTGTATTGAACCAAGAGTGATG
This sequence comes from Capsicum baccatum var. pendulum, assembly GCA_030864225.1. Lineage (NCBI taxonomy): Eukaryota > Viridiplantae > Streptophyta > Magnoliopsida > Solanales > Solanaceae > Capsicum > Capsicum baccatum. The sequence goes on from CM061558.1 coordinate 6,762,219, forward strand.
AAAATGGGATATAATGTCGTTAATGAAATATGAATAGCTTGAGTTGGTCATGATGACCATAAATTGAATTTTATGATTAAATGAGTTAAGGTATTGTCCTATTTGAATGGTTGAGCAATGAAGACTCCCATGAGGACCATGTGGTCATATAAAGTGTTGAATTACCTAAATGAGCTAAAGCCCTTAAATGTGATATGGATAGTATGAATGCAAAAGAATGAACAAATGGGTAAGAGTTCAATGTTGACCAATAATGAGAATGAAATTACTAGTGATTCAAGTTCCTAGTCCAATGAAATCTCCACGGCCAGATTCCTCAAGTCATGATGGAGCCTACATAACTCACCAATAGGCAAGCCAACCGTAGTTCAGAATGGCTAGTAATGGACTACTCAATAATATAAGGAAAAGAATAAGGAATATATGAATTAAAGATCAAAACATTGAAAAATCCCAAAACTCGGTGGTATTAGTACAAGAACTTCTAATGTTATAAAAGTACAAAAGGGATATACCAAGAATTATAAAATTATACAACTTATCTCCAAATACAACTTAGAGACTAGCCTAATAGATAAGAGAGAGATAAGTAATACTCGAAACGTCATGAGCTCACTCTAAGTCTCCAAACCAGGGCTGCTCTGTACAATGCACACATCAATGGCGATAACTCATACTATGTTCTGTAGGCTGTAGAAGTGTAATATGGGTACCGAACGAATGGTACTCAGTAGAAAACTGCCAACTGAGCAAAAAAGATAAAGCATATATACACAACATATAAACAGAATGAAAACTACACCCAAGAGTCCATAAATCATACAATAAGTCAATGAGAATATTAAGGGAATTCTATCATATTATATCCAAGTGTCAAACATAATAAGACTAAGGAAGTAGCATGGTGACCTATCCTATTCTAGATATATTAAATATACATCAATGCTATACCATATATCCCAGATCAATATATGAATAAAGAGAGAAAGAATGATATATAGTAATATACAAGGCAAAGTAACAACTATACAAAAAGAACAACAATGAAGAGATACACAGTAGTACCATAGCTTCATATAGCTAGATATAAATATAGGTATAAGTACTTATAAACATAAGGTCATATCAAATCATAACCTATATCATAATATTCCTATTCTAAGACCTCATTATAATACTATCATGATTTAAATACTATAGTACTCGAGGATTCTAACCCACATGGCTAGACATGAAATAATCGTGCATAATAATGCAATCATAAGATAAGAGTGGCCGAAGACATACATCAAATCTCAATATCGGATCAATGAACAAATTGTCATAAGCTATCCATAATAATGATCATAACCATAATAACAACAATAACAATAACAACATGAATAACTGGCTACTTCAGACAACCAAATACCTAGGCGAGCCTATGCGTACCCCCACCACCCCAGACTCAGAAGGTTTAATCAACATACAATGACACAAGGCATATTCTTCACCCATATCTATGCAACCATCCCACACCGACTGATAAACATAGGTGCATACTAGTGATAGGCGATGTGCATGTAGGAATGAATAAAACGTATACCATCAATATCATAAAGCATCATAACTGTCCTATTAGGACCATCATTATCGTAATCAACCTCCAGCCTCGCCGAGTATCAATATCATCTCAATAGTGTCATCCAAACTAAAATCAAGTATCAATACTATCACAATTTACTCCGACCTCGCCGGGTATCAACATCTTCTAAATAGTATCCTCCATCATCGAATTGGGTATCAATATCATGATAATATCTTCCAGTCTTGCCTGGTATCAATATATCATCATAACTATCAACACATCAATATTGGCAAATAATATGTGGACAGATGAAAGCCGATATACTCATAACCATAATGATATCTATCTTATCAATACATCCCAACTACTCATTATTAGATAACCAACATTTATTATAAAAGAATCACTATATCACTAGTCATGACATAACTTCTAGTTATTAACAAAGGCATTATCCTTCACATAATCCTTATTCATGGGATAACAACTAATTACTATTCATTTAATATACAACACGTAACTTCTAGTCAAGGTTCATCATAAGACAAAAACTGTCATTTATCCCCCATTCATTATTATCAACTAATCGTCCTATATCTATTAATCATTACTAGACAATACATTACAACTTATCGCTTAACCATCTTTTATTAACTGACACCATTCATTAACTAATAATTGCTAATCATGTTTCAACTAAGCAAGATTCATTAACTAATACATTAGATTCCTAGAAATCAAGTGATATAGTCCCCTAAAAGACAACTAGTTACCACATAGCTTAACCATCTAACAAGACGAGCAGTCATAAGATCACATTTCTGCTTATAATCATATTATTTATAATGGTAAATAATCTTGAACATATGTATGCCATCACTAGTATTCAATTAGTTGAACAATAAGATTCATACCACATCTTCCTCCATCCTATACCAGAGAGATGTGCATAAAAAGATATACATATTCATATTCATAAATCGTAACCACATCATTCATAATGGTAAACACATCTTGGATATTTAATTAATACCATAACACAGCCCTTGGCCCATTAATTTATCTTGAATAATCACAATGTCATAATCATGGCCTTGGGCCCATATACATTTCCAAAACTCATATCAATAATTATATGTATAAGACATAGCATACCTCTAAGAATCTCACATATATTAGGCATCACACATATAAGAGGCATAATATAAATAAATATGATATCATCTCTGACATAAGAGGTATCTCACATCTAGGAGGCATAATATAGATAGACATGTAATTATCTATTGGATATTATATGTCAATAGGTCATACATCAAGTCAACAAGGGATTATATAGCTAAAGTGACCACGACAACAGTTAGATAATCACGATTGCGGACACGAGGGTGGCCGTGATCATACTTGGGGACCGCAATCATAGTAACTAAGAGTAGTTATGCTCCCTTTCTTTCAATATCACATCTTTAGGCCAATTTACATATGTAAGAGATAAGTCTCCTCCACTATAAACTTGGGATTTTTTTGTAAGTTGGTTTTTAACCTTACCTAGATACTTTTATAAGGTTTTGTTCAAGAAAGGGATTTGACAGAAATAGATCTTCTCTTATAACAATAGTATTCAAGGAAAATAGGCTCGAAGGATCAATAAGGGTAAAAGTTGGTCACTTATCTAAAAAGTGTATGGCTAAATTTTATCTAACAATAGTGTTTTGATATTATTTGATAGAATAACATTATGACTCCAATATTACACTCCTTACTTTTGATATAGAACAACCAGGCAAGTTCATGGTGTACTCTATGTATAAGATTAAATCAAAACTTTTCCTATACATGGAACTGATGTTCTATGGTTTCATAGAAATTTTGATGTTTAAAATGATGAAAGTATGTTGTTATTTAGCATATTTTTTTAGATATGATGTGTTTTTGTGTTGTGTTTTAAAAGAAACTAGTTTTTTTGAGAGCTAAATAGAAGAAAAGAAGTTGAAGACTCCACTTTGAACCACCTATGTGGCATGGGTTTTAAAGTAGGCATTAGAAGGGTGAAATTCTAAGAATCAAAAGTGGAGATTTTTGGCTTTCTAGCGACGATGGGGCATCTATAGCCCGTGGGAGTGAAAGTAAATTATAGAAGTTGAAGTTTTAGAGAGATACAATAGATATGAATACCCTATAACCTATATAGGGCCACCTACAGCCCATAAATAGCACTGTAGGTGGCAACCAACTCAATTTTTCCTTTTTTGGAAAGGATATCTATGGTTTCCATGTAATGTATAGATACTCTTTTGATGTTTTTAGTTATTTTTTACGCACTTTGATGCACCAAATACTCTTAAAAACATATATTAGTTCTAGGATAGACTAGTGATGTTGGTATTCTGGTGTTCTTGGATTTTAGTTGATCTATTGATTAGAGATATTGGGTTTCCATCGTCTATTATTGTGAGATTGATTCTATTTCTTCTTGATTCAATTCCATGGATTATTTTACAACTATGAGTGGCTAATTCCCTTAGCTAAGTTTGTGGGAATCCTAGCAGATTAAAAAATTAGGGGAAGTTCAACATTATCCCAAACCAATATTCTTGAAAGTATTAGGGTTTTCTTTTCTATAATTTCTTTCTTAACGGTTACAAACATTTGCAACCCATCTATATTCATTACTTACTTCAAAAGAGAGGTAGGGGTTAGGAAAATAGATCAAGACAGTAATTTGAGATTCATCACCATATATCATCATTCAACCATCTCATATAATTAACTTGAGACTCAGAAAGTAATAGTTAATTTGGGATCTACGATAAGGGTTAGTAAGGTGACACTTTGAGACTCAAAAGGTAAAGAGTGAGATTCAATAAAGGTATTCACAAGATGGTTAGTGATACATACATTATAAAATTTTTCATTCTATATGTTGGGTTATTTCAATGATGCACAATAAACCTACGACTTAGAAATCTATTAAAACATCTAGGCTTTGAACCCTTAGAAAATTCCCCCAAGTTTTGAGTTTCTTGGTAGGGTACAGTTTAAGCATACCACTTGTATTCTAGGGTACAACTAGTACCCATCTTCTTATATGATATTTAGTATAGGCTGATGGCTTTCTATCCAAGGTGAAGTTTAGCATCATACCAATTAAATTATGATGTATGAGTCATAAGATACCTAGTCATGTGATGTTTGAAGTATTGGCCAAAACATTCTGACTTAGGTATGTGTTGTAGGGTACCAATCGTACCATAGGGTACATGTTAGGGTACCACTCATATCCTAGGGTACGGATCAAGGGGTGACTCATACCCTTCTAGGTTCAATTTTCATCTTTTAAGTTGAGGATATTTTAGAGATTTCCCACTCCTAAAACCTTATAACCCATGACTTATAACCTCATTTGGCCCTTTATTCTTCACTTATAAAGGATCAAAACATTCTGAAACACTCTCCAAAACTTTTCTATCAAGATTGAAGCTAGGTTTCAAGAGGTATCCTTCTAGAGTCTTGAAGACCAAGAATCTCTCTGTGAATCATCTTGTATAAGGCATGTAAATCTTCCCTCATTTTTACTTTAAAGATATTATATGTTTGAACATTGATTTTGATTCTTAAACTGGGGTTTTAAAATCCAATGTTAATGGTTTTGATGTATATTATTGAGCATTGTTTGCTCTTGATTTAAATAATGTATTCCATATTTTTGGTGATGGTTTGCATATGTGGATGATTTTTTATTGTGGTTTAATACATGGTTCATGGGTAACCCTAATCTTAGTGGTTTTTACCTTGGTTTTGTCTTGTTAAAGTTGTGCCAACAATGTGTTTGTGAAAATGTCTAAAGGAAATTACTAGTCACATGTTAATGGTGTTTTTGAACTAAGGCAATGGCTTAATGAGTATGAAGGGTTTGAAAATGGTTTTGTAAAGTCCTTTTTGGCCATGGAATGGTTTAAATGGTAGCCTTGGTGGTTTATTTGATTAAAATAGAATCGAGTCCTTAAACCTTTGGATAAATGAGTGACTTTGTTGGATGATGGGATAGAGCCCCAAACAAATCATATGTTTGGTTGATTCTTAAATGTAATGGTATATGTATACCTACAAGTAGTATGGGTATGAAAATACCAATGAAGTTCCAGTGGTACGAAATTTACTAACTGGTTGGTTATGTGTGAATGGTTTTAATTTAGGCTTTAAAGTGGGGAGTTTAGCCAAGTCATGGAAGGGGGAGGTCCCGGGGGACTAAAGCTAAAAAATCATGATTTGTTAGTGTGTGGTTGGTGATGGTGATCATGTGCATTATGCCATACTTATACTTTTACAAATTTACTAGTCACCTCATTTCTCTCTGGTATATGCGACAAATACTCTTTGGGGCCCTTTCAATTGGTAGCGCTGACCCCATATAGCCCATGGGTGAATTCTGAATAAAAAGGCTACACGTACCAGGTTACTGATTTTAAAGTTCATGATAATCTTATTCCTTATCCCGGCATGGTATATACATATATGTATTGTTTGGGTTATATGCATTGATTCTCCAGACACTATGTCCTTACGTGATACAGGGGCTAGATCTTCTTATTCTCTTCTCACATAGTGGTTAGGTGTTTCAGCGGTTTGAGTGTTGACATTGAAGTGGTGAACTTCCATACTTTGAAAAGCACATATTTCATGGTCTTCTTACCTTATGTCATATACTCCTTTGGATTTGGTTTTGGCTATTGTCGGGAGCTTGTCATGACATATTATTTACTTTGAATTTGTAGAGAATTTATGGATTACTATGGACTTGGGTAGGGTAGATATTTTATGTGGATATAAATGGAATGATTATATGGTCTTAAGTTATGTTTATCAGTCTTTGTTTTGCTATATTATTATGTTCGAAGTTCATTGGACACTTGTGGTTTGATGTCATGGCTAGTTTAGGCTAATGGGGTAATATCCGGTCATTTTTGGGATTGAGATACCCATTACGATAAGGCCTCAATTTGATTTGTGTCAAGTTGGTATCAGAGCCTAGGTTCAAGATCCGTTAGATGTTCATAAATTCATGTGAAGTAGAGTTTTTTATGGGTGTGTGGCGCGCTACACTAATAAGAGATAGGATACACGACATTTATTAATATTTCACTTTCTTGTTGTTTTATTTTGAGATACAGAGTTTAAGGTCTTAGATTTTTATGATTTTTGTTTCCCCCTCTTTAAGATCATGTCTCTAAGAAGATTTGAAGTTCCTGAAAACACTTCCATCCCAACTGGGGACGATGTTAATGAGACTCACTCTACTTATGGAGTCCATACTCAATCTAGAGGTCAGGTACCTGATAGTATAATAGTTCCAGTGGTTACCTCTAGTCCTTTCGTCAGTCATCTTAAGGAGATGTTATTAATGCTGAGTTTTATGATGTTGCATCCTCCTATATTTAGCGGTACCAAGTTTGAGAAGGATCCTAAAAGTTCTGTTAATTAAATAAAGAAGATCTTCTAAATTATGCATGCTTCGAAGGTTGAAGGTGTTGAGTTTTCTTCCTTCAAATTGAAAGATGTGTCTTACCAATGGTATGAAGAATGGGAATAATCAATAGTGAGGATATTAATGTGTCTGTGAAGGAGGATTTCTCTGGTGCCATTTTTGACCTCTTCTTTCCTAATGAGTTAAGGAAAGCAAGTGCGGAAGAGTTTATCGATTTGAAGTAAGGTAGGATGTCTGTTAAGGATTACGCCTTAAAATTTCATCAGTTATCTGGGTATGCTCCTGAGATGATTTCTACCATGAGGACTAGAATGCGTAAGTTTTCATTAAGATTATCTCGTGAGTTAGTCCTTGAGCACAAGGCGGGATTGTTAATAAAAGACATAGACATCTGTAGTTGGTCGTTTATATGCAATAATTGGAGAAAGAGAAAAAGAGGCAGGTTGAGTTTAGTAAAAGGTAGGGGAAGAAAGTTAAAGTGGTAGAGATGGTGGTAAGTGGCTAATAGAATTCAGTAATATTCCATCATTTATTGAAACTCCATGAATTCAGTATAGTCTAGTTCAGTTAATCATGTTTAGTGTCTATTCTGATGGATTAGGAATTAGCACTGAATGAACCTAAGGATGGGAAAACACACTGTCAGATGAGGGTGTGATTATTTGAATCAATCCTTGCATTCCAAAAACATATAGCTAGCATAGGTTGAGATATAAAAACTGTCAGATGAGGGTGGATGAGGTGGATAAACACTATCAGATGAGGGTCCCACCGTTCTCTTTTCGGGACACTGTCAGATGAGGGTCACTCATAGCTTATCTTTACCAGTGGCCCGGTATTGTCACCCTTCCAATTGGGGTTACAAATTGGACCCCAACTTAGCTATAATAGTTTATTAGGGGAATGTTGGTTAGATGACTACTTCCCACAGTTTTAGTTACAGAATTAGGACTGCCATATACAGTCATTTAGTCTCAGTAATAGAACTTAGATAGTTCTTCAGATATCAGGGCTGACAGATACAGCCAACATAGAATATTACAAAACTTAGTTAGTTCCATCAGAACCTAGACTATCAGATACAGTCACTCAGTATCGGTTATTTCAGTTATATAATTATCAGTATCCCATGTTATTAGTATAAGTTTTTGGACTGTTAGATATAGTCAATCAGACTAGTTCTTCATGATCAGAATTGTCAGAAATATTCTTTCCTTTATTAATAATATAAAATTAGTTCATCTATATTCTATAGACATAATTATTCAGTATCCTGTTATTAGCACTCTGATATCAGTAAATCCATGTTATAAGAATTCACTAGTCAGTGTTATCATGAATCGAGTTACAGTCTCTTATTCATGCATATATTCTCATATTCATGTTATTCAGTTAGTTAGTATTGTTCATGCATAAGAACCATTGCCTTCAACCTACCTCACTTGCATACCAGTACATTCAGCATACTAACGCATTTGTTATGGTATTTTATACTATAAGTTTAGAAGTACGAGCTCTAGAGCATCCTTAGTAGATTAGACGTTTAACAGCTAAACTAAAAGTGAGTCCTCATCATTTGAGGATAGAATGATTATTTTATTACTTTATTATTTCAGTAGTTAGTAGTTAGTTGGGAACATGTCCTATCAACTCCACAGTTTTCAGATAGTTTAGAGGCTTTTAGACTACAACATATTTCTAACAGTTAATTTTAGTGTTGGGTATTGTTATACCCCATTACAAACAGTATTTTATATTCAATATTAATACAGTTTTGAACATTATGTCCTTACAACTTATATTCTGCATATTTACAATATATTATTCATTGCTTAGTTACAGGTATCTGTCATGGATTAGCTTGTGGTCCTTCAGGGTTATGAGCACCATGTAGCATTCCAGGTAATAGATTTGGTGAGTTACAAACTTGGTATCAGAGCCTAAGTTTCAATAGTGTCCTAGGAAATCTTAAAAGCTGCATCTAGTAGAGTCGTGTGCATGGGTGTGTTGTGCACCACACTTATGTATAGGAGGCTATGAGATGTTTTAGGAACTATTTACTTTCTTTCATGTTTCAGATCTTGGTATAGCAACTTTCTATAAGAAATTCATGTAGGTTCTCGTTATGCTCCACTCATATTAACTTCACCTTACTTTCAAGGTGACAGAAACAGTGAATATCAAGGTCCTAGAGGTATGGCTTTCTTAGATAGTCCCCACAGACAGTTATAGGATTGCCCTCAGGCTCAAATATATCCTATCAGTTTTGTTATGTTCCAAAGTTGAACAGATCTCTTTCATGATCACGAGAACTCAATTGCGAGCCCAAAATTAGATTGTCATTAGATCTCTTCTCAGAATCCTATGATAGTATATGACCTAGAGTTAGAGGCATGAACCCAAGAGTTTAGCAGTAGTAGATTTGGGATAACCTTCTCTAAATTGAGTGGATAATGTATTTATAGGGATAATTGTACCACGGTATACCAGTTGGCTTGAACAGTGCAACCAAGAATTTAAGATTATTGATTTAAAATTAGTATGAAGGTATGGATGTGAATTAGGAGATAAAATATTAGTAGTATATGAAGAAACAAAATTAGATGATGTGTTTAGTAAGGAAAGCATGTGTCAAACAGAGTGTAAGTATGTGATGATAATTGTAGTTCAGTTCAAAGTTTAGAAAAGTGTTCACAGACTTATGATGATGGCTTAAAGACAAGAGGGAGATGATAGATCAAGTGACCAATTTAGGATCTCAGATTCCAGTAGTAGTGCTAGTACGTATAGAAAAGAAGTTAGGGAAGACAATTATCGACCCATATTTATCTCAGTGTAAAGTTTGGTACTTCAGTCAACAATATGCCTACGCATGCTTCACATCTCAGCTCTACGCACCCAGTTTATATTCTCACTTTTTCCATAGAATCATGTACGATTCCAATTCCCAGCATAAGAAGTTCTATTCTATTCCCCTCAATAATACAAATCATGTCCCATGAATGCAGAAAACTCCAAACTCAGGTCATACAGCTCATGACTCATGTACACATATCATGTTGTACAGTATATTCAGCTTTTATGGCTCATATTATGCCTCTATTGATTAGTTAAATTAAGACTATCTTATGCATATCCTCAGTTTAGACCTCTTGGTGAGTCTATGATGTTTATACTCTATTCCTCAAGCTTCAGTCAGGTGTCAAGTTCAGTTAGTGTGCATTCATACTTTAGGTCCTCCTGATTTAACCCTTTAGTGAGCTCTATTTATGAAAATAGTGAAGTGATGAGCAGTTACATAAAGAGGAGAGAGTAAATATTATATGTTAATAAAAGATTTTTGCATGTTTGTTTTACACGAGGTTGTAGTTAAGAAGATTGTCTTGAATGTCATGTTAGTGCGCAAGTAAATGGATAGCAAGAGGTTGTATTTAAAAGTTGGGAAAGAACAGAGTGTAAGTGTGCATTCAGATCTTTGATTTATGTCAGCCCCTGTCGTGTAACTATTAAAATTCAATTTCTATCTCAGTTGTAGTTTCAGTATTCAGTACTAAATAATCAGTGTTCAGTCTCATAATTTAGTACCTTAGTACCAGTATAAACCTTAGTTATCAGAAACCAGTATTCAGTCCCAGCTACAATCCTAGTTACAGTTACAATCTCAATTACCATCTTATCTATAATCACAGTCCCAGTTCTAGTTTAGTAATAAGGTTGGTAACTCAGTTCAGTTTTGGGTTTACTCAACTATAGCGTATAGTTATCAGCTACTCAGTTGTCAGATTTTTAGTACCTCAGTTTACAAAACTATTCTAAAAATATGCTGTACTCTTGTTTTTACGTTCTCAAATAATAGAATTACTCTCAGTTCATGCTCATTATCTCTTGTCAACTAGTCTGTCCTTATCTCCTATGCATAACGCTCTACAGTTGCAGTCCAATTATTCATGACTAAGTACAGTTTAGTCTTACACGCCCAGTATTCAGCTATCAACGATCCAGTTAATCAGATAAGTTAGTGTATTTATTCACTCATGTTCAGCACCCATGTGAATCTTTTCAGTATCCTTAGTTGCAGTGCAAAAGACTTAGTCATTTTATGTTAAATAGTGTTCGTAGGCCTTAACCCATCTTACCGAAATTTAGCCATATGATGATTTTCTTATTCAGCTATCTTGTTTAGACAAGTCCAAGATTTCCTTTTGCCCTAAAGCCACTAGAAATCTATAGAAAATGTATTAAAGAAAGGCTCTAGTTGACCATAAGTTATTATCACGAGCTAGTTTTTAAAACCAAAAAGTTAGTATATCATTCAGATGGACAAGTTCGCATGGTTTGGGTTTCCGTCCCTTCTATCAAGACGTACTATCTTAAGCCTTATGAATGTAACAATTCTAAGATGAACCTGAGACTATCAGATTTTTAGAACATAGATGTTAGAACCACCACTCTTATGAAGATATTCCAATCAAAACCTGAGACTATCAGATTTTCAGACTGAGGAACAAAGAAGTTCCTCTAGTCAAAGTTCTTTGACGGAATCAGTCAATTGAGGGAGATACTTGGAAAGAAAAAGAAAACATGCATACCAAGTATCCTTACCTCTTCTTCGTAAACTCAGACTCAGTCCAAGGTAGTAGCTTTCCTTAAAGCTATTTCAGTTTCATGTTCAAGTTCCAGTTACAAACCAATTTCATGCTTGGATTCCTATTTTAAATTTGATATTCATTTACCATTCCATATTCAATCATATGTTCATACATCAAATCAGTTATGCATTCATGTCTCATCTCAATGAAGTAACCATGCATCAGACATGTATTCTCCTTGTGAGAAACTCAGTTATCAGGAATCTTAGTTATATATTCATGAGTTAGTTCGGTCATGAAACCATGCATCAGATAAGCATGCTCAGTATAAATCTTAGAAATGTCAGTCATGTAGTCATGTTTCAATTGTTCATGTTTAATACGTACTTCAACTTATCGTTTCTCCCATCTCAATTAGTCTTATTCGAGGATGAATATTCCTAAAGGGGAGATATTGTAATACCCCGTACTTCTACCTATCTTAAATTCCTCCCAAAGGCTTCAAAGACTTTTTCTAAAGATAAATCCACTTTTATACATGTGTTATTTTTAAGATTTTCAATTTTTATCATGTGAAAAATTCAATAAGCTGTCCATTGATACCAAATTTTCCCAAATCAAACAACCAGGCGAAGAGTTAGAGCCTTATTAGTAAGGCAGTGTGCCACCTGAGCCATCAACGCGTCGCGGAGTAGGCGAAAATAGAAATTGTAAAAATCTAGTAATCCTCCGCAATTATGGCACATCGCACCAGGGCTCAAACTCAAAATCATCCTTTCTCCAGTGTCTCAATGTGATGTCTTCACGTCGCACCAAACTTCCAGGTAGCAAACAAAGTGGCAACGCAATAGCCCCGCATCGCACCACCCTACAGATTTCAAAATGTCCAGTTCGGTGACTTGGTACGATAGTGGCGCATTGCGCTAAAGATGAAAATTGGGAAATTTTCACAAAAATTAAAATATGTATCCAGGGGTTAAAAAGGTCAATTTTCCACCCCTATTTAAACCCAATGACATGTGATTCAGCCATTTTTTATCCAAAACATAGTGTTTCTCTCAAGTTTCTCTCAAGAACAAGCTAGAGTTTTCAATTAGGGATTTAAATCCAAGACTCAAATTCAAGAATCTCTCTATCAATCTTTGTAGAATCAATAACTAAGGTATACACAGTGTTGATTCATGGAATCCTTTCGTCCATGAAGCTCAAGAACCCCATTTTAAACTATATGTTATAATGTTCTTGTTTTGAATTAATTATGTTCATGTTGTTATTATTGTATGAGTGCCAAGATTGCCTTTTTATCATGTTTTAATGAAACCATGTTAGTATAGGGTTAAAATTCATACAATTGAGTTAAATTATGGAACCATGTTGTATTAAATTGATAATCATACCTATGCCCTAAGTGTGCGTGCAAGGTGTTTGATAATATGCCCCAATAAATGAATGATGATCAAGTACTTAGTTTCAATGTGTCAAGATCATGTCATGCCTCTTAAGTTATGCTATACCTATTTGATTAAGATGATTCCCAAGCTAACTCTATGCAATGTGATTGCTCGATGGGATGTATATAAGATTAGAAGCATGAAATTAGGCTATATTTATATGCATTACTATCCATGTACAACATTATAATGATCATGTGCTTCATGAATTCCCAACTATGAAATTATGAATTATTGATATTGGTCATGTATCAAAAATGTCTAGCCTTTTCAGTTTCATGCTATCGAGTCCTGGGGGTACTTGTACCCAACAATTTAGTTGTGTGCGTAGAGCTAGTGTCATATTTTCATGATACTCTCACCCAAGCCATGATCAACAGAATTCAGTCAGTCATGTGACTCAGGGAAACTCGATAAACTCAGAATCAGTACAGTCCCATTCAATAATCTCAGTAATCTCAAGAAACTTAGTGATCTCATTCAGTCTTTATGTCCCAATTTTATTCAGTTTAGACCTTAGTAAACTCAGTTAGATAGAAGAACTCAGTACCATTCTGTCAGTTAACAAAATTCAGTAGTATTCTGTCAGTTAATAGAACTCTATGAATTTAGTTTAGTCCAGTTCAATTAATCATGCTCAGTTTATATTCAGATAGGAGTAATAATTAGCACCGAGTGAACCCAAGGATGGGAACACATACTATCAGATGAGGGTGTGATTCTTAGAAGCAATCCTTGCATTGCCGAACTATATAGCCAGCATAGGTTGAGATATAAACACTGTGAAATGAGGGTTGATGAGGTAAATAAACTCAGTAAAATGAGGGTCCCACCATTATCTTTTGGGGACACTATCAGATGAGGGTCACTCATAGCTTGTCTTTACTAGTGGTACAGTTTTGACACCCTTCTAATTGGGGTTTGCAGATTGGACTCCAACACATGTATAATAGCTTATTAGGGGCATATCAATTGGATAAATACTTCCCACAATTTCAGTTAAAGAATTAGGACTGTCAGATACATTTATTCAGTCTCAATAATAAAACTCAGATAGTTCTTCATATTTTAGGACTGTCAGATACAGTCAACTCAGAATAGTACAAAACTCAGCTTGTTTCACTAGAACCTAAACTATTAGCTATAGTCACTCAGTATCAGTTATTTTAGTTAGACAGTTATTAGTATTCCATGTTATCAGTATTTAGTTGTAGAACTATCAGATACAGTCAATCAGACCAGTTCTTGATAATCAGAACTATCAAAAATAGTCTTTCCTTTTTTAATAATATATCATTATTTCCTCTGTACTCTATAGACTATTTATTCAGTATCCCAGTATTAGCACTCTGATATCAGCAAATCCATGTTATCAGAATTCACGAGTCAGTGTTATCACAAAATCAGTTACACTCTATTATTCATACATGTACTCCTATGTTTAGTTATTCAGTCAGTTAGTTTTGTTCATGCATATAAACCATTGCATTAATCCTACCTCACTTGCATACCAGTACATTCAATGTACTGACATATTTTCTCTATGGTGTTTTATACCATAGGTTTAGAAGCATGAGCTCCCGAGCATCCTTGGTAAATCAGACATTGAGCAGTCAGACTAGCAGTGAGTCATCATCATTCAAGGATAGAATTATTATTTATTTCTTTATTATTTTAGTAGTTCAGATTTAGTTGGGTACATCTCCCATCAACTTACATTTTCAGATGGTTTAGAGGCTTTCAAACAACAACATATTTCAGATAGTTTATTTCAGTTTTGCGTATTGGTATACCCCATTGCAGACAATGTTTCATATTCAGTATTAGTATAGTTTTGAACCTTATGTACCTACAACGTATATTCCACATATTTATAATATATTATTCAGTGCTCAGTTATAGATATCAGTCATGGGTTAGCTTGTGGTTCTTCGGGGCCATGAGCACCGTGTAGCGTTCTAGGTACCAGATTCGGTGCATTACATGCATAGTCACATTTAAATTCCCCAATGAGCCAGTCCTTGTATGGGAAGGGGGTTCTTTAGTGCCTATGGGGAAGTTCAGTTCATATCTTAGAGCTCAAAAGTTGATTTCTAAAAGGTGTTTGTATCATTTGGTCCTATTTAAAGATTCTAACTTGAAAGGTCTTTCTCTAAAATTTGTTCCCGTGGTTAATGAGTTTCTCGAGGTCTTTCCTGATAACTTTCCTTGTATTTCTCCCAATAGGGAAATTGATTTTGAGATTTATATTGTTCCAGACACTCGTCCTATCTCTATCCCTTAATATAGAAAGGCTCCAGCAGAGTTGAAGGAGCATAAGGAGAAATGGAAGGATCTCTCAGATAAAGGTTTTATCCATCCTAGCATGTCTCCTTGGGGTGCTCTCGTGTTGTTTGTACGTAAAAAGGATGGTTCCCTTCTAATGTGCATTGATTGTCGTTAGTCGAATAAGGTGACCATAAAGAATAAGTATCTTCTTCCTAGGATCAATGATTTGTTTGATCAGCTTCAAGGTGTGAAGTAATTCTCTAAGATAAATCTTAGGTCAGGTTATCATCAGCTTAAGATTAGGTAAGTGGATATAAATCAGGTATCAAATCAACCCTTAAAGTTTTAGATTTCAAGACCTAATTTTTAAGGCTTTTACAATGAATTATGATGGATATTGAAGGGAAAATTAATGGGACATGACCAAGGAGAGTTAGGTGTCACGAACCGAGACTGCTCCCTATTGTAACACGATTCTTAGAGTCATAAGTGACCCTAAATAAAACCATAGCCTGGCATAACACTATGAATTCTGAAGGTATAATATACTATATGGAAGAAAAACTAAAATAATCGGGTAATAATGATAAAATAAACAATGTTGGATAAGAATATAAAAACTAAACCTTTCTCTCAAAAATAAATATAGCGGAAAAAATATAACTAACTGTCTATCTGTCTGAAGCCCTACACATATGAGTTGTTGGAATATGCCCCCAACTAACTCCAACTAACTAGAACTAAGATAATACTGAAAAATAAATACTAATAACTAGTCGGCAAATTATGAGGACTCACAAAACACTGCTGCTAAATGTAGTATCAAACTGTGTTTAGAGTGACATAGATGTTGAGCATCAGAACCTTTATTATAAGACAATATAGAGTAGGAAAACCATGCGATCAGTACTTTGAATGTACTAATTATGTGAGATGGCAAAAACAACTAATATAAGTTGAATAAGAATACATGAAACATGGTTAACTGATGCAATACCAAGTATAAATAGATACTAAATGGAAACTAAAGAGTTGAATACAAGGTCATACAAAGTCTGAAAACAGAAACATAAACTGTGGATTGTGGGAGATAAAAATAAAAGACATACCCAATCTGAGTTGATTGTGGTCCAACATATAACTTCATATGGATGGGTGTTCAGTACCTTCCCAAGAGTATAAACATTCGCTTGCATGTATCCACTAAACTATTATCCTAAAGGACTAGGGTGTCAGTCCTAAATTGGCGGGTGACCCCTTGTAACCTATGGTAGAGTCATAGTTCTGGAACTTAGGAATATCTACTAAATGTCTCAATCGTAACTTATGGGTGAGCCTTCATCCCTGCATTGACTTGGTGCTAAGTTCTACTCCAAACTAAATTAAATAGATAATTGATACATACTCAATATAATTAAATTAAAAATATCAACAATGGATAATCTGAAGTGCTAAAGCACATGTAATTTGATGTATGCATGAACTCCTAAGTATCAGGTGTTCATAACGAACCAGCTCTAAACATGATAATATTAAATTGAACATCATGAGAAATTTCACAATTCTAGACCAAAACTTGACAATTTATAAATATAAAGAGAATTCATGGACATGAGTATGGAAAGATGCAAATAGTATGGGAAAACATGTGTTCATGCTTTAGTTACAAGAGAGAACAAAAGAAATTATGAGAACTCATATTTTTTATGGAACTCTAAACTTGAAGGGGGATTAAACTTGAGAATTTGAGAATTCCTTGGGACACAATAGGTGGAAGGAACCCATTGATGAAATACCACATACCTGGAGAAAAGAATCCTTGGAGAATTCTTTGGAATTTGAGCTTAAAGTTGAGGAACCCTACTTTGCCTTTGGAGACGTGAGAATCGTCCCTTTACTAAGTTTCAATTGAATTTATGATTTAATGAGGAATTTGGGGCATTTGTGCATTATTTCCAGCCTCAGAAAAGCCTAAACAATGTGGGTTAGGTGTTAAAAGTGTTGGAAAAGACCAAACAACCCTTCTAAAAATGTTTCGAAATTTTTAGGAAATAGTCATAATGTCTCTGGTAATGACTCATTAGGTTTGACCACAACTCGTGGCCCGATGTCATGACTAGAAGATT
Source organism: Capsicum baccatum var. pendulum (assembly GCA_030864225.1). Taxonomy (NCBI): domain Eukaryota; kingdom Viridiplantae; phylum Streptophyta; class Magnoliopsida; order Solanales; family Solanaceae; genus Capsicum; species Capsicum baccatum. Next base: position 6,779,705 of record CM061558.1, read on the forward strand.
AGGGATTTAATTTCTCACTGTTATGATGATGGGTCCACCTAATGTCTCTTTTTGACTGATAGTGAATCATATGCTAGACTCATCATCATTGGACTAAATTCTTTTGTCTTTCACTACCTTGACAACGAGTCTTCATCACGACTAGATATATTAAGGCAACAAACCATTGTTAGAGTCATCATTACTGGCAGTTTGATAGGGACTTAGAAAATTTTCCATAACTTTTACCATGATATAAGATTGAGGTGAGAATAGTGGTGTTGGAAAGCTAATTTAACTGTCTATCACTTGGTGGGTGTAGAGATCACAAACTCAAAGTATTACAATATCTCCCTCTTATGATCATTCATCCCTTATTGACTCTGACTAAGCTTAAGTACAAAGGGAAAAGCTACAATTTCACACTAAACTCCTACGAGTTGAACTATGAGTTGATAACTAAATCTATTACAGTTACATGGAAAGAACAAACCTCATGAATTCATGTTATGACATGAAAATTGTTGGGTATCCTGAGATAGAATAGAAATAATTAATTAGTTAAGGGAACTACTATCTCAAGTTGGGACCGATTTCAAAGATAAAGGGTGGGGGTACTTGGTCATCATATTTGTTTCTTCTTTCCAAGTAGCTTCCTTAATTTACTGATTTCACCACAAAACCTTTACTAAAGTGTCTTCTTTGTTTCTCAGCTTATGAATTTGATAATCAAGGATCTCAAATGGTACCTTTTCATAAAATTGACTATATTTCATGCCTACACATTCTAAAAGAACTATTGATGCTAGGTTACCAATGCATTTCTTCAACAAAAAGACATTGAAGATTGGATGTACTGATGCAAAATCTGTAAGCAACTCTAACTTATAGGCTATCAAACCCTACCAACTTAAAATCTTATAAGAAAACACATAACGAGGACTGAGCTTTCTCTTCTCACCAAATCTCTTTAACCCTTTCATGGGAGAAACTTTCAAGTATTAAAAATCACCAATAGCAAACTCAAGCTCTATTTTTTTCATATCTTCATAAGATTTTATTGACTCTGAGAAGTTTTCATCCCTTTTCTAATCAACAAAATTTTTTCCATCAAGTCATATACTGAATCTAGCCTTATCAAGGCAACTTCAACATCCTCAAACTAACAAATAGAAGACCTACACCTCCTACTATAAAGTTAATCAGATGGAGTCATCTGAATATTGGAGTGATAGCTGTTATTATAGTCAAACTAAGTCAAATACAAGTGATCGTCCCACCTACCTTTGAGATCAATCATGCACACCCTCAACGTGTCCTCTAAGGTTTGTATGGTCCTCTATACCTAAAAATATGTCAGTGCATGAAAGGTCATACTAAGATTAATGTGGGTATTAAGAACCTTCTAAGAATTCTTCAAAAATCAAGAGGTAAACTAGGTGCCTCTATTTGAAATAATATACAAATGGACCCCATGTAATTTCACCATACCCCATGTAATTTCACCAACTCCTTAAGATAGAGTTTAATATAATCTTCAGATGAATTTGAGGTGTTAAATAGAAATAAGTGGGATGACTTAGTCATTCTGTCCATGATAACCAAAATAGAATCATACCGTCAATGAGTACAAGGCAACTCAATAATGAAGTCTACATTCACCACTTCCTACATCCAAGTAGAAATACTAAATTCTTGAAGCATACCACTGGGTCACTAGTGCTCAACTTTAACTAATGGCAATTTGGACACTTAGCCATAAATTTTGCAATATCTTTTTTCATGCTCTATATCCAATAGACTTCCCACAAAGTACGTTACACCTCAATGGTTCCTAGGTGAATACACTATCGAGAACCATGAACTTCCGCAAACATCAACCATCTTAAGTCATCCTTATCCGGAACATATAACCTTCCTTGATAATAGGAAACACCATCTCCTTCTTGGGAGAAAATCTCAACTTTTAGAATTCGGACTACATCTTTCAACTTATGCAAAATAGGATCACTATCTTGGTTTTCCTTTATTTGGGATGCTAAAGAAGATTTTAAACCATTCTGAACCAAGATATTACCTTTAATTGAATCAACAAACTCAACTCCCAACCAAGAAAGATCATGAACCTCGCGATCTAACTCATTCTTATCATCCTCATCATGAGAAAAACTCCACATAGTAGTTTGCTAAGGGCAGCCATAACATTGGTCTTACCCAGGTGATACAAGATGGTCATGTCATAGTTCTTCAACAACTCTAGCCACCATCTCTAGCAAAGATTTAGATCTTTCTAGTTGAACACATACTAAAGGTAATTTTTATAAGTGAAAACATCAATATTAACATCATAAAGATAATTCCTCAAAATCTCTAAGGCAAACACCATTGGTTTGAAATCAAGATTATGAGTCGGGTAGTTCTTCTCATGAGAATTGAGTTGTCTAGAGGCATATGCTATAAACTTGCCCTGATACATCAACAAACAACCAAGAACAACTCTGGAAGCATAACGATAAACCACAAAACCATATGCACCCTTTAGTAGAGTCAAAACCTATGCGGGGTGAGTAAGGTTTTCAACTCCCAAAAACTGTTCGTGGAAGTATCAAACCATTGAAATCTTACTTTCTTCTGAGTCAGTATGGACGTGGGAGAACCAATAGAGGAAACTCCTTCAACAAATCATTGGTAATACGCAGCTAAACCTAAGAAAATTCTAATAACTAATAGAGAGATAGGTCTTGACCAGTTCCTTACTACTCCAGTCTTTTGAGGATTAGCACAAATACCTTAACCAGAAATAATATGACCAAGGAATGCTATTGATTTCAACCAAAATTCACACTAGGTAATCCATAATAGTCTATAAGAAAATCCTCAAATGATCTGCGTGTTCATCCTTACTCAGAGAACAAACATGGATATCATCTATGAAAACTATAACGAATTGATACAAGATCCAACCAACAACACCAAGAGCTTCGAATTTCAGTCCAACAACACAAGAACAACAAGTTTTAGTTTCCGGTTTTTCAGCTTACAACACAAGAACTAGTTTCGGTTTTCAACTTGCAACACAAGAACAACAAGATAGAGAACAAACGCTAGTGAATCGAAAAGAGCCCCACACGGCTTCACTAGACTTTCAAGATAACAAAATCAACACAACAACAACAAGATAAAGAAAGATAGATAACTTGACATATAACATTCAAGAAACTAAGAACCCTAACATCAAGAGAGGACCCTAAGTCTAATGCATATAAACACCAAGTTCTTACGAGGACCAAGAGGCACTCAACAACCTCAAAACCCTTGTTTCTAGCCAAAGAGACAACACAAGTATCCCTCTACTTGTGAGATCTAGGGACGGCTTCTTGGAGAAGAAGAGAGAGGAAAATGTTTGTGTTTTTAGGTTACAATTTCAGATTTCAAAAACTAAGTCTAACTCTCTCTACATGTTCTATTTATACTACAAACAAAAAGGTAAAATGACCCTAACGCCCTTGCTTCTTGTGCCAACTTTGGAGATTATTTAATTACACATTAGGACCCCTCTTCACACATAAAAACGTTTAGGTCCTTGGTTGGTTCGATCACCAACTCACACACGGCCATTTGCATGAACAAAGCTTGGAGTGCTTGTAATTCCCGAGCTTGGCTTCGTGTGAAAGGCCGTGTACCTGTGGAGGCTGCCCTAACCGTATCATCCTCTCCATCTTGAGAGGAATTTGACCTCAAATTCGGCATTTGGTCATCTTCAACCGCATCCACTAGGGAGAGATCACCAACGTTGAAAGCGTTGTGCACTTGATATTCCGGTGGAAGGTCAATCTTGTAGGCATTATAATTGATTCTCACAAGTACTTGGAAAGGACCATCACCCCTCGGCAGCAATTTGGACTTCCTTTGAGCTGGTAACCGATCCTTTCGAAGATGCACCCATACCCAATCTCCGGGTTCAAGCACAAGCCTCCTTCTCCCTTTGTTTACCCTTTTTGCAATCTCTTGGTTCTTCTTTTCAAGCTTGATCCGCACCGTCTCATGCATTTTCTTCATGGCCTTGGCTCTTTTATTTCCATCTAAGCTGGTCATGAGATCACTAGACAAAGGAGTGAGATCTAAAGGGGTAAGGGGGTTTAGGCCGTAGACACATTCAAAGGGAGTCATTCCCGTACTCGAATGTATTACCCGGTTGTATGCAAATTCCACCAAGGGTAGGTGTTCTTCCCATGAGGTCAGTTTACCTTTAACCATAGAACGTAGCATAGACCCTAAGGTTCTATTTACTACCTCCGTTTGGCCATCGGTTTGTGGGTGGCAAGACGTGGAGAAAAGTAACTTCGTGCCAAGCCTGCCCCACATGGATTTCCAAAAGAGACTTAGGAACTTGGAGTCCCTATCACTCACAATGGTCCTCGGTACCCCGTGAAGCTTTACAACATGTTCAACATATAATGAAGCTACACTAGGAGCGTCCTCGGTTTTAGCACATGGAATAAAATGAGCCATTTTAGAGAATCTATCAACAACAACAAAAATACTATCTAGGCCCTTTCTAGTCCTTGGCAGCCCCAAAACGAAATCCATCGAGATGTCTAGCCAAGGTCTAAGGGGAGTAGGGAGTCGGGTGTATAACCCTTGAGGTTGGAGATGAGATTTTGCACTCCGGCAGGCCACGCATTGACTACAAATTTTAGTGACGTCTTTGCGCATTTTGGGCCAATAGAAGTTCTCCTCTAAGATGCCGAGGGTCTTGTCTACACCAAAGTGGCCCATGAGGCCTCCGTCATGGGCCTCCCTCACAAATAATTCCCTCCAAGAACTAGAAGGAACACACAACCTCCTCCCTTTGAACAAATACCCATCGAACCGAGAGTAGGAGGAATGGTTACTCTCCTTAAGCCAACGGTCCCTTCCCCACTCTTTGCATTCCCTAAAAATAGGAGCAAAGATAGGATCCTCGGGATACAACATCCGCAAGCTCTCAAAACCCATCAACTTCGAAGACAAGGTAGCAACAAGCACATGCTTCCGAGACAAGGCATCGGCAACAACATTTTCCTTCCCCCTTTTGTAATGAATTACATAAGGGAAAGTCTCAATGAACTCAATCCACTTAGCATGACGCCTATTCAGCTTGTCTTGGCTCTTAAGGTGTTTCAACGACTCATGATCGTTCGTATCACAAACTCCTTAGGCCACAAATAATGTTGCCAATTTCCCAAGACTCTAACAAGGGCGTACAACTCCAAATCATAAGTCGAGTAATTAAGAGTTGCCCCTTTGAGATTTTCACTGAAATAGGCAACGGGCTTACCTTCTTGCATCAAAACAGCCCCGATGCCAACCTTACTAGCATCACACTCTATTTCAAACATCTTATCAAAATCGGGCAATTGCAATAAAGGCGCCGAGATGAGCGTAGCTTTCAAGGCCTCAAAAGCCCTAGCCTGCTCATCACCCCATTTAAAGGGCCCGTCCTTTCTAATTACCTCGGTCAAGGGGGCTGCTATGGAACTAAATCCCTTGACAAACCTCCTATAAAAGCTTGACAACCCATGGAAACTTCGGATTTCTCCAATAGGTTTAGGGGTCGGCCAACTTCGTATAGAGTCTATCTTGGAATCATCCACTTCTACATACCTTGAGCTCACGACAAAAACCAAGAATATGACTTTATCAACACCAAAAGAACACTTCTCCATGTTGGCATACAACTTCTCCTTTCGGAGCACATCAAACACACATCTCAAATGCATTACATGATCATCAATAGACTTACTATACACCAACACATCATCAAAGTAAACCACCACAAACTTGCCAATATAAGGCTTCATTACATGATTCATTAGCCTCATAAATGTGCTACGAGCATTGGTAAGGCCGAAGGGCATGACCAGCCACTCATATAGACCGAATTTGGTCTTGAATGCGGTCTTCCACTCATCACCGGGTTGCATGCGTATTTGGTGATAGCCGCTCCTAAGGTCCACTTTAGAAAACAAACAAGATCCGTGGAGCTCATCTAACATATCATCTAGTCTAGGGATTGGATGACGATACCTTATAGTGATTTTGTTGATGGCTCTACAATCGACGCACATGCGCCAAGTTCCGTCCTTCTTTGGTACCAAAAGTACCTGAATAGCACACGGACTCATTCTTTCCTTGATGTATCCCTTATTGAGAAGCTCCTCAACTTGTCTTTCAAGCTCCTTAGTGTCCATAGGATTGCTCCTATAGGCAGGTTTGTTTGGAAGTTGTGATCCAGGCACCAAATCAATTTGGTGCTCAATTCCCCGAAGTGGGGGCAATCCTTGCGGAAGTTCTTGAGGAAATACATCGTCATACTCCTGCAACACACAAGAAATCAAAGGAGAAATGGAAGAATTAGTGGGGTTAGTATTAAAACAATGGGCCAGTAGTAGCATCGGCTTCTTTTCATCATGGTCCATGAAGATTTCTTTCCTCCTAGACAACATCACTACGTTTTCCATCTCCCTTGGCGTTGGGACAGCCTCGGGTGTGCCTACCTCCTCACCTACGGCATCCCCCCCTTTTCTCCCTTCTCGGGTTCCTTTCCCTTCCCCTTTAATTCCCTCATCTTTTGATGCCACTCATTTACTTGGGAGGGTGAAAGAGGGTGAAGTGTGACCTTTCGGCCATCCTTCTCAAGCGTATACCAGTTAGTCCTCCCGTCGTGTTTAGTAGACCTATCATATTGCCATGGTCTACCTAACAGCAAGTGACATGCTTGCATTGGGATCACGCCACAAAGCACTTCATCATGGTAGTGTCCCACCTTAAACCGAATCACACATTGCCTTGTGACCTTCAATTCACCACAATCGTTCAACCATTGTAGCTTGTAAGGACTAGTGTGTAGTGTAGTTGGTAGCTTCAAGAAGTTTACCATAGCATGGCTCGCAACATTTGTACAACTACCACTATCAATCACCAAAGTGCACACACTCCCCTTTATGAGACACTTAGTATGGAATAGATTTTCCCTTTGACTCGGGTCATCCACCGCCTTACTAATCATGACACGTCTAACCACAAAGTTTGGTACCATACACTCCCCTTCTTTTGGATAGACATCTTCACTACCGTCTAATTCATCATCATTCAACCCATTTTCAGCCCCCTCTCCATCTTGAGGCTCGGCCTCATCCTCCCCCCTTTCGGAAACCACCTCCTCACCAAGGTAGTACACTTTCCCTTCTCGTAGGATCACATTACGCAGGTTCGGACATTCACTGGCCTTATGTCCCCAACCTTGGCACTTGAAGCATTGGAACCCCTTTGGATTGGGATATTTGTGAGCCTCCGGTTTCGGAGGAAACTTAGGGACTGTTTTGGGTTCGGGCAGCTTCGTAGGACCGGGTTGGTCCTTGTTTTTGGGCCAACCCGAGGGGGTTTGTACCCTTGCCTTGAAGGTTGATCTCTCCTTAAGTTCCCTTTCAATCTCTAGGGCCGGTTGGAATATACCGTCAATGGTTTCGAACCGGTGAAGGGTCAAGTGAGTGGAGATCTCTTTGTTCAATCCACACTTGAACCGGATGATGTCGTGACTGATTTGCTCCCCTCGGTGATCAAGTTTCAACATGAGTTGTTGGAACTCGTCAAAATAGGCCATCACACTCTTGCCTCCTTGTCGCAAGCCATATAGTCTCGCAAGCAACTCATGGCGATATCTCTCGGGAAGGTATCGTTGTCTCATCAAATACCTCAACCGATACCAAGGTGGTGGCTGCCCATCAACTAATTCATTACCAAATCGTTTAACATACTCCCACCAAGTGTTAGCATAGCCCTCGAGGTGAGCTATGGCGTAGCAACTCTTCTTTTCTTCCGAGATGTCATTAACTTGGAAAACCTTGTCACAAGCCGATTCCCAAGTCAAGTAGGTCTCGGGGTCACTTTTACCCTTAAAGATAGGTAGGCTCAACTTGATGGTGTTGATGCCTACGTCTCTCTCTTGGTGTCGGTTTCCCCTATCTCCATACCCCCGGTATCTCCTAGGTTCTCCTCGACCCCCTCTTAACTCCTCCTCCCTCATATAAGCATCATCAAAGGCTCCCTCTCCATCATACTCCTCTCTACCGTATCCTTCAAAGTGGGCTGGTCGGCCTTGGCCATTTTGATTCGGAGGATTTGGAATTTGCGGTCTTTGGTTTAATGGAGCTTGGAATGGAGGGTTCGGATTTAGTGGAGGTACTTGGCGCCCAAATCCCTCTTGTGGAATTGGAGGAGCTTGGAAATGTAGTGGTCTAGTGGAGTCTCGGTTTGGAGGAAAATTGGTAGATTGGTTTGCGGTATTTAGTGGAGCTTGGGGTGCATTTAGCATTTGGTGAATCATTTCGGGGGTGATGGTTGCGGAGGAGGTCCTATCATGGCCATTGGTAGATACATGTAGAGGAGTAGATGGACGAGAGTTCCTTTGACTCTCCACTTGATCTAATCTCCCGCTAATAGTCGATACTTCCCCCCTTATTGCTGCCAAGTCCCCTCTCACGACCCCAAATTCCGATTTCATCCTTTCAAGTGTCCGAGTAACGGCCTCAAGAGTGGCCCTCATTGAGTCAAGGGCATTAGTATCCGCATTATGAGATGTTGTTCCTTCCATCGTCAAGGTATTAGCCGCTTTAGTTCACCACAAGTTCGTGTTCCACAAGTGTTGTATAATTGGCTAGTAACCGTGAGATTTTCAAGGTATGAGTGAACTCTTATCCGGAATGGATTCTTGTTTGAAGACTCAAAGAATTCTTGCCGGACTAGAGTCAAAATCAGCAACTCGTTCAAACGAATAAAAGCACACAAATAATCGTCGACACGAACAAACGGCTCAAGGGACTAGTTAACAACCCAGTAGGAAAGTACTAGTTTGTTAATTAGCTTTAAGACCAAGTAAGGGAAACCAAGAATCAACAATTAGCAACAAAGAATATATCCTAAGTTGAGCTTTAGTGACGTGGCAGCAAGCAATGGTTCCACACGTTTTTCTTCTCTTTTTTTTTGTATTAATATTCACACAACTTGTTATAGTTTGAAAAGTGTTTTGGTGGGAAAACCAAAATCTTGTAGTCTTTCACTCTTTTTCAATCTCAAGAAATGGGGTTTGGTTGACAAAATCCCACAAAACAAGGCTCCTTGAATTAGGGGAAGTGATGGACAAGACTACAAAGTGATGGGTGCAAGTCTTTCACAACAACTTTATAGCTATACCACTTGGGCACACAACAAGATGAACAATATGAACAAGTTCCAAAGATGAACACTTCAATAAAATTCATCAACTTCTTTATCACATAAACACACAAGCACCGATTTTCTTTTGGTTATCACAACATACAACTTTCGGCCACTTCAAGTCACTACACAATATCCAAGTTTTCAAGCTCAACCTTCGGATCTAGACACCTTAGTGTTGGTGAGAAAGAAACCAACACTAGAAACTCACTAAACAAGCAAAATAACACCTAGATCTAAGCATACAACATCATTCTCGGTTTCAACTTTTAGTGGACAGATTTCAGAATTTTTTTTTTTGTAGTTTGTTTAATCCGTGAACTAGCCCAAGATGGGTTATGTTGGAACACAACAGGTCTTGCTTTGATACCAAATGATACAAGATCCAACCAACAACACCAAGAGCTTCGGATTTCAGTCCAACAACACAAGAACAACAAGTTTTAGTTTCCGGTTTTTCAGCTTACAACACAAGAACTAGTTTCGGTTTTCAACTTGCAACACAAGAACAACAAGATAGAGAACAAACGCTAGTGAATCGAAAAGAGCCCCACACGGCTTCACTAGACTTTCAAGATAACAAAATCAACACTACAACAACAAGATAAAGAAAGATAGATAACTTGACATATAACATTCAAGAAACTAAGAACCCTAACATCAAGAGAGGACTCTAAGTCTAATGAATATAAACACCAAGTTCTTACGAGGACCAAGAGGCACTCAACAACCTCAAAACCCTTGTTTCTAGCCAAAGAGACAACACAAGTATCCCTCTACTTGTGAGATCTAGGGACGGCTTCTTGGAGAAGAAGAGAGAGGAAAATGTTTGTGTTTTTAGGTTACAATTTCAGATTTCAAAAACTAAGTCTAACTCTCTCTACATGTTCTATTTATACTACAAACAAAAAGGTAAAATGACCCTAACGCCCTTGCTTCTTGTGCCAACTTTGGAGATTAGTTAATTACACATTAGGACCCCTCTTCACACATAAAAACGTTTAGGTCCTTGGTTGGTTCGATCACCAACTCACACACGGCCATTTGCATGAACAAAGCTTGGAGTGCTTGTAATTCCCGAGCTTGGCTTCGTGTGAAAGGCCGTGTACCTGTGGAGGCTGCCCTAACCGTATCACGAATAAGACCAAGTACCTCTTGAACGCTCTTTTCATCAATTCCATAATAGTGGTAGGAGAATTCATTGGTACAAAAGACAGAACAACAAATTCATAGTGACCATATCGAGTTCTAAAGGTTGTTTTTAGAATGTCACAATTTATTACTCTAAGCTAATGATAGTAGAATTTGAGGTCTATCTTAGAGAAAAAACTGGAACCAAGAAGTTAGTTGAACAAGTCATCAATCCTAGGGATAGGATTCTCACTATTTACTGTGACTTTGTTCAGCTGACAGTAATGATGTATATTATGAGAGAACTATCTTCTTTGTGCACGATAAGAATTGGAGAACCCTATGGAGAGACACTAGATTTGATAAATATACAAAAACAGACCCAGTGTATTCCCATATAGTGAGGTCTGTAGAGGGTAAGATCTATGCAATCCATACCTCTACCTCTAAAGAAGTAGAAAGGCTGTTTTCGATAGACCCCCGGCTTGAGACACAAAATATCTAAGAGAAATTTTAATTGTTACTTTAATTCCTTAAGGTGGTATTGAAATAGTCTGAATATTTGGAAGGAGATAAATTCTAAAGACAAATTCTTATTTGAGAGGAACTCTGGGCAGATCATTAGGAAACACTTATGGGAATTCTCTAACTGTTGGAACTGAATCAAAACGAGGGATTTTAGACCTTGAGTCCTTGACTAAAACAAAATGATAGATGTTGGAAATCATTTTTCTTGCCTTAAGGAAAGAGACAAACTGATATGTGGGAACTAATATACTACCCAGGAAACTAAAACTGGACAACTCTATTTCTACAATAATCTGAGGCATAGAAAGAGTGGAGCTAATCCATTCCAAGAATAACATCAAAATTACACATATCTTACTCTACAAGGTTGACTAAGGTGAATTTTTGGGATAATGTGACTGGGTAGATTTTGTATACCATTTAGCTATATAGAACTACAGATAGAGTACAAATTGAGAAGATTTCTGAAAGGACTTAGGGTTGACACCAAAATCTATTGCTATATAGGGAGTCATGAAGAAAAGTATGGCTTCGGGATATAGTAATGCATAAATATAAATATGTAAAACTTGCAACATACACATCAGGAGAACCCTCTCTATCACGTCGAGTCTGAAGGGCATAGAACCTACCCTAACATTATCCACTAATTGTGCTAGAAGTGGCACCTTACTGAGTCAAGTTACTTGCTAGAGAGGATGGATAATTAAATTGACTTAGTTGATCTGTGCAGCCCCTAGATAATCCCTCAATCTATGGATTGACTTACCACACCCAAAACAAGTATTTCTATAGGACAAACACTCACCCTTATGGTTCCTACAATATTTCTTGAAAACTAGGTTAGTTCTAGCACTATTCACACTACTCTGGGACTTTGATCCTAATTCTCTTTCTCGAATATTCTATATGAACTTGGGTATTGGGGAACTACTAGAAGAGGGGTTTGGAGATGAAGATTTACAGAAAAACTAAGAATAATTACTAGCATTTGATCTCTGCTTAGATAACTTAAAGCTACTAGTTCTGGAACTCTTACTCTCTTTTTTCTTCTCCTTCTTAATTTGTTAGCATGAACCATCAACATCAACATGAAGATTCACATCTCCTTAAGTGACGTGGTCGTTCATCACTCCTTTACCACATCCTTAGAAAAACCAAACATAAAATTGCTCATTTGGACCCTAGAGTCAGGAACCATAGTTGGAGCATAACTTGCCAGCCGAGCAAACTTAAGTGAATACTCCTTCAGACTCTTACTGTCCTTTTTTAGGTTTATGAACCATTGCAATTGAGCTTCCCTTAACTCAAGTAGGAATAACCTATATAGAAATGCAATAACAAAATTAACTATTCGACTGGCCCTGCATCTGCACCTCTATCCTTCTACCAACGCTTAAACTATGTGTGAGACACTTTTTCTATTTTGAAGTCTTTGTTGATTCCAAAGACCCAATTAGAAAAACTTTAGTCAAGTGATCTCATTGTAAATTCCAACCATTTCATCAGTTCAAGAATATCTATTTTAGGCTAAGTGGACCTTAGTTTTGGGTCCCAAGACACCCGAGTTTTTTTTGACCTATTAGTCAAAAAGTTAAGAAAATGGAAATTAGGTATGAAACCCACTTTATGTGAAAATGATATTGAATCAAAATTTTGACTATGAAATTGAGTTTAAAATATTCAATTTTCTTTATTTGAACAGTCCATTTGTATATATAAGATATCTGATTAATCCTGAGAGGTTAGCATAGACTTGTATCTGGTGTACTCATGAGTCATAAGCCATGGGTCACGATCGTAATACCCTTTCCAAATACTAAGTGTCATAATTGTACTTCCATGTAGCAATAGCAACTTACACTAGCAGTCCCAAGAAGTGGCAATCATAAGGGTCGAGTCGAGATTTCAATTCTCAAGCCCCTGGGATTGGTATAAATCTCCCTTTTAGCCCCCTTTTGCCATTTTTGATCCCTATTAAGAGATCTAAAACCCTAAATACTTAGAAAGCTTAGGATTGAAGCTTTTGGATGATTTGGGAGATTTTCTAACACTTATTTTTGTGATTCTTCTTCAATTTATGGTAAAAATTCACCATTTTAATGGTAGAGTTTCCCATTTCTTATTCAAAATCCCTAACTCTTGGAGGCTTTATTTTAGCCCCAAATTAACTCATATTTCACCCATTTTTATATGCAATGACTCCTTCATCATAAGGTAATGTTGAGTTGATTTTGAAATTATAATTTTTCATATATGGGACCCATATTGATTTTAGTGTGATTTTTGGACCTAAAACACAAGGGTACAATTTGGATATCAGAATTCCCGTATCGATGAGTAGAATATAAATTTTATGGCTTGGCATCTTGATAAAGCTTTTCAAAAGGTAAAAGTACTGATTTAGTATATCTTTTGAGCATTGTTTGACATCCAGGTAGGCTAGGTTTTAACCCTTGTTAGATTTATCTAATTCATAGTACGTTTATGATATTGTGTTTGATTTGGGTAGATTTTAGTTGTATGTTTGATAAAATTCAATACTTGGGTTAGTTGGATCATTTAGGCTATTTTGGATACTGATTTTGGGCATAATCAACCTAGTTGATCATATCGTAAGTTGACCTTGTAGGCTTTTGTTTAGGGTGTAAATTATTTTGGTAATCAACTAATAAAAAGATTGCCTTAGTCACTTAAGTTTGGGATAAAACTTACCTTTGTATTATTACCTTAGGTGGAATTGAATTAGTTGTCCTCTATTGGGAGGAATTACTATCCTAGGGCTTGTTATGGTTTATCCAACATCTAATAATGCATTTAGATACCTTAGCCTACTATAGGCTAAACATTGCTTGGTAAAGATTTCAATGATTAAGAAGTGGGCTCTTAGACCAACCTTAGGCCAAGACTTGTATTAATTATTGAAGAACTTTTTTACACTAGTGTACATCTAAGGAAATACTTATTGCAGTTATATTAAGATGTATTAGTACTTTATGATTATCATGGGTTGATGTTGGAGTAATGCTTATTAATTACACTATGAATAACTTATTGATTAAGCTAATTATGGGCTAATTTAATATGCTATTGAATAAGACCTTGATTATAATATTGAATAAGCCATTGATTAGACTATTTATTCGGCTATTGGGTATACAATTGACTAAGTTAGTGATTTTATTAGTGATCATGATATTGTTCATACTAAAAAATATGTTTATTGACTATGTTAGTGATTATGCTATTGATTATACCTAAGACTATGCTTATTGATTATATTAGCGATTATGTTATTATTTATGCTAAAGATCATGCTTATTTACTATATCAGCGATTATGCAATTGATTATGCTAAGAATTATGCGTATTTACTATATCAGAAATTATGCTATCAATTATGATTAAGATCATTCTTATTTACTATACCGATGATTATGCTATCAATTATGTTAGAGTCCAAGGTTCGAATATGATTAACGATTATACAAAATAACTATGCCTCATGCTATTGAATACTCTAATGATTATGCTATGGTCCATGGTAATGATGATATGATTGTTGGTATAAGTCTAAATAATGATGATTATAGCAATTATTATTCCCAGTGCAAGTTTGGAGGATGACTATGATATTGATGATGATAATTGATGGTGTTGGTGATGATATGGAGAGTGATATCGATGATGATATTTATTATGATATTATTGATTATACTTATCGATTTGAGTTCAAATATACACACTATACTAAGATGATATACTTATTATGATGTGACAATATCGGTTTGTGAGATTCACAATAGTGATTATAGCTATGTATAAAAATAAGGAAATAGTTATAATGTGGCATGATATGAATGGATTATAGTGATGTTATTATCAGCTGCTAAATGGTGATTAGTTGATAAATAATGGTTAGTAGTTAATTAGTGATCAATTGATATATAATGGCTAATGGATAAATAATGGATATAGTGTCGCACAACATGGATGAATTCTAGTTGTATTATGAGAGTTGGTAAATAACAGTGGTGGGTTATACTATCTTGTTTGTACCTGCAAGGTATATGGGGGCCTATGATGGGATATTTACTTTTCAGAACTAATTAGCTTATGAGGACCAGTTTGGTAGTTACCATTTCAAGTGTTGATGTTTCACATTATGTTATTATTATTTTAATTTATTACTTGCTTATGTGTAGTGATGTTGGAGTGGTTATCAGGTTTTCCTCTTTACCATTACTTAGTTTTATTATCTTGCACTTTATCATACTTATATCATGATTTAGCTCAGTCCGATGATGATGCCAACTGAGTAACTGTGGTTAGGTACTCATACTACACTTCTGTACCTTTTTTGTGTAGATCCGG
The DNA here is from genome assembly GCA_030864225.1 of Capsicum baccatum var. pendulum. Lineage (NCBI taxonomy): Eukaryota > Viridiplantae > Streptophyta > Magnoliopsida > Solanales > Solanaceae > Capsicum > Capsicum baccatum. The sequence continues at coordinate 6,794,975 of CM061558.1, forward strand.
ATACTAGTTGATGTTGTTGATCCACGCTCATGTTGTATTGATCTTCAAATATAGGGTGAGCTATTTGAGTCAGAGTCACACATTTCCTTCTATTGTACTTATGACTATTCTTTAGTTTCAAGATAGACTGTATTGACTATTTTATATACTTTGATTGTATTTATAATTGCTCTTATAGTGGATCTACCAGCCAGTGTGATGGTATCTATTTTTTATCTATTCCTAATGACCTATTTTATTTGGCAGTTGCACTTGTTGTTTTTTGCCTTGTAGGCATTTTCTACCAAAGTTAACCCATTATGTTTAACTTAGAGCTACAGTTTACTTACCTACTAGTGGGATAGAGTAGGTGCCATTATGAATCATAAATTGAGTCATGACAAATTGGTATAAGAGCCAGGTTTCACCGGTATTGTTGGTATAAGAGCAAGTGTCCAGTAAAGTCATGTGAATCTAAATAATGATGTCTATTTATTTTCTTCAAGATGATATAGGACATTTTTCGGAGTTCTTCACTTCTTTCACTCATTTCATGCTAAAAGTCTACGTTGGTTTATAGATCATTCCTTCAACTTCCCTCTTTTACTGATGGCTAGAACACGTGCTACTGCTTTATGAGATAATTGTCCTGAGATTAAGACTAGGGATCCTACCATTATTCTTTGATGACATAAAGGTCATAAACAACCACAATATGTTTCCTGTCATGACCTGAACAGGTCCTTGCCATGACAAGCATATCAAGTCCGTCGTGGACCGGAGACCACCCCTTTTGCCTAACCAAAGAAGCATACATGTTGTTAGAGACCGAATACCATACATATAAAAATATAATAAAGGTAAACTCAAGACATAGGTAATATGTCCATAAACCATCAATCAATACCAATAACCAACACCCATGTCCACAGTTATCTACCAAGCCTCTAACTAAATTGAATACTAATAAAGTGTCGGGATATGCCCCCAACCATAGACAAAAACTAGTCTGAAACAAATTCTTAGACATTGAAGACCAAAACATGAAATGAAGTCTTCTAGGGGACGGAATCTCACCATGTCAAGTTAACTTATGAGCCATGCATAAATACTTGATCACTGTGCAGGAAAGGTAGAAGAAATTTTGAGGCCTGCATCACGTGGCGATACAATTTCTTGAGACGGTTAACGGTTGGATCACTAACATGTATCTCAATTATAAAAGATAAAATAGTTCTAAGATCCAAAATAAAAAAACCTTTAATACTAGTGCACAATTTCATATGTTATACATACTTACAAATATACTATATATATATAGTATATATATATCACATGCCCAGAAAGGGAACAGAGTTTAGCATAAATGTTTAAAACCTTAACCTGGATTATGTAGCATAACTATCATAATCAAGGCACCCAGGGGATATATGGTCCCAATACTCCCCCTACTGTAAGGGCCCCAGTGCAGGTATCTTTTCATAACTCGAGGCTACTCCTTGGTCATAACACGGTGCTTAGAATCACAAGTGATCCCAAGCTAACACATATATTTAAATTTTATAAAACTAAATTTAAATATTGGAAACATGATCATGAGAAAGTTAGATAATGAAATACTGATGAATTTTACATCAAGATAAAACTAAAGAAAGAAACTTGAATTACATGTAACGACTCTTACTGACAATCTATGAAGCCTCTAATATGCTGACTATAGATAGTTGGTACAGGCCTCTAACTACCATTAATCAATACATATGAATAATAATAATAATAATAATAATAATAATAATAATATAGTACATGAACTATAACTGACTGGAGTCCCTGAAATAAGAGAACTCATCACCTGCTAGCTGTTAGCTACAAACTATCTGATTATGATGTGTGGGATACAACTAGTACCTACATTATGAGACAGTGTAGCACATAGACATATATTTGAATCAGTAATTTGGAATGTATTAGGTAAGTAGGGGTGAATGCATTAAGTTAGACTAAATAGCTACATAATGTTAAATTATACATGCTAAGTGAAAGTAGACTTATCAAGAGACTGAAATCAACTGAAGACAGTGTCTTAAATCATGAGTAAGAAACATAATCTAGTAAGCTGATAAATCACTACACTTAGTGTCTTAAATCCTTATCTTTGTAAAATAAGTAGAATTGAAGTTGTGAAGTGGTAAAATATGAATACTCTATGTAAATCTCATGTAAAGTTGAATATGCTGTAAAATAAAACTAAGGGTCAGGTATAGATATTGAGTATGAAAACATGAATATGTACAACTAAGAATGCAAGACCAATCATAAATATGTTTTTGATACAATCTATAATCCGAAAGAATAAATTTTGTATAGCTAAATAACTGAGAATCTGTACACTTGTTTAAGAAAACCTGAGCTAATATACACTGAATACTGACTAAAAATGTGGGAGGTATCATGTAAACAACATTCCACAATCTGAAATAATCGGGGTCCAACCTTTAACCCAATTTGTAAGGGTGTCAGTATCATACCATGGGTACCAACACTGGCTGTATGGATCCACTAAATAGGTATCCCAAAGGAATAAGGAGTCACACTCTATTGGCAGGTGCTCTCATGGGATATGTGTCAACACTCAACTAGCAGGAAGACATATCAAACCTACGCCAGCTACGTAGTTCTTGAACTCAGGGATTGCTACTAAAGGTGACACCCTTTACTGGTTGGTGAGCCCCAACTAAATAGACACTGGTACTGAACTGAACTAAATTCAACTGAACAGTACTTCTAATAGTGATCATGGTGATTATAAATATTTGATTATAATGATAAGATTCACATCTTAAATAACTTATTAATTGAAAATATGAAATCATGTAAATGTAATGCCCCAAAATTTAGGTCCCAGGACTTCGCACGATGCTTAGGGGCGCAAGTGACCCCAAGCTAACCCTCTTACTGGCATAACTCATAAATAACTAGATAAAATGATTAAATCTATATAAAGTCAGAGAAAATATAGAACATCTCTAAACTTGATCAATATAAACATGAACTTTAGAAGATTACAACTCTACTTTTACAAATAAAACTGAAACTGAATACATCAACTTCTACTGACTGTCTATGAAGCCTCTACTGGTACTGGCTTCGGATAGATGGGTCATGACTCCCAACTACCCAATCTCAAAACGACTAAAGTAATAAAAATATAATACTTCTTAAATTGTATAACTTACTTATTCCCTCAATCAAAAGGACTCATCACCTACTGACTGGAAGCTGTGAACTAGCTAAATGCGGTATTTTCGCTATAACTTGTACCTATATTATAAGGCACTGTAGCATATAGAAATATATGGGGGTCAGTACTCTAAGGAATGTACTGAGTATGTGGGGGTGCAATGCAACATTATAAATAATATCATGAATGATTATGAAAATCATGCATACTGACGATAACAACTTTCTTCGTTTGAATTAGCTGAAATGTATTCCTTGTAAATCATCAAAAGTAATACAAGCTTTATAAATTTCATAAATCGTTATACTAAAACTCTTTAAATCATGACTTAAAGTGACTTGGTAACTCATGAAACTTGAACTCTTATGGACTTGGATGTTTTTTATAACTAACATAACTACACCGTGTGAGCCGTATGGAGTCCAACATTTTTCCCTCCTAAGGAGAGAACACCACATTGGCGGGGGTGTCGTACTCTTTCAAATGAGTACAACCTCAATTTCTCAATCACAATCCCATACTTGGCCTCTTTCCTACAATCATCAATATCAATCCTATGGTGGCACATAAGTTTAGGGAAATAACACATTTCCCACTCGGTGCTAAGTACCCTCCCAGACTCAGCAGAATGCATTAGAAAATCCACCTTAGTCAATATCAATTTGTGGGTCCATTATAAAGACCAAAACATAAATATATATCAAAATTGTAAATCATATACAGCTGTGGATTCCTAAGTCGACTCAAAATCAAATGATCTGTCTCGATATCAAGATGTATCAATTCATTTAGTCATGGCAACATCAATAACATTGAGGAAATATCAAGACTCATTATAACAACTCAACCTTATGTATCAATATACTCAATAATACAATATGTCATAAGGAAGCTTAAAGCTTGACATATGTCTTGAAAGCACTTGAAATACCAACTCATGGCAGAACATGAAATTCACAATATTAAATATCAAGTAATAGTTTGGAAGTTGTAAAATAATCATGTATCAAATGCTTCAAGAAAACATCATAGAACTCATTCTTGACTCTCAAGCTCAAATATCAATATATATATATTCAATAATAAAAATTCTCATAAAAAAGCTTAAATCGTGACTCTTATCTCAAATCATTCAGAAATCATCAACTCATAATAATAATATTCAACTCATGGCATAAGTTCTCAATTTAAGAAATAAAATGATGAAATAGTCATGTGTATCGATCTTGAATAGCTCAAATATCATAAATCATTAATAAAGTAATTTAGGTGTAAACCCACTTTGAAAAATCATGGATTTCAATAGTAGAGATTAAATCTCTGGGCACAATAACGAAAGAAGTGTTCTTGTTCAAACCCCACATACCTTGATTATGGATTTTATTGAAGAAACTTGTTATAGACACCTTTTCCACTTCTTGAGTTAGGGTTATTTATGCATTTGACTTGGGTACCTTAAATCTTGAACCAATTTATAAAATCTATGGTTGGATTCTTGATGTTCTTGGGAAATTTGGATTGGATTTTTGAGAGAAACCCTAGTATTCTTCATGAAATGGAAAAAGAATGGAGTTTTTTTTTACTTGGATATATATAGAGGGTCAAAATGGGTGGAAAAGACAAAAATACCCTTTAAAAAATGCCCCTTAATTGCTGAAAAAATGGCCGACGACATCCGTGATCGGCCGTCAGACCCGTCATAGGCAGTCACAAAATGTTGTCACAAAAGGGTCAAATTTTTTGATTTTTTGCCTAAGGCCGACGATGTATTAGAAATGTCATCAGAAAGTGATGACGTCCTCAGAAATGGGATCAGAAACGTGACAGCCCGTCAGAACCATCATCACTGTTTTCCAGCTTGACCATGTTGGAGAAAATGACATAACTCTTTTCTTCGATATCGGATTTTGGAGAAATTAGTATCGTTGGAAATATAATTCAATTATCTATCAGTTGATAGGTCATGTGCACAAAAATTCAAAGTATAATGAGATATAGGATCATTTGAATTTGAGTAAACCACTATCCTTCCGAAGAACTCAATTGGTAAGGAATGTTTTCATTCGCCTAATCATTAGGACATCTTTAAGGCCATAATACACACCATCCTTCATTAGAAAAAAACTAAAACTATAATTTATTTCTCAAGAGTTTGATTCATGGTTGCATTATTGGTTAGAGTCTCGGGTAATTACAAAAATGGCTCTAACTTCCTTACCGAGTGTCCGATTCGGGTGAATCTTATGTCGATGGAAAACTTATCTGATTCTCCACATGATCAACAGTAGAACTTAGGGAAATACCACATGAGATAAATGACAATCAATTTGAAAGTCATCCATATTCACTCAAAAAATGGATTTAGGCTTAAGAAATGATCGGGGTATTATAATATCTCCCCCTTGGAAACATTCGTCCTCGAATATTGCTTTTTGGCCAAGAATATAGAGAAAACTAAAGACACACATCTGAAACAACTTGCAAATCTAAATCTATATCTTTCTAAACTTTGAAGTATTTCATTGAATGTATAAACTCATGATGAGAATAGCTATACAGCTGGATCCGAGACTAGATAAAGAATAGATAGAGGACAACTATAATTCTCGATTAAATCTGAGCTGATTTACCTTCTTCCAATATTAAAGAGCGGGCTCATACTGAGAGTTTACTATTCACTTGATGTGATAAGGGTACAATAATACTCATAGACGGAGAAAAGATAATTTCTACAGGCATAGGTCATGAGAAATAAGGATAAGACTCTACAATGGGTATTACATTATCTGGACTACAATACTTGAAAAACAATGATTGTTCAACGAATGCTAACAGACTGAATCACAATAATATATCCGAATCTAAAACTGATGCCTGATACACATACTGAATTGAATTCGTAGATTTTGGGCACGAGAAACTACTTATCGAATTTCTCATACCTATGAAATTTTGAATGGCAAGACCAGACTAGTTCGGAAAAAAATGGAAGACCATAGAAATCTATCTGCCGAATTTTAAAAATTAGGTTGCTAGCTATGCAAACTAAATCATACTAGATACTCATACTTAAGTAGAGGATTTCTTAACAACCTTGCCAAGGAATTCTAATGATCTGAAGGAGCAAAGAACTTCAGGAAAGATCTAAACAAGAAATCTAAATCCGAGATCATAAAATTACCATAATCCCATAACCTGAAACCAAAACCTATAAATCATAAGTCAGGATAAAAGTACTAAGCTTCAAGCAAGGCAATTCCTTACTCTCAACTCAACCACACTTCTCAATCACTCTCTCGACTATACTATACCATTCTGATACTATGTTTGATCGATTTAACTTACAATCCTCACATGACATCGATACTTCCATCTACTCATATCCCCTTGAACCAAACCCCCTCATTATTCTCATGTTTAACCTAGAACCATAAGATTCGCCACATAACCCCATTCTGAATCATGAGCTCCCACACATCTATATTCTTACAACCTCTTACTTCAATAGTAATTCTCATTACCACTTCGACAACTCCAATCCACCCAGCACTAGCTATTTACTAATTTGCAAGGAACTCATCTACATACACACAAACATGACATTCAATCCTATCTTCATAACCACATGCTCATTCCTAATCAAACACTTATAAAGTCTATTCTTCATACTCTACACACCTCTTATCAAGAAAATTTCCATGCACTCACCTTAAGAACACCTGACATACTTCTTGCTAATCGAGTCCTACACAAATGCTTCACTCTAATATTCCTTCCAACTTATGGAATTACATAAAATGAATACACCACAATCTTCCTAATCATAACAGATTAAAATTCAACTAACCATAACATGTGTCAAAGACTTAGCCTCAATCTTACTACACATTATTGCCAAGCCAAAGTAGGCATGGCACCCTCTATCGTTGATAAGGAAATATCTCTTCTCTCCTGACTAAACAACTATTCACCACCACTATCTTTGGTAAGGAAAGATAACTAAAAGATTAGAGCATGAGGATCTAACACATGAATATATACTATGAATAATTTGACACACAACTAAGGCTTGAGGAATAGAGGATTTAACATCATAAACCCATCAAAACAATACGGCCAAGGGACATGCAGATATGAATCTGAATTCCTTTCTTGCGGATCATTAAAAATTGCACTTGAACATTGGAACGGAACATATCACAAAGCTTAAGTATATAAGTCATACATTACATGACCTAAATTGGGAATTCGTAACTATGAATTGTGATTCCAATCGATAAAAGGTATGAGACTCCACATTTCGGTAACTAAATAAAGAAAGGATTTTTTTCTATTACATGCCTTGACATAAATCATGATCATGGAATCAGAACGCAAAGCATGAATAAATACAGGAATGACTGAAAATACTAAAATAAAAATGGGTCGAGCAGTATCCCTTCTCACAGCTATTCCACAACTTATTGGCATACCCTCTAGAACCTGACAAACTAACCTGGTCACTTGTTCTACTATCTCCCCCTTAGACTAAAGCCATCACACTTCTTGACTCAATTATTAGGAACATCGTTCATTGCCTAAATAGTCTTCCTCCACCTAGAAACTCCATGATACTTAATAATTACGCCACAAACGATGACCCTAGAAAAAAAATAAAGCATCCCCATAGAACCTTGGGAAAGATTTCTCACCAAGAACACAAAATCAAACTTAATTACAAGTTGATCAAACTCAAGATCTCACATGCACTGTCCAAGCGCATTAGATCCCTTCCCCGAAACTAGCACCATTAAATAAGAAATCATCACATCCATCTTCATAGCCACCATTCATCCAAGCCTAATTCCTAGCGCTCAGCATAACTTACAACTCCACCTAACACGCACCATTTTCACTTAGAAACTATAAAAAAAAATATCAATAAACACTAGTCCACTTAAACCCCCTAATAACAGCAACTGGTCATAATCACATGGCATCTCTCATTTATAATCCATCAACAGGCCCTTCTTCTACCCATCGTTGCTATTTATCCTTCATACACAACTTAACTTAGTTCATAACTCTCTAAGCCTTAACTTAACTTTCCCTTGCAATATCAGGAGCATCTAAGTTAACAACACTCATTCACTAAGTATCATCATCAATATCATATACTTATCTTTTGCAACATACTATCAACAACTCTTTTCATACCTTAAGAAAACCATTATTTACCTCAACCAATAACTCCTTCTCTCTCTTTCATGAGCTGATACACAAGAACAATATCACTTTATCACTAACTCGATCACATGCAAAAGGATCAGCTATACATACTTTCAATAAATCATATTTTCCACCCTTTCTTGCCACAACACCTCTAAACCAGTTCTAACCAGCATGAGGAACCAAGATACACAAAAAGTCGCTAGTGAATAAAAATAGGCCTCACCTGGATTCACTATTCTTTGATTTGCATTTTGAAAAAGAATTTGAGATGGATAACAAAGAAATTTTACTAGTGAATTAAAAGATCCACACACGACATCGCTCGATTTTCAGTTCCAATATCATGAAGATAACAAGGTTACAAGAGATAGAAACTCTCCATACAATATTTGATAATCTAAGAATACACATCTTACTCTATCTTAACGGTAAAAATCATAAGGGAGAGGGCATAACATTGAACTTGTGAAACTTATAACACGTTGGTAACCTCTTTTCGGGCTGCTTTATGATACTTCTGAAATTTATCTTTTGTAATTCTAAAGGAAATATTAGAGGGAGAAAATTGGAACTCGCTGATCATGTTACCTCAGGAACAGTACATAGATAGGAAAGTATAGATTATCAATATGGATTTTGAGAAGGAAATCTAAAAGCACAACTGACTTGGGCTTATTGCACAATTTATAAGCAAAGCATGATAATGCACTAATAGGGTACTTTCTACCTCATTTACAAGTTCATAACTATCCGAGGGGACTATTTAAGAAAATACAATCTACAAAGAATTGAGTTAGACTGTCTCTAATACCTTGAAAATAGGTCGGGGATGCCCCAAATAGGGTTAGATTAGAATTTGTATAAGTTTCTCAATGAACCTTTCTATAACACGATCTAAGACTTCAAAAAATGGAGACCTTTCCTAAATGTCTTGTAGACTCTCGAAGAAAAGTACAGACATTTTCGTACCATTCTGCAAAACTCTACTAGACACGGCTTCATAGACACCCTAGGATAGTTGAATTCTATGCTCTGATACCATGTTTGTAACACTCCAAAATTTTGGTTCTGGGACGTCACTCGGTGCTTAGGGGCACAAGTGACCCAAGCTAACCCTCCTATTGGCACAACACATAAACAACTAGATAAAATGCGCAAATCTATTCAAAGTTAGCAAAAATAAATAACTTCTCTAAACATGAACTTTAAAAGATTACAACTATACTTTTACAAATAAAACTCAAATAGAATACATCAAATTCTACTGACTGTCTATGAAGCCTCTATTGGTATTGACTTCAGATAGATGGGTCATGACTCCCAACTACCTAATCTCAATACGACAAAAGTAAGAAAAATAAAACACTTCTCAAATTGTATAACTGACTCATGCCCTCGAATTAAAAGGACCCATCATTTGCTGACTAGAAGCTGCGAATTGACTGAATCCGGTATCTGTGCTATAAATTGTACCTACAGTATAAGGCACTATAGCATATAGAAATATATGGGGGTCAGTACTTTATGGGATGTACTGAGTATATGGGGGTGCAATGCAACATTATAAATAATAGCATAAATGATTTTGAAAAACATGCATGCTGGCGATAACAACTTTCTTCGCTTGAATTAACTGAAATATGTTCCTTGTAAATAATCAATAGTAGTACAAGCATTATAAATCTCATAAATCATTACACTTAACTCAAACTCTTTAAATCATGACTTAGAGTGACTCAGTAACTCATTAAACTTGAACTCTTATGGACTTAGGAGTTTCTTAAAACCGACATAACTACACCATATGAGCCGTATGGATTCCAACATTCTTCCCTCCTAAGGAGAGAACCCCACATTGGTGGGGGTATCGTAATCTTTCTAAGGAGTACAACCTCAATTTCTCAATCACAATATCATACTCGGCATCTGGCCCAAAATCATCAGTATCAATCCTACGGTGGCACGTAGTTTTGGGGAAATACCATATTTCCGGCTCGGTGCTAAATACTCCTCCTAGACTCAGCTTAGGACCCATTACAAAATCCGCCTTAATCAATATCAATTCGTGGGTCCATTATAAAGACCAAAGCATAGATATATATCTCATCAGTAAATCATATACAACTATGGATTCAAATGTCGACTCAAAATCAAACAATCTTTCTCAACAACAATATGTATCAATTCATTTAGTCATGGTAATATCAATAACTTTGAGGAAATATCAAGACTCATTATAACAACTCAATCTTATGAATCAATATACTCAACAATCTAATTTTTTATAAGGAAGCTTATAACTTGACACATGTCTTGAAAGCACTTGAAATACAAACTCATGGTAGAACATGAAATTCACAATATTATATATCAAGTCATAATTTAGAAGTTGTAAAATAATGATGTATCAAAATCTTCAAGAAAACATCATAAAAGTCATTCTTGACTCTCTAGCACAAATATCAATATATATATATATATATATTCAATAATAAAAATTCTCATAGAAAATCATAAATCATGACTCTTATCTCAAATCATTCAAAAATCATCAAGTCATAATAATAATATTCAACTTATGGCATAAGTTCTCAATTTAAGAAATAAAATGATGAAATAGCCATGTGTATTGATCTTGAATAGCTCAAATATCATAAATCATTAGTAATGTAATTTGGGTGTAAACCCACTTTGCAAAATCATGGATATCAATAGTAGAAATTAAATCTTTGGGCATAAGAACGAAAGAAGTGTTCTTGTTCAAATCCCACATACCTTGATTATGGATTTGAGTGAAGAAACTTGTTATAGACTCGTTTTTCACTTTTTGAGTTAGGATTCTTGATAATTTTGACTTGGGTGCATTGAATCTTGAACCATTTTATAAAATCTATGGTTGGATTCTTGATGTTCTTGGGAAATTTGGATTGAATTTTTGTAAGAAACCCTAGTATTCTTGATGAAATGGAAGAAGAATGGAATTTTATTTTTTACTTGGATATATATAGAGGGTCAAAATGGGTGGAAAAGACCAAAATACCCTTTTAAAAATGCCCCTTAATTGCTGAAAAAATGGCTGACGACATTCGTAATAGGCCGTCAGACCCGTCATAGGCAGTCACAAAATGTTGTCACAAAAGGGTCAAATTTTTTATTTTTTGCCTAAGGTTTATGATGTATCAAAAATTTCATCAGAAAGTTACGACTTCATCAGAAATTGCATCAGAAACATGATAGCCCGTCAGAAGCATCATCACTGTTTTCCAGCATGACCATGTTGGAGTAAAATGGCATAACTCTTTTCTTCTATATCGGATTTTGGAGAAATTAGTGTCCTTGGAAATGTAATTATCTATCTGTTGGTAGGTCATGTGCAGAAAAATTCCAAGTATAATGAGATATTTGCTCGTTTGAATTTGAGTAAACCAATATCCTTCCCAAGAACTCAATCAGTAAGGAATATTTTCATTAGCCCAATCATTAGGACATCTTTAAGGCCTTAATACACACCATCCTTGTTTAGAAAAAAAACCAAAGAACTATAATTTACTTCTCAAGAGCTTGATTCATGGTTGCACTATTGGTTAGAGTCTCAGGGAATTACAAAATGGCTCTAACTTCCTTACCGAGTGTCCGATCCAGGTGAATCTTATGTCGATGGAAAGCTTATCCAATTCTTCACATGATCAAGTGTAGAATTTAGGGAAATACAACATGAGATAAATAACAATCAATTTGAAAGTCATCCATATACACTCAAAAGATTGATTTTGGCTTAAGAAATGATCGGGGTACTATAATATCTCCCCCTTGGAAACATTTGTCCCCGAATATTGCTTTTTGGCCAAGAATATAGTGAGAACTGAAGACACACAGCTGAAAAAACTTGCAAATCAAAATCTATATCTTTCTAAACTTTAAAGTACTTCGTTGAATGTATAAACTCATGATTAGAATAGCTATACAGCTGGATCCGAGACTGGAAAAAGAATAGATAGAGGACAACTGTAATTCTCGACTGAATCTGAACTGATTTTCCTTCTTCCTATATTAAAGAGCGGGCTCATACTGAGAGTTTACTATTTACTTGATGTGATAAACGTGCAATTATACTTATAGACGGAGAAAAGATAATTTCTATAGGCATAAGTCATGAGAAACAAGGAAAAGACTCTACATTGGGTATTACATTGTTTGGACTAGAATACTTAGAAAATAAAGATTGTTCAATGAATGCTCATAGACTGAATCACAATTATATATCCAAATCTGAAACTGATGCCTGATACATATACTCAACTAAATTCATAGATTTTGAGCACGAGCAACTACTTATCGAATTGCTCATACCTATGAAATTTTGAGTGGTAAGACCAGACTAGTTCAAAAAAAATGGAAGACCATAGAAATCTATCTACCAAATTTTAAAAACTGGGTTGCTAGCTATGCAAACTGAATTGTACTAGATACTCATACTTAAGTAGAGGATTTCTTAACCACCCTCCCAAGGAATTCTAATGGTCTGAAGAAGCAAAGAACTTTAGGAATGATCTAAACAAGACATCTAAATTGGAGATCATAAAATTACCATAATCCCATAACCTGAAACCAAAACCTACAAATCATAAGTCAGGATAAAAGTATTATGCTTCAAGCAAGGCAATTCCTTACTCTCAATTCAACCAAACTTCTCAAACACTCTCTCGACTATACTATACCATTCTGATACTATATTTGATCGATTTGACTTACAATCCTCACATGACACCGATACTTCCATCTACTCATATCCCCTTGAACCAAACCCCCTCACCATTCTCATGTTTAACCTAGATCCATAAGATTCACCACATAACCCTATTCTGAATCATGAGCTCCCGCACATCTATATTCTTACAACCTCTCACTTCAATAGTAATTCTCATTACCACTTTGACAACTCCAATCCACCTAGCACTAGCCATTTACTAATTTGCAAGGAACTCATCTGCATAGACACAAACACGACATTCAAGCTTGTCTTCATAACCACATGCGCATTCCAAATCAAACACTTATAAAGCCTCTTCTTCATACCCTACACACCTCTTTTTAAGAAAATTTCCATGCACTTACCTCAAGCATACCTGACATACTCCTTGCTAATCGAGTCCTACACAAATGCTTCACTCCAATATTCATTCCAACTCATGGAATTACACAAAATGAACACACCACAATCTTCCCAATCATAACACATTAAACTTCAACTAACCATAACATGTATCAAAGACTTAGCCTCAATATTACTTCACATTACTACCAAGTCAAAGTAGTCATGGCACCCTATATCGTTGATAAGGAAATATCTCTTCTCTCCTGATTAAACAACTATTCACCACCACTATCTTGGGTAAGGAAAGATAACTAAAAGATTAGAGCATGATGATCTGACACATGAATAGATACTATGAATAACTATGAATAACTAAAAGATTAGAGCATGAGGATCTGACACATGAATAGATACTATGAATAACTTGACACTCAACTAGGGCTTGAGGAATAGAGGATTTAACATCATAAACCCATCAAAAAAAAATGGCCAAGGGATATGCACGATATGAATTTGAATTCCTTTCTTGCGGCTCATTACAAATAGCGCTTGAACATTGGAACTGAACATATCACAAAGCTTAAGTATATAAGTCATGCATTGCATGACCTAAATAGGGAATTCGTAACTATGAATTGCGATTCCAACTAATGAAAGGTCTGAGACTCCACATTTCGGTTACTAAGTAAAGAAAGGATTTTTTCTATTACATGACTTGACATGAATCATGATCATGGAATCAAAATGCAAAGCATGAATAAATAGAAGAATGACTGAAAATACTAAAATAAAAATGGGCCGAGCTATATCCCTTCTTACAACTATTCAAAAACTTATTGGCATACCCACTAAAACCTGGGAACCTAACCTGGTCATTTGTTCTACTATCTCCCACTTAGACTAAAGCCATCAAATTTCTTGACTCAATTATTAGGAACATCGTTCATTGCCTAACTAGTCTTCCTCCACCTAGAAACTCCACGATACTTACTAATTATGCCACATACAATGACCCTAGAAAAAAATAAAGTATCCCCATAGAACTTTGGGAAAGATTTCTCACCAAGAACACAAAATCAAGCCTAATTACAAGTTGATCAAACTTAAGATCACACATACACTGTGCAAACCCATTAAATTCCTTCCCTGTAACTAGCACCATGAACCAAGAAATCATCGCATCCACCTTCATAGCTACCAATCATCCAAGCGTAATGCCTAGCGCTCAGCATAACTTAAAACTTCACCTCACACACACCATTCTCACTTAGAAACTATAAAACAAAATGTCAATAAACACTCTTCTACTTAAACCCCCTAATAACAATAATTGGTCATAATCATATGGCCTCTCTCATTTATAATCCATCAACATGCCCTTCTTCTACCCATCATTGCTATCTATCCTTCACACACAACTTAACTTAGTTCATAATTCTCCAAGCCTCAACTTAAATTTCCCTTGAAATCTCAGGAGCATGTAAGTTAACAACGCTCATTCACTAAGTATCATCATCTATATCTTATACTTATCTTGTGCAACATACCGTCAACAACTTTTTTCATACCTTAAGCAAACCATTATTTACCTCCACCAATAACTCCTCCTCTCTCTTTCATGAGATGACACACAAGAACAATATCACTTCATCACTAAATCGATCACATGCAAAAGGATCAGCTATACATACTTTCAATAAATCATATTTTCCACCCTTTCTTGCCACAACACCTCTAAACCAGTTCTAACCAGCATGAGGAAACAAGATACACAAGGAGTCCCTAGTGAATAAAAATAGGCCTCTTCCGACTTCACTAGTCTTTGATTTGCATTTTGAAAAAGAATTTGAGATGGATAACAAAGAAATTATGCTAGTGAATTGAAAGTGCACCACATGGCATCACTAGACTTTTAGTTCCAATATCACGGAGATAACAAGGTTACAAGAGATAGAAACTCACCATAAAATATTTGATAATCTAAGAATAGACATCTTACGCTATGTTAACTGAAAAAATCATAAGGGGGAGGGCATAACATTGAACTTTGGAAACTTATAACATGTTGGTAAGCTCTTCTCAGGCCGCTTTGTGAGACTTCTAAAATTTATCTCCTGTAAGTCTAAAAGAAATATCAGAGGGAGAAAATTGGAACTCGCTGATCATGTTACCTCAGGAACAGTACATAGATAAGGAAGTATAGATTATTAATATAGATTTTGAGAAGGAAATCTAAAAGCACAACTGACTTGGGTTTATTACACAATTTATAAGCAAAGCATGATAAGGCACTAATAGGGTACTTTCTAGCTCATTTACAAGTTCATAACTATATGTGGGGACTGTTTAAGAAAGTACTATCTACAAAGAATTGAGTTAGACTATCTCTAATACCTTGAAAATAGGTCAGTGATGGCCCGAATAGGGTAAGATGAGAATTTGTATAAGTTTCTCAACGAACCTTTCTACAGGACGATCTAAGACTTGAAAGAATGGAGACTTTCCTAAATGTCTTGTAGCCTCTCGAAGAAAAGTACAGACGTCTCCATACCATTCTGTAAGACTCTACTAGACACGACTTCATAGACACCCTAGGACACTTGAACTCTGTGCTCTGATACCAAGTTGTAACGCTCCAAAATTTGGGTCCCGGGACATCACACGGTGCTTAAGGGCATAAGTGACCCCAAGCTAACCCTCCTACTGGCAGAACTAATAAACAACTGGATAAAATTCACAAATCTATATAAAGTTAGAAAAAAAATGTAACTTCTCTAAACTTGATCAATATAAACATAATCTTTACAATATTACAACTCTACTTTTACAAATGAAACTCAAATAGAATACATCAACTTCTACTGACTGTCTATGAAGCCTTTATTGGTATTGACTTCAGATAGATGGGTCATGAATCCCAACTACCCAATCTCCATACGACAAAAGTAAGAAAAATAAAACACTTCTCAAATTGTATAACTGACTCATGCCCTCGAATTAAAAGGACCCATCATTTGCTGACTAGAAGCTGCAAATTGACTGAATGTGGTATCTGTGCTATAAATTGTACCTACAGTATAAGGCACTGTAGCATATAGAAATATATAGGGGTCTGTACTTTAAGGGATGTACTGAGTATATGGGGGTGCAATGCAACATTATAAATAATATCATAAATGATTTTGAAAAACATGCATGCTGACGATAACAACTTTCTTCGCTTGAATTAACAGAAATATGTTCCTTGTAAATAATCAATAGTAGTAAAAGCATTATAAATCTCATAAATCATTATACTTAACTCAAACTCTTTAAATCATGACTTAGAGTAGCTCAATAACTCATGAAACTTGAACTCTTATGGACTTGGGAGTTTCTTATAACTGAGATAACTACACCGTGTGAGCCGTATGGATTCCAACATTCTTCCCTCCTAAGGAGTGAACCCCATATTAGCGGGGGTATCGTACTCTTTCCAAGGAGTACAACCTCAATTTCTCAATCACAATATCCTACTCGGCATCTAGCCCACAATCATCGGTATCAATCCTACGGTGGCACATAGTTTTAGGGAAATACCATATTTCCCGCTCGGTGCTAAATACTCCTCCTAGACTTAGCTTAGAACCCATTACAAAATCCACCTTAATCAATATCAATTCGTGGGTCCATTATAAAGTCCAACGCATAAATATATATCTAATCGGTAAATCATATATAACTGTGGATTCCGAAGTCGACTCAAAATCAAACAATCTTTCTCAATATCAATATGTATCAATTCATTTAGTCATGGCAATATCAATACCTTTGAGGAAATATCAATACTCATTATAACAACTCAATCTTATGAATAAATATACGCAACAATCTAATTTTTCATAAGAGAGCCTAAAAATTGACACATGTCTTGAAAGCACTTGAAATACCAACTCATGGTAGAACATGAAATTCACAATATTATATATCAAGTCATAATTTGGAATTTGTAAAATAATGATGTATCAAAAACTTCAACAAAACATCATAGAAGTCATTCTAGACTCTCTAGCACAAATATCAATGTATATTTAATAGTAAAAATTATCATAGAAAATCTTAAATCATGACTCTTATCTCAAATCATTCAAAAATCATCAACACATAATAATAATATTCAACTTATGGCATAAGTTCTCAATTTAAGAAATAAAATGATGAAATAGCCATGTGTATCGATCTTGAATAGCCCAAATATCATAAATCATTAATAAAGTAATTTGGGTGTAAACCCACTTTGTAAAATCATGGATGTCAATAGTAGAAATTAAATCTTTGGGCACAAGAACGAAAGAAGTGTTCTTGTTCAAACCCCACATACCTTGATTATGGATTTGAGTGAAAAAACTTGTTATAGACTCGTTTTTCACTTTTTGAGTTAGGATTCTTGTTAATTTTGACTTGGGTACCTTGAATCTTGAACCAATTTATAAAATCTATGGTTGGATTCTTGATGTTCTTGGGAAATTTGGATTGAATTTTTGTGAGAAACCCTAGTATTCTTGATGGAATGGAAGAAGGATGGAATTAATTTTTTACTTGGATATATAAAGAGGGTCAAACTGGGTGGAAAAGACCAAAATACCCTTTTAAAAATGCCCCTTAATTGCTGAAAAAATGGCTGACGACATCCGTAATAGGCCGTTAGACCCATCATAGGCAGTCATGAAATGTTGTCACAAAAGGGTCAAATTTTTGATTTTTTGCCTAAGGTTTACGATGTATCAAAAATATCATCAGAAAGTGACGTCGTCATCAGAAATGGCATCAGAAAATGATAGCCCATCAGAAGCATCATCACTATTTTCCAGCATGACCATGTTGGAGTAAAATGGCATAATTCTTTTCTTCGATATCAAATTTTGGAGAAATTAGTGTCGTTGGAAATCTAATACAATTATCTATCTGTTGATAGGTCATGTGCACAAAAATTCTAAGTATAATGAGATATATGATCGTTTGAATTAGAGTAAACCAATATCCTTCCCAAGAACTTAATCGGTAAGGAATGTTTTCATTCGCCCATACATTAGGAATTCTTTAAGGCATTAATACACACCATACTTGATTAGAAAAAAATCAAAGAACTACAATTTTTTTCTCAAGAGCTTGATTCATTGTTGCACTATTGGTTAGAGTCTCGGGGAATTACAAAATGGCTCTAACTTCCTTACCGAGTGTCCGATCCGGGTGAATCTTATGTCGATGGAAAGCTTATCCAATTCTTTACATGACCAAGATTAGAATTTAGGGAAATACAACATGAGATAAATAACAATCAATTTGAAAGTCATCCATATTCACTCAAAAGATTGATTTAGGCTTAAGAAATGATCGGGGTATTATAATATCTCCCCTTGGAAACATTCGTCCTCGAATATTGCTTTTTGGCCAAGAATATAGAGAGAACTGAAGACACGCAGCCGAAACAACTTGCAAATCAAAATCTATATCTTTCTAAACTTTAAAGTACTTCGTTTAATGTATAAACTCATGATTAGAATAGCTATACAGTTGGATCCAAGACTGGATAAAAATTAGGTAGAGGACAACTGTAATTCTCGACTAAATCTGAACTGATTTGCCTTCTTCCTATATTAAAGAGTGGGCTCATACTGAGAGTTTACTATTCACTTAATGTGATAAAGGTGCAATCATACTCATAGACGGAGAAAAGATAATTTCTATAGGCATTGGTCATGATAAACAAGGAAAAGACTCTACAATGGGTATTACATTGTTTCGACTAGAATACTTAGAAAACAAAGATTGTTCAATGAATGCTCACAGACTAAATTACAATTATATATCCGAATCTGAAACTGATTCCTGATACATATACTCAACTAAATTCGTAGATTTTGGGCACGAGCAACTACTTATCGAATTGCTCATACCTATGAAATTTCGAGTGGTAAGACCAGACTAGTTCAAAAAAAAATGGAAGACCATAGAAATCTATCTACCAAATTTTAAAAACTGGGTTGCTAGCTATGCAAATTGAATCGTACTAGATACTCATACTTAAGTAGAGGATTTCTTCACCACCCTCCCAAGGAATTCTAATGGTCTGAAGAAGCAAAGAACTTTAGGAAACATCTATACAAGACATCTAAATTAGAGATCATAAAATTACTATAATCCCATAACCTGAAACCAAAACCTACAAATCATAAGTCAGGATAAAAGTATTAAGCTTCAAGCAAGGCAATTCCTTACTCTCAACTCAACCACACTTCTCAGACACTCTCTCGACTATACTATACCATTCTGATACTATATTTGATTGATTTGACTTACAATTCTCACATGACACCGATACTTCCATCTACTTATATCCCCTTGAACCAATCCCCCTCATCATTCTTTTGTTTAACCTAGAACCATAAGATTCGCCACATAACCCCATTCTAAATCATGAGCTCCCACACATCTATATTTTTACAACCTCTCACTTCAATAGTAATTCTTATTACCACTTCGACAACTCCAATCCACCTAGCACTAGCCATTTACTAATTTGCAAGGAACTCATCTGCATTGGCACAAACACGACATTCAAGCCTATCTTCATAACCACATGCGCATTCCAAATCAAACACTTATAAAGCCTTTTCTTCATACCCTACACACCTCTTATCAAGAAAATTTCCGTGCAGTTACCTCAAGCATACCTGACATACTCCTTGTTAATTGAGTCCTACACAAATGCTTCACTCCAATATTCCTTCCAACTCATGGAATTACACAAAATGAACACACTACAATCTTCCTAATCATAACACATTAAACTTCAACTAACCATAACATGTATCAAAGACTTAGCCTCAATCTTACTTCACATTACTACCAAGCCAAAGTAGCCATGGCACCCTCTATTGTTGATCAGGAAATACCTCTTCTCTCCTAATTAAACAACTATTCAGCAGCACTATCTTGGGTAAGGAAAGATAACTGAAAGATTAGAGCATGAGGATCTGACACATGAATAAATACTACGAATAACTTGACACTCAACTAAGGCTTGAGGAATAGAGAATTTAACATCATAAACCCATAAAAAAAATAGCCAAGGGACATGTACGATATGAATCTGAATTCCTTTCTTGCGGATCATTACAAATAGCGCCTGAACATTGGAACTAAACATATCACAAAGCTTAAGTATATAAGTCATGCATTGGATGACCTAAATTTGGAATTCGTAACTATGAATTGTGATTCCAACTAATGAAAGGTCTGAGACTCCACATTTCGGTAACTAAGTAAAGAAAGGATTTTTCTATTACATTCCTTGATATGAATCATGATCATGGAATCAAAATTCAAAGCATGAATACATACAGGAATGATTGAAAGTACTAAAATAAAAATTGGTCGAGCTATATCCTTTCTTACAGCTATTCCACAACTTATTGGCATACCCACTAGAACCTGGGAAACTAACCTGGTCATTTGTTCTACTATCTCCCACTTAGACTAAAGCCATCAAATTTCTTGACTCAATTATTAGGAACATCGTTCATTGCCTAAATAGTCTTCCTCCACCTACAAACTCCACGATACTTACTAATTACGCCATATACAATGACCCTAGAAAAAAATAAAGCATCCCCATAGAACCTTGGGAAATATTTCTCACCAAGAACACAAAATCAAGCTTAATTACAAGTTGATAAAACTTAAGATCGCACATACACTGTGCAAGCCCATCAGATCCCTTCTCTGTAACTAGCACTATTAACCAAGAAATCATCATATCCACCTTCATAGCTACCATTCAACCAATCGTAATGCCTAGTGCTCAACATAACTTACAACTCCACCTCACACACATCATTCTCACTTAGAAACTATAAAACAAAATGTCAATAAACACTAGTCCACTTAAACCCCCTAATAACAATAATTGGTCATAGTCATATGGCCTTTCTCATTTATAATCCATCAACACGCCTTTCTTCTACCCATCATTTCTATCAATATTTCACACAAAACTTAACTTAGTTCATCACTCTCTAAGCCTCAACTTAACTTTCCCTTGAAATCTCAAGATTATCTAAGTTAACAACACTCATTCACTAAGTATCATCATTTATATCTTATACTTATCTTGTGCAACATACCGTCAACAACTTTTTTCATACCTTAAGAAAACCATTATTTACCTCCACCAATAACTTCTTCTCTCTCTTTCATGAGCTGACACACAAGAACAATAGCACTTTATCACTAACTCGATCACATGAAAAAGGATCAGCTATACATACTTTTAATAAATCACATTTTCCACCCTTTCTTGCCACAACACCTCTAAACCAGTTCTAACCAGCATGAGGAAACAAGATACACAAGGAGTCACTAGTGAATAAAAATAGGCCTCACCCGGCTTCACTAGTCTTTGATTTGCATTTTGAAAAAGAATTTGAGATGGATAATAAAGAAATTATGCTAGTGAATTGAAAGTTCCCCACACGGTATCACTAGACTTTTAGTTCCAATATCATGAAGATAACAAGGTTATAAGAGATAGAAACTCGCCATAAAATATTTGATAATCTAAGAATAGACATCCTACTCTATGATAACTGAAAAAATCAGAAGGGAGTGGGCATAACATTAAACTTAGGAAACTTACAACATGTTGGTAAGCTCTTCTCAGGCCGCTTTGTGAGACTTCTAAAATTTATCTCCTGTAAGTCTAAAAGAAATATCAGAGGGAGAAAATTAGAACTCGCTGATCATGTTACCTCAGGAATAGTACATAGATAAGGAAGTATAGATTATCAATATGGATTCTGAGAAGGAAATCTAAAAAGCACAACTGACTTGGGCTTATTGCACAATTTATAAGCAAAGCATGATAAGGAACTAATAGGGTACTTTCTAGCTCATTTACAAGTTCATAACTATCTGTGGGGACTGTTTAAGAAAGTACTATCTACAAAGAATTGAGTTAGACTGTCTCTAATACCTTGAAAATAAGTCAGGGATGTCCCAAATAGGGTAAGATGAGAATTTGTATAAGTTTCTCAACGAACCTTTCTATAGTACGATCTAAGACTTGAAAGAATAGAGACCTTTCCTAAATGTCTTGTAGCCTCTCAAAGAAAAGTACAGACGTCTCCATACCATTCTATAAGACTCTACTAGACACGACTTCATATACACCCTAGGACACTTGAATTCTGTGCTCTGATACCAAGTTTGTAACACTTCAAAATTTGGGTCCCGGAATATCACACGGTGCTTAAGGGCATTAGTGACCCCAAGCTAACCCTCCTACTGGCATAACTAATAAACAACTAGATAAAATACGCAAATCTATATAAATTTAGCAAAAATATATAACTTCTCTAAACTAGATCAATATAAACATGAATTTTACAAGATTACAACTCTACTTTTACAAACGAAAATCACATAGAATACATCAACTTCTACTGATTGTCTATGAAGCCTCTACTGGTATTGACTTCAGATAGATGGGTCATGACTCTCAACTACCCAATCTCAATATGACAAATGTGAAAAATAAAACACTTCTCAAATTGTATAACTGACTCATGCCCTCGAATCAAAAGGACCCATCATTTGCTGACTAGAAGCTGCAAATTGACTGAATGCGGTATCTGTGCTATAAATTATACCTACATTATAAGGCTCTGTAGCATATAGAAATATATGGGGGTCAGTACTTTAAGGGATGTACTGAGTATATGGGGGTGCAATGCAACATTATAAATAATATCATAAATGATTTTGAAAAACATGCATGCTGACGATAACAACTTTCATCGCTTGAATTAACTGAAATATGTTCCTTGTAAATAATCAATAGTAGTAAAAGCATTATAAATCTCATAAATCATTATACTTAACTCAAACTCTTTAAATCATGACTTAGAGTGAATCGGTAACTCATTAAACATGAACTCTTATGGACTTGGGAGTTTCTTATAACCGACATAACTATACCATGTGAGCCGTATGGATTCCAACATTCTTCCTTCCTAAGGAGGGAACCCAACATTGGCGGGGGTATCGTACTCTTTCCAAGGAGTACAACCTCAATTTCTCAATCACAATATCATACTCGGCATCTGGCCCACAATCATCGGTATCAATCCTACAGTGGCACGTAGTTTTGGAGAAATACCATATTTCCCGCTCGGTGCTAAATACTCCTCCTAGACTCAGCTTAGAACCCATTACGAAATCCACCTTAATCAATATCAATCCGTGGGTCCATTATAAAGACCAACGCATAAATATATATCTAATCGGTAAATCATATACAACTATGGATTCCACACTCGAATCAAAATCAAACAATCTTTCTCAACACCAATATGTATATTTTCATTTAGTCATGGAAACATCAATAACTTTGAGGAAATATCAAGACTCATTATAACAACTTAATCTTATGAATCAATATACTCAATAAATTAATTTGTCATAAGGAAGCTTAAAACTTGACACATGTCTTGAAAGCACTTGAAATACCAACTCATAGTAAAACATGAAATTCACAATATTAAATATCAAGTCATAATTTGGAAGTTGTAAAATAATCATGTATCAAAAACTTCAAGAAAACATCATAGAACTTATTCTTGACTCTCAAGCTCAAATATCAATATATATATATATATATCTATATATATTCAATAATAAAAATTCTCATAGAAAATGTTAAATCATGAATCTTATCTCAAATCATTCAAATATCATCAACTCATAATAATAATATTCAACTTATGGCATAAGTTCTCAATTTAAGAAATAGAATGATGAAATAGATATGTGTATCGATCTTGAATAGCTCAAATTGCATAACTTATTAACAAAGTAATTTGGTGTAAACCCACTTTGCAAAATCATGGATTTCAATAATAGAAATTAAATATTTGTGCACAAGAACGAAAGAAGTGTTCTTGTTTAAACTCCACATACCTTTATTATGGATTTGAATAAAGAAACTTGTTATAGATTCCTTTTTCACTTCTTGAGTTAAGGTTCTTGATGATTTTGACTTGGGTACCTTGAATCTTGAACCAATTTATAAAATCTATGATTGGATTCTTGATGTTCTTGGAAAATTTGGATTGGATTTTTGAGAAAAACCCTAGTATTCTTGATGAAATGAAAGAAGAATGGAGTTTTCTTTTTTACTTGGATATATATAGAGGGTCAAAATGGGTGGAAAAGACCAAAATACCCTTTTAAAAATGCCCCTTAATTGCTGAAAATATGGCAGACGACATCCATGATAGGTTGTTAGACCTGTCATAGGTAGTCACGAAATGTTGTCACAAAAGGGTCGAATTTTTGATTTTCTCCCTAAGGCTGAAAATGTCATCAAAAATGTCATTAGAAAGTGGTGATTTTGTCAGAAAAGGCGTCAGAAATATGACAGCCTGTCAGAACCTTCTTCACCGTTTTCCATCTTTACCATGTTGGAGTAAAATGGGCATAACTCTTTGCTTTGATATCAAATTTTTGTGAAATTGGTATCGTTCGAAATTTAATTCAATTATATATCTTTTGATAGGTCATGAGCTCAAAAATTTTAAGTATAATGAGAGATATGCCCATTTTAAGTTGACTAAACCAATATCCTTCCCAAGAACTCAATCGGTAAGGAATGTTTTCATTCGCCCAATCGTTAGGACATTTTTAAGGCCTTAATGCACACCATACTTTATTTGAAAAAATCCAAATCACTATAATTTATTTCTCAAGTGCTTGATTCATGGTTGCACTAATGGTTAGAGTCTCGGAGAATTATAAAATGGCTTTAACTTCCTCACCGGGTGTCCGATTTAGGAGAATCTTATGTTGATGGAAAGCTTATCCAATTCTGCATGTGATCAAGAGTAGAATTTAGTGAAATACAACATGATATAAATAACTATTAATTTGGAAGTCATCTATATTCACTAAAAAAATAGATTTAAGTTTAAGAAATGATTGGGGTATTACAATAAAACATATAGGCATTGGGTGTTCATAACCCACCAGTACTGAATAATCATACAATACAATATCAAAGATTAAAATTGTATTGTGGAATTATGGTTCAAGGACCTAATACATAAAGATTTCACCAAATAAGAGAGAAGCATGAACTTGAACATAAGAATGTGTTAAACATGAGAAAACAACATGATTACAAGGCTAAATTCATATTTTGGGGATTTAACTTGAAATAAATGGAATGTGATACAGAAATTTACAAATCAAAACATGAAACAACTTAATTCACTTGGAAACATTTGTAGATACGGATTGTAATTGATTTAGCAAGAAATTCATGGATTAATTTATTGAGATTCATGAATGATTTCATAATTTTATATAAGATTTATACTTTTAAGTTAAACTATGGTTTTTGGGCTCAATGGTTAAAAGGAACCCGTTGATGAATTCCCCAGATACCTCAATTAGATTACTTTTTGAAGAAAGCTTGAAATTTAAACTTAAATTCTTGGAGAAAAAGGTTGAACTTTGTTCTTGGGAAGAGGAAAAGGGTTTTAAATTGTGTACTGAGTGATTATGGTTAAGAGAGTGTAAAATACCATGATTTAATACCCTTTTAATTATTTAAAATGATTATAAATGAGTTAGGGGTATGAAAATACCTTAATTCCCTTAATATAAGTCAAAAATGGGAAATTTTTGGCACTCTGCTATTGCTGGGCGACGCACTCCAATTGTACACCTTAAGTTGTGTGGGGCATTCCAATACCATACTTCATCCAGTGCCTATCTATGATTTCCATGCGATGCACGACCCTATGATAACGGTCCACTTACATGTCAATTTAGTGCAAGGAAGTCATCATTAATATATTTAGCTAACTTTGGAGTCGGGGTCAAATCCACAGGGAACAATGTGAGTGGCGATAAAACTAGTTTTAAACTAAAGCTACAAGTTAAATTCAAATAAATGATTCAAAAATATAAAATAGGAGTTTTCGATGATCAGCAAATGATTGTTGGTCACGTTAGTTTCAGTGTTTGTAAATTAAGAGTTTATAAAATAACCAGAATTATGTTCACTAGGGCTTCCAGCACATGACAGATGCTAAAAGTGATTCAAAATTATCACGGTAGGTACGGTAACAAGCTATATTTATCAATTTTATTCTTAAATGTCTCTAGACCTACTTAAGAGTTTAATTCCCTAATCCTCTCGTACTTAGGGAATTTTTATTTAATGCCCAGATTTTACCTTAGGTTAACCAACCTTGTTACAACGCTAATTATTAAATGAAGTATTTCCGAGTCCCTATTGATAATTCACTTCCTTCTATATTTGATTTCTTTCTCAAGCAAATCAAAGTAGGTATGTCTACTTCCTGCAACCAACAGACGTTAATTAAAACTTCAGAATTATCAAGAAATCCTACAACCTTTTGAATCTTGAATACTTAGCACCTCATCAAGACTTAACCCTAGATCCCATAACTTAGGTTAATGGAGTTTATCCACTCATTATGTAACGAACGAAACACATAATTGAATTCATAATTTGTGAGGTAAACTTATAGAGATAAATAATAAGTAGTGAATCGCATATTAGATCACAAAGGAAAAATCCCAAATTACTTATAATAATCTATCAAAAATAGTTGTGTTGTTAAAGTCAAGAAGTAAAGATAGAAAATATCAAAATATCCTCTCCAAAACTCAAGGTGTCGACCTTGTGCGGGATAATAATTATAATGTCTATAAAACCCTAAAACAAAGCTTTAAATAGTTTAGCCTAAATAAGGAAATAAATTAATAAAAAATTAGGAATCCTTCGGATTAGCTGACGACATTTGTGATAGCTTATCAGGAAGCTGATGACTTATCATAAATGTTGTCAGGTTCTTTTTAAGTTTTGGCTCTTCCTGCTTAAGGCTGACGACAAACTTGATAACCTATCAGCCACGTCATGGCCTATCACAAAATATCATTAAGGCTTTGCTTCAGTTCTTCTTGGCTACCTTAGGCTGACACCATTCTTGATAACTTATTATTCCCTTGATGGCTTATCACAAAATGTCATCACAACTTCCACTTTAGGCCAATTCTCTATATACTGATGATGACCAACCTGATAGCTTGTCATATGGCTGACGACTTATCACAAATGTCATTAGCCACTCTTTTCTTTAGATTTCTTCAGATTTCTACTTTTTTGCTTCCATTCTTGTTGGTTCTCTATCATATCAGCTTAAATTGCAAAATCAAACATAAAATAATAAAAAATATCTAAAGTTTATCAAGACCTTGCAATTATTCTGTAATACCTTGATCGTTCCATAAGCTTGAATCTATCTTTTAAAGTAAATATAGATGAGTTATAAGGTGAATAATCTTTAAACCATGTTGTATTTATCTAATTTCTACTTTCTATCATATGGAGATTTGAATAAACTTTTATTCGATACCAAATTCGCCCAAATCCAACCTTCACGTGAAGAGTTAGAGCCATTTTAGTACGACAGTGTGCCACCTGGCACTTTAGCACATCGCGAAGCCAGCCAAAATGGGAATTGTAATTTTCCAGTGAGCCTCCGCTATATTCCCACATCAAACCAATGCTCAATATTAGGATTGTCAAATTCCAGTGCACCAATGCGATTCCACCACATCACGGTGCCCTTCCAGGTCACGACCAAGGTGACAACGTGATTTCACCATGTCGCATGACTGAGCAATTTCCCAATTATCAAAATCTAGAGAAGGCCCATGATTATGGCACATCGTGCCAAGGACAAAACTCAAGATCCAATTATAGAATTTCCTCAAGGGTATTTTGGTTATTTCTGCCCATTTTGGCCTCTATATATATATCCAAGTAGAGAAGAGCAATTCAATTTCTCTCCAATCTCTTCCAAGAAATATCTAGAGCTAGGGTTTCTCTTCTACAATTCCAAATCCAAATCTTCTCTAAGAAAATTCAAGAATTTTCCATATATTTCACCAAGTTGTTCAAGAATCAAGTTTTCTAAGACAAACGTATCAAGAAACTTAGCTCAAAAGTGTGAATAAGAGTTTCCAATAAAGTCTTTTCATCTTAAAATTATAATCCACGCTATGTGTGGCTTGAACAAGAATATCGTTTTATTCTTGTGCCGAAAGAATTGATTTTTACTATTGGAATTTCTTGATCCTTGCAAGTGGGTTTACACCCAAATTTTTTTATTTATGATTTATGAGTTTTGAGTTGATTAAGTTTGAAATTTATGATTATTTTACCATCATATTTCTTAAATCGAGAATTTATGCCATGAATTATATTTTGTTATTATTTATTGACGATTTCTAAGTGATTTAAGATAAGTGTCATGAGTTATGCTTTTCCATGACAAGGTTGAGTATTGAATATATATCAATGTTGGGCTTGAGGGTCAAGAATGAGTCCTACGATGTTTTCTTGAAGCTTTTGATACTTGATATGATTGATAAGCAAGTGTACTTGATGTTGAGAAAGACTGTTTGAGTTTGAGTCGAGTTAGGAATCCACAAGTTGTATATTATTTACAGATGAGATCTATTTATGATTTGGTCTTCATGATAGACCCTTGAGTTGATTAATGTGGATTTCCTAACACATTCTGAGCGGATTCTAGGAGGAGTATTTAGCACCAAGTGGGAAGTGTGGGTTCAATGCATCCTACTTTCCCAGAACTACGTAACACTGTAGTATGGAGATTTGAGGTCCAAAGTGCCAAGTTTGTAATCACAGAGATGAGTATGAGGTTATACTCCCTGGTAAAAGAATAATGCTCCCGCCAATGTGGGTTTCCTTCCTTTGGAAGGAGAAACGTTGGATTCCATGCAGCTCACATAGTTTATGTCGGTTATAAGAAACTCCCAAGTCCATAATAGTCTAAGTTTCTTGGGTTACTGAGTCACTCTAAGTCATGATTTAAAGATTTTGAGTTGAACCCTATGATTTATGAAATTTGTGAAGCATGTGTTATTATCGATGATTTATGGAAATCATGTTTAAGGAAATTCAAGCGAAGAGAGTCCTTATTGTCAGCATACATGACTTTATTTTACATTAATGATATTGTTTAAAAGTGTTCCATACACCCCTACATACTCAATACAATCCCAAGTACTGATTCGATTACTCTTCTATGTTCTACATTTTCTCGTGATGTAGGTTTAGTTGCTCAGTATTAGCAGCTAAAGTGATCTTTGAGTACCTCCATCAGTATTCCTACAATTGGTGAGTCCTCATGGTTTGAGGACCTATGACCCTGATTTTTGCCTTAATAGTAAATGGTTGTTTCTTTTCAGTTCAGGCTAGTCAAAAGGGGATCTATCCCAATGGCTCCTCATTCTTTTGTAGTAGAAGCTTTGTCAGACTAAAGAACCAGTATGTATAGAACTTTCAATATTTTATTTGTACAAGACAGTATTTTTTCGTATCACAGTATGCTTATGACATGATTATTCTTTCCTATTTTAAAATGATTAGGGTTATAGTGTGTTCTGAAAGTGATGAAAGACTTAGAGAGTTAGCTTGAGGCCACGTGTGTCCTTAAGCACCGTCTGACATCTCAAGATAGGTTCTTGGGATGTTACAAGCTTGGTATCAAAGCCTAAGGTTTGAAGAGTCCTAGGGAGTCTTATGAGCTATGTTATGTAGAGTCTTGATCATTGTTGTGTAGTGCACCACATCTATGAGCAAGAGGCTACGGGACATTTTAGGAAAACTTGTTTCCTTCTTCAAAAGTCTATCATTCCTATAATCGTTTCTCTCTGCTATTAATTTGAGATGTATTATGACAAAAAATGCCTCCTTATAGAGCTCGCAGAAACAACGAACGTACTCAACCCATTGATCCATTAGGTGAGATGGTGTCCCATGTTGAATTCCGAGTAGCTTTTCAAGTGCTAGCCTAGGAGGTTACTGCCAGTGCTCAGACCCATAATCAGGACGTAGTTCCACCTCCACAGGAAGGTAATTCAGTGGCAGCTCAGGTTTATGATTTTAAGCGGATGAATTTGCCAGAGTTTTATGGGTCAAAGACAGGTGAAGACCCATAAATATATCTTGATGAGGTGAAAACGATCACCCAAATTATGCATGTAACGAAGGAAGAAAGTGTGGATCTAGATTTCGATCTCTTAAAATATGTTGGTTATGATTGGGTGGAGATGTGGAGGAAGAATAGAGGGGAGGATGCCACTCCCATGACTTGGCAGTTATTCTAGGACACATTTTTAGATAGATTCTTTCCCCCGAGGGAAGCAAAATTAAAAGAATTTATGAACTTGAGATAGGGACCCATGACGGTTAAGGAGTATTGTCATAAGTTTAACCAGTTATCTAAGTATGCTCTCGTTATGATTGTTGATTTTAGAACTAGTATGAGTAAGTTTTTTGGTGGTTTATATTTTTATGTTGTGAAAGGGTATAGATCCGCTATGCTAAATAGAGACATAGACCTTTCAAGACTAATGATTCATGCTCAGTAAATTGAAGCGGACAAGGTAAAGGAGAGAGATAGAGTAAGGTAAAATAAGAGAGTTAGATCAGAGAAACAGGGGTATGGTCAGACTAGATTTTCTGGAGGGAATCGCCCTCAATCCCAGAACCGTTCACTTATTCCAGCATCTTTATCAGCCAGTGCTCCCGCATTCAGAATTAGGCAGGAGCAGGGTAATAGGCCTACTATGTCCAGGTCCCAAGATAGTATGAGTAATATACCTCATCCTCCCCCATGTTCAAAGTGCGGTAGGGACCATCCTACTGAGTGCTTAGTCGATCGAAGGGGTTTTTTTGGTTGTGGTAAGTTAGGCCACAGATTCAGGGATTGCCTATACACTAGACAAGGGAGTCATGATGTTGATCTCCAGAGTCAGGCTATTAGTGCTCCAGCCCATTTAGTTCATTCTAATCCTTCTCAGGGTTTCTCGTCTAGTACAGCAAGTTGTCAGCGCCAGAATTTTTTTATGCTATACCACCCCACCTGGAGCAGGAGTATTCACCAGATGTTGTTACTGGTATGCTCCATGTATTTCATTTTCATGTGTATGTGTTGATGGTCTCTGGGTCAAGTCTTTCTTATATAACTCCGTTGGTGGATGTGAATTTTGAAATCAGTGCTGAAAATATTCTTGAGCCTTTTCTATTTTGTACCCCAGTAGGTGAATCTATTGTTATTAAATAAGTGTATAAGAAGTGTCCTATCACTGTCCTTAACAGAATCATGTTTGCAGACTTGATTGAGCTAGACATAGTTGATTTTGACATTATTTTGGGTATGAATTGGTTTCACTCTTGTTATGCATCTATACATTGTTCTACCCGTGTAGTCAAGTTTTAGTTTCCTCATTTGCCAGTCTTTGAGTGGTCCAAAAACTCTGTAGCTCCTAATAGTCATTTTATAACATACATTAAAGTCAGGAAATTAATATCTAAGGGTTGTATCTATCATTTAGTTCAAGTTAAAGACACTAAGTCTGAGACTCCGACTATTCAGTACATTAGTGTTGTCAATGAGTTTCTTGATATTTTCATGAAAAATCTCCCAAGGTTACCTCCCGATAGAGAGATAGAATTAGGATTGATCTTCTTTCTGATACACAACCTATTTTTATTCCTCCATATTGGATGGTCCCCGCAGAACTTAAGGAATTGAAAGAGCAACTCAAAGATCCACTTGATTAGGGTATTATAAGGTTTAGTGTGTCTCCTTGAGGCTCACCAATTCTATTCATGTGAAAGAAATATAGTTCTTTGCGTATGTGCATTGACTATCATTAGCTCAACAAAGTCACATTTAAGAACAAGTACCCTCATTCTAGGATTGATGATTTATTTGATCAGCTGCAAGGTGGCAGTTATTTCTCAAAAATAGATTTGAGATCCCGTTATCACCAAATTAAAGTCAGAGAGTGTGATATTCCAAAGACAGCTTTTCGCACCCGTTATGGTCATTTTGAATTCCTGTTCATGTCTTTCGGGCTAACTAATGCCCCAGTAGCTTTTATGGACCTCATGAATTGGGTGTTCAGACAGTACTTTGATATGTTTGTTATTGGGTTCATAGATGGCATCCTTGTATACTCTAAAAATTAAAACGACCATGTAGATCATCTCTGAATTATCTTGAAAACCTTTAGATATCATCAGTCATTTGCCAAATTTAGCAAGTATGAATTTTGCTTAAGGTCAGTTGCCTTTCTAGGTCATATTATTTCTTTTGAAGGTATTCGAGTTGATCCTCAAAAGGTAGAAACTATGAAAAATTAACCTAGACCTATTTCCCCATCTGACATTAGGAGTTTCTTGGGTCTAGCTGGTTACTCTCATTATTTTGTTGAAGGTTTCTACTCTATTGCAGCTCCTTTGACCCAGTTAACCTAAAAGAAAGTTAAATTCTAGTGGTCAGATTCTTGTGAGAAAATTTTCCAGGAGTTTAAGACTCGAATCACTTCATCCTATGTGATGACCCTGCCTAATGGTGTAGATGATTTTGTGGTGTATTGTGATACTTCAAGAGTTTGGTTGGCTTGTGTGTTGATGCAGAAGGGTAAGGTTATAGCTTATGCCTCTCTCCAGTTGAAACCTCATGATAAGAATTACCCGGCATATGATCTTGAGCTAGCTGCAATAGTTTTTTCCTTAAAAATATGGAGACACTACTTGTACGGTGGTGATGTTGATGTCCTTACAGATCACAAGAGTTTCCAGTATGTGTTTACTTAGAGAGAGTTAAACCTACGGCAACGGAGATGGTTAGAATTGTTGAAGGACTATGATATGAGTGTGTTGTATCACCCGGGCAAGGCTAATGTAGTAACGGATGTCTTTACCAGGTCGTCCATGTGTAGCATGATGTATGTAGAGAATGAAAAAAAAGAATTGGTTTGCGAAGTGTATCATTTGGCTAGGATGGGTGCTAGATTGCTTGATTCAGCAGAGGGTAATGATTGGGTTTAAAGTAATTCCCAATCTTCTCTAGTTTCAAAAGTGAAGAAGAAGCAGGATATGGATTCATATTTGGTTGAACTGAAAGGGTCAGTTAAAGACCAAAAAGTGAGGGTTTTCTCCCAAGGAAGAGATGGTGTATTGAGGCTTCAGAATAGAATATGTATGCCTGATGTTGATGATCTGAGGCAGAGATTTATGGATAAAATGCATGAATTATGGTATTCTATTCATCCCGATGCTTCCAAGATGTACCATAATTTGCGGGGAAATTTATTGGTGGAATGGTATGAAGAGGGATGTAGCAAAGTTTATAGAGAGGTGTGCAACTTGCCAACACGAGAAGATAGAGCACCAGAGACCTGGTGGTATGATGCAAGAATTTAGCATTCCTACTTAGAAGTGGGATGTGGTGAACATGAATTTCATGACTGGTTTACCCCTCTCTCATCGTCATTATGATTCTATTTGGGTCATTGTAGACAGGTTGAATAAGTCAGCACATTTCCTGCCAGTACATACATCTGTTAACATTGAGGACTATGCTAAGTTGTACATCCGAGAGTTAGTCAGTTTGTATGGAGTTTCATTGGCTATCATCTCTGATAGAGGTACTCAATTTACTTCTCAGTTTTGGAGAGCTTTTCAGAAGGGTCTTGGCACCCAAGTTCATCTTAGCTCCACTTTTCATCCGCAGACAGATGGTCATGCTAAGAGGGCTATCCAGACTTTGGAGGATATGTTGAGGGCATGTATTCTTAATTTCAAAGGAAGCTAGGATGATAATTTTCTAATGGTTGAATTTTCTTATAACAACAGTTTTCATGCTAGCATTGGAATGGCTTAACTTGAGGATTTATATGGAAGGCAATGTAGATCATCGATAGGTTGGTTTGAAGTGGGTGAAGTTGTTGCAATTGGACCTGATGCTATGTTCAATGCTATGGAGAAAGTTAAGTTGATTTGGGAGAGGTTGTAGGCAGCCCAGATGTGAGAAGAAGAGCTCTTGACTTTGAGGTTGATGATTTGGTGTACTTGAAGATTTCACCCATGAAAGGGTTGAAAAGATTTCAAAAGAAAAGGAAGCTTAGTTCCAGATATATTGGCCTTTATAGAGTTTTGAATCGTGTTGGGAAAGCAGGTTATGAGATTGAGTTGCCCGCATCCATCAGAAACCTTAGATGTTCATGATAGTCTTTATTATGATGAAGTTCCTGTCGATATCCTAGATTATCAAGGCTGTATACTAAGGAACAAGGAAGTTCCCTTGGTTAAAGTTCTGTGGCAAAATCAATCAATAGAGGGTGACACTTGGGAAGCAGAAGTAGATATGCGAGTTAAGTATCCTCACCGCTTCTCCGCGAGTTTAAATCAAGCTGAAGGTATCATTCTTCCTTAATTCAGTTTCCTTCTAATCTAGTGTATTTAGATATATAAATATCCATTCTTTGATTCGTGCATTCTATGGAGTACTAGAAAATCTAGAGTGAAGTAAGTCGGTTAAGAAAATTGTTCCCATAAAGTATTTCCTGTTCCTCTTTGATCATGATCCTAACTAGCAACATTCAAGGATGAATGTTTCCATGGGGGAGATATTGTAATACCCTGATCGTTCCATAAGCCTGAATCCATCTTTTGATGTGAATATGAACGACTTCTAAGGTGAATAATTTTTTAACGGTGTTGTATTTATCTAATATCTACTTTCTATCATGTGGATATTTGAATAAGCTTTTCGTCGATACCAAATTCACCTAAATCTGACCCTCGAGTGAAGAGTTAGAGACATTTTAGAGAGACAGTGTGCCACCTAGCACTTTAGCACATCGCGGAGCCATCCAAACTGGCAATTGTCATTTTCCAATGAGCCTCCATGATATTGGAACGTCACGCCAAGGCTCTTTATTAGGATTGTCTAATTCTAGTGCACAACCGTGATTCCACTACATTGCGGTTCCCGTCTAGGTCACGACCAAGGTGACAATGTGATTTCACCGCGTCGCACCATTTAGCAGTTTCCCAATTGTCACAATCCAGTGAAGGTCCGCGATCATGGCACATCGCGCCAAGGCTAAACTCGGGCTCCAGTTCTAGAATTTTCTCAAGGTTATTTTAGCCATTTTCACCCATTTTCACCTCTATATATATATATATATATCCAAGTAGAGAAGAGCAATTCAATTTCTCTCCAATCTCTTCCAAGAAATATCTAGAGGTAGGGGTTTTCTCCTCCAATTCCAAATCCAAATCTTCTTAAAGAAAATTCAAGAATATTCTGTATATTTCATTAAGTTGTTCAAGAATCAAGTTCTCTAAGTCAATGGAATCAAGAAACTTAGCTCAAAAGTATGAAAGAGAGTTTCCAATCAAATATTTTCATCTTAAAATTATAATCCAATGTATTTGGGTCTTGAACAAGAATATCCTTTCATTCTTGTACTCAAAGAATTGATTTTTACTATTGGAATTTCTTGATCCTTGAAAGTGGGTTTACACCCAAATTTCTTTATTTTTGATTTATGAGATTTAAGTTGATTTAGTTTGATATTTATGATTATTTTACCATCATATTTCTTAAATTGACAATTTATTCCATGAATTGTATTTTGTTATTATGTATTGATGATTTCTAAGTGATTTAAGATAAGTGTCATCAGTTATGCTTTTCCATGAGAAGGTTGAGTATTGAATATATATCAATATTGGGCTTGAGGGTCAAGAATGAGTCCTACGATGTTTTCTTGAAGCTTTTGATACTTGATATGATTAATAATCAAGTGTACTTGATGTTGAGAAAGACTGTTTGAGTTTGAGTCGAGTTAGGAATCCATAAGTTGTATATTATTTACAGATGAGATATATTTATGATTTGGTCTTCATGATAGACCCTTGAGTTAATTAATATGGATTTCCTAATACTGTCTTAGCTGAGTCTGGGAGGAGTATTTAGCATCGAGTGGGAAGTATAGGTTTAGCGCATCCTACTTCCCAAAAAACTATATACCACCATAGGATTGAGATTTGAGGGCCAAAGAGCCGAATTTGTGATCACAGAAATGAGTTTGAGGTTATACTCCCTGGAAAGAGTATAACGCTCCCGCCAATGTGGGGTTCTTTCCTTAGGAGGGTAAAACTTTGAAATCCATGAAGATCATATGATTTATGTTGGTTATAAGAAACTCCCAAGTCCATAATAGTCTAAGTTTCTTGAGTTACCGAGTCACTCTAAGTCATGAGTTAAATAGTTTGAGTTGAGTCCCTTGATTTATGAGATTTTTGAAGCATGTGTTATTATTGATGATTTATGGAAATTATGTTTGAGGAAATTCAAGCAAAGAGAGTCAATATTGTCAGCATGCATGACTTTATTTTACATTTTTGATATTGTTTAAACGTGTTGCATACACCCCCACATACTCAGTACAATCTAAAGTACTGATTCTCATACTCTTCTATGTTCTACATTTTCTCGTGATATAGGTTCAGGTGCTCAGTCTCAGCAACAACATTGATCTTTGAGTACATCCATCTACATTCTTACAGTTGGTGAGTCCTCATGGTTCGAGGACCTATGTTCCTGATTTTTGGCTTGATAGTAGATGGTTATTTCTTTTTCAGTTCAGTCGAGTCAAAAGGGGATCTGTCCCAATGGCTCCTCAATCTTTTGTACTAGAGCTTTGTCAGACTAGAGTACCAGTATGTACAGGACTTTCAGTGTTTTGTTTGTACAGTAAAATATTTCTTCGTATCACATATGCTCATGACATGATTATTCTTC
The DNA here is from genome assembly GCA_030864225.1 of Capsicum baccatum var. pendulum. Classification (NCBI taxonomy): domain Eukaryota; kingdom Viridiplantae; phylum Streptophyta; class Magnoliopsida; order Solanales; family Solanaceae; genus Capsicum; species Capsicum baccatum. The sequence continues at coordinate 6,832,272 of CM061558.1, forward strand.
GCTATTTTAAAATGGTTAGGGTTATAGTGTGTTCTAAAAGTGATGACATACTAAGAGGGTTAACTTGACTCGACGTGTGGCCTTAAGAACCGTGTGACGTCTTAGGATAGGTTCTTGGGGTGTTACATATTTAGAGTTAAAAGCCTTAAATGTTCTAGCATATGCTCACACATCAAAACAATTGCTTGTCCTCAAGCAACCAAAACATAACTAAGAGAATACAATATACAATTCGGCAGTCAATTTTCTATATCATCCCAACACAACTTCACCTTTTCCCAGGTCAATCAATTCAAAATCAACTGTGTATACTATTGAAAAACAACAATTCAACGCGTAAGAGTCAAGATATGGCATAAATTAAGAAATAGCAACCATGCGTGTACCAAGATCACACTATCCGAATAAGTTAGCAACTAGCAACATAACCTGTGTTCCCTCATAGCAAAGAAATCCATTTTTCACTCATCTCGGAAATCACATATATACACTTAGAGATAATCACGAGACTCACTCTAAAAATGAAGTTCCACTCAATGTACATCAAATTCCATATGCTTTCCCTTATAGTCTGTACCAAGGTTTTCAGACTGGTCAGCTTGGTTCACTATAGGTCTTTTCTTGGCTTGTAATGTAGGCTTGGGGCTGGTATGATATTCAAGGGTATTTAAAGCTACTATGCCTCCTTGACACTACGCTAAACTCTTTGGGTTACACTTATTAACCTTTTTCTCTTCCTCTCTTTTATTGATCACACATTCTCAAGGTGGGTGCTATCTTTTCAAAAATCAAATTATCTTTTTCTAATATTTTTTACAACTTTTTCTTTTCTTATTCTTTTTTCACCACACCCGGCTTTTTATTCCGTTTATTATTCTACATCTCTTCATACTTATTTTGCATCATGCACCCATATGATAGCCACCCTCAACTTAGGCTATTTGCCTAAGTCAAGGTGCACACTGTCCAAGGAGGACTAGGGCTAAAATAGGTTCATTGTGAAACCAATAGGAAGGTGATAGGTGTCATGAAAGAAATAGGATATTCAGGCTCAAAATAGGGATCAAGGGATATTATGTATACAAGGAAGGTCATTTAGGATAAAAGTGGGATAATATCAAAATGGCCTATAATCCTCTCCTAACCCCTATCCTATAACTAAGGCAAGACTAACCGGACAATTTCTGGATTCACACACAATGGGAACTGAGAAAGACCTCACACACACATAGCACACAAATATATCGCACATCACTACTTAGCTGATTCATGTAATTATTTAGCACTGATTACCAAGTTGTCAGAACTAATGCCATCAAAAGATGCACTGTGGTCACAATTAGATGCAGTTCACACAGTATTAAAAATAGACACTTAGAGAGGTACTAAAAAATCACAAAACATATTAAATACCTCATTACTTGTATTTCTCCTAGTGAACCACAACACATCACAAAACAAAATAAAATACGCCTAAACATACTGGCACTACTAGGAATATGACTCTGGGGAAAAGAGGCACGACAACAAAAGCCCACGGAGGACATTAATACCCATAAGTAGCCCCACCCTCAACTTAAAATCATACAATGTCCCCAATGCATCAAACCAAAAAAAATAGAGTTATAAACATACCTATGGCACCACGGGTGCAAAGAGATGATGTCAATCACATAATACGAATACAAACAACAAAATACCTTAGATTGCCTCCCAAGAAGCGCCAAATTTAGTGTCGCGGCATGACTCGGTTATTTTGACTACTCAGACTTCATCAAAATATCTTATTGATAATTATTTATGTCTCCACTTGGACGATTCAAAACGTCGACCCAACTTTTGATCAATACATCTTTGAGGAGCATTGGGAAAATGTACGGATACAATGACACTTTCTTTATCTCGCTACTTTGATGACTTGAATCTCTTACCCAACTTTATATCAAATATTTGGATAGGCTCATTGGGTATTAATGAGATTATCAATAATCCACTTGATGCATATTGAATTTTTCCTTTACTAACCTTCAAGTGGGTGGTTTCATTTTGCTCTTTTTGAATGCCAAACTCCAAAATATAAGGATTATGTTCCTCATCCTCAAAATACCTCAGTTTCTTTGCTAGGTGAACTTCCACCTCATCCACCAAGCACAATGTTGTAAAATAGTTCGAATGATGTCTTCTCCTTAGTTTTGGAGTTGTATCATTCTGGGCATCCTGACCCCAAATTGGGCTAGAGTCTTTAGAAGAATTTTCTTGGTTTCTTCTTTTGCCTTTAGCACCATTTTCTCAATCTTGGCATCATCCCTCATGGTTGGTTCGGTTGGTTGGAAAATCATTGAGGGTTTCTCACTATCAAGTACAACATCGATATAGGATTCTTGTTCCTCACCTTTACACTCGTCCATTATGTTAGATAATTCCATAAACAAGATATTATTTAAACATAATATGGAAAAGTGCTTTGAATACGTGACCTCTATATCCGTATCCTCTATCATTATTATTTCCTCATTATTTTCCCTTATGTCTTGATGTATATCATGTATGATATCATTTATTATGTCCACATAATCCAACACTAGTTGTAGCATAGCTTTAATGCCACTTTTTCTGATGCTTTGTTCTTTCGGTTCTTTACCATAAGACCTATCAAAATCACAAGAAGAACTAGAATTTGGGTTAGCATACCGGGGGGAGGGGGCATTTGGGCAATCCTTCCAATGTCCATCTTGACCACTACATAAAAAACAATCATACTCCTTGTAGGATGGAGATGGTACGCACATCTCTCTCCGAGGAGAATATCTACAATCTTGCCAAAAGTGAGGTCTATCACATTATGGACATGGATCATCAAAATCTGATTTCCACCCACCAAAATTTGTTCATTCCAAGATGCCATAGTAATAAGTAAACTAAAATAAAAATCTACCTAACACCAGAAATAAAAGAAAACTAAAAACAAATATTTACAAGTTTAAATTCAAGCAAGTAGGCTAAAATTCCAAACCAACTTAATATGCCAAATTGTTCGCCGGCAATGGCGCCATTTCTTATAACACTCAACTTACCCGTCAATTTAGTGTAAGGCGGTCGTCATTAATATATTTACCCAACTTTGAAGTCGGGGTCGAATCCATAGGGAATAATGTGACTGGCGATTAAACTAGTTCGAAACAAAAGTTACAAATTAAATTCAAACAAATGATACAAAAAGATAAAATGGGGGGTTTTTGATGATCAACAAATAATTGTAGATTACTTTAGTTCAAGTGTTTGTAAATCAAGAGTTTAGGAAATAACAAGAATTATGTCCACTAGGGCTTCTGGTACATGATATATGCTAAAAGTGGTTGAAGATTCTCATGGTAGGTATACTAACAAGCTATCTTTTTCAATGTTATGCTTAAATGCCTCTCAACCTAGTTAAGCATTTAATTCCCTAATCCTCTCGAACTTAGGGAATTTCTATTTACTGCCCTGATTTTACCTCAGTTTAACCAACCTTGTTACAACGTTGATTATTAAATGAAGCATTTCTGAGTCCCTATTGATGATTCACTTCCTACTATATTTTATTTCTTTCTCAAGAAAATCAAAGCAGGTGTATCTACTATTTACAACTAATAGACGTTAATTCAAACTTCAGAATTATCAAGAAATCCTACTACCTTTTGAATCTTGAATACTTAGCACCTCATCAAGACCTAACCCTAGATCCCATAACTCAGGATAATGGAGTTTAGCCACTCATGATGAAACAAACGAAACACATAATTGAATTTATGATTTGAAAGATAAACTTACAGAGATAAATAATAACTAGTGAATCGTAGATTAGATCACAAAGGAAAAATCCCAAAATACTGATAATAATCTCTCAAAAATAGTTGTGTTGTTAAAGTCAAGAAGTAAAGACATAAAATATCAAAATATGCTCTCCAAAGTTCAAGGTGTCAACCTTGTGCAGAATAATAATAATAGTAATGTCTAGAAAACCCTAAAACAAAGATTTAAATACTTTACCATAGATAAGGAAACAAATTATTAAAAAATTAGAAATCCTTCCAATTGGCAGATGACATTTGTGATAGCTTATCAGGAAGCTGACGTTATCACAAATTTTGTCAGCTTCTTCTTCAGTTTTGGCTTTTCCTTCTTAAGGCTGATGACAAACTTGATAACCTACCAGCTACGTGACGACCTATCACAAAATGTCATCAAGGCTTTGCTTCAGTTCTCCTTGGTTGCCTTAGGCTGACAACATTCTTTATAACTTATCAGATCCTTGACGGCTTATCACAAAATGTCATCACAACTTCCATGTTAGGCCAATTCTTTTTCTACTGATGACGACTAACCTAATAGCTTATCATAGGGATGACGACTTATCACAAATATCGTCAACCACCCTTTTCTTCAGATTTCTTCAGATTTCAACATCTTTGTTTCCATTCTTGTTGGTTCTCCAGCATATCATCTTAAACTACAAAATGAAACATAAAATAATAACAAAATAACTAAAGTTGCTAAAGAACTTGTAATTATTTAGAGTTAAAAGCCTCAAATGTGTTAGCATATGCTCACACATCACCCTATCATGGTCATAACTTTTTGCTCGAGTATCAGATTAAGGAAAAATTGGTAACATTGGAAAGATAATTCAATTATCAATAATTTGGTGGGTATTGTAATGCTAAATTACACATATGCAAGAAGTTATACACATTCAAATATGATCCTTGTAGAATCAAATACCAAGATTTGGCCAAATCAATGGCTCTTAGCTCAACTTTTCTCTAAGTGATTCCTATGAATATTTTTAACCTCATAATCACTTTTTACACATGGATAATAATCATAAAACATGTATTTAAATATAAATCATAGGATTAGAGTTTACACACGTAGTAACAACAATTTATTTTTGTGATACCTCGAGTTCTTCCATTAAATATTTTTCTCCCAAATGTGTCAATTCGTTAAAGCCTTTTCATATTTCCAAGAGTCTGTTAAGATCTCGAATAAAAATATGTTGAATTTTGTTCTTTATCGTGATTAATAATTTTTCCATAAGGAATTTTTAGATATGTGACCCGTCATTGCGTAGAGCATCTAATAAGCTTTCCAATGATATATGGATTATCCAAAATGTACACTCAAGCGATGAGTTATGATCATTCCGATCTAACCATGAATAGTGGTGAATAGTAAATATAGAGGAAAAAAATGCTGAGGCCAGGCAAATTTTTGGCTCAACTTCAAACGATCATAACTCCTCGTACATAATAATCTTGGTGAGATACTATATATCAAAAGAAATCTCTGAGAGTCCTCTTTCCAATGAAAGTGGGTTCATCCAATTTGTCCACTACAGCAAAAGGTTATGGTCAATCTACTCAAGCCTATCAAAATAGTCCACCAAAGGACAAATTTGACATTATTTGATTTTTAAGGGTATTTTGGTCATTCGTACTCCAATCTATCCGGATAATCCATGGATTTAAGTTCATTCATATTATTCAATAGCTTATTTTTATCCAAAATTTCCTAATCCTTAAAACCCAACCCTACTACGGCAAATTTCATCCTTCCTTGTATTTTGATTGAACCGTAGAAATTTCAAATTGATTTACAGTTCGAGTTGATCGTGTTAAGGGCTTTGAGAAACACCCATTATTTTCGTGAATAAAGCTCTGGATTCGAAAGTTCATATTCATCTTCCATTTATAGGTATGTGGGGCCTTGAACAAGAATAATTCTTCCATTCTTGTTCCCGTATCTTTAATTTTTACTATGGATTATTATGAGTTTGGCAAATGAATTTGTTTTCAAGATATTCTACCATGAGATTTTGATTATGTATATATGTAAATTGTTCAAGCTTGCCAATTATGATTATTGAATGGATTCATATGGTTTTGTAAGCTGAATTATGTCTAAATAATTCGATTATGAACTTATAAAGATTTGAATTGTAAGTTTTGAATCACATGAGTATTTGACTATTTTCGTTCTATGAATTGAGATTTAATATTGGGATTCTTGGTGTTTCTATCAAGAATTGATATATTTTGAACATGTATCCACGTTTTAAGTTTAAGAATGAATTATTGATATTTCCAAGTATTTTTGAGCCATGTGTCAAATTTTGAGCTTCCTTACAACAATTTGAGTTATTGGTTATATTGATATCGAAGTTGCAATAGTCTTGGTATTTTCTGGAAGGTTTTGATAAGTTAAATTATTGAAAATATTACGTATTGAGTCTTTATATCCTTGTCCAAATGTCGAATCAATTATGGTTCAATGCATTGATACCTAGTTGATGTTGAGGAAGATCAAAATATTTTGAGCTAAAATGTATTGAGTTAGGAATCCACAAACTGATATGATTTGATAAATGAGAAAGACATTTGATTTGGTCTTTATTATAGACCCTTGTGATATTGTGGTGGATTTTCTAATATGTTCTGAGATTGTCGAGGAGTAATACGTAGCACTAAGAGGGAAATTTTGTATTTCCCCAAACCTATGTGCCACCGTAGGGTTGTTTGATGATGATATTATTGGCCGGAGAGTCCGATTATGATTATTGCAGTTTTAAGGTCGTACTCCCTAGAAAAGAGTATGACTCTCCCGCCAATGGGGGTTTCAAACATTGGTATTCCATGTAGCTCATGTGGGGTTGTCGTTTATAGGAAACTCTCGTGTCCATAAGATTAAGTTTCCTGAATTACCGAGTCACTTCGAGATTTGAGTCAAAGAGTTGAGATGTTTATGATGTTTTATGGTTATTTATGATGATTTATAATTACCTATGATGTTTTTTGATGATATGATAATTTATGATGATTTAGGATGATTTATCATAATTTATGATTTATAATGATTTGCATGGATTACAATATTTTAGCATATGAACTGTTTATTATGAAATTATGAAAAGCATGATTTGATATAACTTAAGCCAAGTGAGTCATCATTGTCCGTGTGCATGTTTTCATGAAATTAATAATACTATTTATATGGTTGCATGCCCCCAACATACTCAGTACATTTCAAAGTGGTGACCCACATATTTCCATGGGCTATATTCTTACCAAAATGTAGGTATAAGTTGTAGCGTACATATCATGTTCAATTGGGTCGCAGCTCTCAATCGGCAGGTGATTAGTCCTTTTGATTCAGGGATTTGAGTTGTTCATATTTGAGGTTTATTATATTTTTTGTATTCATTTGTATTGTGTAGGGATAGTTGGGAGTCATGACCCGGCTATCATTGGTCAATGCTAGTAGAGGCTTCATAGACAGTCAGTAGTAGTAAGTGTATTTAGTTTCAGATTTGTATATATATGAGCAAAATTATGACCGTGTAAATTTTCTTTCAAGTTGGTCAGACTAAGTTATGGGTTGTTTCCGCATTATTCCTTTTATTTTATGTATTTTATTCAGTTTCTTTAGGTTATGCCAGATGAAGGTTTATCTTGGGGTCACTTGTGACCTTAAGCATCGTGTGATGTCTTGGGATCTGATTTTAGGGTGTTACAATCTTGGTATCAGAGCACAGAGTTCACATGTCCTAGCGTGTCTATTAAGTCGTGTCTAGTAGAGTCTTACAGACCGATACGGAGACGTCTGTACTTTTGTTCGAGAGGCTACAAGGCATTTAGGAAAATATTCCCTGTCTTTCAAGTCGTAGATCGAGTTGTAGAAAGGTTCCTTAAGAAATTCATACGGGTTCATATCTTGAATAAATTGAGCAATTTTGCCTTGTTCTAAAATACTGGATATAGTCAAGCGTAAATCCTTATAGATGGTGCTTTCTTAGATAATCTCCTCAGATATTACGGGCTTATAAGTGAGCTAGAAAAAAAATGATTTCATTAGTGCTCTTGAGTTTTGAAAAATTATGGTGTCATATATACGTTCTTGAAGGTTGTGCATTAAGCCTATGTTGAAGTATTTTTGTATTTCTCCCTAGAATTCATGATGTGATTTCGTATTTTCCTATTCCGTGTAATAATGTTGAGACAGGGTGATTAACTAGTTCCAATTTCCTCTCTTGATTATATTCTTGGGCTTACTAGCAAAGGCTCCATAGCTTTCAAGATGTACCATCATCCCTCTTGAATCGTTTAGTTGATGTAAAGTGAGACACATATTCTTGGATCCTTGATTATGGTGTACCAGGCTTTTATTTCTTGAAAATATTTTCTGATCATCTTTTGATGAAAACTTGAAGTCTAGTGAAGCTGTTTGGGGCTTATTTTAATTCACTAGTATAATTTTTTTGATATTTATTTCCTTTTTCAAAATACAAAACCAAAGTCTAGTGAAGTCATGAGAGGCCAGTTTTGATTCACTAGTAGTTGGCTGTTTACTCTGTTATTCTTGAATTGATTGGAACCCGGGGGGTGGAAACGTGGTGGAAGACGATGTTAATAAATTACTATGGCATAGGCTATGGAATTATGGATGATTTTTATCGTTATAAGGTTTTGGTGGACTAGTATGTTTTGGGTGTTTGATAGATGGAAATGGTTGTTGAGATTGTTGTTAATCGTAGTCAGAGTGAGTTGTTAAGTTTGTATAGCGGGTGGCGAGAAAAATGAATTTAATGATTGAATTTCTATGACGTTAGTGAGAAGTAGGATATTTAGTAGGTTTGAACCATATGTACGGAAGCTTAAGTCAATTTATTTGTGATCAAGTGTGATATTGTGTGTTGAGGTAGTAGTATGCTCAAGGTGTTATGGGGATTTGACTTAAGTTATTAAATTATAAGCGATTAGTGTTATCCTTGATCGGGTAAGTCTAAATGATGATATGTGGTATATGATGTAATTGTGAGTTAACTTGGGCATTAGAGGTTGACGAGGGTGTTAGTTTGAGATGTGATGTTAGTAAAGCACGAAGAAGTTAGTATTGTTTAGCGAAGGTTTGATGTATCCATGGTAAGTGCTAGAATCTAAGCTGCGGAGTGCATGAATTATTGTATGATAACTTTTGAAGTTGTCTAAGTTAGTGGGTATTTGAGATTTATGTTAAGATTGGGTTTTACGCTCCCAGGTGTAGTTATACGGGTTAAGTTATGGATCCTATGTATGGGTATATCCGGGGACCCTGGAGTAAAGAGAATGACATGGACTAGACTTTGTATGGTGATTCGTTGACTCGGAGTGTTGGCTTAAGTCTAAGGGGGACATAGTAGAAAAAAATGAAAAAAATTAACTAAGTTAAGATTGCGGGATCAGGTAGGTGTATCGATGGGTTATAAGTTGGTGGTGAGAAGTAATGGTGTTGATCCTATTTTACCCCATCCTTTTCAATGACTTCGATATTTTCTCATACCTTATGTTTCATTCTCCCGATCATAATACATGTTCATGCATATCATGGGAAATCATGTATTCTCCTAACTATCAAAATATGGAGTCCCAATTTTTCTAACGGGCGAAATCGACATTTCATAAGCTATAAACTCTAAATTCAAGTTGCGCTGTTCATAATGCATGTGCTTAAGTTTTATTGTATGTTCAAGTTCAGTCCACCGGTTACACCCTTAGCGACCAATAAGATTCAATTTATGTCCTAGGTGTCCTTAATCTTTAATCTTGATTCTGGTTGAATTCATGCATTTTATGCCCTAGTTCTCTAGCCTCAATAACCGCAGCAAGTAATACAGAATATCCTTTCATATTCTACCCTTTCATGACATTCTATTTGTCGAGGGAGTGTAGAGTAAGCTTGAGGATAGGCTTTTAATGGATGTCATGGTTATTTGAAGCATTTCGTGCTGTGTTTGTGAAAGTGGTTGTGTGATGGTTTATCTAGGCTTGTAGGTGGGGAATTGTTAAAGTGAATTCTTGTGCATGGCTTAGTTAATTGGAAAAGTTAGTGAGTGTTTTCTTAAGAATAGTGCCCGGAAGTTGTCTTAATAAAGGATTGTAGAATTTGAAAAAGGTGTTTTATGGGTGTTGATTAGGAGTGTATACGTAATTATAAAGATAAGCTTGAACATCATGTGTGTATATGGGGACGGAGATTAAAATTTATATTATCGATAAGTTTTGGTGTCTATGTTGATTTAGAAATCTATGCTAAAAGCTCTTGTAAATTGATCTTGCATAGCACTCATGTATTTTGAATATATCTCCTGTTTGAGGATATTAGTTGCAAGCCTTGGCCTTCCTATAAGTTGAATTGCGTAAATGCCTATAAATAGTTCCCCAAGCTTCAAGACTTGTTGATATGAATATGATGTTTGAAAATGGTGAGTATTAAGTTGATTAAAGTTGATTGAGTGGTAATAAGAATTATCTGTGAGATAAGGAATTGTAACAATGTGGATGTGTGTAAATTTATAATTTAGAATGGTCCTACGTTATAGTGTTAGGTGGAGGAATCGGTGACTCTAAATTAAGCTTGAAAATGAGGAGAGAGAGTTTGGCTTAGTTAGATTTGAATAGCCAAGATTGCAAATGCCTTGTGAGAATTATGAATTGAATCAAGTAAGTATGGTATTTGGGAAAAATAGTATTGCGGAGAGAGGGTGTGCAAAGCGTATTCATAAGCTTGAAAGTAAGGAGTTGTACTGCGTGGGGTCTAGTACTTTTATTTTGATATAATACTGATCAACCTACGCTTCGAACTTAACATTGGGGTCGAGTTATAAATCCTTATTTCAACATAAATATATATATATATTGTTCGGACCATATCCCAAACCCAATTGCTTCATACCTTGGAAAGATTTTGAATCATGTACTAATTGAATAAGAGCATGTCTTGATTCGGTCCATGCACCTAGAAATTCAACTTGATATTTATTCTGACGGATTCATATATTTCTTTCATCTTCCGATGTGGTCCAATCTCACTACTTGAAGTTTCCTAAGCATAACAATTTCAAGAATGATTTATTTGCGTCGAAGCGAGTTACCAAATTCTATTTAGCCTTTGCTTTTGTTTTCAACCCAATTAGTAAGCCATAGGTCGATCATAAAGTGTCCCGTTTATCAATTAGTATTATTTGGGGAGAACCGATCCCAAGAGGCAGATATTGTGATATCCTGAGTTTTTATATCCTAGATCTTTCATCTATTTCTTTGTGAATGCGGATTTAAATTGAAGTTAATAATTTTTCCTTCATCCAACTCTTTTAGTAATAGACTCAACTATGTCGTTGTGATTATCAAGAGCTTATGCATCGGAAAGTAATCCAAAGCTTAGAAAAATATAAACTTGTTCATCAAGCTATTTTAGTTGTGTATCCTCCATTTTCCTTGTCTTCCTAACCCAACGAGCGACATTCAGGTACGAATGTTTCCAGGGGGGAGATGATGTGATACCCTGAGTTTTCCCATTAAATATTTCTCTCCCAAACATGTCGAGTCGTTAAATCCTTTTTATCTTTCCAAGAGTCTGTTAAGATCTCGGACGAAAATATGTTGAATTCTATTCTTTATCGTGATTAGTAATTTTTATGTGTGGAATTTCTAGATATGCAGCCCGTCATCGTGTAGAGCATCGAATAAGCTTTCCAAATATATGTGGATCATCCAAAACGAACACTCGAGTGATGAGTTATGATCATTCCGATCTAACCATGAATACTGGTGAACAGTAAATGTGTAGGAAAAAAATACTGAGGCCAATTGAATTTTAAGGTCAACTTCAAATGATCATAACTCCTTGTACATAATGATCTGGGTGAGATACTATATATCAAAAGAAATCTCTGAGAGTCCTATTTCTAATGAAATTGGTTTCATCCAATTTGTCCATCGGAGAAAAGAGTTATGGTCGATCTACTTCAGCCTATCAAAACAGTGCACCAAAGGACAGAATTGACATTATTTGATTTTTAAGGTTATTTTGGTCATTCCCACTCCAATCCATATGGGTAAACCATGGATTTAAGTCCATTAAGAGCATTCAATAGCTTATTTTTCTCCAAATTTACTAAGGCTCAAACCCCAACCCTACTATTCCAAATTTCATCATTCCATGTCTCTTGATTGAACCGTAGAAATTTTAAATTGATTTGAGATTCGAGTTGATCATGTTAAGGGCTTCGAGAAGCACCCTTTATTGTCATGAATAATGTTCCGGATTCAAAAGTTCATATTCATCTTCCATTTTTAGGTACGTGGGGCCTTGAACAAGAATAATTCTTTCGTTCTTGTGCCCGTATCTTTAATTTTTACTACGGATTATTATGCGTTTGGCAAATGAATTTATTTCCAAGATATCCTACCATGAGATTTTGATTATGTATATATGTAAATTGTTCAAGCTTGCCAATTATGATTATTTAATGGATTCATATGGTTTTGTAAGTTGAATTATGTCTAAATAATTCAATTATGAACTTATAAAGATTTGAATTGTAAGTTTTGAATCACATAAGTATTTGACTATTTACGTTCTATGAATTGAGATTTAATATTGGGATTCTTGGTGTTTCTATCAAGAATCGATATATTTTGAACATGTATCCACGTTTTAAGTTCAAGAATGAATTATTGGTATTTTCAAGTGTTTTCGAGCCATGTGTCAAATTTTGAGCTTCATTATGACGATTTGAGTTATTGGCTATATTGATATCGAAGTTGCAATGAGTCTTGGTATTTTTCAGATGGTTTTGATAAGTTAGTTAAATTATTGAAAATATTGCATATTGAGGCTTCATATCCTTGTCCAAATGTCTAGTCAGTTATGGTTCATTGCATTGATACCTTGTTGATGTTGAGGCAGATTAAAATGTTTTGAGCTAAAATGTGTTGCGTTAGGAATCCACAAATTGATATGATTTGATAAATGAGAAAGAGATATGATTTGGTCTTTATGATAGAACCTTGTGATGTTGTGGTGGATTTCTTAATGCGTTCTGATCTTGTCGGGGAGTAGTACTTATCACCGAGAGGGAAATTTGGTATTTCTCCAAACCTATGTGCTGCAGTAGGGTTGTTTGATGATGATACTATTGCCTAGAGATCCCAATTATGATTATTGCAGTTTTAAGGTCGTACTCCCTGGCAAAGAGTATGACGCTCCTGCCAAAGGGGATTTCAAACGTTGGTATTCCATGTAGCTCACGTGGGGTTGTCGGTTATAGAAAACTCCCATGTCCATAAGATTATAGGTCGATCATACAGTGTCCCGTTTATCAATTAGTATTATTTGGGGAGAACCGATCCCATGAGTCAGATATTGTGATATCCTGAGTTTTTATATCCTAGATCTTTCATCTATTTCTTTGTGAATGCGGATTTAAATTGAAGTTAATAATTTTTCCTTCATCCAACTCTTTTAGTAATAGACTCAACTATGTCGTTGTGATTATCAAGAGCTTATGCGTCGGAAAGTAATCCAAAGCTTAGAAAAATATAAACTTGTTCATCAAGCTATTTTAGTTGCGTATCCTCCATTTTCCTTGTCTTCCTAACCCAACGAGCGACATTCAGGTACGAATGTTTCCAGGGGGGAGATGATGTGATACCCCGAGTTTTCCCATTAAATATTTCGCTCCCAAACATGTCGAGTCGTTAAATCCTTTTTATCTTTCCAAGAGTCTGTTAAGATCTCGGACGAAAATATGTTGAATTCTATTCTTTATCGTGATTAATAATTTTTATGTGTGGAATTTCTAGATATGCAACCCGTCATCGTGTAGAGCATCGAATAAGCTTTCCAAATATATGTGGATCATCCAAAACGAACACTCGAGTGATGAGTTATGATCATTCCGATCTAACCATGAATACTGGTGAACAGTAAATGTGTAGGAAAAAAATACTGAGGCCAATTGAATTTTAAGGTCAACTTCAAATGATCATAACTCCTTGTACATAATGATCTGGGTGAGATACTATATATCAAAAGAAATCTCTGAGAGTCCTATTTCTAATGAAATTGGTTTCATCCAATTTTTCCATCGGAGAAAAGAGTTATGGTCGATCTACTTCAGCCTATCAAAACAGTGCACCAAAGGACAGATTTGACATTATTTGATTTTTAAGGTTATTTTGGTCATTCACACTCCAATCCATATGGGTAAACCATGGATTTAAGTCCATTAAGAGCATTCAATAGCTTATTTTTCTCCAAATTTACTAAGGCTCAAACCCCAACCCTACTATTCCAAATTTCATCATTCCATGTCTCTTGATTGAACCGTAGAAATTTTAAATTGATTTTAGATTCGAGTTGATCATGTTAAGGGCTTCGATAAGCACCCTTTATTGTCATGAATAATGTTCCGGATTCAAAAGTTCATATTCATCTTCCATTTTTAGGTACGTGGGGCCTTGAACAAGAATAATTCTTTCGTTCTTGTGCCCGTATCTTTAATTTTTACTACGGATTATTATGTGTTTGGCAAATGAATTTATTTCCAAGATATCCTACCATGAGATTTTGATTATGTATATATGTAAATTGTTCAAGCTTGCCAATTATGATTATTTAATGGATTCATATGGTTTTGTAAGTTGAATTATGTCTAAATAATTCAATTATGAACTTATAAAGATTTGAATTGTAAGTTTTGAATCACATAAGTATTTGACTATTTTCGTTCTATGAATTGAGATTTAATATTGGGATTCTTGGTGTTTCTATCAAGAATCGATATATTTTGAACATGTATCCACGTTTTAAGTTCAAGAATGAATTATTGGTATTTTCAAGTGTTTTCGAGCCATGTGTCAAATTTTGAGCTTCATTATGACGATTTGAGTTATTGGCTATATTGATATCGAAGTTGCAATGAGTCTTGGTATTTTTCAGATGGTTTTGATAAGTTAGTTAAATTATTGAAAATATTGCATATTGAGGCTTCATATCCTTGTCCAAATGTCTAGTCAGTTATGGTTCATTGCATTGATACCTTGTTGATGTTGAGGCAGATTAAAATGTTTTGAGCTAAAATGTGTTGCGTTAGGAATCCACAAATTGATATGATTTGATAAATGAGAAAGAGATATGATTTGGTCTTTATGATAGAACCTTGTGATGTTGTGGTGGATTTCTTAATGCGTTCTGATCTTGTCGGGGAGTAGTACTTATCACCGAGAGGGAAATTTGGTATTTCTCCAAACCTATGTGCTGCAGTAGGGTTGTTTGATGATGATACTATTGCCTAGAGATCCCAATTATGATTATTGCAGTTTTAAGGTCGTACTCCCTGGCAAAGAGTATGACGCTCCTGCCAAAGGGGATTTCAAACGTTGGTATTCCATGTAGCTCACGTGGGGTTGTCGGTTATAGAAAACTCCCATGTCCATAAGATTATAGGTCGATCATACAGTGTCCCGTTTATCAATTAGTATTATTTGGGGAGAACCGATCCCATGAGTCAGATATTGTGATATCCTGAGTTTTTATATCCTAGATCTTTCATCTATTTCTTTGTGAATGCGGATTTAAATTGAAGTTAATAATTTTTCCTTCATCCAACTCTTTTAGTAATAGACTCAACTATGTCGTTGTGATTATCAAGAGCTTATGCGTCGGAAAGTAATCCAAAGCTTAGAAAAATATAAACTTGTTCATCAAGCTATTTTAGTTGCGTATCCTCCATTTTCCTTGTCTTCCTAACCCAACGAGCGACATTCAGGTACGAATGTTTCCAGGGGGGAGATGATGTGATACCCCGAGTTTTCCCATTAAATATTTCGCTCCCAAACATGTCGAGTCGTTAAATCCTTTTTATCTTTCCAAGAGTCTGTTAAGATCTCGGACGAAAATATGTTGAATTCTATTCTTTATCGTGATTAATAATTTTTATGTGTGGAATTTCTAGATATGCAACCCGTCATCGTGTAGAGCATCGAATAAGCTTTCCAAATATATGTGGATCATCCAAAACGAACACTCGAGTGATGAGTTATGATCATTCCGATCTAACCATGAATACTGGTGAACAGTAAATGTGTAGGAAAAAAATACTGAGGCCAATTGAATTTTAAGGTCAACTTCAAATGATCATAACTCCTTGTACATAATGATCTGGGTGAGATACTATATATCAAAAGAAATCTCTGAGAGTCCTATTTCTAATGAAATTGGTTTCATCCAATTTTTCCATCGGAGAAAAGAGTTATGGTCGATCTACTTCAGCCTATCAAAACAGTGCACCAAAGGACAGATTTGACATTATTTGATTTTTAAGGTTATTTTGGTCATTCACACTCCAATCCATATGGGTAAACCATGGATTTAAGTCCATTAAGAGCATTCAATAGCTTATTTTTCTCCAAATTTACTAAGGCTCAAACCCCAACCCTACTATTCCAAATTTCATCATTCCATGTCTCTTGATTGAACCGTAGAAATTTTAAATTGATTTGAGATTCGAGTTGATCATGTTAAGGGCTTCGAGAAGCACCCTTTATTGTCATGAATAATGTTCCGGATTCAAAAGTTCATATTCATCTTCCATTTTTAGGTACGTGGGGCCTTGAACAAGAATAATTCTTTCGTTCTTGTGCCCGTATCTTTAATTTTTACTACGGATTCTTATGTGTTTGGCAAATGAATTTATTTCCAAGATATCCTACCATGAGATTTTGATTATGTATATATGTAAATTGTTCAAGCTTGCCAATTATGATTATTTAATGGATTCATATGGTTTTGTAAGTTGAATTATGTCTAAATAATTCAATTATGAACTTATAAAGATTTGAATTGTAAGTTTTGAATCACATAAGTATTTGACTATTTTCGTTCTATGAATTGAGATTTAATATTGGGATTCTTGGTGTTTCTATCAAGAATCGATATATTTTGAACATGTATCCACGTTTTAAGTTCAAGAATGAATTATTGGTATTTTCAAGTGTTTTCGAGCCATGTGTCAAATTTTGAGCTTCATTATGACGATTTGAGTTATTGGCTATATTGATATCGAAGTTGCAATGAGTCTTGGTATTTTTCAGATGGTTTTGATAAGTTAGTTAAATTATTGAAAATATTGCATATTGAGGCTTCATATCCTTGTCCAAATGTCTAGTCAGTTATGGTTCATTGCATTGATACCTTGTTGATGTTGAGGCAGATTAAAATGTTTTGAGCTAAAATGTGTTGCGTTAGGAATCCACAAATTGATATGATTTGATAAATGAGAAAGAGATATGATTTGGTCTTTATGATAGAACCTTGTGATGTTGTGGTGGATTTCTTAATGCGTTCTGATCTTGTCGGGGAGTAGTACTTATCACCGAGAGGGAAATTTGGTATTTCTCCAAACCTATGTGCTGCAGTAGGGTTGTTTGATGATGATACTATTGCCTAGAGATCCCAATTATGATTATTGCAGTTTTAAGGTCGTACTCCCTGGCAAAGAGTATGACGCTCCTGCCAAAGGGGATTTCAAACGTTGGTATTCCATGTAGCTCACGTGGGGTTGTCGGTTATAGAAAACTCCCATGTCCATAAGATTATAGGTCGATCATACAGTGTCCCGTTTATCAATTAGTATTATTTGGGGAGAACCGATCCCATGAGTCAGATATTGTGATATCCTGAGTTTTTATATCCTAGATCTTTCATCTATTTCTTTGTGAATGCGGATTTAAATTGAAGTTAATAATTTTTCCTTCATCCAACTCTTTTAGTAATAGACTCAACTATGTCGTTGTGATTATCAAGAGCTTATGCGTCGGAAAGTAATCCAAAGCTTAGAAAAATATAAACTTGTTCATCAAGCTATTTTAGTTGCGTATCCTCCATTTTCCTTGTCTTCCTAACCCAACGAGCGACATTCAGGTACGAATGTTTCCAGGGGGGAGATGATGTGATACCCCGAGTTTTCCCATTAAATATTTCGCTCCCAAACATGTCGAGTCGTTAAATCCTTTTTATCTTTCCAAGAGTCTGTTAAGATCTCGGACGAAAATATGTTGAATTCTATTCTTTATCGTGATTAATAATTTTTATGTGTGGAATTTCTAGATATGCAACCCGTCATCGTGTAGAGCATCGAATAAGCTTTCCAAATATATGTGGATCATCCAAAACGAACACTCGAGTGATGAGTTATGATCATTCCGATCTAACCATGAATACTGGTGAACAGTAAATGTGTAGGAAAAAAATACTGAGGCCAATTGAATTTTAAGGTCAACTTCAAATGATCATAACTCCTTGTACATAATGATCTGGGTGAGATACTATATATCAAAAGAAATCTCTGAGAGTCCTATTTCTAATGAAATTGGTTTCATCCAATTTTTCCATCGGAGAAAAGAGTTATGGTCGATCTACTTCAGCCTATCAAAACAGTGCACCAAAGGACAGATTTGACATTATTTGATTTTTAAGGTTATTTTGGTCATTCACACTCCAATCCATATGGGTAAACCATGGATTTAAGTCCATTAAGAGCATTCAATAGCTTATTTTTCTCCAAATTTACTAAGGCTCAAACCCCAACCCTACTATTCCAAATTTCATCATTCCATGTCTCTTGATTGAACCGTAGAAATTTTAAATTGATTTGAGATTCGAGTTGATCATGTTAAGGGCTTCGAGAAGCACCCTTTATTGTCATGAATAATGTTCCGGATTCAAAAGTTCATATTCATCTTCCATTTTTAGGTACGTGGGGCCTTGAACAAGAATAATTCTTTCGTTCTTGTGCCCGTATCTTTAATTTTTACTACGGATTATTATGTGTTTGGCAAATGAATTTATTTCCAAGATATCCTACCATGAGATTTTGATTATGTATATATGTAAATTGTTCAAGCTTGCCAATTATGATTATTTAATGGATTCATATGGTTTTGTAAGTTGAATTATGTCTAAATAATTCAATTATGAACTTATAAAGATTTGAATTGTAAGTTTTGAATCACATAAGTATTTGACTATTTTCGTTCTATGAATTGAGATTTAATATTGGGATTCTTGGTGTTTCTATCAAGAATCGATATATTTTGAACATGTATCCACGTTTTAAGTTCAAGAATGAATTATTGGTATTTTCAAGTGTTTTCGAGCCATGTGTCAAATTTTGAGCTTCATTATGACGACTTGAGTTATTGGCTATATTGATATCGAAGTTGCAATGAGTCTTGGTATTTTTCAGATGGTTTTGATAAGTTTGTTAAATTACTGAAAATATTACATATTGAGGCTTCATATCCTTGTCCAAATGTCTAGTCAGTTATGGTTCATTGCATTGATACCTTGTTGATGTTGAGGCAGATTAAAATGTTTTGAGCTAAAATGTGTTGCGTTAGGAATCCACAAATTGATATGATTTGATAAATGAGAAAGAGATATGATTTGGTCTTTATGATAGAACCTTGTGATGTTGTGGTGGATTTCTTAACGCGTTCTGATCTTGTCGGGGAGTAGTACTTATCACCGAGAGGGAAATTTGGTATTTCTCCAAACCTATGTGCCGCTGTAGGGTTGTTTGATGATGATTCTATTGGCTAGAGAGCCCAATTATGATTATTGCAGTTTTAAGGTCGTACTCCCTTGCAAAGAGTATGACGCTCCTGCCAAAGAGGATTTCAAACGTTGGTATTCCATGTAGCTCACGTGGGGTTGTCGGTTATAGAAAACTCCCATGTCCATAAGATTAAGTTTCTTGAATTACTGAGTCACTTTGGGATTTGAGTCAAAGAGTTGAGATGTTTATGATGTTTTATGGTCATTTATGATCATTTATAATTACCTATGATGATTTTTGACGATATGATAATTTATGATGATTTATCATAATTTATATTTATTATAATTTATGTGGATTACGAGATTTTATCATATGAACTATTTATTATGAAATTATGAAAAGTATGATTTGATATAACTCAAGCCAAGTGAGACATCATTGTTCGTATGCATGTTTTCATGAAATTGATTATACTATTTATATTGTTGCATGCACCCCCACATACTCAATACATTTCAAAGTGCTGAACCACATATTTCCATGGGCTACATTCTTACCAAAATATAGGTACAAGCTATAGCGCACATATCATGTTCAGTTGGGTCGCAGCTCTTAATCGGCAGGTGATTAGTCCTTTCGATTCAGGGACTTGAGTTGCTCAGATTTGAGGAGTATTATATTTTCTGTATTCAGTTATATTGAGTAGTAGTAGTTGGGAGTTATGACCAGGCTATCTTTGGTCAATGCTAGTAGAGGCTTCATAGACAGTCACTAGTAGTCAGTGTATTCAGTTTCAAAGTTCTATATGTATGAGCAGAATTGTGACCATGTAAATTTTCTTTCATGCTAGTCAGACTAAGTTATGGGTTGTTTCCGCATTATTTCTTCTATTATATGTATTTTATTCACTTGCTTTGGGTTATGCCATATGAAGGGTTAGCTTGGGGTCACTTGTGACCTTGAGCACCGTGTGACGTCTCAGGATTCAATTTGGGGGCGTTACAGTTTCTAGCTAAAAAATGAGGGGTGTTACATTATCTCCCCTTTGGAATTATTCTTCCTTGAATGATGGGTATGGACTTATTTAAACTTTGGAAATATGGAATAAAGTACACATTACATGCCTGCTAATGAAGGATCTAGCTGAGCTAAAACATTAAAACTTCTATCATGAAACTGATTTCCAAGTTGATATGACTTTATTAACTATAAGGGGCTAATTCATGCTGAGAGTTTAGAACTCACTTGAAATGTTCATGATACGATCATACATATTCAAATGCAAAGTAATAAATAATGCAACAAAACCCCAAGATTTATTGAGGATGGAATAAAGTACATAACTTCTCGTTAGGAATTGTCCCTCAACAAAATACACATAGGAATCAAAAGAAAAGGGCTTCATGGCATCACAATGAACATTATATAAGAACGAATCATGATATCATAAGTCTAAAGTCGTATAAAGGATATTACATTATCTGAAGTAGAATACTTGGAAAACTAAGATCATTCACTAAACACTTATGAACTGAATCATGACTAAGTATTTAGATCTTAGACATGATGCATAAGCTGAACTAAATTCACAACTTTTATGGACGTGAATGAATTAACTCATCGAATATCCATATTCATGAAACTTTGGATAGTAATACTATATGAAAGATTGAAAACTATAGAAGCTTACTTGTCTGACTACTAAACTGAATTGTTGGCTATACAGACTAACTCACACTGAAAGTTCATACTCAACTAGAGCATTTCTTCAAAACTACTACCAAGAAGTTCTAACATTAGAGAGCAAAGATCTTGGGTATGATTTGAGTGATGTATCTGAACAAGGAATCTCTAAATGGCTATTACCTTGGTAACATGGAATATATGCCTATAAAACATAAACTAGAATATAATCTCTACACCTTATGCAATGCAACTGGCCACTTAAAGCTTAGTCATGCTTCTCACATTCTCATATGTGTATGTATAACTACTCCGGCCAAAGTCTGAGTTGAGATATATACACTTATTATGTTCAAGCCTAACTCAAAATCACAAGGTACTGCATATAACACCATAATGCTAGTATGAACCACCAATGCAATACCACATGCATTTCCACAACTTCTCATCTCAAGAGTAATTCTTCATACCACTTCAACAACTAAATTCAACCTCTTAATAGGAATTTTCTAGCACAAAATTCATTTATCCACATATATATATATATATATATAAACACAACATTCAATCCAATTATTATAACCACAGTTAAAATTCTAATCAACCAACCCACCTAGGAGCTTCACCATATTCTCTACTATCTCTATCAATAATAGCTTTCATGCACCTTCCCTAAGAAGACTCACATGAAAACTTTCAACTAACCATGGCATATACCAAAAGATTTGACTCAATCTTTCTTCAATCTTATAGCCTTATATAAAGCAAGCATACTATAATATTTCCTCAAGAAGAAATATTTAATCTCTCCCATCTAAACCATTGATCATCAATTTTTTTCATTACCACTACCTTAACATAATGAGATGTCACTAAAAGGTTAGAACATTAGGACCTAAAGTGTGAAAGGATAATATGCATAACTTTGACACTTAACTGAGGACATAGATGACATAATCTGAATTTTGCTGGTCATTAAGAGTGCACCATAAGTTATAGGAACTAAGCATACTATAAAGCATGAGTACATGAATTATGAGCTGCATGACCTGAGTGTTCAGTTCATGAATTTGTGGAATATGATTTGTACTACTGAGTGGACTAGGACTCCTTATACTAGAAGTTAGGCGCGTACATAATTTTATGGCAAATGCATGAATATGAGCTATGATTATGGAGATGAAATGTAAGGCATGAGTAGATATCGTGATGACTGAAGTACCAAACTTTTCACTAAGATAAGAATTGGTTGGGTATCTTTCTTCCCTACTGATGTTCTATAATACACTGGCATAACTACTAGAATCTGAGAGGCTAACTTGGATCCTTATTCGATCATCTCCCCCTTGGCTTTAAGACATCATTCTAAGTCTATGGACCCCTTTAATAAACTCTAAAGTAAACTACAACTACTTTAATCTAGAGTCCAAGACATAACAATACACTTAAATAATGTACTCACACTGAAAGTGTAAAACCCACTGCTAGTACTCCCTTCTAAGATATAACTCTTAAAGTCACATATACCCAATTGTCATAACATAATAATTTGACCACTAACTAACTTAGAATTTTCATAAGTGTCACCATACCCTGAGTTCACACCATCTAGAAGTTCAACTATTCTTTTTGTTAACTCGATCATCCAAGTTTCAAACTTAGATTATCACTTAATATAGATATTCCAAAACTTCTAATGAACTATACTAACTTCATTATTGAACACCCCCTTAATATATACTATTCTTAACTTTCTTTAGCTTACACAAATATCATCATATACTTACACCCTTCTTGATAACATACTTGCCTCACTAAACATATAAGCTGCTTCTTTTCTATCATAGCCAACTTATATCACATCTCTAATCTTATATTTACCTATTTCATAAGAATTCCCATTACACTAAAATAACCAACATCATCAACCTATAACTGTAACTTAGCTGATAAGAACATCATATACTATATACTAGCCTCATGGATACAAAATCTACTAGATTCAGATCACACTGTACCTACTTTAAAGAAATTAAACTTTTAGGTTCATGCTTATAACTCTAGATTATATTCTATCATAGGATTCTAAGAGGGATTGATCTAATGTGGTTTTATAAATATTAGTGTTGTTATCCTTGCTTATTTAACCTTATTGTGAGGATTTATCAAGTGATTAATGAGTAAATAACGATATGAATAAAAATCAAAGTGTTTAAATATGTGATTATAATTTTTAAATGTGTTTTCAAACAAGATTGTACTTAAATTTGTCACTTAGAATCTAGATAAGAAAACTAGTGTTACTAGATTGAGCTAGGTGTCGTTCTAGCAGATCTCGATGGATTCTAATGTGTTGAACGAGTTCCTAATGGTTTGATTGTGTAAATATATATGTAAAAACTTGATTATAGTGTTCAAGGTTCAATTGGTATAAGATAAGAGTCAAAACAATAAGTTAAAGATGGGCAAGCCTCATCTTAGCTCAAGTTTCTAGCTCACCGTTCTTGATATTGAGTTGTTTTGAGCGATAATCCATGGTGTTTGATGATTTAGGAGGATTTGTATGTAGATTTTGATGATATATTTATGATTCACATTTGCAAAATCAAGTAAAAACAACACTATGAATCTTGGTATGGATGGAAAAGTGTACTACCAAGTTAAACATCAAAATGCAGGAGTTCCAGTGAGCTTCCGCGATTGAGGGGCGATGCGCCACCCTCTCTAATGAACATAAAAAGTGTTATTAGCAACTATGTCTATAGGAGTAAGCCAAAAAATTCACCACCCCTTCCATTTCATGAATCCACGTCTTGCACCATATATTTTCGATAGGGCCAAACTTTGCCAACTATAAATACAACACGTTAACACTTAGTAAATCACTTTCGGACATCTTTTGCTTTGGAGATGGGATTATCAACACTTATTTTAGGGTTTGTTTCTATTTATTTTTAATTTTTAATGGATTATATCATGTATTAAATTATTTGGATTACCTTTATGGCTATTAGTGTCCAAACGCCCCTTTACCCTGTTAAAGCCAAGAACATGTTTACTTTTGCTTTGAATCAAGTTTGTTTGGATTGATTATCATATTTAGGTGTTTTTATCCTTATTTTAACTATTTTGAGGAGTATCTAACCTTATAATAAATATATTTTGTATCTAACCTTATAATAAATATATTTTTAACCTTGTGATCTCTGGAGGGAGAATAGGATGATAGAATGTGGGGATAGATAGAGCAAGGCTCTTATTCCTTTATAAAATAAGGAATTTGAATTATTGAATAGGATAAGGCTATATCTAGAATCCTTTGTTGATTCACATGTAGTATGATTGATTCATGCATATAATTGATTATTACATCTCCGCTCAACGTTGTAGTTGTAATGTCAAAGTTAAGTTAAGTAGACGTTAGAGGTATGGAGACCATGATCATGCAATAAACCCTATGAATCTAAAACCAAGACAATCAATCTAAGGAATGGAGTTCAATAGCATAGTATGACTTTTCATAGTTCTTTAACCCTGGGTTTTCATACATTGATTGTCCACACTCTTTACTTTTATGCACTGTTTACTTTACATTTACCATATAACTTTCAAAACTCTCTTGGTTACGTTTGCACTGATTTAATATTAATAGTTAAGATAGAATAGGATTGTTTTTAATACAAGTATCTGAGGGATAGATATTCATCTTTATTTAAAGACACTATATTACTTGGTGAGACCACATAAACATAAGCATGTGCTTGGGTGCAAAAAGTTTTTGGCACCATTGCCGGAGACTTGTAAATTGGAAACTATTTTGTTTTAGTTTTACATTTTAGATTTCATTGGTTCTTTACTCTCGGTCTTGGTATTGATTTTGAAGAAAATAGGCTTACATACTAGTAAGCTAGCAAGGGATAAGGAATTGGTTGAACAAACCCCAAACCCGAGAAACACATTCATCAATTGAGGAGAGAAGCAATCCTTCTCTCCCATATTTTGCAATTTCAAGAGGATCAAAACAATCATTATCTAATGGTAAAAGATCAACCAGCCAAAAAGATAGTAAGAGAAGTGGCAATACCACTTCCAAAAAATTTGATCTCTCCTTTTAAAAAATCGGTTACTGGAGGTAACTTTGAGCTTAAACAGAACATAGTCCTTCTTTTGATCAGTAGTGGACAGTTTATGGGGTTTTCATATAAAGATCCACAAGTCCACCTATAAAAGATTTTGGAGATCAATGACGCATTCATCCCTATGGGCGTGTCAACTGATTATGTTAGTCTGACACTATTTCCCTTTTCATGATTGGGAGAAGCGAAGAAGTAGTCGAACACTGATCTAATAAGTTCAATCACAATATAGGATGATTTGGCCTAGAAATTCCTCATCTGATTTTTTCCATTTGGCATGACTACGAGTCTGCACTATGAGATTGCGTGCTTTAAATAAAAACCAAATGCGAACTTATATTACGCATAGTAGAGGTTTAAATCTCTTCTTTAAGACTGTCCACATCATCAGCTGTCCTAAACAACCCATGGGCTTTATGGGTTTAGCTCCACCTGCTGAAAGAGCCCAGTGTGTGTTACCACACACCCAAGGAAGAAATGTTTGGATGACTAGTACATCCCCCAAAATATAGACACATCATGAAAAAAGTCACCAAGACCAACCTCACATTGGAAAATATAGGTTTCCAGTTATGGTGACCCCAAGGATCTCCGCCTTCCTCGGTTTTGCAACACATCCCACCATTATTTCCCAATTAAAACCAATTTCCAAATAACCAAACCATTATCCTTCTATTAACAAAGGCCATTAATATTGCTATTGTCATACCGATCCATACTTTCAACTATTATCTATAGCTAACCATGTATAGGTTTAAGGGGACTTTTAAGTGCCCTTCCATTTAGCATATAATACCACTTGGGGATTTCCACATACTCCATAAGCATAACCATTATCCATTTACAATTCCAATATATTTAAACTATGCATAATTCCTTTACCAAGTTTTAAAATAGGCAAGAGATCCAATAAAAGTAATCAATGCAATGAACATATCTTTATAAGTATTTTGTCAAACACATTGGGGGCATAATATGACCAAAACCAATTCCAATTACCATTAAACCATTCCCATGCAATAAAATTATCCATGAAAACCATTAATGTATGTAAAAGCATAATTAAAACCATGGAAAACCATAACCAACCATTTAATATCAAACCCCCCACCCCTAATTCATATTTGAAAATAAAAATCATACAATTAATGACATCATGAAAACATTCATAAAACAGTGCCTTTAGATAGAATTATTAGTGAGGGAAGAGACCATGTCTTAAACCAAGACGATAATGGAAATAAATCACCAAGATAAGCCCCAAATCAATCCTATAATTGAAACCCTACCTTTGTTTGCCCAAAAGCTTTTGAGAGAATTATAGAGTGTTTAGAATAGTTTCCAAGTGTTAATGAATGGAATACTATGCTAAATAAACTTCAAAGTAGGTTAGAAGTCATGAGATCTTACTAGTATAAGTAGTGAAATGTCTAGAATATCCCTACTTAATTTGCACCAAAATCCCATCACAGGGATACAATTGACCCTCACAAGTCATGCCCTTCTAATACGAGTGGGCACCACTGATACCCTAGCCTCACCTTTAGGTCAAACACTGTATAGAATACTACTCATCTAACTTAGTCATATACAAAGCCTATGATCCATAACCTTCATCTGTATCCCTAGTAAATTTAAACTCAAGGAAGATTTAGACATGGTCCACCATATGAGTCCTTGGTTCGACTTGTACCCTTGCTTACAGCTCATGATGAGCCACTCATACTTATATCCAACATAAGTAACCAAGTCTATGATTTAGTTAAGGAACCAAATGATTCGTTACCACTAATGACTCATACCCTAAAGTCATATCCATTCTAGTAACCAAAATACATCCCACCAACCAACACTGGTCAGTATACGGCTAGATTATTCCATCTGTACCCCAATATATGGCTCGTACCCATGAGCCATTTTGGGTCCATAGATCATAATTCAAGGAAATATTCTAAGGTCTAGAAACTAGAGTGTTTCAGTTTCTCTTACTAGGAGCATTCGTCCATGAATGGCGAACAGGATATTTCTAACCACACACACTAGTCATTTGAATTATCAAATATATTTCCAATCTTTAACAAAGTTTTAAAATAGAGAGGCAAAGATATTGGTATTTTCTTTAACAAACTCTAAAAATAAAGATGGAATTAAGACACATACTTTCCACACAAGTCCCAGGAGCAGAAAACAAATGTGGATATATATGGATTTTATGTCCTCCTCCACTTCCCATGTAGCTTCTTCCACCTTATGGTATTGCAAAATAACCTTAACCAAAGCTACATCCTTAGTCCGCAACTGACGAACCTACCTATCTAAGATCTCTACAAAGACTTCTTCATAAAATAAAAGAATTAGTGATACCCAATCTTTCTAAAGGAAAAACCGAAGAAGTATCATCAATGCACTTTCTCAAGTTGGAAACATGAAAGACCGGATGAACCAACCTCAAGCTAGAAGGCTACTCCAGCACATAAACAACATTACCAATTATTTGCTAGACCGCATAAGGATCAACATACTAGGTACTGAACTTTTCTTCTATCCAAAGATGCACTACTCCTTTCATGGGAGTTGCCTTGAGGAAAACCTTATCCCCAACCTCAAACTCCAAATCTCTATGCCTAACATTCACATAGAACTTTTGGATGCTTTAGGTAGCCTTAACCCTATCCCTAATAACCTTAACCTTCTCCATAGCCTGGTAAACTAAGACGGGACCTAACATGTCTACCTTACCATGCTCAAACCAACCAATAGGAGGCCTACACCTTGTACCATACAATCCCTCAACAAGGGACATACCATTACTACAATGATAACTATGGTTGTAAGAAAACTCCACCAAAGGTAGATGCTCAACACAATTGCCACGATAATCAATCACAAAAGCCCAATGCATATTCTCCAATGTGTAAATAGTTTTTTCCGCTTGCCCATCTATTTGCATGTAGAAAGCAGTAATTACAATAACCTTAGTCCCCAAACCTCTCAGAAAAGATTGCTAAAAGTGATATAAACCGCATGCCACTATCTAAATATTCAAAATTTTCACCCCATACATATTTACAATCTCTTGAAGATACAGTTTCACATAATCCTCCACCAAGAAAGTAGTCCACACTGGCAAAAATGGACAGACTTAGTCATCCTATCCACGATAAACCAAATTAAATTATATTGATTCTGATATCAAGGAAAACTGATAACGAAGTCTATATTGATCACTTCCCATTTCTATTCGGGCAAAGTAATTTATTTAAAAAACCATCCTGAAACATGTGCTCAATTTTAACCTGTTGACACACCATATATTTGGCCACAAAATCAACCACATCTCTCTTCATGCCATTCCACTAACAGATCCCCTTGAGATTATGATACATCTTAGTTGAGCCAGGATGAACAACATAGCACAACTCATGTGCCTCATGTAAAATCTTTTGTTGCAAAATCATCAACATCAAAAACACAAAACCTCTTTTTGTATCGTAAAGTACCATTGCCACCAATCTCTAACACCACTACCTTTTTCCTCCAACATCACTTTTGAATTTCATCAATATAGGATCTAGCACTTGCTTCTCCTTAATCTCCACACCTTGAGATGATAAAACCACCTCTTGCACCATTATACCACCACCCTTGGGATTTTAGAGAAAAACTCCAAGATTAACCAAGTGGTGAATATCCTTCACCAATTCTTGCTTTCCTCCATCCACATAAGCCAAAATTCCCATGGACAACCTGCTAAGAGCATCATCAACCACATTAACCTTACCTGGGTAATAGTGAAGACTTATGTCAAAGTTAATTAAAAGTTCACGCTATCTCCTTTGCCTGAGATTTAGCTCCTTCTGGGTGAACACATACTGTAGACTATTATTATCAAAAAAGATATCGACAAGTACACCATAAAAATAATAATGCCATATTTTTAAAGCAAACACAACCATCAATAGCTCCAAATCATGAGTAGGATAAACCTCTCATGCACTTTTAACTGCCTGGAAGCATAGGCAATCACCTTCCCATGTTGCATTAAAATACAACCAAGCCTTACCCAAGATGCATCAAAATAAATCATGAACCCATCATTGCCTTCAGACAAAGTAAGAATTGAAGCAGAAGTTAACTTATCCTTTAACATCTCGAAACTCCTTTCAAAAGCATCTGACCAAGAAAACTTGACCTTTTTCTAAGTTAACTTAGTGAAAGGAGATGTTATCAATGCAAATATTTCCATAAACTGCCTATAATACTCGGCTAAACCTAAGAAGCTCTGAATGTCGAATGGGGTCATGGGTTTAGGGCAACTTTTCACTACATCAACTTTTTGTGAATCCGCAATGATCCCCTCACAAGAAATAATATGATCCAAGAAAGATACAGCGTTCAACCAAAACTCACACTTATATAACTCGGAAGAGAACTACAGTTCCTTTAACATCTGCAACACCATACGAAGGTGATTAGCATGATCCACCTCGCACTTTGAATGGACCGAAATATCATGAATAAACACGACAAAGAAAAGATCAAATTACTATTGGAAAAGCTTATTCTTCAGATCTATAAATATTGCTAGAGCATTAGCCAACACAAATAACATCACCAAAAACTGAAAGTTCATATAAAGAATATGAAAATCTATCTTATGGATATCCACCTCCCTAATCTTTAGCTGATGATACCCAGACCAAAGATCTATCTTAGAAAAGAACTTGGCACCTTGCAACTATTCGAACAAAATATCTATCCTTGGAAGAGGATATTTTTTATTGATTGTCACCTTGTTCAACTGCCTATAGTCAATGGACATCCAAAGGGAACTATCCTTCTTACGCACAAACAACATCGGTATACCCTATAAGGATACACTAGGATGAATAAACCTCTTATCTAGAAGAATAGAAATTGGATGAGTTTTCTCAACCAAGTCAATACCAAACTTTATTTCCCTATCTCGAGGAAAACCTAGATGATCATCGGGAAAGACCAATGGAAACTCATTAACCACTAGAACTGACTAGAAAGAACGACCTTCCAATATAGAATCATTAACCTGGACCAAGTGATAAAGACAACCTTCAGAGATAATCCTCCGAGCTCTAAGATAAGAAATAAATCTCCCCCTAGGAACTAGAAAACGACCCTTCGATTCCATAACCATTTCATCAGGGAATCTAAAGATAATCCTATGGGTCTGACAATCCAAGGATATGTAATAAGAATAAAAATAATCCATCCCCAAAATGACATTGAAATCCACCATACCCAACTCAAACAAACCTGCTAAGGTCTACTTGCCACCAACAAATGCCACACATACCCTATAGACTCTTATAGCAATAATCGAGTCACCTTCTAGGGCAGAAATAGAAAGGGATCTAAAATAAATTTTAGATCAAAACCAAAAGATATAGCCACATAAGGAGTCACATAGGAGAGAGTGGACCTCGTATCAAGCAAACAATATACGACATGAGAGAAAAGTTGTAACGTATAAGTAACGACATCAGGTGATGCCTTAGATTATTGTAGGGATACTAAAGCCTACAAACTATTCCAACCAATACTAGAACCAGAAATAGTAAAATAAGTATATTCCATACCATTAGGTGTATGAGCAGAAGATGAAGCCACGCAAATCTTATTATCCCCCATAGAAACCTTATTAACCTAAAAATTCCTGAGCCAATGGCCTTTCCTACAATACTTGAAGAATTTTTACCTTAAAACATCGCATTAACCCCTATAAGGACGGCCACAGAATCGACAAAGAGTGCATTAGGAAACTAACCTCCACTTGCCTGAGATTAGGCACCTTATGCCAAAAAGATTTTGCCACTATGATGACGCCTATTGCCCGACTGACAAGAAGCACTAGCAGAAGAGTAAGAACTAAAACTCCACCACTTCTTCATATGCCATTTCCTACCATCTTGACCACCCTAAAACTAAACACCTCCGTGGTCAAAAAACCTACTCCTCTTGCCCTCTCTATCCCCAAACTATGCCTACTTCTTTTTTTCACCCTCTACTTACTGCATATGAATAGTCAACCCTAAGATTTTCATATTTTTTATCAGCAAAGAAGCTTTTCTCTCAGAATTCAAATCCCTATTAAACCCAAAGGAAAACTTTCTTATTGTTTCTCATATGTCATCAACTACATTAGGAGAATACCTCACTAATTGGTGGAACTTCAAGGCATATTCCTTAATAGACATCCTCCCCTACTTGAGGTTTATAGACTCATCTATCTTTGATTCCCTCAATTTATGTTAAAAGAAACGATCTAAGAAGACCTTAGAAAAAGCATCCCACAATAATGGTTCTTCCACATCACCTATATATATATCGCACTATTCATACCACTTATATACAACCTCTTTGAGCTAATAAGTTTCAAAGTTTACCCTTTCCACATTGGTATTGTGAATCACCTAAAATATCTTTTTCATTTCATCCAAGAAGCCCAATGGATCTTCCTCTACCTTCACTCTAAAATAAGTGAGAGGACCAATTTTCAAAAATTATCCAACCCTTGTGGCCTTAGAACTTAAATCATCGATCGTATCTCACTCAGCCTGAGAAATGACCATCTAAGCAATAACATGAATAGACTAATGGAATTCTACATTAGTCACCTCACCTTGTTGTAGACTAGTATAAATCGGTGGAACTCCAAAACTATCAAGGATAGGACCGTGAGATTTAAAATAACCACCAAAAGTAGGATACAACTCTTTAGCATTACCCCCAGTCCGGATAAAAGAATTTTCTTATATTCCAGATCTATGAGGAATGATCTGTGTCACGAACCAAACCAGGGCCTGGCTGTGATGAGCATTTTGAACCATGAAGGCTCGAAACACCCTAATCTGTCTGGTAATCATGCACCTAATTCATATGATCAAAGTAATCCAAAAAAATATAATAATTCAAAAACATGGTCATAAATATGAAAAGAAACAATAACGAGGAAATAAGGTTTCCCCAACGTCAATCCAACTCTAAACAACTATCTGCAAAAATTACTAACAAATGACTGAGTCAAATAACTGTATATACACTAGGACAAGGCCTCTAGGAGACCTCAAAATTAAATATAAGAAAGAAAAGGACTGCAGGACATAAGACATTCTGAAACATAGAAGGCTCACCACTTGTCTCAGCAACTCTGTCTGAATGATCTACTGATTCTCTTAACCACTAGACTGGGCCTCTAAACCTAAGAGGTTGGAGAGGGGGAGGGGATCAGCACAAAAGTACTGGCACACAGAGATATCAAAACAAAACATAATATTTTTTTAAAATGTAGTTGAGAGCCATTATAAAGCAATTTCTTATAAAATCATTTGAAAACACATGGGCATAATGCAATAGTTTCTCAAGAAAAATGAAATGCAACTGATCTAGGTGGAATACCCTACATAATTTACACTAACTATCAAACCTCAATTTTTACCGAGATTTGAGTATAAGTGAGGAAGAGACACACAAGACCACAAAGTATAGTGTCTCGACCCACTGGTAGTGTCCAAGATCACTTAGCCCGGGATCCTACCTATATTCCCAATTTGGGAATGACATAAATTCAAGTATATAAGATCACATAGCCTTGTACTAAATTTCTGTGTCGGCAAACATGTTTTCCAGTGATGAGCCCTTACACTCAAATGCCTTCTTCGGGCATACACCTATCTCATGTAAAATCAATTCATTCAAATTTCATTTGTTTCAATCACATATTATATTCTGTAGTATATCATCATATCCAACTTGCAAGTCATCAATATCACTTCCAGATGTGCATAATTATGTAAAAACCAAGGTGTTTTATCATTTACTAGTGGTGAACAATATTTATTTCAAATTCGTGCTCTTTTTTGTTGGTCACAATATGATATGGGGTATCAAGACATTCTCATGGGAATTTGAAAGTAATTTATCATTCATATTTATCAAACTTCCATGGAAAATCTCATATCACTTATGCATAGTTTCAACCATTGAAGTATATAGGCAAACAATTCCCATGACATAAATAAAAATGACTTAGAAAGCATATTGAGAACAAGTTATTTGCATTTGATTGAAAATCCTCATTTAAATGCATGAATGTTCATAAAAACTACATCCATGAGATTTTCGGATAACCCCACGTACCTCGATTACTATGAATATTAGATGTCTTTTAAAGCCTACATTGAGAGGATTCCAAATATGCAATTTGTTCCTAAAACCCCCGGTTGAATCTGGAGTTGCTTGGGTTTTTATTTTGAAAATCTAAGGAGAATAGTTGAGAACTTTTGATGAATGAAGGTGTATTTTGGGGTCCTTGGAATTGAATTTCGTGTTTTAGGGCTAAGTAAGGGTGGAAAAGGACCATTTTGTACCCAAAATAGAGTGTTTAAGTCACTTGAATTCTTTACATAGGCGCCGCCCATCCCATTGCCAATGTTTGCTTAGGCGCAATCCATCCCATTGCCTATGTTTACATAGGTGCTGCCTAGGCTATAGCCTATGTTTACATAGGCGCCGCCTAGGCTATTGCCTATGTTTACAGAGGCGCTGCCTAGGATATCGCCTAGGCTTTCCAGTGGACATGGGTGATTGGTTAGGCGACACATATCAATTTGAAAGGCCATAACTTCTTGCTTGGGTGTTGTATTTTAGCAAAATTGGTATCGTTCGAAAGCTAACTCGAAGACATATCATTTGACACATAGTAGGATCCCTAATTAGACATATACAAGGAGTTATGGTTGATAGAAGCTGACACACTTTACCACATCCACTAAAACTTAGTCGATCGAAATAGTTTTAACTCGTCCTTGAGTTGAAGGACCTCTATGGTCTAAATTCAATCTTGAATGGATTCATATGCTACACAATTAATTAACATGCCGTATTTGCATAGGATTTTATGGCTTTGGGGTTTATCAACACATCGGTATCATGGACTATATTGTAGCCCGAAATACTGGGAGTTACATTATCCCCCCTTAGGATCATTCGTCTATGAATGATGATACAGGACACAGACAAACACAATTTCAATCATAATAAAGGACTAGGAAAGATAATATAGGAATAGTACCTTCTATCACATCCTCCATCGAAGCAAACAAATTGGGATATCTAATTCTCATGTCATCTTATGACTCCTAAGTTGCTTCTTTGAATTTTTGATTCCTCCATAGTACCTTTATTGAGGCTATCTCTTTGCTCCTCAGCTTTCAAACTTGGTGATTTAAAATTTCAATGGGCTCTTCCTTGTAAGAAAAGGAATCTGTCACTTTGATACCCTCTACTGGCAATACCATAGAATGATCTCCAATGCATTTCTTCAACATGGATACATAAAATACCTGATGAACGGAACCCAAACTTATAGGAAATTCTAGCTCATAAGCAATTGTACCAATCTTTTTGAGAATCTAATATGGCCCTACATAGCAAGGGCCCAATTTACCCCTTTTCCCAACCTGCATAACTCCATTCATTTGAGAAACCTTGAGAAACACCCAATCACCAACTTCAAACTCTACTTCTATTCTCCGAACATCGGCATAGGACTTCAGACGACTCTGAGCAGTCTTGAGCCATTCTCTAATGATTTTTACTTTCTCCATCACCAGATGAACAATATTAGGCCCATACAACTAAGTCTCACCCACTTCATACCATCCTATCGGAGACCTACATCTCCTCCCATACAAAGCCTCAAAAGAAGCCATCTTGATACTAGCATGGTAACTATTATTGTAAGTGAATTCAACCAGTGGAAGGTGATCTACCCAACTACCTTTGAAATCAAAGACATATGCCCTCAAGATATCCTCGATGGTCTGAATGGTATGCTCAGCTTGCCCATTCGTCTGAGGGTGGAAAGCTATGCTCAAATTCACTTATGTACCTAAACCCTTCTAAAAAAATCACTAGAACTGATATGAAAACTCCATTCCTCTGTCGGATATAATGGACATGGGTTCCCCATTCAACCGAACTATCTCGTCAATCTAAATATTAGCATAACCCTCTCCCGAATAATTAGTCCTTACAGGCAAAAAGTGGGTTGACTTTGTTAACCGATCTACAATCACCCATATAGAATCATACTGGTTTCGAGATCTCAAAAGTCCTGTAATGAAGTCTATGTTTATCATCTCCCACTTCCATAAAGGAAGGGCTATCTCTTTGGAAGTACCACCTGGCCTCATGTGTTTTACCTTCACTTTTTGACAGTTCAAACACTTGGATACCAAATCAGCTACAACACGTTTCATGTTATTCCACCAATAAAAGGTTTTCAGATCATGGTACATCTTAGTAGAGACTGGGTGAATGACATACCTTTAAGTGTGCGCCTCATTAAGGATTATTTTTCTTAGCCTATCAACATTCGGAATGCAAAACCTACCTTAAAATCTTAGAATACCTTCACCACCAATTTCAAACGACATAACCTTTTAATGTCCAACATCTTTCTTGATTTGCATCAAGATGGGATCTTCAACCTGCTTCTCCTTAACTTCAGCACAAAGGGATGACTTAGCTAACTCATGAACAATCACCCCTCCATCTTTGGAATCTAAGAGTCGCACTCCCAGATTTGCAAGGTGGTGAATATCCTTCAACATCTATTTCTTTCCTTCTTCTACATGAGAAAGGTTGCCCGTAGACAACCTGCTGAGGGTGTCAGCTACAACATTTACCTTGCCCGGATGGTACTGCAGACTCATATCATAGTCTTTCAAAAGCTCCATCCAACGCCTGTGCCTGAGGTTCAATTCTTTTTGTGAGAAAAAATACTGCAAACTCTTATGGTCAGTATAAATATGAGCATACACTCTATAGAGATAGTGCCTCCAGATTCTAAGTGGAAACACCACGGCTGCTAACTCCAAGTCATGAGTGGGGTAATCACCCTCATGTACATTTAAATACCTCGATGTATAAGCTATCACCTTACCACGTTGCATTAATACACAACCAAGTCCCATACAGGATGCATCACAATAGACTACCAAATGATCTACACCCTAGGGAAGGGTCAAAACGAGAGCAGTAGTCAGCTTGTTCTTTAAATTCTCAAAAGTATTTTCACACAAGTCAGACCACACAAACTTCATCTGTTTCTGAGTAATTTTAGTAAGAAGAGAAGCTATGGAAGAAAAACATTGTACGAACCTTCTGTAATACCCCGCCAAACCTAAGAAGTTTCAAATATCGATTGGAGTCGTGGGTCATGGCCATTTTCTCACCGCTTCAACTTTTTGGGGATCCACTCTTATCACGTCACTGGACAAAATATACCCCAGGAAGGAAATTGCTTCTAACTAGAATTCACCCATAGAAAATTTGGCATACAGTTGATGATCCTTAAGGGTCTGAAGAATAATTTAGAGGTGATTGGCGTGATTCTCTTTACTCTTTGAATAAATCAGAATATCATCAATAAATACAATGACGAACAAGTCAAGAAACTGATGGAACACTCTATTCATAAGATCTATGAAGGCTGCAGGGGCGTTAATCAACCCAAAAGAGAAAACTAGAAATTTGTAGTGACCATATCGGGTTCGGAAGGCTGTCTTGTCTATGTCTGACTCCTTAACTTTCAATTAATGATAACTCGAACGAAGGTCTATTTTTGAAAAAAACTTGGCACCCTGAAGCTGTTCAAAAAGTTTATCAATCCTAGGAAGAGTATATTTATTTTTAATCGTGACCTTATTTAACTAGCGGTAGTCTATGCACATATGAAGGGACCCAACCTTCTTTCACACGAAGAGCATGGGTGCACCCCATGGGGAAACACTAAGATGAATAAATCCTTTGTCTAGGAGGTCTGCAAGTTGTTTCTTTAACTCCTTTAGTTCCGCAGGAGCCATTCTATATGGCAAAATAGAAATAGGATGAGTGTCTGGCAATACATCAATGCCAAAATCTATCTCCCTATCAGGGGGTATCCCTGGGTTATCTTTAGGAAAGACTTTTGGGAATTCATTCACTGCAGGGACTGACTGCAGAGGAAGATTTTCAACTTTTGAATTTTTTTCTCGGATTAGATGGTACATACAGCCTTTGGAGATAAGATTTTGGGCTCTAATATAAGATATAAAGTGACCTCTAGGTTCTATGGAACTTCCTGCCTATAAAATTGGTGTTTCATTAGGGAAAGAAAAAGTGACATTTTGGGTTCTGCAATCAAGGGTGTCATAACACGATGGAGACAGTCCATCCTAAGGATGGCATCAAAATCTATCATATCAAGTTCTATAAGGTCTGTCATAGTTTCCCTATAATGAATAGATATGACACAATTTCTATACACCCTTCTGGCAACAACAGAATCACCTAGAGGAGTAGAAACAGAGAAGGGTTCTATAATAACTTCAATCTCAAACCCAAAACCAACAGCCATATAAGGGGTCACATAAGATAAAGTAGACCCCAGATCAAGCAATACATACACATCACGAGAAAAGATTCGTAACATACCGGTGATAATATCTGGTGAAGATTTCGCCTCTTTGCGGTTAGTTAAAAAATATAACTGGTTGCGACCACTCCCGGCAACTGTGGAGGCGGCTTGGGACTTAGTTCCCTCTCCCCCCCTCATGATTCCACCAGCAGAAGGTTAATCTCTCTGAAGGTGAACCATTTTGCCATAAGTATAGCAGTTTCTTCTCTCAAACCATCACTTCCCTAGATGATTCCTTCTGTAAACCTCACACCGCATATAAGTATGATGTTGCTGGGCCATACTGTCTTAAGACTGTGTACCTAGATCTTTGGATCTATGAGGAGTCTGAAAACTCTTAGTTTGTCTGTCTATCGGTGGTCTGGGTGTTCGGGCGCTGGCTGCTAGCTGTGCATTATTCCAAAACTTCTTCTTCTTCGACCACTTATTACCCCAGTTACCACTCTGTAGCTGACTCTAGTGCTGGTCCGCAGACATAGCTCTCTTAGCCTATCTGTCTTTCTCTCTAGATTCAGCACTCTTTTTCTTGTTCTCTTCCACCTGCTATATATGAACGGTCAGTTGAGCAAAGTCAAACTCCTTATTAAATATAGCCCCCTGGCACTCAAGTATTAGGTTATCTGCAAGGCTAGATGCAAATTTCCTCATCCGGGCTCTGGTGCATAGCGGGATAGTTTATTAAACTTCAATGTGTACACCTAGACACTCATATTGCCCTGCTTAAGATTCATAAACTCTTCCGATTTAGTCTCCCTTAATTGTAGAGGAAAGAATCAATCAAGGAAAGCTTCCACACCCAGTCGATATATCACTTATTTGCAATGTCCTTGATCTGATAGGTTTCTAGTTCCACCCCTTCAACCTCATCGACATACATCACCTTAAAGATCTTTTCTATCTCATCCACGAACACCTGTGGATCTTTCTCCACCTTGGTTCCAGTGAACTTAGGTGGGTTCATCTTCATGAAATGTCAGACCCTAGTAGCCTCAGATATAACAGATGTAGACCCAACATCTTTCGATATTTAAGCCTAGTTAGCTACCAACTATGTCATCATATGAATAGACCGTCTAACTTCTGTGTTTGAAATATCTCCCTGAGCAATTGGGGGACGGTTGACATTAGTTCACAGAGCACGAGGTGCACTGGTCGGGACTGGAGGAACTCCCAGAGTAGGGACAAGTTCATAAGTATGATCTCAGTTACGGGTCCGTATCCCATAGTTAGGACTAACCTTATCTACCTGAGCATTCTAATTGATGATACGACGTGGAGGTATAACTGTGTTTCTGAAACACAAATAATCATTTATTAGGGGATAGTTCAGACTCTAAAGCACAAACTAAATCACAAAAGAAGGAAACATTTCCTAAATGCCAAGCAGCCTCCTACTTATAATAGTGGCGAGCTACACACCCATAAATAAAACTCTATCCGACGCGATTTCGCAGACACCCTAGGACCATGAAACGTGCTTTAATACCAAGTTTATAATGACCCAAACCAAGGCCTGGCCGTGACGATCATTTAGAACCATGAAGGCCCAAAACACCCATATATGTCTTTTAATCATGCACTTAATTCAATGATTAAAGTAATGCAGAAGAAATTCAATAATTCAGAAACATGTTCATAAATATACATAGAAACAATAACGGGGAAATAAGGTTTCCCCAATGTCAATCCACCTCCAAACAACTGTCTACAAAAATCTCTAACAAATGACTGAGTCAAGTAACTGTATATAAACTGGGACAAGGCCCCCAGTAGACCCCAATACTAAATATAGGAAAAACAAAGGACTACAGGACATAAGACCTTCCGAAACATAGAAGGCTCACCACTTGTCTCTGCAACTCTGTCTGAATGATCTACTGATTCTCTTGACCCCTAGACTAGGCCTCTGAACTTGAGAGGTTGGAGAGGGGGAGTGGGTCAAAACAAAAGTACTGGCACACATAGATATCAAAACAAAACATAATATTTTTCCAAAATATAGTTGAGAGCCATTATAAAGCAATTTCTTATCAAATCATTTGAAAACACATGGGCATAATGCAATAGTTTCTCAACAACAATGAAATGCAAATGATCTAGGAGGAATACCCTACATAATTTATACTAACTGTCAAACCTTTGTTTTTACTGAGATTTGAGTATAAGTAAGGGAGAGACACACAAGACCACAAAGTATAGTGTCTCGACACACTAGTAGTGCCCAATATCACTTAGCCCAGGCTTCTACCGATATTACCTATTTGGGAATGACATAAAGTGAAGTACACAAGATCACTTAGCTTGGTACTAAATTTCTGTGTCGGCAAACACATTTTCCAGTGATGAGTCCTTTCACTCAAATTCCTTCTTTGGGCATCTACCTATCATGTAAAATCAATGCATTCGAATTTCATCTGTTCAGTGACATATCATACTCTATAGTTTATCGTCATACCCAACTTGCAAGTCATCAATATCACTTCCACATATGCATAATCATGTAAAAACCAAGGTGCTTTATCATTTACCAGTGGTGAACAATATTTATTTCAAATTCGTGCTCTCTTTTGCTGGTCACAATATGATATGGGGTATCAAGACATTCTCATGGGACTTTGAAAGTAATTTATCATTCATATTTATCAAACTTCATGGAAAATCTCAAATCACTTAGGCATAGTTTCAACCATTGAAGTATATAGGCAAACAATTCCCATGACATAAATAAAAATGACTTAGAAATCATATTGAAAGCAAGTTATTAGCATTTGATTGAAAATCCCCATTAAAAAGCATGTATGTTCATGAAAACTACACCCATGAGATTTTAGGATAACCTCACGTACCTCGATTACTATGAATATAAGATATTGAAAATCCCCATTTAAAAGCATGCATGTTCATAAAAACTACACCCATGAGATTTTAGGATAACCTCACGTACCTCGATTACTATGAATATTAGATTTTTTTCGAAGACTACATTGAGTGGATTCCAAATATGCAATTTGTTCCTAAAACCCCAGTTGAATCTCGAGTTGCTTGGGTTTTTATTTTGAAACCCTAAGGAGAATCTTTGAGCACTTTTGATGTATAAAGGTGTATTTTGGGGTCCTTAGAACTAAATTTTGTGTTTTAGGGCTAAGTAAGGGTAGAAAAGGACCATTTTGTCCCCAAAACGAAGAGTTTAAGTCACTTGAATTCTTTACATAGGCGGCGCCCATCCCATTGCCTTTGTTTACACAGGAGTCGCCCATCTCATTGACTATGTTTACATAGGCGCCACCTAGGCTATAGACTATGTTTACATAGGCGCCGCCTAGGCTATCCCCTATGCTTTCCAGTGGCCATGGGCGATTGGTTAGGTGACACATATCACTTTGAAAGGCCATAACTTCTTGCTCGGGTGTTGGATTTTAGCCAAATTGGTATCGTTTGAAAGCTAACTCGAAGACCTATCATTAGACACATAGTAAGATCCCTAATTAGACATAAACAAAGATTTATGGTTGATGGAAGCTGACACACTTTACCATGTCTACTGAAACTTAGTCGATCAAAATAGTTTTAACTCGTCCTTGAGTAAAAGGACCTCTATGGTCTAAATTCAAGCTTGAATGGATTCATATTCTACATAATTAATTAACATGCCGTATTTGCATAGGATTTTATGGCTTCGGGGTTTATCAACACATCAGAATCATGGACTATATTGTAGCCCAAAGTGAGGGGAGTTATATTATCCCTCCTTAGGATCATTCATCCCTGAATGATGATGCGGGACACAGACAGACACGATTTCAAGCATAATAAAGGACTAGGAAAGATAAGATAGGAATAGTACCTTCTATCTTATCCTCCATCAAAGCAAATAAATTGTGATATCTAATTCTCATGTCATGTTCTGACTCCCAAGTTGCTTCTTCGACTTTTTGATTCCTCCATAGTACCTTTACTGAGGCGATCTCTTTGCTCCTCATCTTTCAAACTTGGTGATTTAAAATTTCAATGGGCTCTTCTTCGTAAGAAAAGGAGTCTGTCACTTTGATACCCTCTACTGGCAATACCATAGAATGATCTCCAATGCATTTATTCAACATAGATACATGGAATACCAGATGAACGGAACCCAAACTTATCGAAAATTCTAGCTCATAAGCAATTGTACCAATCTTTTTTAGAATCTAATATGGCCCTACATAGCGAGGGCTCAATTTACCCCTTTTTCCAAACTGCATAACTTTATTCATTTGAGAAACCTTGAGAAACACCTAATCACCAACTTCAAATCTAGTTCTCTTCTCCGAACATCGGCATAGGACTTCTGACGACTCTGAGCAGTTTTGAGCCATTCTCTAATGATTTTTACTTTCTCCATCACCTGATGAACAAGATTAGGCCCATACAACTGAGTCTCATCCACTTCATACTATCCAATCAGAGACCTACATTTCTTCCTATACAAAGCATCAAAAGGAGCCATCTTGATGCTGGCATAGTAAATATTATTACAAGCGAATTAAACCAGTGGCAGATGATCTACCCAACTACCTTTGAAATCAATGACACATTCCCTAGATATATCCTCGAGGGTCTGAATGGTACACTCAGCTTGCCCATCCGTCTGAGGGTGGAAAGCTATGCTCAAATTAACTTGTGTACCT
Source organism: Capsicum baccatum var. pendulum (assembly GCA_030864225.1). NCBI lineage: Eukaryota > Viridiplantae > Streptophyta > Magnoliopsida > Solanales > Solanaceae > Capsicum > Capsicum baccatum. Next base: position 6,874,674 of record CM061558.1, read on the forward strand.
AAACCCTTCTAAAAAGATCTCTAGAACTGAGATGAAAACTCCATACCTCTGTCGGATATAATGGACACTGGTGCCACATTCAACCGAACTATCTCATCAATGTAAATCTTAGCATAACCCTCTCCCGAATAATTAGTCCTTACAGGCAAAAAGTGGGATGACTTTGTCAACCGATTTAGAATCATACTGGTTTTGGGATCTCAGAAGTCCTGTAATGAAGTCTGTGTTTATCATTTCCCACTTCCATAAAGGCAGGGCTATCTCTTGGGAAGTACCACCTGGCCTCATGTGTTCTACCTTCACTTGTTGACAGTTCAAACACTTAAATACAAAATCAGCTACATCACGTTTCATGTTATTCCATCAATACAAGGTTTTCAGATCACGTACATCTTCGTAGAGCCTGGGTGAATGACATACCTCTAAGTGTGTGCCTCATTAAGGATTCTTTTCTGTAGCCCATCAACATTCAGAATACACAACCTACCCTGAAATCTTAGAATACCTTCACCACCAATTTCAAACGACATAACCTTTTATTGTCCCACATCTTTCTTGATTTGCATCAAGATGGGATCTTCAACCTGCTTCTCCTTAACTTCAGTACAAAGGGATGACTTAGCTAAATCATGAACAGTCACCCCTCCATCTTTGGAATCTAAGATTCGCACTCCCATATTTGTAAGGTGGTGAATATCCTTCACCATCTTTTTCTTTCCTTCTTCTACATAAGAAAGGCTACCCATAGATAACCTGCTGAGGGCGTCGACTACAATATTTGCCTTGCCAAGATGGTAATACATGCTCATATCAATGTCTTTCAAAAGATCCATCCAACACCTCTACCTGAGGTTCAATTTTTTTTGTGATAAAAAATACGGCAAACTCTAATGGTCAGTGTAAATATCAGCATGCACTTTATAGAGATAGTGCCTCCAGATTCCAAGTGCAAACACCATGGCTGCTAACTCCAAGTCATGAGTGGGGTAATCACCCTCATGCACCTTTAACTGCCTCAATGCATAATCTATCACCTTACCACAATGCATCAATACACAACCAAGTCCCATACAAGAAGCATCACAATAAACCACCAAATCATCTACACCCTAGGGAAGGGTCAAAATAGGAGCAGTAGTCAGCTTGTTCTTCAAATTCTCAAAACTATTTTCACACAAGTCAGACCACAGAAACTTCATCTTTTTTTTAGTAAGTTTAGTAAGCAGAGCATCTATGGAAGAAAAACTCCGTATGAACCTTCTATAATACCCCGCCAAACCCAAGAAGCTTAGAATATCGATTGGAGTAATGGGTCTTAGCTATTTTCTCACTGCTTCAACTTTCTGGGGATCCACTATTATCCGGTCACTGGATACAATATACCCCAAGAAGGAAATAGCTTCTAACTAGAATTCACACATAGAAAATTTGGCATACAACTGATGATCCTTAAGGGTCTGAAGAATAATTTTCAGGTGATTGGCGTGATCCTCTTTACTCTTTGAATAGATTAGAATATCATCAATAAATACAATAATGAACAAGACAAAAAACTAATAGAACACTCTATTCATAAGATACATTAACGTTGCAAGGGCATTAATCAACCCGAAGGACATGACCAGAAATTTATAGTGACCATATCGGGTTCGGAAGGCTGTCTTGGGTATGTCTGACTCCCGAACTTTCAATTGATGATAACCCGAACAAAGGTCTATTTTTGAAAAACACTTGGCACCCTGAAGCTGCTCAAAAAGGTTATCAATCCAAGGAAGAGAATATTTACTTTTAATCGTGACCTTATACAACTAGCGGTAGTCTATGCACAAATGAAGGGACCCATCCTTCTTTCGCACGAAGAGCACGGGTGCACCCCATGGGGAAATACTAAGATGAATAAAACCTTTGTCTAAGAGGTCTGTAAGATGTTCCTTTAACTTCTTTAGTTCCGCATGAGCCAAATTATATTGAAAAATAGATATAGGATGAGTGTCTGGCAATACATCAATACCAAAATCTATCTCCCTATCAGGGGGTATCCCTGGGAGATCTTCGGGAAAGACTTTTGGGAATTCATTCACTACAAGGACTGACTGCAGAGGAAGATTTTCAACTTTTGATCTTTTACTTGGATTAGATGGTACATACAACCTTTGGACATATGCTTTTGGGCTCTGAGATAAGAGATAAAGTGACCTTTAGGTTCTATAAAACTCTTTGCCCATACAATTGGTGTCTTATTAGGAAAAAGACGTGACCTTTTGGGTTCTACAATCAAGAGTAGCATAACACGAATAGAGGCAGTCTATCCTAAGGATGGCATCAAAATCTATCATATCAAGTTCTATAAGGTCTGCCACAGTTTCCCTAAAATGAACAGACATGACACAATTTCTATACACTCTTCTGGCAATAACAGAATCACCCACAGGAGTAGAAAAAGAGAAGGGTTCTACGATAAACTCAAGCTCAAACCCGAAACTAATAGCCATATAAGGGGTCACATAAGATAAAGTAGACCCGGGATCAAGCAATACATAAACATCACGAGAAAAGATTCGTGACATACCAGTGATAATATCTGGTGATGCTTTCGCCTCTTGGCGGTTAGTCAAAGAATATAACTGGTTGTGACCGCGCTCGGCAGCTGAAGGGGCACCCTTAGGAAGAGTAGTTGTGGAGGCTGCTTGGGACTTACTCCCCCTCCCTCCCCCCCCCCACATATCCTCCAGCAGAAGGACAATCTCTCTTAAGGTGAACCACTTTGCAATAAGTATAGCAGTTTCTCCCTTCAAATAGCACTTCCCTAGATGATTCCTTCTACAAACCTCACACCGCGGATAAGTATGATGCTGCTTGGCCACACTGTCTTAAGACTATGTACCTAGAGCTTTGGATCAATGAGGAGTCTAAAAACTCTAAATTTGTCTGTCTATCGGTAGTCTGGGTGCTGGGGCGTTAGCTGCTAGCTATGCATTATTCCAAAACTTTTTCTTCTTCAACCACTTATTACCCCAGTTACCACTCTGCAGCTGACTCTGGTGCTGGTCCGCAGAAATAGCTCTCTTAGCCTATCTGTCTTTCTCTCTAGATTCAGTAATCTTTTTTTTCCTCTCTTCCACCTGATGCATATGACCGATCAGTTCAGAAAAGTATAACTCCTTATTCAATATATCCCCCTGGCACTCAAGTACTAGGTTATCAGTAAGGCCAGATGCAAATTTCCTCATCCGAGCTCTAATATTACTAGTAAACTCTGGTGCATAGAAGGCTAGTTTATTAAACTTCAAAGTGTACACCTGGACACTCATACTGCCCCGCTTAAGATTCATAAAATCTTCCGCTTTGATCTCCCTTAACTCTAGAGGAAAGAATCAATCAAGGAAAGCTTCCACAAATTTGCCCCAAACTGTGGGCTCAGCACTCTCACCTTTTGCATTCTCCCTGTCGATATATCACTTAGTCGCAATGTCCTTGAGGTGATAGGTTGCTAGTTCTATCCGTTCAACCTTATCCAGATGCATCACCTTAAATATCTTTTCTATTTTATCCACAAACATCTGTGGATCTTCCTCCACCTTGGTGCCAGTGAACTTAGATGGGTTTATCTTCATGAAATGTCTGACCCTAGTAGCCTTAGATATAACAGATGTAGACCCAACATCTTTCGATCTTTAAGCCTGGTTAGCTACCAACTGTGTCATGATATGAATAGATCGTCTAAATTCTGCGTTTAAAATATCTCCCTGAGCAATTGAGGGATGGTTGACATTAGTTCACAGAGCACGAGGTGCACTAGTCGAGACTGGAGGAACTCCCAGAGTAGGGAAAAGTACTGAAGTATGATCTCAGTTACGGGTCCGTATCCCATAGGTAGGACTAACCTTATCTACCTGAGCATTCTAATTGATGATACGATGTGGTGGTATATCTGTGTTTCAGAAACACAAGTGATCATTTATTAGGGGATAGTTCAGACTCTAAAGCGCGAACTAAATCAAAAAAGAAGGAAAAATTTCCTAAATGCCAAGCAGCCTCCTAGTTATAAGTGTGGCGAGCTACACACCCATAAATAAGACTCTATCCAACGCGATTTAGCAGACACCCTAGGACCATGAAACCTGCTTTAATACCAAGTTTATAACGACCCAAACCAGGGCCTGGCTGTGATGAGCATTTAGAACCATGAAGGCCTAAAACACCCATATATGTCTTTTAATCATGCACTTAATTCAATGATCAAAGTAATGCAGAAGAAATTCAATAATTCAGAAACATGTTCATAAATATAAAAAGAAACAATAATGGGGAAATAAGGTTTCCCCAACGTCAATCCACGTCCAAACAACTGTCTACACAAATCTCTAACAAATGACTGAGTCAAGTAACTGTATATAAACTGGGACAAGTCCCCCAGTAGACCCTAATACTAAATATAGGAAAAATAAAGGACTACAGGACATAAGACCTTCCAAAACATAGAAGGCTCACCACTTGTCTCAGCAACTCTATCTGAATGATCTACTGATTCTCTTGACCCCTAGACTTGGCCTCTGAACCTGAGAGGTTGGAGAGGGGGAGTGGGTAAAAACAAAAGTACTGGCACACAGAGATATCAAAACAAAACATAATATTTTTTCAAAATATAGTTGAGAGCCATTATAAAGCAATTTCTTATCAAATCATTTGAAAACACATGGGCATAATGCAATAGTTTCTCAACAACAATGAAATGCAACTGATCTAGGTGGAATACCCTACATAATTTACACTAACTGTCAAACCTTAGTTTTTACCGAGATTTGAGTATAAGTAAGGGTGAGACACACAAGACAACAAAGTATAGTGTCTCGACACACTGGTAGTGCCCAAGATCACTTAGCCCAGGCTCCTACCTATATTACCTATTTGGGAATGACATAAAGTGAAGTACACAAGATCACTTAGCTTGGTACTAAATTTCTGTGTCGGCAAAAACGTTTTCCAGCGATGAGCCCTTACACTCAAATGCCTTCTTCGGGAATCTACCTATCATGTAAAATCAATGCATTCCAATTTCATCTAATTCAGTGACATATCATACTCTGTAGGTTATCGTCATACCCAACTTGTAAGTCATCAATATCACTTCCACATATGTATAATCATGTAAATACCAAGGTGCTTCATCATTTACCAGTGGTGAACAATATTCTTTTCAAATTCTTGCTCTCTTTTGTTGGTCACAATATGATATGGGGTATCAAGACATTCTCATGGGAATTTGAATGTAATTTATCATTCATATTTATCAATCTTCATGGAAGATCTCCAATCACTTATGCATAGTTTCAACCATTAAAGTATATAGGCAAACAATTCCCATGACATAAATAAAAATGACTTAGAAATCATATTGAGAGCAAGGTATTTGCATTTTATTGAAAATCCCCATCTAAAAGCATGCATGTTCATAAAAACTACACCCAGTAGATTTTCGAATAACCCCACGTACCTCAATTACTATGAATATTAGATAATTCTTGAAGCCTACGTTTAGAGGATTCCAAATATCTAATTTGTTCCTAAAACCCCCGGTTGAATCTGGAGTTGCTTGGGTTTTTATTTTGAAAACCTAAGGAGAATATGTGAGCACTTTTGATTAATGAAGGTGTATTTTGGGGTCCTTGGAACTGAATTTTGTGTTTAGGGCTAAGTAAGGGTGGAAAAGGACCATTTTGTCCCCAAAACGGAGTGTTTAAGTCACTTGAATTGTTTACATAGGCGCCACCCATCCCATTGCCTATGTTTACATAGGCGCCTAGGCTATCACCTATGTTTACATAGCCGCCGCTTAGGCTATCGCCTATGCTTTCCAGTGGCCATGGGCAATTGGTTAGGCAATGCATATCTCTTTGAAAGGCCATAACTTCTTGCTCAGGTGTCGGATTTTAGCAAAATTAGTATAGTTGGAAAGCTAACTCGAAGACCTATCATTTGACACATAGTAGGCTCCCTAATTTGACATATATAGAGAGTTATGGTCAATGGAATATGAAAAACTTTACCACATCCACTAAAACTTAGTCGATCGAAATAGTTTCAACTCGTCCTTGAGTTGAAGGACTTCTATGGTCTAAATTCAAGCTTGAATGGATTCACATGCTACACAATTAATTAACTTTCCATATTGGCATAGGATTTTTTGGCTTCGGGGTTTATCAACATATCAGAATCATGGTCTATATTGTAGCCCAAAATGCGGGGCGTTACAATCTGAAAGATGACCAAACAAGTATTAGAGAAGATTCCAGGACTAAAACTCCAATCTTGAAAATAGAATACCAATAAAGTAAAACATTCCAAAATGCCTTGTAGCCTCTCCCTTAGGAGTGTGGCACACTATACACCCGTAAATAAGACTCTACTTGACACAAATTTATGGACTCCTAATTAACCATGAACCTAGTATTCTAAGAAAAACTTTACGTGATGCAATCGAGGGCCATGTCGTAATAGACATACCAAGTCCGACTGGTACTAGAGACCACACCTGTTTCCCAACCAAACCTCCAGTTGCCTGCCCTGCGTTGGTTGAATTTCAAGCATTTAACAAAATAGTGTAACAGCTCACATGAAGACTCTTGGATAGGATCACAACTGTGACCAACCTAAATAAGTCCAACAATCCCATACCAATAATCCAACCAAACCAAACCGATATTGAAATAAGGGACAAAGACTATATCATAACCGAAGATGTTTTAAAACATAATATAATTAATCCTAAATAAAATAGGATGGAACAACCAACAATATTGTTGAATAATGTTAGCCCACCAACTTATTCCAATGCCAAGGCCAACACCAATATCGATCCTGCCCATTCCAACCTATAGTAATACCACATATCCTCTAACCAAAACAATAATAAAATCTGATTGGGACATACCCCCAACTATATCCAAAACCAATATCTAGAATAAAATTAAAATATCTATAAGTGTCCATGACATAAAATGGACCCGTTTAAAAGGGTGGAAGATCAATACTTTAGTCCAAATATTATCCCCGAGTTAACCATATATAAGAGGAGTAGAACAACTTGTTCCTGCATAGCGTGGGTATACAACCGTCACTAGACTGGTTAGTGGGTGAACACTAGTATGATCTCTAGATAAGGATAAAATAATTCCATATATAAAATCAAGTAAAACTATCCATATTGACACAACCATACATATAAATATAACCAATCCGAGAAAGGGGATCGGTTTTAGCATGACTTTAAAACCTTTACCTGGGCTATGTAGCTTTGTCATTCTATACCACCCATGGGCTATATGGGTTCAAATCCCCCTACTGAAAGGGCCTCAGTGTGTGTAGCAAAACTACTAGGGAAGAAAAGCTGGGATGAATAGTACATCCACAAAATATAGTGTGACATTATGTACACGGTCAACAAGACTGACGTCACATCATAAAATATGAATTTCCAATTTTGGTCCCCCTAGGACCTCTACCTTTCATGGCTTTGCTACATATCCCACCATTATTGCCCAGTTAAAGAAAAATTTCCAAATAACCAAATCATCATCCATTCTTTAATCAAGGACATTAATATTGGTATCATCATACTAATTCGTACTTACAAGTAGTATCCATACCTAACCCTATATAGTTTAATGGGACTATCAAGTGCCCTTCCATTTATCATATAAAATCACTTGGGGGATTCCATGTACCCCACAAGCATAACCATTATCCATTTACCATTCCAAGTCATTCAAAACATGCATAATTTCTTTACTAAGTTTTAAAATATGTAAGAGTTCCATTAAAAGTAGTCGATGAAATGAACATATCTTTATGAGCATTATGTCAAACACATTGGGGGCATAATATGACCAAAACCAATTCCAATTACTGTTAAAGCATTCCTATGCAATCCAATTATCAAAAACCACCATAAATGAATGTAAAACCATAATTAAAATCATGGAAAACCATTACCAACCATTTAATATCAACCCCCTAATTATATTTGAAAACAAAAATCATACAATTAATGAAATCATAAAAACATTTATAAAACCATGACTTTAGATAGAATTATCAATGAGGGAATAGAACAGACCTTAAACCAAGATGATGATGGAAACAAATCACCAAGACAATCCCCAAAAAAATTCTCTAGTTTAAACTCATCTTTCCTAGCCCAAAAGCTTTTGAGAGAATTATAAACTATTTAGAAGAATTTCTAAGTGTTAAAGATTGGAATAAAAAGGTAAATAACCTTCCAAGTAGGTTAGAGGTCATTGGAACTTATTAGGATAAGTTGAGAAATATCCAGAATGCTCCCACTTAAGTTGCACCAAAATCCCATCACAGGGATACGACTGTGTAATACTCCGCACTTTTCCTAGATTAAATTCATTCCAAGAATGTTAAGAATAGCTTTCAAAATGAAAAAAATTATTTCTTATGCAATTTTGAAGATTTAGACCTCTCATTGTGTGAAAAATTGAATAAGCATTCTATTGATACCAAATTCAGCCGATTCCAACGCTCGGTAAAGGAGTTAAAGCATTTTGAAGTTGACAATATGTCACCTTAGCACTTGGCACATTGCGGAGGCGATCCAATTTATAATTGTTAAATTATAATGGCCTTCCGTGATAGCCTCAGATCATGAAGAGGGCTAAATTCCTGATTATCAATTTCTAGTAGCCCTACGCGATAGTGGCGCATCGCGCTAGGGGCCAAAATGGCATTTATATAGGGCATCGTGATGGTGGCGCATCTCATTGAAGTTCCAGGTCCAAATTTTCAAAATCCAGTGGGACTACATGATAGATCCATGTCTTGGAGACCTCTAATTTCGTAGTCGTCAATTTTAAGTGATCCACCGCTATAGTCGCACGTCATGATGGCCCAGTAAATTGGGATTTTCAGTTCTCAGTTCCAGTTTCATTTAGGAGTTTAAAAAGGGTATTTTGAAAAATTCCCAAGCATCCAATCCATCTAAAATAGAAGATTTATCATATTCAAAGAACTTTGTGCTCATTATTCATCTTTCTTCTCAAAAGTAAAACCCTAAATCTTTAAAACCTCATCTCCAAGAAATCAAAATTCTCCATAGATTTTCCAAAAAAGCTTCAGATTGAGGATTCCCAAGGCAAGTTAATCAAGAATCCATCTCTAAGAACTCAATTAGGAATTAATAATTCAATTTTCTTCATCTAATCATCTATCAAGTTATGTGGTTTTTATAAACAAGAATCTTCTTCCATCCTTGTGCCCAAAACCTTTACATTAAACTCATATGATTTTTTAATGATAGTACATGAGCTTTGAATTAGGGTTCATACCCAGTATTGCTATTTGCAAAGTTATGAGTTTCTGAGATATTTTGAAGATGAATTGCATGTTTATTTTCATATTTTCATGCCTATTACAGTAAACTAAAGATTTTGAGATGAATTACAATTATTTTAACTATCAAGAGTGATTATTATGATGTTTTGACATCAGATTGAAGCATGGGTTACTACCCCAAGATTGAATATTATTATTTCAAGAAAGATAATGCTTTAAGTATCCTATTGTCAGATTATTTACAGATTTTCAGTAAGGCTATGATCTTTCGATCACCAGATAAGTTTTTGAATCCACTTTACATATTTATTATAAATTACAAAAAAAAATAGCTTCATTTATAGATTGATTCAGATGATTGCATAATTGGTTTCATAATGAACCCTTATGTGAGTTTTGAAGTGGATTTTCAACAAGATGGGTGTATCAAACTAAAGAGAGTAGTATTTAGCACTGAGTTGGGTATGATTCCAAGGTCATACCCCAAAACTACATTCCAGCTTATGTTAGTCATTTACATTTAGCATGCATTGTTTTATAAATAATGTTTATGAGATGACGTTTTACTTATGAATTTCACCCATATATACTCAGTACATCCTTAATGTACTAATTCACATATATGTCTATTTTCTAAATTATCTCATAATGTAGCTCAGGTGCTCAATATCAGCAGCGTGAGTAGTCCAAGTGTCTCTATCTACATCCTACAGTTAGTGAGTCCTCATAGTTTGGGAACCTGCTTACTCAAATTTTATAGCTTATCGGTTTATATGCTTTAGTATTCTTTTCAGACAGTTCGAGTTAGCTGGGAGTTTATCCCAGTCACTTTCTAGATGTTAGTAGAAGAATCTTGTCAGACTACTAGTTGTGATTCATTTTATTCAATATTGATGTTTCATACATTATATTCAGATTTTCTTAGTTATTTCAGGTAGTTTCGTCATTCAGTATGACTTTCATGTCTATATTACCTTGATTATGAGATTTATATCTAGTAGAAGGTAAATCGGGTTTGCTTAAGGCTACTCATAGTCTTGAGAATCATGTTACGTCTTGAGATTAGATTTTAAGGCATTACAGACTGACCCTCACTAGTCGTACCCTTCTAAAATGAGTGGTACCCTCCACTCATACCCTAGCCTTAACCTTTGGATTAAATAATATCCAACATACTACTTATCCAACCAAGTCATATCCAAATCATACGATTTGTATCCTTTATTGGTATCCTTGGAAAATTAAAACAAAAGGATGATTTAGACAATATCCACCATACGATTCCTTGGTACAACTCATACACTGTCTTACGACTGATAGTGAGATACTTGTACTCAGATCTTATCTAAGTAACCAAGTCTAATATTAAGTTAAGGAAATAAATGATTAATAACCACTAATACGACTTGTGCCACTAAGTATTATCCATTATAGTAACCCAAATACATCCCACCAAGCAACACTTGTCAGCGTACGGCTGGACCATACCATCCATACACCAACATAGGCTCCTACCCATAAGTCTTATTTGGTCTAGAAATAAGAATTCTAGGATATTTTCTAAGGTCTAAAAACTAGGGTGTTTTAGTTAAGTTGTTAGATATCAAGATAGTTGCACTCACTGAAGAGTGCAACTCTATGGTGATATAGAATATGCCTCAAAAGCTCAAGTACCCTAGGAGATTTACTTTTTCTATTTAAATTAGAAATAATGAAGTGGTCCATGCACAGAGTTATTTGGGGGAGAGTGTCAACTTGATTTCTCTATCTTTGTTTAACATGTTAGGATTGGGAAAGTTGAGACCAAGAACTGTGATACTTCAATTGGCAAACCAAACCCTATCCTGTCCAAAAGAAATCATAGAGGATATTGTCATCAAGGTTGGTAAGTTTATTATTCCTACTAACTTTATTATTTTAGATTTTCAGACAGATGAAAGAGTACCAGTCATTTTAGGATGCCCATTCTTAGTAATGAGAAAAAATTTAATTGATATGAGAGAGGGCACACTCACAATAAGGCTAGATTATGAAGACTTGGTTTTCAAAGTCTATAAACTACTCAACACACTATCCCATTACAAATATTTGTGCATGATTACTATGATTAGAGGTGATAAATATGGAGTGGTGAAGTCTATTCCATAAAGGACCTCCTCAAACATTATCATTGAGAAACCCAAGCCACAACCACCCCATCCTAAAATAATGTAGATTGATGAGGCTAAACAGGATAATGTTGAGAAAGATGTTGACCTTGAGGTTTCACACTAAAGATGTTAGAAACAAATAAGAAGATGGCATCCGAGTGTAAGGAAGAGGATGAAGGAAAATAGATGACTCAGAATTTGTGTCGTGCCACAACACTAAATCTGGCATTACTTGGGAGGCATCCCAAGTTAAGGTATGTTTGAATTTTCAACATTTTTAGTTTTTACTTCACTAGTTTTATTTATTGAGTCAAAGGTTGATGGGAAGTCTAAGTATCAATAAAACTAAGCTAAGGATCATTGCGAAGACTAAGTATGGTGTCCTTAGACCTTTTTGATTTATAAAGATTCTACTAGCTAGGCCTGGAGGCCTCAGAGAGTATTTTCTATCTCTAATTTGAAGTATACTTTACGGACAAAGTAGATTTTTACATGTGGGGTGGGAAAATTCATATTTTTAGTGTAATATTTTTATATGTGTGTTAGGAATAACTGAGATATTCTTGCTAGTGCTATATTTGATTTCATGATACAAGTGTCCTGATGATAAAAAAATATGTTGATTTTATGAATTACTATATTTGAGACTCCTAGGCTCGTTATTATGAGCTTGTACTTGTGGGCTTAATTTTTAATTTATACTATTGTTTGGTTAAGAATTTATGATGATCTTACCTGACTTGATCATGTGCCATGTGTGATGTGAGGTTATTTATATATTCCTTGTTGCATTTGATACTAGAACTTGTCTGGTGTATGTGCAAAGCAAAATAATGAGTGTAGGTTTAGGATATTATATAGGCATTTCTGTGATAGCCTTGTTTATACCTTATTAGACCAACCCTTGTGCATAATCCTAGTTAGCCCAGTTGAGCCTTTAGCTTTTTCTTTGGCAGCCTTATATGTATCCTAATCCCCTACTTTGAGTGACCTTAATTTAATCCAAAAGATCCTAAGTGCTTTAGTGTAAAATTAATTAAGGAGAGTGAAATTCTAGTAGGAGAAAGGTGAAATTGAATCCCCAAAGCGATAGTTATTGGTGAGTAAAATTGTTATGTGTTGTGGATTTTTTAAAGGAACTTTAGGGGCTGAGCAACACCCCCGGGATTTTCACTAAATTGCAAGAAATGTACATTGAGGGGGGCATAAACTTGACCTCCAACTGTGGTACAAATTATGAATTATGCTCTAACAGATGTGACTATGCACTGTATAGTTATGCAAACTTATGAATTGCTAAAGCCTTCTATCTTATTATAGCTACACACTAAGGAGTTTCATATATCTTAGTCAACTTTTTTCTCCTAAAACTTGGCATTCCTATTTGATCAAGCTTGAAGTAACCTACAACTTCTGGTAGGAGCTGACAACTATGAAAATAATATTTTGTCTAGTCACTTTATTGGCTAATTTTGGATAGTGCATCTGCTACATAGTTATCTTCTATATATATGTTCCTACAAATGCACAGGTGAAATTGTGAAATGATCTTCTGTAAAGAATCCACAAGATGATGCAGCTTATATGGTAATGATATTTGGCCTCTTATCCATCTGATTAGGAGTTCAGAGTCAACCTTCATCATAACCTACTAAATACCATTGTTCAAACACCAAGATAAGACCTATATAGCAGTTTCTACCTCTACTTGGTTGTTAGTCCCATGCCTCAGGGGAGTAACATATGCATAGATGATCTCACCCTTATAACTTCTAATACCCTCCACCCTCCCACTCTAATTCTTCTAGTATTAGTGAGTGTATAACCATCAGAATTTAATTTAACCATTGGTGCTAGTGGTTTAGACCAGTACACTATTGTAAATCTTGGCTCTTCTTTACATTTCTCCATATATGTTGCTAGATTAGCCCAGCCATGTGGCCATAGGATTTAAGGATAAGTTGTATTAAGCAGAAGGGAGATGTCTTTGTATATCAAAAATTTAACTCTAGCAAGTTGGGGTCGTTTGTCACCATATTTAACTACATATCTGTTCTTTCATAAATTCTAATAGATGATAATTGGTAAGGCCTGCAGCACCATTTTATGAGCTTTGTTAAGTGCTTTAGTTTTTCACCACTGCATCAGTAAGTATTGGATTGAAGTAGAGGCTTGGATAAGACCTATAGTTGAGGAGAAGTATTGCCAAATATGATTAGCAAATTGTCCTCCACAAAGATGTGTGGAATGTTGTCCCATCCATCAGTAGGGCAATATCCACAACTAGTAGGGGCTATGCCAAATTGACAAAGTCTCTCATTTGTAGGCAACTTCTTTCTCAACATTCTCCACAGAAGAAATGAACATTTAAAAGGAACCCATCTTTGCCAGATATAACTATTCAACATTGTTATGGTTCTATGCTCTCTAGTCAATCCCCAAGCAGAGGAACAATTGAATTCACTACTTGGATTTAGAGTCCAAATTGGGAAGTCAGGTACTCATTCCTGACTGGAATAGAGTTTTGAGAATAGATTACACTAAAGGAACAAGAAGCACATAGGCTAGCTATTGCATATTTCACTCACCATATTATATAAATGTTGCTACTTTGACATTACTTTGTCTTACACCCTCACTTATGTAATTATGAAGTGATCCAAAGCCAAACCAATTGTCCCATTAAAAATAGCAAGTACCTAATTTGATCCTCCGTAAAATCTGTTGTCCAACTTCTTTTTTGTTCTTCATCATTGTTTTCCACAACATAGAATGCGCAAAGGCTCTCTTTTTTTATACAACATTCACTCTCTTACAATATTTTGCCAGTAAGAACTTCCCCTAGAGTGTGTTATTGCTTCTGAATGTCCACCATTACTTTAGCTGCAGAGCTTTACATATATTAGCAAGATGTCTAATTCCAACACCATCGTATGTTGTTGGAAAGCATAGTTCCTTCCAGCCTTCCCATTGGTATTTTTTCTTATTATTTTTCCAACCACAAAAGAAGTCAGTAAACAATGCCAAGAGTTGTTTTATGATAGTCTTTGGAAGAATACATATAGAGAGAATATGATTAGGGATAGCTAGCAACACATGCTTGATAAGTATGGTTCTACCACCATAACTGAGCAGTTTAGAATGCCATACTTCTATTCTTGAAGTTACTTTGCTAACCAGGCCTTCATAATAGCTGATTCTTTCTCTTCCAATATACATAGGGCAACCTGGATAAGTAAGGGGGTTGTTCTTCTGTTGAAAACCAGTTACTTATTAAATCCTTGAGACACTAGAAGAAATGCTTGATTAGGCAGTAAGAAATGACTTTTATCCTTGTTTATCAGTTGGCCAGATGTTTTTTTGAAAGACGCCAAATTCTGTATAATCAATCTAAGAGTGTTTCTTCTACTAGTGGTGAATATGATGATATCATCTACAAAGATGAGGTGGTTAATTTGAGGCACCTGTTTATCCATGTAAAAACCATAGTATTAAGGGTGGTGATGTAGGTTGTTGAGGGCTCATGAAAAAACTTCAGCCCTTATGATGAACATAGCAGGGGAGAGAGGGTCACCCTATTTCAAGCCCCTTGTAGAATGAAAAAAACTATACCTAGCACTATTTTCCATGATGGAGTATCAGTTGTTTGACAATATCCTCCATATCATGTCAATAATAAGCTCACCAAAACCAAACCTCCTTAGTACCAAACAAGTATATGACCAAGACACCCTGTCATACGCCTTGGCCATATCTAATTTAGTAACTACATTACTCCCCACAACTGGTATCTTAATACCTCTAATGATCTCTTGAGACAACATTATTTTCTCAGCAATATTTCTAACTCTCACAAATCCTGATTGGTTGCTTGAAATAAGGTTGGGAATGATAAGGGCCAGTCTAAGATAAATAAGTTTAGATATGACTTTATTGGTAAAATTTCTTAAATTGATAGGTCTATATTCAGAGAGTGTATTAGGGTGGGACACTTTAGGACGAAGGATCAAACATGTATGGGTAAAGAATTTTAGCATTGCATGACCACAAAAGAAAGCATTCACTACTTGAAGGAGGTCCTTACCAATTATATGCCAGTAAGCTTGGAAATATTTTCCATTCATACCATCAGGGCCAGCTGTTGAATAGATACTCATTGAAAAGACCACTGTTTTAACTTACTCCAATGTAGGGATGGCCTGAAAAGTGGCATTTTTTTCTTTAAATATCAATTTAGGAATATTGGTCAGCGTTTCTTTAGGTACATACTCAGTTGTCACAGTAAATATATTTTGAAAATGAGAGATTGCAGCTGTGGCTATATCTGCATCAACTTGGATCCAATCCCCTGCTTCATTCTTGATCTTATATATGAATAATCTCTTTTTGTTCTCCATCTAATAAAGGCATGAAAGTAACTGGAGTTTGCCTCTCCATACTTAAACCACTAAAAATAAGATTTCTACAGTAAAATAGTATCCTCCACCTTGAGATATCTGATATATTCAACTTTTATTTTATGAAATTCCTACCTGTTCTCATCAGCACAATGTAATATTAGCTTTTCTTGAGCATGCTTGACCTATTCTTCTTAAGTTTTTACATTACCATAGAGATCTCCAAAGAACTCTTTAGACCACTGACTTAGGGTGGTAGTTAACCTTTTTAATTTTTGTTGAAATCTCCACATAGGAGAACCTTCACTGGGTCTTTCCCAATAGTTCTCCACAGTTTACAGAAATGTGGGATGATCCACCCAGCAGGCTAAGAATTTAAAATATCTAATATGTGACTCCACCCTCTCTTGCATTTCTAAGAGCAAAGGATAATGGTCAGAACCCAGAGATGACAAATGAGTAATACTAGTCATAGGCATGTCTTTCAGCCAAGCATCTATACAATACCTCTATTTAGTCTCTTCCATATTTTAAATTGAATATCTCTAAGATTAGACCAAGTGAACCTGGGTCCATGAAAGCCCAGATTAGTCAATCCACAAGCTTATATCACCCCCAAGAATTCAGTGCTCTTCCTCATATCATATGGGATGCCTCTCAGATTCTCACTTACTTCAAAAATCACATTGAAATCTCCCATTGTGCACCATGGTAAGGATGAGGTAGACAATTGTACCAGCTTATTCCATAAAGGTTTTCTTAATGTATAGCTACACTTAGCATAGACACGGGTCATAAGATAAGATTAGCATAGTGAGTAATTGAGAAAGTGATTTGTTTCTCATCAGAAGCAATACTGTCACATAAGATATCTAAGGACTAGAATATCCAGATTTTACCATTAGAGTTACATACAGTATGCTCCATCTTAAGCTTCCTTATGGCCACATCAAGGTGAGTATTATTGGAGAAGGGTTCCAGGATTATAATTAAAGAAATATGATGAATGCTAATGAGTTGTTAGAGTCTTTTCAAAACACCTTGGGTAAATATACCTCTTGAATTACAAACAAGATGGCTGATCATCTAGCTATTTTATGGGAGTGAGACCTGGTGAAAGGACTAGCTGTCTGCCCATTCAGATTGGGTGCAGTATGTACGGTTCCTTTTCTTGACTTTATCAAGGATCCTCTAGGAGATAAGCCATTCTGAATAGCAATGTGATTGACTTATTTTGAAAACTCTTCTTGATCACCTAGATCAAACACATCAGTAACATTTTCCTCAATCTTTCCTGGTGATTCAAGTTGCCTTCATCTTGTTTATCCTCAGAGTGTATTACTCTATATTCATCATCAGGCTCCTGAATATCAGTGACAAGAGGCTCCTATAGTTTTTTATTAATCATTTGATCTTGAAGATCAGAGGAGGTTACTTGTATCTCCACAGGTAAGCTCATTTCCTTTCTTTTACTATTATCTTCTTGAGAGTGATCTTTCAATGTCTCCATAGGTTTATCCTCTAATAGCATTGCGTGTAACCTTCCCCAATTATCAGGTTTCTCTTTACTCTTTTCTCCATGATGAACCTGGTTTATTTTCGTGGCACCTTAATCAGTTACAACTTGAACATCATGCTTGACAATGTCAGACCCTTCTAGTTTTCGTGATTCATTATTATCAGG
Organism: Capsicum baccatum var. pendulum; assembly: GCA_030864225.1. Taxonomy (NCBI): domain Eukaryota; kingdom Viridiplantae; phylum Streptophyta; class Magnoliopsida; order Solanales; family Solanaceae; genus Capsicum; species Capsicum baccatum. Next base: position 6,892,262 of record CM061558.1, read on the forward strand.
ATAATCAATTACAGCATCAATATCCTTTATAAGAGTTGTAAAGGTATTTGATGTAGATAGAGAAGAATTATTATATTGAACCCCTATATATTTGTTTGGAGATTTTGGTTTCAACCCCCAGATAATGTTGAATACTGCCTAGCATCAATTGTATTCAACATTATCTGGCAGGTTTGAGATTATTCTCCTTGTTTATCCTCCTCTTGTGGTTCCTCATTAAGAACTATTTTCTGCTTATCAGCTTCATCTTTACCTTTGACTTCACATCTTCTTGTAGTATAGCCTTGATGCTTGCAATAAGAGCAATACTCAGGGACATCTTCATACATAATGGTTTGCCATCTCCCTTCCCCATGTTCATCATCATCATATCCCAACCAAATATGTTGTACGTGGGAGTTGCGTTATGTTAAGAAAATAATTTCTTCAAATTGAATAAGTTGTGAATAAATAATACTCCCACCTAGGGGTTGCAAATTTTGGATGGATTGAATGTGGATTGAGCTTAAATAGATTGGATGCAATCCACTCATATAATATATGGGTGAATATGGTGTTGGTAAAATATGGATTGGGTAAAAATGGTTGCTACCCACTTTAACTCTTAAAGACAAAAACATAGAACTTGTTTATGCATATCAACTTGACTTTTTTATCAACTACTCCACCCTCCCACCCCGTTCACCCCTCCTCCCCATACCCATTTTTATTTTTATTTTTATCTCTGGGATCTACTTTTCTTTCTTTTTCCCTATTTTTTTCTTTTTTAGTTTCCTCTTCTTTTTTTTTTGCATTTCTTTATTTATTTTTGTTTTTCCTTTCTTTCTTATTTTTTTCCTTTTTTGTTGTATTTTATGATTTTTTATATTTTCGCTGAACATGACTAAGTCGAGTACAAATCATGGATGATTATGGAAATATATAACTTTTGAATTTACAATTCATATCTTCTCTTGGTCTTTTTTCTCCGTTTTTTTTTTTCCTTTTTTAGATTTTGTGTTCCCTCTCTTCTATCTATAGCCTCTATTTCTCTTTTTGTCTTCATTTTTTTTTCTTCTATCTCTAGCCTCTACTTTTCTTTCTTTCTTCCTATTTTTTTCATCTTTAATTCTTTTTTTATTTTCGTATTTTTATTATTTTAATTTTTAATTTTTTTCTCATTTTTTTTGTTGTATTTTATATTTTTTATATTATCGAAGAACATAATTAAGTCAAGTACAAATCATGAATGATGATGGAAATGTCTTAATCGTTCATTGTATTTGTATTCACCATCATTTTTTCTTTTTGTTTTTTTTTGTATTTTTGTTTTCCTTTTTTCTTCAATTCTTTCTTTATGTTTTTTTTTCTCTTTTCTATCTTTAATTTCTAATTCTCTTTATTTTTTTTCTTTTTTCTTTTTTTTTCTATTTTTTTTTCTTCTTTTTCATTTTTAATTTTTTATGATAACAAAAATATTATAATCGCATATGATTTATATTCATCCAACATTTATAATTTTGTATTCGCTAATACAATTGTATTTGTATTTATTTTTTACACCTCAAGTAAATATAATTAATTGATATTCTTGTTTGTATATAAATAGGAATAATAAATTGTACATATTCTAGACTAAACTATTCAAATATAAATAATAGATTTATTTGAAAGATATAGTATGATACATAAAAATATAAAGTATAAAAAATATATAAAATACAAAATGTATTGACAAAAAAAAGGTGATAAAAATTATAAAATAAATGAAAAAAATGAGAACGAAAAAAAAAAAAGAAAATACAAGAAATGAGTAAAAAAATGAAAAACAAAAAAAAGAAAATTGAAGGAAAAAAAAAAGATAAAACAAAAAAGGAAAAGAAAAGAAAAAAATGGGAAAAGGAAAAAAGAAAGAGAAATAAAATAGAGAAAAACAGAGAAAATAACGAAGGGGGAGACTATGAATTGTATTTAATTTGTAAGAGATGCTATGAATTGTAATTAATTAAAACTTAGGCTAAATGGGATAATTAGAAGCTTATGTTTGCTAACTCATCCTGGTCTCAAACAAATATTATTAATTCATATACTTGTTTGTATATAAATACAAATGATAAATTGTATATGTTATATAGTATGATACAAATAAATATAAAGTATAAAAAATATATAAAATATAAAACATAATGACAACAAAAAAGTTTAGAAAAAAAATCACAAAAATGATGAAACAAAAATGAAAAAGGGGGAAACAAAAATTAAAAAAAAAAAGAGAATGCAAAGAAAAGAGGAATAAAAAAAATGAGAAAGCAAAAAAGAAAATATATGAAATGTGTAAAAAATAAGTAGGAAAAAAAACAAAAATGAAAAAAATGAAAAAGAAAAAAAGAAAAAAAAAGCAAAAAGAATTAAAAAAAAACTGAAATTTTAAGCATAGGTGGGTGATATCAGTGTTTAAATGGATACCCATATGTTACCCATTTTTTCCTTATTATTATAAGCTTTTAAAATGAGTTGGTGTTTATATTTACCCATTTGAAATATATGTGACCCAACTTAATAAATATGAATTAAATGGACTCCTTTCACAAATATGGGCTAAAATTGTCACCCTACTCCCACCATATAGTATGTGAATGAGCTTAATAAGATGAAGTAAAACAAAAGATATGTGAAGGTAGTAGAGATGAAAGTTGGTTGCTGGAGACTGGTTTGAATTATATATGGTGATGTATTAAAGCGCTTAAGGAAGATAGTCACTATTACTGGCCAGAATACTTCCTACCCATCCCTTAGCTTAAATTACAACCATTAAACGCCTATTTGATCATAAACTTCACATTCAGGTATTAGTTAAGTGCTACACTAAGGGTAAGCATGTGGTTCAGCAATTGTAACTTGTGAATTCTTTGTGAGAGTGAGCGTAACTCGATTCTTATACCCATTTCATATAAATTGCATTTACGTGAGTGATTATGGAAAACAATCTTGTTATGAGGGAAAATATTTAATGATAGTTGGGTAATTTTCATGATGTATTTTATAGAACAATGTGCATGATTTTGCTAACTAGGTGAGTCAATTCTTGAGGCTGGGATGTTTTTGAGTAGTGTTCCTAATCTTTCAATTGTGTGTACAAAATACTTATTGTAGAAACTTTCATTCTGTGTAGTCATTGTAGTACTAGCTCGAGTTCCTTGCATGTGGTATTAGTATAGAGTCACCTCATCTTATTATGCTTAGAGTAAAGATTTGTTCGAGGATAAACAAGGCCTTAAGTGTGAGGTAGTGATCTGAGGTGGTTTTATGCACTTTATTGTTGTTATCCTAGCTTATTTAGGCTTGTTGTGTGGAATTCTCATGTTCTTAGTTAGTAAATAATGATATAAATAAGCATCTAAGTGTTTAAATATTTTATTACAATGTTAAAAGGTATTTTCAAACAAGTTCGTACTTAAAATGGTCACATAGAGTGTAGATGAGAAAACTAGTGTTACTAGCTTGAGTTAGGTGTCATTCTAGTCTATAGATTCTAATGTTTTGGATGAGTTACAAATGGTTTAAGTGTGTAAATATTTGTGGAAAGAATTGTTATAGTGTTCAAAGTTCAATTGAGAAAAGAGAAGAGTCAAAACAATAAGTAAAGATCAATGTGGGCAAGCCTCGTCTTAGCTTGAGTTTCTCCTTCACCGTTCTTGATATTGTATTATTTTGAGATCTAATCCATGGGGTTTGATGATGTTGAAGTCATTTTGTGTTTATTTTTATGATATATTAATGATGCAAAAGTAAACAATCAAGTGGAAACAACACTCTGAAGGTTGGGATGGACAAATAAGTGCACTAAAAATTTAAACGTTGAATTGAGGGGCAATGCACCACTCTCTCCCTAGGATTAAGACACTGTAACGCCCCAAATCTAGTACCCGGAATGATACACAACGCTTATGATATCGAAGGCCCACAAACTAACCCATGACTAATATTTGTAACTAAGCACTGAAGAATATATTGTAAATATGCAGAATATAAGCTATAAGGCCATAAGGTTCAAAACTAAACTAATACTGAATATAATACGATGTTTGTAATCGGGTAATACAATACCCAAAATTAAGATAAACTGTCTAAAACATGTTGTAGTCTGAAAGCCTCTAAACTGTCTGAAAACTGTGGAGTTAATGGGATATGTCCCCAACAAACTCCGAAGTACTGAAATAATAAAGTAATAAAATAATCATGCTATCCTCGAATGATGAGGACTCACTTCTAGTCTGGCTGCTAAATGTCTGATCTACTAAGGATGCTCGACAGATTGTGCTTGTAAACCCATGGTATAAACCACCATAGCATAAATGCGTCAGTACATTGAATGTATTGGTATGCAAGTGATGTAGGCTAAATGCAAGGGTTCATATACATGAATAATAATAACTGACTGTATAACATGAACGTGAGAATAAATGAATGAATGTGTATTTATAACTGAGATCGTGATAATGCTGACTTATGAATTTTGATAACGTGGATTTACTGAGTATTGAGGAACTGATATTATATTATAGATTAAGGGATGACTGTTTCTGACAATTCTGATTATGAAGAACTGGTCTGATTCACTGTATCTAACAGTCCTGAAAATGAATACTGATAACATGAGATACTAATAACTATATAACTAAAATAATTTATACTGATCGACTTTATTTGACAGTCTAGGTTCTGATGGAACTAGCTAAGTTTTGAACTATTCTTAGTTGACTATATCTGATAGTCCTAAAATGTAAAGAACTATCTGAGTTCTATTACTGAGAAAGAATGGTTGTATCTGACAGTCTTGATTCTATAACTGAAACTGTGGAAAGTATTTATATAACTGACATGCCCCAAATAACTCATTATACCTAAGTTGGGGTCCAATCTGTAACCCCAATTAGAAGGGTATCAATACCGTGCCACCGATAAGGACAAGTTGTGAGTAACCCTCATCTAACAGTGTCCCCAAAAAAGAACGGAGGGGCCGTCATCTAACAGTTCTTATCCACCTCGTCAATCCACATCTGACAGTGTTGATGTCTCAATCTATGTTGGCTACATAGTTCTGGAATGCAAGAATGACTTCTAAGAATCACACCCTCATCTAACAGTGTGTGTTCCCATTCTTAGGTTCTCTCGGTGCTAATTCCTACTCCCATCTAAATAGACACCAAACTGATTAACTAAATTGATACTAATGATATTGTTTAACGAACCTAAAATGAGTTCACTGAGTTTTGTTGACTATAAAAAAGCTACTGAGATCTAGGAACTGACGGATATTACTGAAGATACTAAGATTTTTAGGAATAATGAGGTTACCAATATTACTGAGTAACGATGTTACTGAGACCACCGAGGTCACTGAGATTACTGAGTAGGACTAGAATGATATTGAATTTACTGAGTTTTCCTGAGTTATGAGATTGATTGAATTCTAAGGATCATGATTTGACTGAGAGTATCATGAAAACATGACACTAGCTATAGGCACATATCTAAATTAGCGGGTATAAGTATCCTCAGGACTCGGTAGCATGAAACTGACAGGACATGACACTTCTTGAACACATGACCAATATCAATAATTCATAATATATTTATTTGGGGATTTCATGAAGCACATGGTTATCATAGGCTTGCTCAAGAATGGATTTTCATATAAACATGTCATACTTTCACAAACCTATTCTCATGGACATTCCCTCAACCATTCATAATGCACACAATATCATGGAAGTCATTCTTGGTCATAGGGTAAAGCATACATTTATTACTTGGGTCACAATTAAGATATATTGCATAATTTCTATTACCTTAGGCATTTTATCAAACACTTAGGATGCATGACTTAAGGAATAGGCATGACCATCAAATTAATACAAAAAAGCTCCGTATTTCAACTCAATTTCACATGTTTTAGACCACATACTAGCATAGGTTCTTGAACAACACATAAGGATTCCAACCTGGGAACCATACAACTATAATCACATGAACATAATCAACCCACACCAAAATATACATAATATAAGATTTAAAACATCATTCTTGCACTTCATGGATGAAAGGAATCCATGAATGAACACTGTACATACCTTAGTTCTTGATTCTACAAAGATTGATGGAGAGATTCTTGAATTTGAGTCTTGGATTTGAATCCCCAATTGAAAACTCTAGCTTGTTCTTGAGAGAAACTTGAGAGAAACACTATGTTTTGCATGAAAAAATGGTTGAATCACGTGTTATTGGGTATAAATAGGGGTGGAAAATTTACCCTTTTAACCCTTGGACACGCATTTGAATTTTTGTAATAATTTCATAATTTTCATCCTAGGTGCGACGTGCCACTATCGTGCTAAGTCACTGAAACTGGATAATTGGAAATTTGCATGGTGGTGCAACGCAGGGCTATTGCGTTGCCACTTTATTTGTGACTTGAAAGTTTGAATCGATGCAGAGACATTGCGCTGAGACACTGGTAAAAGGACAATTCTAAATTTGAGCCCTGGCGCGATGCGCCATAATCATGAAGGCTCACTGGATTTTGACGATTGTTATTTTGGCCTGCTCCGTGATGCATTGATGGCTCAGGTGGCACACTGGCTTACTAAAAAAGCTTTAACTCTTCGCCCAGGTGTCAAATTTTGGAGAATTTGGTATTGATGGAAATCTTATTCAAGTTTTCACATGATAAAACGTGAATATCTTTAAAATACCATATGTATAAACTTGGATTCATCTTTGAAACAAGCCTTTTATATTTCTGGGATAATTTTAAGCTAAGTAGAAGTACGTATTATTATAATATCTCCCCTTTGAGAACATTCGTCCTCAAATGAGACTGATTTAGATGGGAGAAATGATAAGATGTAGTACATACTGAACATGAACAGCTGAAACATGACTACTTTACTGATATTACTGAGATTCATACTGAGAATGCATATCCGATCCATGATTTTATGACTGAGTTGATACATGAATGCTTTACTGAGAGTACTGGTAAGTTGATCACGCAGATCTAATGTGTGAATACATCACTGAACCAACTCATGAACAAGCGACTGAACATGTAAGGGTAACAATACCAAGTTTAAAATAAAAACAGAGCATGGAACTAAATACCACATTTGTAATTAAAACCTAAACATGAAACCGGATAAGCTTAAGAAAAACTATTACCTTGGGGTGAGTCTAAGCTTAATTATTCAATATACATGAGCAAAAACATGAGAACGTAACTAGGTATGAAACGTGATACATGAGCTGAATATCATGATCTGAACTAAGTACCTTGAATACGCGGCATACGAATAAGATTAGAGCTAGAAGGTCAACCTATGGGTACCCACTGCTCAAAATTGGATTTATTACGAGAAGAAAGAATGAGATGTTTTTTATCATGAAAGTTTGAGGGTTCATAGTGTATCTCCCCCTTGGGACACTATGTCCCTTGAAGAATACTGACTTGGCTGAGTTGCCGAGGAAACTGAAGCAATGCACAAGGCATCTATAGGCTGTCATAACTGAATATCTGGGATCTAAAATTGAAGCATGATACATGAACTCGGATAACATTGTATCTTTGTAGTTGGTTCATATTAGAATGGTTACATTCATAAGGCTTAAGATGGTACGTCTAGATGGAAGGGATAGAAACCCAAACCATACGAACTTGTCTCTCTGACTGATAGACTAACTTTCTGGTTTTACGGACTAGCACGTGATAAAAACTTATGGTCGACTGGAGCCTTTCTTTAACACTCTTTGTATAAAGTTCTAGTGGCTTTAGGGCAAAAGGAAATCTTGGCCTTGTCTAAACAAGACAGCTGAATAAGAAAATCATCACATGGATAAAGTTTGGTAAGATGGGTTGAGGCCTACGAACCGCATTTAAGATAAAATGACTAAGTCTCTTGCACTGCAACTGAGGATACTAAAAAGATCACATGGGTACTAAACATGAGTGCATAAGTAGACTAAATTATCTAATTAACTGGGTGACTGATAGCTGAATACTGGGTCTGCAAGACAAAACCGTACTTAGTCTTGAATAAATGGACTACAACTTCAGAGCATTATGAATAGGCGATAAGGATTGACGGGTTAATATGAGATACTGAGCATGAACTGAGGGTAATTTTATTATTTCAGAACGCAATACCAAAAGTACAACATGTTTCTAGAATATTTTTGTAAACTGAGGTACTGGAAGGCTGAAAACTGAGTAGCTGATAAATGTATGCTATGGTCGTGTAAACCCAAAACTAAATTGAGTTACTAACCTGATTACTGATCTAGGACTGGGACTGAGATTATAGATAAGATGGTAATTGAGACTGTAACTGCAACTAAGACTGTAGGTGGGACTAAATATTGGTTTCTAATAACTAAGGTTTAGACTGGTACTGAGGTACTGAATTCTGAGACTGAACATTGATTATTGAGTATTGAATACTGAAACTGTAATTAAGATGGCAACTGAATTTCGATAGTTACAGGATGGGGACTGACATAAGTCAAAGATCTGAATGCACACTTACACTCTGTGCTTTCCCAACTTCTAAATACAATCTCTTACTAGCTATTTACTTGCACACTAACATGACATTCAACCCTATCTTCAGAACTACACCCTTGTGTAATACAAACATGCAAAAATATTCTCTAACATGTAACATTTACTCGCTCCCCTTTAAGAAACTACCCATCACTACACTATGTTCACAAAGAGATCTCATTAAAGGGTTAAATCAGGAGGACCTAAAGAATGAATGGGCACTAACTGAACTTGAGACTTGACTGAAGCTTGAGGAATATAATATAAACATCATGGACTCACCAAGAGGTGTAAATTCAGGACATGAATAACATAGTCTGAATTTAACTAATCAGTAGAGGCAAAGCATGAGCCATGGAAGCTGACAATGCTACAAAGCATGATATATGTACATGAGTCATGAGCTACATTACCTGAGTTTGAAGTATTCTGCATTTGTTGGATATGATTTGTATTACTGAGGGGAATAAAATTGAACTCCTTATGCTGGGAACTGGAATCGTACATGATTGTATGGAAAACGTGTGAATATAAGTTGTGTGCATGGAAATGAGATGTGACGCATACATAGGCATCATACTGACATAAGTATCACACTTTACACTGAGATAAAGATAGGCCAGGAATTATCTTCCCTTACTACTTTTCTATATGTATTGGCACTACTACTGGAATCTGAGAGCCTACATTGGTCACTTGATCTATCATCTCCCCCTTAGCTTTAATATATCACCATAAGTCTGTGAATACTTTACTAAACTCTAAACTGAACTATAATCATCACAACATACTTACACTCTATTTGACACATGTTTGCCTTACTAACGCATCATATGATTTTGTTTCTTTAAAAACTACTAATATTGCATCTCCTAATTCATAACTACACCTTCATACTTAATTTTAGATCAATAATCTTAAATTCTTACTTGCACTATTCAAACCTACTGGTCTACCTTAGTACAACTATCCCCATGAATACATAATCTATTCATATTGGATAACGTTATCCCAAATCTACTACTACTAAACTCCTGGGTTCATACTTCTAACTCTAGGTAATAAACTATCATAGGATCCTGATAAGGAATACATTTGAGCCCATGGGCAATTCTATAACTATTTATGAGGATTTTTTGCGAAAGCCCTACCCCTAGGACCTTGAGTTTAACTTTTTTTGTTACCTTGAAAGTAAGGTGGAGTTAACATGAGTGGAGCATGATGAGAACCTACATGAATTTATTAGAGAACCTTTTTATAGCACGATCTAAAACATGAAAGAGGGGAAATTTTTCTTAAAACATCTCATATCCTCCTACACATAAGTGTGGTGCACAACACACCCATGCACAAGACTTTATTAGATACGGTTTTTTAGATTTCCTAGGACACAGTTGAACCTTAGGCTTTGATACCAAGTTTTTAAAACCCCAAATTTGGTACCCAGAATGTTACACGGTGCTCATGACCTTGAAAGACCACAAGCTAACCCATGACTGATATCTGTAACTAAGCACTGAATAATCCATTATAAATATGAAAAATATAAGCAGAAAGGCCATAAGGTTCAAAAATAAACTAATACTAAATATAATAAAATATCTGTAATGGGGTAGACAATACAAAAAACTGAGATAAACTATCTAAAATATGTTGTAGTCTGAAAGCCTCTAAGCTATTTGAAAACTGTAGAGTTAATAGGATATGTCCCTAACTAACTCCGAACTACTAAAATAATAACGTAAAAAAATAATCATGCTATCCTCGAATGATGACAACTCACTGATAGTCTAGCAGCTGAATATCTGATCTACTAAGTATGCTCGGGAGCTCATGCTTTTAAACCTATGGTATAAAATACCATAGCGCAAATGCGTCAGGACGTTGAATATACTGGTATGAAAATAAGGTAGGCTAAATACAACGGTTCATATTCATAAACAATAATAACTGACTGCATAACATGAATGTGAGAATACATGCATGAATACGTCTTTGTAACTCAAATCGTGATAACGCTAACTCATGAATTTTAATAACATAGATTTACTAATATCTGATTACTTATACTGGGATACAGAATGAATGAGTTTATTGAGTACTGAGGGAATGATCTCATATTACTAATAAAGGGTTGACTGTTTCTGAAAGTTCTGATTATGAAAAACTAGTCTAATTGACTATATCTAATAGTCCTGAAATTGAATACTGATAACAAGGGATACTAATAATAGTATAACTAAAATAACTGATACTAAGAAACTGTATCTAATAGTCTAGGTTCTGATTAAACTATCTGAGTTCTTTAATATTTTGAGTTAACTATATTTGACATTCCTGAAATCTAAAGAACTATCTGAGTTCTAGTTCTGAGACTGATTGACTGTATCTGATAGTTCTGATTCTGTAATTGAAATTGTAGAAAGCAGTTATCTAACTGACAAGCCCCAAATAATGCATTATAGCTGTGTTAGGGTACCCCAAATTGTAAGGGTGTCAATATCACACCACTGGTAAGGACAAGCTGTTAGTGACCCTCACCTGACAGTGTCCCCAACAGAGAATGGTAGAGCCCTCATCTGGCAGTTCTTATCCATCTCATCAACCCTCATCTAATAGTGTTGATGTCTCAACCTATGCTGGCTTCATAGTTCTGGAATGCAATCATGACTTCAAAGAAGCACTCCCTCATCGGACAGTGTATGTTCCTATCCTTGGGTTCACTCGGTGCTAATTCCTACTCCCATATAAATTTACACTGAACTGATTAACTGAGCTAAACTAATACTAAAGGTATTATTTAGCGGAGATAAACTGAGTTCACTTAGTTTTGATGAATCACTGAATCCTACTGAGATTTGAGGACTGATGGAGAGTACTGAAGTTACTAAGATTTCTAGGAATACTGAGGTTACTGAGATTACTGAGTATCGATGTTACTGAGACCACTGAGGTCACTGAGATTACTGTGTAGGACTAGATTGATACTGAATTTACTGAGTTTTCCTGAGTCATGAGACTGACTGAATTCTAAGGATCATGGCTTGACTGAGAGTATTGTGAAAACATGACACTGGCTCTATACACACAGCTAAATTGTTGGGTACAAGTACCGCCAGGACTCGATAGCATGAAACTGACAGGACATGACACTTCTTGAACACATGACCAATATCAGCAATTCATAATACATTAATTTGAGAATTTCAAAAAGCACATGGTTATCGTAGTCCTGTACATGTATGGAATTGCATATAAATATGTCATACTTTCATAAACCTATTCTCATGGAAATTCTCTCAACCATTCATAATGCACACAATATCATGGAAGTCATTCTTGGTCATAGGGTAAAGCACGCATTTATCACTTGGGTCACAATTAAGCCATATTTCATAATTTGTATTCTCTTAGGCATTTTATCAAACACCTAGGACACATGACTTAGGGCATTGTCATGACCATCAAATTAATACAAAAAAAACTCCGTATTTCAACTCAATTTCACATGTTTCAGACAACATACTAGCATAGGTTCATAAACAACACATAAGGATTTCAACTTGGGAATCATACAACCATAATCACATGAACATAATCAACCTATAACAAAATATGCATAATACAATATTTATAACTTGATTCCTGGGCTTAATGGATGAAAGGAATCCATGAATGAACATTGATCATACCTTAGTTATTGATTCTATAAGGATTGACGAAGAGATTCTTGAAATTGAGTCTAGGATTTGAAAACCCTATCTTATTCTTGAGAGAAACTTGAGAGAAACACTATGTTTTGGATGAAAAAATGGTTGAATCACGTGTTATTGGGTTTAAATAAGTGTGGGAAATAAAATATTTTAACCCTTGGAAGCGTATTTTAATATTTGTAAATATTTCCAATCTTCATCCAGGGCGCGACGCGCCACTATCGTACTAAGTCACTGGAATTGGACAATTGAGAATCTGCATAGTGGCGCGATGCGGAGCTATCGTGTTGCCACTTTGTTGGTGACCTGGAAGTTTTGCGCTATGCGCAAACATCGCACTGAGACACTGGAAAAATGAAAATTCTAAATTTGACCCCTGGCGTGACGTACCATAATCGCAGACGCTCACAGGATTTTAGCAATTTCCATTTCGGCCTTCTCCACGACGTGTTGATGGCTCAAGTGGCACACTACCTTAGTAAAAAGTCTCTAACTCTTCTCCTGGGTGTCAGATTTGGGAGAATTTTGAATTGATAGAAATCTTATTCAATTTTCTATATGATAAAAAGTGAGAATCTTTAAAATACCTCATGTTTAAAAGTCGATTCATCTTTGAAACAATTCTTTAATATTTCAGGGATGATTTTAAGCTATGTAAAATTATGGGGTATTATAGACACATGATAAACCACTACCGCCTTGCATAAATCAATGCGTCACACCACATATTCCCTACATAGACAAACTTTGCCAACTATAAATACAACACGTTAACACTTAGTAAATCACTTTTGGACATCTTTAGCTTTGGAGAGGGCCTTATCAACATTTATTTTAGAGTTTATTTGTCTTTAAATTATATTTTTAATGGATTATATCATTTATTCAATTATTTCTATTACGGTTATGTCTATTAGTGGCTAAACGTCCCTTTCCGGTGTTAAAGACAAGAACCTGTTTACATTAACTTTGAATTAATTTTGTTTGGATTTCTTATCATATTTAGGTGTTTTTTATCCTTTTTCAACTATTTTAAGGATTATTAACCTTATAATATATATATTTTTGACTTTGTGATCTTAGGAGGGAAATAAGAAGATAAAACGTGAGGATAGATAGAGAAAGGCTCCTATTACTTTATAAAATAAGGAATTTGAATTATCAACTGGGATAGGGATATACCTAGAAGCCTTGCTTAATTCACATGTAGGATGAATGCTTCATGTATCTATTGCGATTATTACATCCCCTCTCACTGATGTTGTTGTAATGTCCAAGTTAGGTCGACGATTAGAGGTTCGGATATCATGATCATGCAATAAACCCTACGAATATACAATCAAGATAAGAAATCTAATGAATGAATCTCCATAGTGTGGTACGATTATTCATAGTTCTTTAAACATAGGTTTTCATCCATTGATTGTCCACAGTCTTTACTTTTACGCATTGTTTACTTTATATTTAGTATATAAATTTCAAAAATTTATTGGTTATATTTGCATTAATTAAATCTCAATAGTTGATATAGAATAGGATATTTGTTAAGACAAGTCTCCAAGCGATCGATATTTGGCTTTATTTAAGGCCAATGTATTACTTGGTGAGACAACGTACACTTGCATGTGCGCTTGGGCACGTTTGGGATCTTAAAGCATATCTAACTTTTGCTCAATGCATGAGTTTTCATGATAATGAATTAAATCTTTCAAAATTTCAAACATAAACGAACAGATGGGATTCTTTTTTAGCCAACATACAATTCCATAACTATTTGTGGGGACTAGTTGAGAAAGCTCTATCTATAGCAATTTATGCTTGACTATTTTTGTTACCTCAAAACTAAGGTAGAATTGACATGCATGGAGCATAATGACAATCAGTATATATTTCTTAGAGAACCATTCTATAGAAAGATTTGAGACATAAACGAAGAGAAACATTTATCAAATACCCTGTAGCCTCTTGAAAAAAGTACAAATGTTTGTTTACTATTCTACAAGAATATACTGGACATAAATTCATAGACACCCTAGGACACTTGAAGTCTGTGCTATGATAACAAGTTTTGTCACGATCCGAGGGTACCCTTTGGTCATAACATGGTGGTTAGAATCACAAGTTATCCCACGATAACCCATGCATTAGCATACTGATTGTGCAACTTATTTAGATTATATAAAACTAAATTTAAAGAGCGGAAACATGATCTTGAAAAAATATGGTTAATGAAATACTGATGAATTTTATAACATGATAAAACTGAAGAAAGAAACTTGAATTACATGTAACGACTCTGACAGACTATCTATGAAGCCTCTACTATACTAACTATAGATATATCGGACATACTTCCAAGTACCACTAATCAAAACATATGAATAATAACAATATTGTGCATGAACTATAACTGAATAGAGTCCCTGAAATAAGAGAATTCATTACCTACTATTTGGAAGATGCAAATTGTCTGATTATGATGTGAGGGATACAACTAGTACCAACATTATGAGACAATGTAGCACATAGACATATATATAGATTAGTACTTTGGAATGTAATGAGTAATTAGGGGTGAATGCAATAATTAAAACCGAATAGATAAATAATCTTAATGTATTCTAAGGGAAAGTTGACCTATCAAAAGACTGAAATCAACTGAAATATGATGTTTCCTAAAACACGAGTATCAAACATAATCAAGTTAGCTGGTCTGTCACTACACTCATTTTCTTAAATCCTTACATTTGTAGAATAAATAAAACTAAAGATGGGTAGAAGTAAAACATGAATATGGTATGTAAATCTCACGTAAGTTGAACATAATGTAAAACTGAATTGAGGGTCATGTATAGATATTGAGCATAAAATTATGAACAGGTAAAACTTATAATTCAAGATCCAGCATAAACATTTTTTTGAGATAATCTATAATCTGAAAGACTGAATTCTGTATAGCTGAATAACAGAGAATCTTTACACTTGGTTAAGTAAACTTGAGTTGAGATACACTAATTAATGACTGAAACTATCGGAGGTATCATGTAACCAAAATGACCCAATCAGAGCAAATCTAGATCTAACCTATAACCCTGGCTGAAAGGGTGTCAGTACTGTGCCATAGGTACTAACACTGTTTGTGTGGATCCACTAAACTGGTGTCCCAAATGACTAAGGAGTCACCCTCTACTAGCAGGTGTTCTCATGAGATATGTGTTGACTCTCAACTTGAAGGAATACATCTCAAACCTATGCTGGCTACGTAGTTCTGGGACTCAGGGACTGCTACTAAAGGTCACATCCTTTACTGGCAGGTGAACCCCCATCCCTGGGTTCACTCGGTGCTAAATCCTACTCCCACAAAACTTACACTGGTACTGAACTAAAATAAATTTAATTGAACATTAGTTTTAATAGTGCTCATCGTGATCATAAATATCTGAGTATAATGATAATATTTACGGCCTAATTGACTTATTACTTAAAAATTTGAAATCTTGTAAAAGATATAGGTATCGAGGTTTATAACCCACCAACACTGAATGATCACTCAATACAATATAAAAGCTTAAAATTGTAATATAGAATCATGGTTCAAAACCCCAAAACATAAACATTTCACCAAAGGAGTGAGAAGCATGAACTTGAACATGGGAATATGTTAAACATGAGAAAACAACATGATTACATGAATAAATTCATAATTTGGGGACTTAACATTAAATCAATGGAATATGATATGGAAATTTACAACTCAAAACATGAAATAGCTTAATTCACTTGAAAACACTTGTAGACATGGCTTGTAATTGATTTAGCAAGAAATTCATGAATTAATTTCATAAGATTCATGAATGATTCCATAAGTAAGATAAGATTTATACTTTTAAGTTAAACTAGGGTTTTTGAGCTCTATCTCTTCATGGTTATAGATCCCAAGTATTACATTAGTATAGCTTACACTAGATTTTATGGATGATTTCATACTATTTTCTCTCTTTGACCTCCCAATATGGTGTAAAAATAATGAAAGAAAAGGTGGAAAATCCGATAGAGAAAATAGGATCAAAATGGCAATAGCCGCTGCTAAAGTGGACATTTGGGCTCTAAAGTGGCATCTCAATTTTTTTAGTGGTTTAGAAGAAAGTCCTGGGTAAAGCTAATGCAGCCCCAACAACTCTTAAGAAGGTACCACTTTAGAGGCCATTGGGATCTAAAGTACACCACTACCAATGAAGAAGGGCCGTTAAAGCAGCCCATAGGCGCTAAAGCGGCCTAATAGGCACTTAAGCGATCCAATCATGTGCCATGCACTAGATATTTTCCAAGTCTAAAGAAAACATCGATTGGGAGCTAGAGATTTGTTTTTAACCCCATGAGTGAAAACAGACTATGATACCAAACCAAATTTGATATCCGAGATCATTTTAACTATGTGTCACCCCATACCTATAGTTGATTTTTTCATATAATCCATTTACTAGCCCAAAATGAGTCTGGAAGTCTTGGGACCTGAACCAAGGGTCCGTCTAGCCTAAAATCATTGTTCTAGAGATGATCACTCTATAGGAATTCTCATTTGAAGTCATCTACTAGGTGTTTTGGTTTGATACCAAATTCAAAACAGCATAAGCTCCAATATATTGAAATAAGCCTAAAATCTAAACAAACCATTTGATAACAAAATTTATAGTTTTTGCATGTCATAAATGATATGTAGCCCTTTTGGGAAGGCTCGGCATGCTAGAAATGCATTCAAATCGAGGAAATGACCTTTAAGGTTATTATGATATCCACTACTAAAAGAACTTTCGTCTGCAAAATCCAATGGATAAAAAGATCACTAATAGTCGAAGGGAAGAGGTAGTGGGCCCAATGTTCTGAGCACGACTTCCCAGATAACCACAAAAAATAAATGATGCTCTCAAGGTATTTTTCTACAGGTATCCCTTTTCAACTAACTTCTTCACTTCACTCTCAAACATCCAAAACATAACCTCAGCCACCAAATAGCCTCCAACTAAATTGAGGAAGGCTGATGCATGAAAATTCAAACTACGACACGCTGATACCATACAAATATTGACATAATCAAATGAAAACTCATCCAAGGAATAAGTCATGCAACCAACTCCAAATCCAAATATAACCTTTTTACCTTTCTAAACCTATTATCCTCTCCAAAAAAGCAGAATGTCACCCAAGTCCTGCCCGCGCAACTCTATCAGACTAACCTCGAAGAACTAAAGTTGATCCACAAAAAATACATAATATCAAGCATGAGGATAAGTCGCTACGATGATACCTGGGCACACAAATTTATATAACCAAGGTCTACAATCTATGTCTATGCTACAACTGGTTTGTATAAATATCCAAATTGAAAGCTAAGAGTCTGAAGCACACACACTCACCATGAATTCTTTTATTAAGAATGCGACAAGCCCATTATAAATACAATGGACATATCCCCCTACCTAGAACTAGCTTACCCTTTGCTAACATTATAGCCTCCATATGTTTTGTTATGTAATATAAACCTCCTCCTTCATAAACATGGTCAAACCCTCGCGAAGGAGTACTTTTTTTTTTGCATAGAAGATACCAAAAATCTTTTGAACAGAACCTTGAAATCTGTTTAAAAGTCCAAGAATACAATCCAATTAAGTTTTTATACTAAAATTGATATTCGAGATGGAATAAACCGATCAGATTTAGTAATTAAGGTACATATCAACAAATTGACAAAAGTTAACTCAAATCTTTAACCTTTAGAATTAACAACCAACTCCTCAAAATGCATCAAAATATCTTGGGACTCAAACTAACAACCCTACTAACCTAAAGTATACCTGTTGAAATTAATGGAACTAATAAAATTCTTTTATGATGCTGAGATCATCAAAGATTGACCAAAGTTAACCCTATCAACCTCTAAGTCTTCCAAAACCCAAAACTCACTGCAACAACCGACCACCTTGGGAATCAAATATATCAAAAATTCAATATGAGGATTCTTATATATTTGTAACCATGTATATTTATTTATCTTTTAGGTTATTATAAAAACAAGAATAATAATGTTGGTTGATATCTTTAAAATATAAAGTGACTATTATACTTTTTAAAATTAATCTTAATATTAATTAAAAAGGTTATTTTGGTAAGAAGAACACAAATAGAATGTTAAAGAGATACTACATTCATATAAAATAGACTTCTTGTTGAAAACCTTAAAAATCAAAGTTTGGTCATGAATTTTTTTTGGTAACCGCTCTTTAGAAGTTACCACCTATTTTTCTCTCTTGGTGACTCGAGCTCACAATCTTAGGATTGAAGGTAAGGATGCTTACCATCCGAGCAGGAAACGTATTTTATTTCATGTATATCAGGTTTTCTATGTGATACTATAACTTTTTAGTAAAACAATGTAATTAGTATTTGATCATTAACTAAAATAACCAAAGAATAGAGATTTCTAATTTCGAACACAATATCTTAGCTTCAGAAGATTTTGGGTGGAATTTTTGAGATTTATACTAAGGTAAAATTTTAATCTACATTTCAATGGTTATTCAAAATTCCATCTAATTTTTGGCTATGTAATTCATAGTTCACATTGAAAAACTAGAGATTTTAACTCTGATAATATATATCCTTCTTCTATCCTTTATTTATATACTTACTAGTGATATACGATATGGTGCTTAGTGCCTGAGTATGGCAAGGATAGGATATTTCATCTTTAGTACCTCCCTAGTTTTTATTATGCTAGCTTCTTGGATATTTCATTGTAGTTTACATTCCTTCTTATATGTTATCTACATTTGCATTATCTTTGGATCTCAGACGGCAGTTGCCTACTGAGTACCATGTGTTGATACTCTTAATATACTTTTGTAGCCTGCAGATCATAGTACGGATTCTCACCTTTGTTGTGTCCATCGAATAGAGCAACTATGGATTGGAGATATAGCATGAGCTTCTGGCGATTGGAATATTACTATTCTCCCTCTTATGGACTAGAATGATCTCTATGATGTATTCAGAGAAGATTTGTACCTGAATATTCATTTACTACTTTATTTTGTATTCTTATTAAATTTTAAACACTTGTAGTGATTTTACCAAGTTTTGGGACTATAATATATGTATTTGTCCTATATTCTATTTGTTCCACATTTTCCTTTCATTTCTCTTGGTAGTCAATTGCTAGCTATTATGTACTATGGGTCAGCTTACCTGCTAATGGGTTATAGTAGGTTCCATCATGACCTCGGAGTTTGAGTCGTGATAATTACAATTTGGTTACAATTATTTACGCACAAAAGGAACACGTTGCCCAAGAACCTACTCTAAACACATACAAAATCTACTACAACAGAATTTAGATCCTAGTTTAAACATATACAACAACTACTATAAGAGAATTTAGAATATTATACATGACCCAGCTTTCACCATAAGAAACGATGATAGAAGCTATTGGAGATACCATCGCATCAATTATGAAACATCTACTGATCGTGCAGCCAAATTATACCCCAAAAATTGTATAGCAAGAGTAGTATTAGTACAAACAACATGTATCAGTAAGAATAATATGATGACCCACCAAATCACATAAATATTTGAAAGAAAAACATGGACTTAAGAGTTTTATTAGTAAAACCTTTTATCATATAATTCCTTTCCTCACTTAGCTTTATGTTAATTTCACTAATGGCAAGTCAACTCCCACACTACATTCAACTCTAAAACACTACCTTTCAACAATCTTGTCAACTTTAACTATGCATTTAATACTTACTCTATTAGGAATTCAACCATACATAGTTGCATTGAAATCTAACACTTAACCATAATCGGTTCAGACCCTAAAGGAATTTTACTTTAGAACTATTCACAATTTAGAGGTACACCCATATAATGTAACCATGTATCCAACTAATAGTTAGCAAACACAACTATGAACACCTATAATTTAACTTTATTTCAATTATGTGAAACTTATCCCTCTTCAACAATCCACATGATTTGATCAAGTACTACTCAGTACAGTGAAAAAAACTCAAGTCAAGAATTTGACTACCACTATCAATTCAAGTTAAAAAAACCATGACTCAATAGTACATAATGCCTCAAAATACAAAAGTTTTTAGATAATAAAATAGGTATGCCAATCATTTATGATTTATCCTGAACCACTCAAGGAACCAATTCAACAACAATAATAACCATATTCATGAATCCTGATTCACTAAAGAAATCAAATAGAACAAGTCAACAGGTAAATTCAGCCCAATCAATGGACCTTCACACTAATCAATACCTAGTACAACATGATAAGGGTCTTATAGTCTCCCACTAGACATGACCTGTAGGGAACGAGCTCTTTTTTATGTACCAAAAATATCAAACATCTAGTCCTGCCAATCTTAAATCACCTATTCTCATAAAGATGTCAAAATATCAATACATCGCACAATAATAAATATGAATCCCATGAAGATATATAAATACTTGTACATCCCACAATAATTAGTAGATACCATAAAAATCACAACCCTCAATGAAAAAAAAACTCTTGAGCGATCAACAAACATTTAATACTTCACATTGCATCTGATTAACACCTAGGATATAATTCAACCATTTGTTTTCTTTGAACATGAATTGTACCAAGTAACAAAGAAATATTTGATATTCATACTTACCCCATGTTGGGTTTCAACAATGCTAATCTATCACCTACAATCCATATATTTATTTAGGGCGTAATTATGCAAGGTCTAAGGTACACATCCATACATATGGTTCACGCCCTAGTACCTTCAACCATACATCATAAAACTAATACCTTTTGAATACTTTTATTCCTATGTTACCACCATATATTTTTTTAAATCTACCAGCACTAACCACCTTTAGTTAAAAGTGTCATTATGTTCTAGCACCATTTTTAGGGTACAATACTATTGGAAGAATTCTGAGTGATCAACATCAATAATAATACATATTAATTTTATATTACAAATCTAATAGCATGCCCACAGGCTTAAGCATAAAATTACCTATCAATTTATGTCATTTCCATGTTTTTTAATCTACGACTAAGCTAATCAATTCAACCTAGCCTACCTGTATGCCTAAAAGTTAGTATGAAGGAATGAGCTTTAACTTTTGACTCTCTACTAGTTATTTTTGGCATAGAATCCATGATAAAATCATGAGTTTTGCTCTATTCAAGCTTATCTCTTACTTTTCATTTCTCTAAGTCCATGAGGTAAACCTAGGGGTGATTTTTAAAAACATACCTTATCATATTGACAACTGAAGAGGAGAAAGGAAATTAATAAATAAAGGAATGGTTTCTTCCCTCAGTGTATCACTATAATGGTTGGTAAGATGGTAACTTTGGTATTACAGTAGCAGGAAAATTCCTTCTATACTGGGATGACATCTGAAAAATTCAAATTTAACGTGAAATTTTTTGCCAAGTCAATTTGTACTAGTTTGAGACCATATATTTCAATAATACCAATACCATGTGCCCATTTATGAGGAATCATTAGTATTGATGGAATAATTCAGTACAACAAATATAAATTAACCCATTGTCCGTGCTTAAACAATCACAGTACAAAGAGAGTAGGACAGATCTCACTTGTACTTTAACTCATTATAATTGATTACATAATTAAAAAACTTAAGTGAATCACATAATTCATTTCACTAACATCCTAAATTTTTGAGCCACACTTTATTACTACTCTGCTAGCTCCCCTAAGAATTTTTTATACGAACGAGTGGAATTAGACTACTTGGAGCAAAATATTTTTGAGTTCCCAAGGTAGGGCCTCGCCAATTTATCAAAAAAGAAGAAATTCAAAAATAGGCAAAAAAATTTCATACCCCAAGAGACTGGATCCATCTAGAGTGGGATTATTCCAATCATAGCAATAGTGCTATAGCGGGGTAAGGGCCTATAGCAGGAGGAAATAGTTCCAAAAAGGAAGAAATGGGTTTTACACCCATTTCTCATATTTTACACTATCAAAACTCCATTCCCCTTAAAATCATTTCCTGTTATTCAAAACAAGGTAATTAACATTCAACTTTGACTCTTTACTTCATTACTCAAATTTTCTCATGAATTACGCTTGAAAACATCAAAAGTTAATAGTTTTTAGGGATTTGTTTTTTAATTCAAATTTGGGATTATTTTAATTAGTTTTTAAATCACGGTTGCTTCTCTTATATTTACAACACTTCTATACCATTATAGGCATAAGAACTTCATGGCCAAAAGGGGCTTAAAATAATGAGAAACATGAAGGGTTGTTCTTGAATTTGATTTGATGACTGGGCGTGTTTTATGAGTTGAAATAAAACTTTTCTTCAAGTAGTTCCATTGACGCACCCTTTGAAACTTGAGGATAATAAAAGTTGTTATAACGGCCCCATATCACTATAGAGGGAATATTCTTGCTATTATAGTCCTATAGTTGTGAATTTTAGTCAACTAAAGTGGGAGGTTGCAGTTAACATCCTCCATGCTAAAATCCGGTCTTGGTTTTTTTCTAAATTTTGATTCCTTTGCTACTCATGTAGGTTCTAACTTGTTTTGTTATTATTTTTTGTAGATTTACTACTTCAATCGGTAGAAATCAAGAAGATGATCCATCCACAATCATGTGATTTCCCAATGAGAACTATCGAGAAAGGTTTTTGGACTACTAGAGGATGGGATTTTTCTATGAGAGTGGGCTTATGCTAGAAAGGGTGGCGAGAAAAGCACAAATATTTTACAACCATGTCATGGCCTAAGAAATTAGATCATGAGGGAACCTATTCAAACCCATCTAGATATGTTTTTTCCTTACCACCCATTTTAAAATACATAAGAAGTCATAAATAATAGCATAATCCTTTCATAAATTCATAAAAGCTTATTAAAAAAATCCTTTATTTAAATCAAAGATAATATTTTCTTATTAAGGACCTAGTCTAGACAAAGTAAAGGGGGTTTAGATAAGTAAATAATAATATAAAGAACACAGCTCCCACCATAGAAATGAAATGAGTAAAAATGGTTCAAGATCGCTATCAACTTCACCTACAAAAAAATAACTAACCCTCTAACTACACTATACCCCCAAAAGGGTATAGTAAGTGTAGCATAAGTACAAATAACACGTACTGGTAGGCATCATCAGCTGACCGAGGTTAAAACACATATTATAAAACTTCAAGATAAATCATGTACATGCAATGTTATAGTTTAAATCCACTTAGTCTTTAATTTATGTCGTCACTTAAAGGTAGTAAATTTCATTTTCCCTCAAGTACAGTATCCATTAGATCACTAGCCAAAGCTAAATATGAGTGCAAATAAACTACATAGTCGAGCTAGGACTACAAAGATTAACTACCTAATATTTCCTAAACCTTACCTAATAAAACCATTACTATCATCTGTAGTTACAACATTATAAGAAAAAACATGACAAATAATTCAAATTGTCAATAATGATGTCTACACTTGATACACCTAACTATAAGTAAACCCTCAATATTATTTTACAATCACCTCTAGTTGTTCTTTATTTCATGAAATCCTATCAAATATCAAAGTTACACTTTTCACATTGCAAGGATAATTTTAAGCCAAGGAAATTAGTTCACACTAGAAACCCAAGTTCAAATAGAAAGTTGGAATATCAATTTGACAATTCACTCAACGAACCTAAATTAATAATATCAATAATGGTTCACACAAGGAGCACCATATATCATTTTCATCAATCTCACCACACTAGGATCTCAAATATTATTAAGTCAACTAACAAATAAAGTTTACTCAATAAATCAAATATAAATAAATCAAAAATTAAACCTAGTCTACTCAAAGAACAAAATATAAATAATTTAATTAATAAATGTGGTTCACTGAAGGAACCAATTATAAATAAATTTGGTCCACTCAAGGAACCAATATAAAAAAAATCAATTAATAAACCCATCCCACTCAAGTGAACATCAAACTAAAAAATCATTATACATTCAGACTAATGGCCTTATGGTCACCCACTAGCCATGACCAGCAGGGGATGATTTCCATCTATGTACTATATTGGTATGGTACCCGAGCTAACTAATAAATCATATCTACTTTACAGGTATGGTACCCAATTCAACCAAAAAATAATATCATATCCGGCACTTATTTTCATTATCTATACCATCATAAAGTTTCCAACCTTATTTGAACAAATCCCATGATGATGTCTATTATTGCCTCTTGTCACGATATTAAAAAATTACATAAAGAATTTCTTCAACCTTACTTACACAAGTGTATAGTTTGAGATAATCCATACATCTTGGTGAAATAAAAATGTATCATAATATAAAGTGTACTATTGTGGCATCGAATAAAGAGGGATATAGTTGATTTTTTTATTAAAGTATCAAAATTTTCATTAGGTAAACTATGAATGTTAAAAACTTAGCAGTACTTTTTAGGGAATGCCTATTTCTAAGTAAAAGTAGGAGAGGATTTTCATGGGCTTATTGTCGATCTTTCCAAGACTTTGGGGAACTATGAATCAATATGGGTCATAATGGATAGTTGGACCAAGTCTGCATACTTTATTCTGGGACAGGGAATATAAAATGTTTTAAAGTTGTCCAAGAATTGCGTTAATGAGATTTTTTAGCTACATAGAGTTCCTATTTATATTGTTTCAAATAGAGCTACGGAATTTACCTTTAATATTTGTGAAAAAATTTAGAAAGTGTTGGGCATTAAAATAGATCTAAGTTTATCTTTTTACCGTTAGACTAAATACAATCTAAGTATTATAAGACATGTTTTGAGAGTGTTCCATGGATCTCAATGGTAATTGGGACCAGCTCTTATCATTGTGTGAGTTAGCATATAACTAACATGATGAATCGAGTGTTGATGTGACTTCTTTTGAGGCTTTATATGGAATGAGGTGTAGACATTGGATGATTTTATGTCTTTAAGGTGACACTTTTGTATACGAATTTGTTGATGGAGTAAATAGAAATAGTTAGATTCATAAAAGATAAGCTTATTGTGGAAAAAATTCTGGACAAGAAGTATATAGATAGAAAGGTGCGAGATATATATTTCATGGAAACTGAGCAATTATTTATCAGGTTTTCACCTATGAATGGTCTGACATAATATTATAGAATGGTAAGATTAATCAAAGGTACATTAGACTATTTGAGATTTTTAACGACATGAGGTTGGTATCTTATAGGCTATTTATACATTTGATTTTGTTGCGAGCGCATCCCTTAATAGATGTTTTAATGCTAAAGTAGTATCATGGGGATAATAAATTATATTATTCATTGGTATTTAGTTTTGATTAATAAGAACATCTCTTATCAAGAGGATCCTATTTCTAGTCTTGAATAATATATTTTGAAGTTGAGAACTAAAGAGATTCCATCTGTGAGGGTCTAGTAAAGGAACCATCTTATTAACAAGGTCACTTGGGAGACTAAAGCGGACAAGCATAAGAAACATCCATAGTTGTTTATTAATTTTTGTAAATTTTTAATTGTTTTCCTCATTCCTTCTAGTTCTTATTTGAAGATAAATATTTATTTAATTGGTATCTGATGTAATAACTTATACTATTAAAATATAATTTATCATGTAAGAGTCTAATAGAGGTTTTCCTAGAATGAGAGTTGTCAACAATCTCAAGCTACGAAAAGTTTAGATAAAAAACAAGTATTATTTGGGTTAGAGACTATTTATGTCTCATGGTGATATGTTTGATGGTATTTTGGATATGGCATGTTGGATAATAGATTCATATCCACAAAAACGTTTAAAATGGTATTCAGATTCGTAGAACTCTGATAGCTTATGCCTTGATAGGGTATGTTTGTATTGCAAAAAAATAAGGAGGTATTATGAAATAGGGGAGTTTTGAATCCTTCCTCGAGTCTTTGCCAATGACCACTATAGTGGGATCCTTCTCCCAGTAATGACCAGCAAAGACCTAATTGAGACCATTATAGTGGTTGACTACAAGCCATAATATAGCCGATGTAGTAGGTAGATGATCATCGTAGCAGTAGGTGATAAATAAATCAAGATCATTGTAGTGGGTAGTTTCTCACTACAATGAGACCAATACAGTACCAGTTTTTTTGAGTTTTGATGTTATATCTCCCTAAAAAATCCATTTCTCATCAATGGATTGTGTAACATGATTTTTTCTATTTTGGGTGATTTCTACTCTTGAAGTAAGTTTATTCCATCATTCTAACATAGATTAATCAATCTTAATATCTACAATCACTATAATCAAGTGTTAAGAAGAAATTCGTGGGTTAAGCCCTAAAATTAATCAACTTATTAGAATTGCATATGTGTAGTCTTAAAATCAATTTTAAATAGTTCTAGAGGTATAAAATTTGCTTTCCAACATAAAATTCTTCTCCATAAATGTGAATTACATGAAATTTGGGTGGATTTATGGTGGAAAACTCAAAATTGACGGTTTAGACTCTAAACTAGAGCCAAATCAATAATGCCTAAAAATAAAGAATAAAATGTTAATTGGTCCTTTTTTTGATAGTTTTAGACCTAAAACATTCTGAAGCTATGAGAAAAGGTAATGTTTTAGAATATTAGTACATTCATACTTATGTTTGAGTTATGTTATGATTTTAATTGAAGTTATAGATTTGATTTAAATTCCATGCATATTTGTAAGTTAAATATTTTTGAATTGGCCTTCAGGCATACTGTGATTTTGTGAGTTGGTGGATATTGATCGTAAATATAAAGTGATGAATTTGAATTAGCTATGTGTCGAGATAAAGTCTGTACTTTCATATTTGGTGCACTACATTATATCTTGGTTGATACTTAATTATGATATTTTGTAAGTTAGGTACTAAGCAAATATACATTACTTATCCATTAATATTTAGAGGAATGGGCATCATGTCGATATGGTACATTACGACATGATCTCCTCCATGTCATGATTTTTTAGCATATGTGTCTCCTTAGTATGTATATACAGATTGAGAGGATTTTGAGGTTGTTATGATAATTGTTAGATATTCATTACCATTTAATTATTTTTTGCATTGCATAACATGTTGCATTGAAAGCAAGATGGAATAAGTCTACTCTTGTGAGATGGTTATATGGTAAATAGTTTGGTGTGTTTAAGTCAAAGTCCCCTTCAATTGTTATGAAACTTATACATGTCAAGGTTGGTCTAGTTAAGGTCATTTTTAACTAAGTGATTATTTATGAATTGCTAACTATTGATTGAAATTATTTACTATGTGCTGATTTCTAATTTACGCATTTCTTATTTATGTTTTAAGTATAGGTCTAAGTTAAGTCGACAAATGATGCTTACCAATACAAATTATTTATATTGATACTACTTGTGCTCATCTTTTATTGAGTACAAAAAGCATTCAAGAGGTCGAGGTTAGACCTCAGATCTACCATCTGATCAATAACTTTTAATTCAAGAGTGAGCATTTACTTTCAAATAGTCATGTATCATCTTATTAGATTATGTCCATTCTTTCGTAAAATCATACACTTATTTTATTTATTCTTGAATATTTATCATAGACTTCAATTTTGTTATAATATTCTTTTATGGTGACTTTTAGGTTCATGAAAATTTGTAATAGGTAGTTTGATTATTCTGTACTTATATTGTTGTTGATTTTTTGAGATTCTTATCATAAGTATTGATTAGCTGATATTTCTAACTTAAAAATAGCAAAGTGATCTGGTTAAGGTGTGGGTTAGGTGTTTTTTCCACCAAAGGATTAGTGTGGGTGGTCCTTACAACCTTTTGGGTTATGACAATAGAGATGTTCATGGTTTGGTTAAAAACAAACCCAAACTGAAAACAGAACTAAATCGGTTAAATAAATTAATTTTCTTTTGGTGTTGTTTGGTTTAAAAACTTATGATAATTGATTTGTCTTGATTTTGTTAAAAAAAGTTTGAAACACAACTGAACCGGCATACAACTCAATAAATTTTAATTTTAATTTTTTTACCTTACATATTTAAAATTATAAAATTTAAAAACATCTAGATACATTTTATATATCTTTAATTTGAGCTTCAAAATTTTAAGAACTTATTTTAAGCTCTGTAACAAATAGACAAAGGAGTACTAATATAAAAAATCAAATACTACCATTTAGTGGAAGAAAATTCTGAGACCAATAGCTAAACATATTATTATTTAAATAATAATAATAAATTGGGATGAAATTTTGATAAATAAATAAATAAAATACAATAATTTTTTTAATTATTTTTTAATCTAACTATGTAATAATAATAGTTTTTGGCAAGGGTCCAAATACAATTTTTAGATATCAGTAAGGTCAAGGCCCAAATCCAAAACAAATTTAAGTTAAACATCAATGCTTCTAGAGTATCCCATAAGAATGAAAGGGAGAAAATGAAGCAGTGGATACTCTCTTGTCTTCTCCTACTTTCCAACCCAGCTCTCTCCATTTCCAGTTAATCTCCATTAACCTCATTCGTATTGTAAGTGAAACTTCTCCTTGCTCTCATTTGCATCTTTACGCACTTCTACTTCGCTGCTTGTTGTCTATGCTTCGTTTTGTTTGTACTATCAAAATTTATTTTCATTAGATTTGTTGATCTATATTAGTAAAGTTTATTTATTTTCAACTTTTTTGTAGATCTGATTTTGGACCTTATGGTGATGACGATAAATTTTGATTTGAGAATTAAAATATTATTTCTCACATTTGGTAAAGCGAATTCTTACTGGAACAATTTTAAAAAAGAGTTCGATTGATTCAAAAAATCATTGATCAGGAATTTTAAGAATAACCAAGATTGTTGAAGTTGATGCTGATAAATTCCTGCACTCGGCATCTTGCAATTCAATTTATATGATTTCAATAGAAAACATTACTGATGTTAGCATGTTAAAGGATCATCAATATGTTGTTTAGGAAAAGTTGGGAAAAACAATTGAAAAAAAGGGAAGGATGAATATGCAAGAAGGAACACATGGTTAGTCACAAATAATATCAAAATTAAAAAGATGAAAATACCCCTTAATGAAGTAGGCATGTTGACAGAGAGGTACTTTTATAGCTCCCAACTCCCTCTTATATAATAAGAGAATATATATATATATATATATATATATATATATATATATATATATATATATATATATATATACACACACATATTATAAATAATTATAATTATTTTATATATCTTTTTATCAAAATTTATATATAACTTAATTGTCTTGTATAAGGTATATGATATTTTATTATTTTATGTAGTGATCTCAAAATTTCATTTTTCTTTTTGAATGAACTATCTTTCTGAACAAAATCAAGACAAAGAAAAGAGATCTTTTTTATTTTTCTTGATATTCTTGGCTTAGACACAGAAGCAATCTTTATTCAAACTACTTTTACATATATGATTTTTTTCGTTTTTCCTTTTGAATGAATTAATTCATTTATTTTCGTGTAGAGTTGATAATCAAATAACCAAATCAAATTGATAACAAAGAAAATGATAACTATATATTAATTGGTTTAATTTGGTTTGATTTTAATAATTTAAAAAACATTTACATTTATTTGACTTTGATTTTATCTTTGATTTTGATCAATAATTGACCCAAATCGACTCATGAGAACCCCTACTTTTATCTAGAAGAGTTGTTCCTAAAATAAACATATGAACATAACTAAAGTTGTATTCTAATCAATTGGTATCTTTCATACAAAATATTTTCTCTTTGGTATTACACTATTTTTCTTAGGTCTATATGTGATTTAGTTTATTTAAAAAATCTTATTGTTTATTTCAAAGGTATCCAACTAACTTTGTAAATTGATTATGAGAAAACATAAATAAAAGCATGCAAAAATCATATTGGGAGAATTAACATTAACCAAATCTCAAAATACAAAGTGCATTATTATTTTGAGATCCCTTTCACATGAAAATGGATATAAAAAATTCCATGTATAATAATGTAAGTTTATAGAGATATAAATATTACAAAAATGGTAACTAGCATGGATAATCACAAGCGCGAAAAAGTGTTGTCAAATCCAATCTGATCAATACATTGACCACTAGCTTTGGGTCCAAATTTTTTCTTGTAAATGATAAATATTATGACTCAACTTTGCAATGGTTGCACAATATTGTTGGATGTATTTGATGACAAATTTTTATTCAACTGATGGTATTTTTGTTTCAACTGCATTCAATAAAAGAAAGGGTCAAGAATAAGTAATGATATTATTAGATAAGAATTATATACAATAATATATGACATGATTTGAATGTTTAAGTCACAAATAAAATCTAAAGTCTCTTTATTACCAAGAAGTAGAGCAGCAACAAAAGGGCCCAAGTCAAAAGTTTTACTACTATTCTTTATATAAATTTATATAAATGTAGTATTATTGTGCTTTTGTTTTTCTATGCTCTCTGAATGAGCAATCTAGAAAACACTATGCTTTTATAGATTGTATAATAGTTGTAGGGTGAGACAAAATAAAATAATTAAGATTATAATTTAAAATTTTCAAATATATAATTAGATTCAAAAAGTAAATTTGTTATCATAAGTGATTATTTCTTGTTTTAAAATCTACATTGCCTTGATTAGATTTTTTAAATTTATATAATTGTTATTGCTTACAATAAAATGCACAGTCAAAAAGATCTCGTGAACATCTTTAAGTCAGACCCATAATCTACATATTGATTTTGAATTTTCAATATCAAATTCAAGAGATCACTTTCGAATACCACACTGCTAATTTAATTTTGAAAAATGAATAACTTTTAAATGCAAAACCTCAAAACTGGTTGTTTGGGTAAATCTTTCAAAATAGTTTTTCTAAAACAAAATAACTAACAAGATCAACAAATGAGGTCACAATAAAAAATAAGTCCAAATCACAGAAAAATAATTATCTAAAATAAGAAAAATTGCATCAATGCATACTTTTAACTTAGTTATCTCCAACATATCTATAATTTAAAATTAGCAGAATTTAAATTAAACATCTAAATCATCATTCATTTCTCTCCTATTTTATCTTTTGTTCTTGAAACAAAATCTAAATAAAAAAAATAATAGAACCATTTTCCTAGGTTTATTTTACTAGATACCTCATATGCTTCGATCCATCATGACTCGTCTAGTCTCCTTATAATACTCGTTATTGTTGGTCATTTTGATTTATATATTTTTTTTCAAATAACCTCCTATGAAAGATTCATTCATTTTATTATTCTTGTTCGTAATGTTATCACTTGGCTCTCTTTTATTTTTTCTTTTTATTTTTGTCATCATCTTTTAGAACATGACACCTCATTAAAAAATATCAGGTTTTGAAGTGTGCAATAGTTGAAGGTATCATATAAAGAGTTTATATTATGGTTAATACTAAACAATGTAATCACATTGAATTTTTAAATTTCATGCCAATGATTTGAGGTTGAACTACTCTGTTTAAACTTTCAACTATGGGTTACTTGATAGCAATTTCAGGATTTGAAAACTTTGGGTCCTACTCCATTTTAAAAATTAAAGTATGAAATATTTCAGCAAAAGTTATGTAAATATACACGAAGAAAATTTTTGATTATTATTTGTCATCAGGTTTATCATAAAATAAAGCCTTGTCTATTTAATGTAGTTTAGTTTTTCGTTAAAAAAGTCTAGGGTGGTATTCAACATAGCCACGTTTCTATTCAAAAGTGAATGTAGCTTGCTAAAATAGTTTTAACTTAACCTACCAAAATTTGAACTTGCATTCCAAGGAGTAGAACCAGTCATAAATGTTAGCTTCTTTGAGCGCATTTATTCCGTTAATTCCACAACTAATATTTATACTAAAAGAGATAGAATGAGTCCACAACATGGCAAACTATCAAAAAACTCACTCTGAATGTTCTCGATTGAAGATCTGCACTCAATCACGGGCATCACTTCCATGAGGATTATTATCTGCAACAAAACATACAATGAGTGTATTATAAGTACATAAATATTGTATGCCAAGTAAGTGTCTTCTACCAACCTCAATGGAAGGCAACACAACACCGCTAATCAACTAAAAAAAGATGAAGCATAATGATAAATGCATCAAAAATGACATATTTCGTATGCCCTAGATACAACATTAAGTTATACATTAACAATATTGACAAATTAGAGGAGGTATTATAAAGACTTAATTGTACAAACCAATGATTCCAAAACAACAAATAAATGTTTACACTGTCTGGGGTAGCTAGACTGATAAAATGACTCATAAGACATGTACCTAACTTCACACTCTAAATAAAAGATGTCACAATCCAAAATTAGGTCATTATGCCACTTATCGCAGAATAATCTTGATAAATAAGTATATCACCCAAACTAATAAAAGAATATGCAAACATCATAATGAACATCCTAGTTTGACTTCAATAATATAGTGAAGCTAAATATGAAATACAATTACAACAAAACACGAAATAAATCCATAAAAATCCAATCCTAAATCCGATGTGACAGCATCAAAGCATCTAATATAATATCCAAAACTAAAAATACATAGTCTATCTCTATTATGGAAATAAATACAACTAGCAGATAAAAGAGGCCTTGAGTTGACTTTGAAAAGCCTAGAGTGGCCAGTACCTCGGAGTGTCACCAAATCCACCGCATGCATCAGCCTTCGTGATTCGTACTCATACTAGAATATGCACCAAAAAGGCACTGTACAGGTGACTATAGTCTATTACACACAATGGATATCATAGGTTGACTGACCAAAACAAGAAAATAACCTATGTAAAATATACTATGAGCACATCACTTGCAAGTAAAAATGTCCAAAATAATAGTTCACACTATCTCTACTAATAGATCTATTATATGTAAGTACATAGAAAAAACAACAACACATATATAAAGGACAAATACAAAAAAACCAAACATAATAAAGAAAACTAAGGAAAACAAGTAAGATGCAAATTTTAAGGCAATGCAATGCAATATGGATGGAATGAACGATGACAGTCATCGCATTACTTTCCATGTACACCTACAGGACCCATGGGTAGTTCTCATATCTCAATTTCCTCTCCTACTTGTGTTCATAGAGAGGGTTTTCATAAAGTGTCTCATTTATTTTCAAAAATAGTATTTCCAAATGGGACCAGTATCTCATGAATATATATGCATGGAATGAAGATGTAATGCTTACAATTAACTCAAATGATGATCTCTACTCCATTAACATGGAATATATATGAGTGAGCTAAAAAACTAAACTCAAAATATCCATAATTCATGATTATTAACTCAATTAGGCACCCTCAGAATATATATGCATGTAAGACATTATTAAAATCATATTAATGCCTAACTTGGATATTTTGTCATGATAAAAGTAATTAATGCTCAAATAAGTCCTAGATTATAAAAATAAGCCACTGCACAAAAATTATATCTAGAATAAGGCATTTAGATGCATTGATAAGGCCAATGATGTTAAGTAAAACCCCCCACACGGGCAACATAAAATATTAGATATCACAAACCAATCATAACTAAATATAAGTGTCACAACACAATTTCTTAGTCATGATGACACCTACTATAACCCACCAATAGTTAAGAAAAACCTTACTCCAAAACTCTTAGTTACAGACTTCCAAGTAAAATAAAGGAGAATGCGGAATAAGTATAATAAAAAGGCTTTATACGCAAGATAGTCCTGAAACCTGGTGGAATCTACAAGAGGTTCTAATCAAATAATATTACAAAAAAGAAATACTAAATGAATAAATTGATACAAACAATCTCTAAATAAAATATAGAGATTAGTCTAATACATAGAAGGGAGAATAGTAATGCTCTGAACATCAGAATCTCACCCTATGTCTCCAAATCATATCTACTCCACACAATACATACAACATATTTGAGAATGCACACTATGATCTGGAAGCTGTAGAAGTGTAGTTTAAGTACCAAAAATATGCTACTCAATAGACAACTATCGACTGAGCTCCAAAGATAATGCAAATATACATAACATGCAAGTAAGAATGTAAATTATGCTCAAATATCTAGGGCACTAAAATATTAAAGCTAAGATGGCAATAAAGATAAACTATCCTATTCTAGCCATATTCAGGAACCTAAGTACTATACAATATATCACTGACTAATATACGAATAAATAACAGATGAAGGATATATATATATACAAACATATGTATGTATGTATGTATGTATATATATATATATATATACAAACATATGTATGTATGTATGTATGTATGTATGTATGTATATATATATATATATATATATATATATATATATATATATGTATACAAGGTCAAGCCATTGATATACAAAATGAATAAATAAATGAAGAGTGAGATATAAGGTAATTCCATAACTACTATAGATAGGTACATATGCATAAACAAGGCTAACTCAAAGGTATAATCTAAGTAGTTACACTAACATATTATGGCCTTCTAATCATTGTATGAACTAATCCTAACATAATTGGGATCTACAACCATAATGCCTATACATTGGATAATCATGTGTAATAAAATAACCATAAGATAAAGAAATGAGCATCATATCTCAAATATCAATTCTAGTACAATGATCAACCTTCCATGAACTAATCATAATAACAGTAACAATATAAAGTAATCGGCTATCCCAGATAAATAATACCTAAACTGAGCCCCATAACCCAAAAGGTCTAATCAGCAGACAACACATCGCATGCAACACTTATTACCTATACCTATCCAACCCCATAAGGATGATAGATATAGGTGCATACCAGTGAGAGGTATTGCACATGCAAGGATGAATACAAGGTGAATCTATAATAATATTACGAATCCATGTACTATAAAGTAACATTGTGTATACACCTCCTTCAGCTCGATGGCTAATATAGCCGAGATTACGGAGTCCTTTCTTTTCTGGCATGATGGCTCACGAATGAAGGGGCCCCTAGGGGGTTCAGGAGTACCCATATTACCGACCTGGTCCTACTAATGGATTTTCAATTACCATCATCATCATCAATATACTTTGTCCAACGCTATATATATATATATATATATATATATATATATATATATATATATATATATATAGGCTAGAATAGTGGCTAAAAGAGTGTGAGTCCATAAATTCATTGCTCAGAATAATCTCTAAGAAAAAATTATCATAAAAGTGTTGAAAGGGTCAAAATCACTTTTAACCGAGCTAAGTAGTAAGAGCAAAACCATGGAATAGAATCTATTTGGTATGAAAATAGTGAATGAAATGGTGAAAAATTAGGAAGGGAAATGGGATTAAAAGGTCTACAGGCACCACTAAAGTTGATATATGGGCGGTAAAGTGCCTACTGCTAAAGTGGCATCTCGACCATTTTAGTAGTCTGGAAGAAAGTCAGGGGTGCCACTTTTAACGACCCCAATAGCGCTTAAGTAGGGTCTGTTTTATCATTCATTTGGGAAATAAATCACACCACTACGAATGGGCTAGGGCCGCTATAGCATCCCATGAGAGCCAAAGTTAACCAGTAGGTACTTAAGCGGTCTTATTAGGTGCCATGCACTAGATTTTTGCCAATTTAAAAATAGACTTGAACGGGTGCTCTAGATTTATTTGGAACCCTGTGCGTGCAAACGAACAATGCTACCCAAAAAATTTTAACATTTTGAACTCCAAAAAACCATCAAAACTTTCATACGAGAATGTTTTGAGTAAGTGTGGGGCCCACACCTATAGTTTCATTTTTCAGATAATCCATTTAATAGCCCAAAATAAGTCCAGAAGCCTTGGGACCTAAACCAATGGTCCCCTTGGTATAAAATCAATATTTCGGAGATAATGGCGCTATCTGAATTCCATTTGGGGTCATCTACAAAGTGTTTTGGTCCAAGACCAAATCTTTGACAACGAATGCTCCAAAATAGAGAAATAAGTCTAAAATCCAAATGAAATATTTGATAACCAAATCGATAGTTTTGCAAAGTCATAAATGACCTGTAGCTACTGTGGAAAGGCTCAAAATGCCAAAAATTCATGCAAATTGAGGAAATGACTTGGAGGGTCATTATAATATCTATTACTAAAAGGAATTTTATTCGCGAAAGTGAATACATAGAAAGATCACTGAAGCTTGAAGTAACGAGGTAGTGAGCCCTTATATTCAAAGCACGACTTCATAGATAACTAAAAAAAGAAATGATGCTCTTTGGGGATTTAGCCATAGGAATCCACTTTTCAACCAACTTTTATACTTCACTCTCAAATAGCCAAAACCTAACCTCAACCACCAACTAACCTCTAACTAAATCAAGGAAGGATGATGTACACAAATTCAAACTAGGACACATTGATACCACAAAAATACTAGCATAATCAAATAAAAAATCATCCAAGCGAAATAAAAACAAAGGCATGATTCATGCAACCAACTCCATATCCAAATATAACCTTCTTTTGCCTTTCCAAATCGGCTATCCACTTCAAACCAAGCAGAAAGCCACTCGAGTCCTGCTACTACAAATCCATCATAATAACCTTGAAAAACTAAAGTTGATCCACTAAAAATTCATAATGGCAAGTAGAGGATAAGCACCAAAGGCGATACCTCGGCACACAAATTGAGATAACCAAGGTCTGCAATCAATGCCGATGTTACAACTAGTCTAGATGAACATTTAAAATTAAAAGCTAAGAGTGTAAAGCACACACACTCATAATAGAATAACTCGCTCTAAGGTATTCCACTAATTAAGGAATAAGCCATGCTAAATCAAACTCAAGCATACTACTTTTGCTGAGTAGATCATCAAAAAATCACAACGATAACTAAAACTTGAGGTTAAAGTTGAAGTAACTAATATCATGTCCACGGACTATCATCTACAATCTTATCACTTATAGTCCAATTGAACTAAAGAAAATAGAAAATATGGACAAGGGGTACGCTTAGACAGCCTCTAGATAAAATCCTAACTAAGAAAAATCTTAAAATAAAGGTTGAACCTAATCTCTATAACCCCAAGCAGAAATCTTGACACCAAGGTTTAACCACACAATCTCAACTACTCAAACCAAACCTAAAGATGAGCATGCATCCACATTTCCTATCGATCATAACCTCTAAATCGCCATTCCAAGGCATCAAATTGTAAAGTGAGCTAATAAGTCTAATCTAAGGCCAAATACTCAATAGACCTTAGTATCCAAATGAAACATATCCTTACTAAATCATGTTCGAATAGAAACCAAAATATAGTTGTAGCATATATCACCACAGAGGATAAATTACTAGCTAAAAACACAAGCAACTAACTCCATAACTATAGGAGGGCATAGACAACAAAGGCATACTCAAGAAATCTCGGAGGTTACAAATTGTACTAGAGAAAACCAAAACTCCAGCAACTTAGAGAAATGCAATTTTCGTTGGAAATCAAATAGTCATAACTCCATATCGACAATGAATACTGAATTTAAGAACTTTAGAAGAGATTATAGGAAAGATTACCTATCTCAAGCTCTCTAAACCACACTAAGACAAGAACCACATCACAATAAAAGTAGAGTATCAAACTTTACAATAGTACCAAGAACTAACCATCGCTAAGAGACGAACCCGGAAAACATGAAAGATGAATCCAAAACCTCTCAATATCAATATAAAAATAATTGTTGGGCAATGAACTAGATAAGCGGGAAGGGATAACCCTAAATGTAACAGCCCGAGACTATCTCTAGATATCACACGGTGCTTAGAAACACAAGTTATCCTAAGGTAACTAATGATATTGGAATGATTTATGAGCAACTGAATAAATACATAAAATTAGAACCAATAAGCGAAAGATAGATGCCATTAGCTAGACTTCTTCAATAAAAAATGATTCAAAAGCTTACAACACTAGATATACAAAGGAAATTAAAACTAAATACATTAACTACTACTGACTATCTATGAAAACTCTACTAATACAAACTATAGGTAGCTAGGATATGACCCCCATCCATCCCTAATCAATAGAACTGTATAATAATAAACTACTAGAACTAAAGTAGACTCAAGTTAATAAATCAAGAGAAATCATCAACTGTTGGCTGGAAGATATGTTTTGTCTAATCATGGTGTTCTGGGATACAATTGGTACATGCATCATGAAGCAATGTAGCCATAGACACATATATGTGGTTAGTAGTTTGGAATGTACTGAGTATGTAAGACATGCACTAATCATGAAAATACTTAAAATATTTCTTTAAAATGAAGGACATAAACCATATTCTGAAATAGGCACACAAAACATGTCTATACGTAAAAACTGCACGGCATAGTTAAATATCTAAATCATAAGATGAAATATTTATGAAAATTGGGAATCCATAGAAATATAAATACCATAAGTAGATCTCACGTTAAAGTTAAATTGGTTGTAAAACTATACTGAAAATCATGTGTAAAGACTGAGCATGACTGCATGATCATGTAATACAAATGCAAGACCAGACATAAACATATACTGAAATAATCTGAATAACTGATATATGGACACTTGATCATGCAAACCTAAATTGGTATGATCTAAATACTATGCGAGCTAATATTTAAATGATATGACCCAATCTAAACTAATCGGGGTCCAACCTATAACTCTAGTTGAAAGGGTGTTAGTACCTTGCCAAGCCTACTTAAAATTATAAGGTACTAAACATAACACCATACTACTAGTATAAACCATCGGTTTTAATTCCCTATGTCTTTACAAATCTATCATCCTAAGAATAACACACCTTACACTTCAAAGGAAAACTCTAAACTCTTATTATGAATTCACAAGCCACAATGCATTCATCCACTTATATACTAACATGACATTTAAGCCTATCATATAACGACAAATGAACTTCTAGTAAACCAACCCAACTAGGTCTCATACTACCTAATACCTCCATCAATAACCACTTTTATGCACTATCCTTAAGAAGACAAATGAAGAATTCTAGACTGACTATGACATATACCAAAGGTTTGCCTCATTCTTCCTTCACACTTTAGCCCTAGATAAAACAAGAATAAACTAATCATCCCTAAAGATGGTTATCTACTCTCTCTCATTCAAACCATTGCTCATTCATTTTCATCACCATAATTTTAACATAGGAAGTGTTCACTAAAGGGCTAAAACATGAGGATCTAAAGCATCAAAAGATACTATACATAACTTTGATACTTAACTGAGGACTGAGAAATAAAGTATGAAGGGCATAGATTGATTAAAAAGATTTAAATTAAGAACATACATGAGCTAATGTGTATATTCACTGGAAATTGAGGGTGTACATGATTTTTGAGAACTAATCATACACTGAAACATGATTTCATACTTATCATGAGTTGATTAGCATAATACTGGAACTCATAGATTCATGGGGGATGTCTTTGATCATAGAGTGAAGTCATTACTTATTTTACTCGGAGCTGAGATTGAACATGAATATGCATGAAGTGTATAAGTATTGGTGTCTAGCATAGATCTATCACGTAAGACATAGATTAGGTTCCATATTAACTGAAATCTAAGAAATAGAATAGTCTAGAGCAAATATGGGTCACTATTTCATCACTGCTCTTATTGACATACATCACAATCTAATTCTAAAACCTTTATTTGGTTCTTCACCCTATCATCTCCCCTTTAGTTCATAGCTGATATTTTAAGCCTATTAGCTCAGCTTTTGTATAAATAGCACCACTATCCCAAGCAATCATTATTTCCACTGCGATGATCATTCAGTGTTTAAACTTAGATTCTAGTAGTAGGAGTAATTAACCACAACCTCACAAATAATTCTTTGTTGTCAAAACCTTAAGAAATACTAATCCACCAGAACCTCATACTAATAATAATAATTGACCATACTCTTATGCTCTATGTAAATATAATCCATTAGCATATCTTTCTTTCACACATCACTACTACTTACCCATCCATATGTCTTAATTATATTCATATACATTCAAGCATCAACTGATTTCTCTTTTACAACCTCAAAGAGAACCCACATTAACAATCCTTAACAACATAATACTTCCATTAATAACATATACTTTTCTAACATAACAAAATACCATAAAGAACTTCTTTCCCACTTTAAGCATACCATAAATCACCGTAGCTATTAACTCCTTCTCTACCTTCAACCATGAAACATAAAACACCTTCACTATCCCTTAGATAACACACAAGGACATATCACCTCAATCTTGCTTAATAGCAGACATAGATCTATTAATTTACCCTGAACCAGACACTAACCCCACCTTTACTTGTTTGTACACTTCAATATCTATATTTCCAACTCTAAGGGTCTTCTACTACTTATGAATAATAACACCTTAAGTTAAAACATCCCTTGATAAAAATTACAATCCATACTCTGGGCATATTATCTTTCATTTTATGAGTGCTATCGATAATAAAAGGCTAAAGAGAAATTTGATTACATAGCATATTCTGTCTTAATTGTACAATTCATATGAATAAGAACATAAGATTTTGAATTAAGGGACTTTGAACATATTAGTGGGATCCTCTCAAGCATTTTATATGATTTATATAGTTTCTAACACTAAATTTGAGAGCATTATCTCTGGAGGAGTTGGAATTTACTACTCATATTATCATAAAAATGAGTCATAGATAGAGATTTATAAAAAACACGTGAATCGAAAGAACTTTCTAAGAGAACAAGCTCACTATATGATTTAGAGCATGAAGAAGGGATATATTTCTTAAATGCCCAATAGCCTCTCAAAGAAAAGTATAGACGTCTCTAAACCATTTTACGAGACCCTACTAGAGATGTCTTAGTAGACACCTCAGGACACCTAAACTACATGCTCTGATACCAAGTTTTTCATACACTAAAACTACCCCCAGACATCACACGGTGCTTAGAACTACAGGTGAACTTAAGTTAACACCTAATACTTGCATGATTTATAAGCAACTTAACAAATACAAAAAATTGGAAGTAATAAGAGGAAGAGATGTCATTAGATAAACTTGTTTGATAGAAAACTATTCAAAAGCTTACAATATAAGACATGCAAAGGAAACTGAAACTATATAAATCAACTTTAATTGACTTTCCATGAAGCCACTACTAATACTGACTTTAGGTAGTCGAGATATGACCCCAAGTCATCCCTAATCAATATGACTAAATAAAAATATAATGCCGAAACTATAGTTGACTTGAATCCTTGAATCAAGATAACTTATTATCTTCTAGCTAGAAGTTGTGTTCTATTTGATCACGGTGTTATCGGATACAACTAGTACCTATATCATGAAGCAATGTAGCCATAGACACATTTATGTGGCCTATTGTTTGTAATGTAATAAGTATGTGAGACATGCGCTGATCATGAAAATCCTTAAAACATTACATTATAATAGAGGACATATACAATTTGCTGAAATATGCATATAAAACATATATATACGTAAAAACTTCAAGGCATAGTGAAATTTCTAAATCATAAGATAAAACATTTTTTTCTAAATTGGGAAGCAATACAAACATGAATACCAGATGTTAATATAAAGTTAAAACTAAATAGGCTATAAAACCATACAGAGGATCATTTATGAAGAATGAGCATAAATGCATGAAAAAGTAAAATAAATAAAAGACCAAGCAAATACATGTATTGAAATGATCTAAATAACTGATATATGGACACTTTGTCACACAAACCTAAACTAGTAGGATCTGAATACTAAAATTAAACTATGGGAGCTTATATTTAACTGACATACCCCAATCTAAGCTAATCAGGGTCAAACCTGTAACCCCAGGTAGAAAGGTGTTAGTACATTGCTAAGGTTACCAATACTGGCTGTGTAGAATCACTAACCTGGTGTCCTAAAGGACTAGGGTGTCACCTTCTATGGGCAGGTGTCCCTAAGAGAGTGTTAAACCTTAACTGGCAGGAAGACATCTAACAACCTACACTGGCTACATTGTTCTGGAACTTAGTGACTGATACTAAATATTTCACCCTCGGCTGGAGGGTGAGTCTCTGATACTAAATATTTCACCCTCGGCTGGAAGGTGAGTCTATATCCCTAGGTTTGCTCGGTGCTAAGTTCTACTCCCAACTGAACCCAAAATGGTACTAATGAAAGTTTATTCATGTTTTAAACTTATATGTCATCAACAAGATGATAATTTAAATATAATAATAATAAACATGATCTAATTAACTTGTAAATTAAAATCTGTAGCATACATAATTATCTAGGTAATGGGTGTTTGATAACACCCAACTTACACATCAATTTAAGTGCAAGGTGGTCGTTGTCAATATATTTACCCAACTTTAGAGTTTGGGTTGAATCTACGAGGAACAATGTGAGTGGAAATTGAGTTAATTCGAAATAATTGATACTTACTAAGTTCAAGCCAATAGTACAAAGAGACAAAAATGGGGATGAGAGTGGTATTAACATTAATCATTCTTTTTGGGTTTTTTAGTATAAATTTGCAGCTATGAATAATTAGAGTCTAGGAAATTAGGCATGTATCTTGGGATTATACTTTCCTAGGATAAACATATGCATAAAAGTATGATAATTTGATAAAAATTCTAAGTGTTGGTGATGTGGTAGGCTTGGTTGGAAATATTTGAGGTTAGGTTGTTAACAAAACCCTAAAAGTGTCACTCATTGACCCTTTCTAGCAACTAAAGAGTGCTTTA
Organism: Capsicum baccatum var. pendulum; assembly: GCA_030864225.1. Classification (NCBI taxonomy): domain Eukaryota; kingdom Viridiplantae; phylum Streptophyta; class Magnoliopsida; order Solanales; family Solanaceae; genus Capsicum; species Capsicum baccatum. The sequence continues at coordinate 6,935,486 of CM061558.1, forward strand.
ATCAAAACCAACTAGTAGCTCAATTAAACACCCCTATTTCTAGGATTGTATCCTAAGTATAAGCAACTTCACAATCACCCTTATGTCATAAATAGTGAAAATTAGTCAACCATGCTCATAAATTGTCTATTATTGCCTTGGTTACCACATCCATCTTTCAAGGATGATGTGGGTTCCTAAAGTTCACCCAAACCCCTCTTTCAAGGATGGTTTGATCTTTCAAGATCTTGGGATTTTCATCTATCAAACCCATTTGGGTGTTTGAGTATTTCGCCCACAATACCAACTAAGTTACTCAAACAATAGTAGAATCCAACATCATAAGCTAATAAATGCACAAGAAAATCACATCTCACACATATTTACACCTTATTCTAGCATAATCCCAAGAGCAAAAACTAGCTACTCAGAAGATAAATAAGTAAAGATTTTGCCCAAAATCTCTATTGATTTGATTTAAGAAAATATAAGTGAATGTTACTTCAAACTATGAGATCCAACAAATCTTTAATAGAAGTTCATTAATTCTTAACTTGAAAGTGACTCCAAAATATTCTTCACCCAAAATTTATATAATATTTTCTTCTCCAAAAAATAGGGCTACAAACCCTAGAACAAAGTTAAAAATTTGGGAAGATGGGATATCATAAATAATAGGGTTTGAGTCTTATTTTAGTCAAATTTGGGATCATCCATATGCATTGACATTTCTATACTTGGTCTATACTTTTTTATTATGTCGTAATCACATAGTCTTGGTCGCGCGGTAACTGAGGCCATTTCTGCTTCAGGCCTTCAGCTGCACTCTTTTGCTTCCTTTAGATAACTTTTAGCCCTAATCCACATTTTCTATTTCATCAACTATGTGCTAATAAAATATGGATATTAGCGCATTTAATTGCAATTAAATCACATTTAATCATTTATTCAAAATATGGTAATGTGAAAGAATGTTGAGTACAAATGAATGGTAAAATGACCACTCATCAACACCCCAACTTAAAGATTTTTCTTGTACTCAAGCATCACTACCTATTACCATGATACAACAATTATCTTTGCCTAAAATTCATGCTACAAAGTCCACAATTACTTCAGCTTAGTCATTACCACATGTATCTCATTACACATGGGCTAAGCATTTTTTGTTATACCCCTCAACATAAAATGCAATAACTAAGGATGCACAAAACTTCAAAGTTCAACCAAACAACAACAACAAATACTCTAGAAGTGACTCAATTTTGAAAAAACTAAGCTATACTCCATTTACCTCATTTATCAAAAGATGAAAAAATCACCCACCTCAACTTATTCATATGCCTCCTCACTAGAAAGAAAATTCCACAGACCAAGATAAAAAATGTGCAACAAGGAATTTAAGCACAAAAACTATCTCCCTTACAAAATAACTCTCCATGTTAACAAGTGACATACCATAGGCTTGCCCCTATTTTCAATCACCACTAAAAAGAAAGTACATGGTTAAAGATCTCTAATGACTCTTTTTTCTAGAATGTAACGTAGGTTTGGGTAAGGGTAGGGTATCATTTGGGAATAATTTGACTACACCCTTCCTTTAACATCGACATCATGCTTTTTAGTGCATTTTTTTACTATGGGCCACTCCTCTTTGTTTACTCTCTTTTCACATTCCTACTTTTTGTTTCTTTTGTTCACCTATTCTCATTATTTTCTTTCTTTTTTTACAATTTTACACAATTCTTTCCTTTGTTGGACCCTTTATTTTTTTTGATTCATTTGTTTTCAACGTTTAGTAACTTAGGCATTTCACTAAAAACTTCAAGGCCCCAAACCTACTTCCATCGATCTTCATCACCCCAACATAGGCTTTTAGCCTCAAGTTGCTTTTTCAAGTTCAAGAAGGGTATGATTCAAAAGAGGGATAAAAAGAAGTTTTCATGACTGGTAATGTGTGTGCCAAAGAATGGTTTAAAGTCTCAAAGTGGGTAACTAGAGATTACACTTATTCATGTGTAGGCTTTTTAGGATAAAACGGTTTTCAAAGCTACAAAGATGGCCTAAGATCATTCTCAAACCAAATACAATCAAAATTACCTTTGAAAGAAAAATAAAACAATTATAAAATAACACAATTACATAAGAGATGGAAGTATATAGCTCACTACACAAAGCATGCAAAGTTTGAAAAGGAGGTTGAATTGCTCCTCCTGCTAGAGACAAAATTGGAGTATCTATCACTATCAACAAGTCCAACATTATGTAGTGACAAAAAAGAGAAAACTTTTGTTACAAAGTTGCTATCTTCCATGCCCCTTGAGTTTTTGAAAAATTTTAGATGGAGGAGGTTGTTTGTTTTGCATTTGTACAATGCATAGTTTTCTAAACATGGAAATAACTGAAGCTGTAGTCTCACATTTTGTCTTAATATGGGCAAACCAACCATATGGCTACTCAGACTTTGCCAATACTGTACAATAGTATCCCAAATTTACAATGCCACAACTACTTAGACATTTCTTACATTAATGACTTAGATGCCACGGGTACTTAGAATTTCCATACATCTATTGCTCAAATCCCACACACGATGCTTTACCCTTAAGAATGTCGTTACTCAATCTATCATAGGGAAAGGCTCGTTATGCATCATCATAATCTGAATAAAACTAAAGTAAAAAAGACAAAATAAAAATAATAACCATGATATTACAAGATAATGTGTGCACGCTCAAAGTTCCTAAATATAGAATCAAAAGATGAAATAAAATGGTATCCAAAATGTCATCCAAAAAAATCATAAAAAAATATCTGGTAACACATCAAAATAATAAAAATATATGGAAAGGCACCCCTAACTGAAAGGCTAGAACTGTCGCCACTGCATGATCAATAAAAGCATAGACAAAAGGTAAGGATCCTCCTTGAATCTTCATTAGGAGATACTCTCTCTCGCTTGCTCTTCACCACTACCACTGTCATAATTAGCTCACCAATTTATAGGGGACTCATAATCACTCTCCACTAGAGAAGACAAAAATCGATCATAGGGTTTTAGGATCTTCCAAAAGCCCTTTACCCCTTTCCACATATGCTAAAGATTTATCCTTTTTCTTCTTCCTCTTTTCTATCTTCTCATGGGAGTCCCTGAGGTCCTTATATGATCCGTCTAAGGATGAGTAGGCCCTCTCTAACCTAGCAATAGTGGCTTCCTACTTATTATTCTCCTCACAATATACGGCATAATCTAACCAATTCACATATGAGTGGTAAGCAGTGGAGGACTCTCCTGGTCCCTAAGGTAATCTGGATACTAGTTTTCTAACCTCCTAAATCTGACCTGAGATGTCATCGAAGGATTGGCTGATAAATGTCTACAAGAATCTATGCCTTCTTGGGTCGACTTACCTGAGTCCACTTTCATTTTCTTGATCTAACTTGGGGCACCCTCACCCTAGAATTTGACTGGGAAGATGCAGGGACCTGGTAGAAACTAGGTATCTGCTACATATTCCTCCAATTTCACCTTCCTGCATAGCTCTGTGATAAGGGAAGGAAGAAAATATGTGTACCTCCATGATTCTTGAAGTACCTTCACTCTAAGAGCATAATCTTACCCACATTTAGGGTAATTCCAAATAGGATACAATTCATCATCCGAGCTCGCATGTCAGTAACAATGGTCATGTGAGTACATAGAGATACTCTGTTATAGATGATATTCGGCCAAAGTCTGGACTCAACTATGAAATCATTTATCAAAATGTCTCTCTCAGTAGTGTATTAGGACATAAAAATTTCACTCTCCAGGTCCCTGGGTTGAATGTTACATAGAACTGCTTTATGTTTACATCTGGGAGACCATATACCTAATTGACCTGCTCTGGTTTGAAGTTCACTTACTTTCCCCATATTATTATCACTGGGATTGTCAGAGAAATTGAGGTTTGCATAGTATTCATGTACCCAATAATCATTAACATGGTAGAGGTATAGGGAAAAGTACCTCCACCTAGTAGCAGTGAGTTTGGCATAGAAACTTGGGAGTTTCTCCTCTACTTTGTTCAAGTTGATACCCCTCTTAGTAAGAAACTTTATCCTAGGCAAATCAACGTAGTAAATATTTTATCATTGAGCCTCTATGAATTTGCTGTTGTTAAAATCTCCCATTTTGGTGGATTAGTACCTGTAAGCAATACAATCCAGACTATCATTAGCTTTGTCACACCAAAATCATGCTTTATTAATCAGATAAACTCATGTGGTAGTGTTGTAGAAGGTTCTGGGGTGAGAAATGGGTGTACAAAAATTTTGGTTGCTTTAGACGCCTACCCTCAGGTACAGAGATCATGGTGCCTCTATCACGGTCATTGGAACCGCATTCGTGGTACCTAAGACTATAGTAGATTGTCTAAACATCACTCAAAACATATAATTTTAACCCCACCCTTGTGTCCTAACTAGGAAAAACAACATCACAATAAGAAAACTCAAGCCTAGGGTGCATGATCATATCCCCAAACTCAAAGGAATTCACATTGAATTCATTGGGATATTGAATCAAACACATGGTTTACACGTTAATTGCAATTATTTAAGACCTAAATTTGGGTACTCAAGACTTTCCCATTAGTGTGTACATAAACTACAATAGCTAACCATAAAAATAATCATCAACAAGCATGTATTTTGTAAGGAAAATGATATTTCAGGCCTTTCCCTAAACAACAAGTTTTAAGAATGAGGTTATGTTAAATATAATGGAATTGAAACAATATACCAAGTTTGATGATGTAAATGGATTGAAATGACACTTGGATACTCTACATAATGCCAAAAAATTGAGAGAACATGAGAAAGGTTTGTGTGAAGAAATGGAAGTCGGGTGGTCATTTAAGATGATTTGGGACCACAATCACTGTCCTAGTTCCCCAATTATAGTTAAATGGCCTTTATGATCATGGTGACACAGACAACAGTTACAGTAACTGAGACCAAATTCTAGGTCTCTGCACTTCTCTGTTATGTCCAACATACCAACTTCACTTGTTCCCTTTTTCAGTTTCAATCAACATTACTCATAGAATTACTTTTGCATGGATTATGCATGAACAAATGCAAAAAATAAAAGCTACTCTATCATACATAAAATAAAAAGATATGGTCTTCATGGCGTGATGGGGTGCCTCCCATCGAGCACTTAGTTTTACGTCGGAGCATGACGTCTTCTCCATTTCCTTTTGTGCTTCCATTTAGAAGATTTGAATCTCCATCCCAACTTTTATTTAATATGTAATGAGAGGAATAGGGATAAACTATTAAAATATTCCAAGATGCAACTTGGAAGAATTGAGGAAATGGCGAGAGAGCTTCTATTTCGCTATTTTGAAGACTTGAACTTTTTATCTAATTTCACATTAAATTTTTAGTTTTGATCCTTGGTAAAAAGTGAGGACGACAATAGGCCACTAGTTGCAAATAAGAAGTTGAAGTCCTAGGCCATTGATTTTGGGGCTTCCATGTGCTCACTAGGATTGTCAAATCCCAAAAACATAGTGATTGTAATCCTTCTCCTCATAATCCACCATTTGCCTAGGTAGATGGATTCTCATCATATTCTCTAAGCACAATGTTGAAAAGTGATTTGAACGAGATCTAACCCCTAATTCTAGGATTTCATCCTTCGTAGAACTTTCACCCCAAAATGAACTAGAGTTTTCAGAAGGGATTGAATTGTATTCTTCTTTATAATCTAGTACCATTCCCTTTATTTTAGCATTTTCATCATTATTTTATTTGGTTAATTAGGAAATCACTAAAGATTCTTTACTACTAAGCTAATCATCATAGCATGGTTTTCCTTCTTTATTATTCCCTTCTTGGGAAATGGGAAAGGTAGTGGTGTTTATAAGTTTTGATTTCATTCCTCTTTCCTATATCTTGAGAATTTCCCTTTCGAATACCTCATTGGATTGATGTATGTCTTGTATATTCTCCGCCATTGTAGTTATCTAAACCAGAATAGTGTAAAGTATTTCGAAAAAATATTGGGCCTGGTATGTTTCTCTTTCTTCACCTTATCATAAGACCAATCAAACTCATAAGAAGAACTAGCAACTCGGTTCGCATAATTAGGGGAGAGGCATTTGGGCGATCACTCCAATGTCTATCTAGATTATCATAAAAAGAATAAGTATACTCCTAATAGGATCGAGATGGTGTTTCTATCTCTCTCAGGGGAGCATATATGCAATCTCTTCTAAAGTGGGATCCATCATAATATGGATATGGATCATCAAAATAAGGCTTAAAACTACCAAAATTTTATTGGAAGATGCCATTGAAAAAAGTAAACAAGAAACAAAAATCTACCTAACACAAGAAACAAAATATAATTGCAAAAAATATATAGAAGTTTGAAATCAAGCAATTAAGCAAGAACTCCAAACTAACACAATACGATAAATTATTCCCTAACAATAGTGCCATTTTTGATAATGCTTAATTTACATATCAAATTAAGTGCAAGACGGTCCTTATCAATATATTTATCCAACTTTGGAGTTAGGGTCGAATCCATGAGGAACAATGTGAGTGGCAATCGAGTTAATTCAAAATAATTGATAGTTACTTAGTTCACACTAATAGTACAAAGAGATAAAAATAGAGGGTGATAGATGTATCAATGCTAATTATTCTTTTTAGGTTTTTCTAGTATAAATTTAGAGCTACGAATAATTAGAGTCAAGGCAATTAGGCATGGATCTTGTGATTAAGGTTTTATAAGAGTAACATATACAAGGGTGTGTGATAATTTGATGCAAATTCTAAGTATTGGTGATGTGGTAGGATAGGTTAGAAATTCTTGAGGCTAGTTCATCAACAAAACCCCAAGGGTGTTACTTATTGACTCTTTCTAGAAATTAGGGATAGTTCATGCATTTATGTTCAATCTTCATACATGATCCTCCATATGGTTTCACAGCTTATTCAACTTCAACTTGAGATTTATATATGGTATTAATGTTTCTACTACTTCCCAGTTTACAAAAATATTTTATCTGAAAAGTAAACAATTTGATAATTCCTTGCAGTTTTTATATATAGACATGTTTTATATGCATATTTTAGAAAATTATTTATGTCCTCCATTTTAAATTAATGTTTTAAGTATTTTCATTATTAGTGCATGTCTCGCAGACTCAGTATATTCTAAAGTACTGATCACATATATGTGTTTGTTGCTATATTGCTTTAAGATGTTGGTACCAGTTATATCCCATAACTCAATGATACAATAAAACATAGCTTCCGACTAGTAGGTGATATGTTATATTGATTCGAGGACTTGAGTCAACTCTAGTTTCAGTATTATATTTTTAGTTGGTCGTATTGATTAGGGATGGATGGGGGTCATGTCCTAACTACTTATAGTCAGTATTAGTAGAGGTTTAATAGACAGTCAGTCAAAGATGATGTATTTAGTTTTAGTTTCCTTTTTGTATCCTGTGTTGTAAGCTTTTGAATAGTTTTGTATCGAGCAAGTTCAGCTAATGAAATCTCTTATGCTTATTTCTTCTAATTTTATGTATTTACTTAGTTGCTCAGAAATCATGCTAGTATCATTGGTTAACTTAGAATCACTTGTGGTTTAAAGAACTGTGTGACATGTAGGAGGTAGTCTTGGGGAGTTACAAGATTAGTATCAGAGCACAGAGTTTAGGTGACCTAGGGTTCCTATAAAGCCGTTTCTAGTACGTTCTTGTGGAATGGTACGAAGACATCTATACTTTTCTTTGAGAGGATATTAGAAATTTAGGATATATTTTCCTTCTTCATGCTATGGATCGGATAGCAAGGTTGTTCTTTCAAAAACATCCGGCAATTCATGTGTTACTCCATAATTCTATATCTATTACTCATTCTTATGTTAATAGGAGTAGTTAATTCCAATTCGTCTGTAGATGATGCTCTTAGATTTAGTGTCAATAACTTTAGAATCACACAAAAGGTTTATTAGGAGACCACTGGTGTGTTTAAAGTCCCTTAATTTGAAATCTCATATCCTCATCTATATGAGTTGTGCAATGAATACATAATTTGCTACGTAATGAGATTTCTCTTTAGCCCTTCAATATAGATAACTCATTAAAGGATAAAGCATGTGCCTAGAGTATGGAATACAATTTTTATTAAATGATCTTGTAACTTAGGGTGTAATGATTCATAAGTATTAGAACATCCTTATAGTTTGAAGTATGGATTTAGAAGTGTAATAATAAGAAAAAGTGGGGTTAGCATTTGGTTGAGGGTAAATTGATAGATCTATGTCTGCTATTAAGTAGGATTAAGGTGATATATCCTTTTGTGTTAACTACAGGATAGTGAAGGTGGTATTGGTTTCATGGTTGAAGGTAGAGAAGGAGTTAATAGCTAAAGTGATTTCTGCTTTGATTAAAGTAGGAAAGGAGTTATTGATGGTATTCCATTGTGTTGGAAAAGTATAGGTTATTAATAAAAGTGTTATGTTGTTAAGGATTGTTAATGTGGGTTCTCCTTGAAGTTGTAAAAGAGAAATTGGTTGACGCATCTAGGCTTAGGAGTATAATTTAGATATATGGATGGATAAGTAGTAATGATGTGTGAAGGAAGGATATACTAATGGAATATAGTAAGATAGACCATAAGATTATGGTTGATATTGTTATTATAAGGTTCTGGTGGATTAGTGTTTATTAATGTTTTGCCTAGCAAGAGTGGTGTGTAAGGTTGTGGTTAATTATGTCTAGTACTAGAATCTAATCTTGAACACTGAATGATTATTACTGGGGTAATAATTATTTCTTGGGATTGTGATATTAGTTATACAAAAGGTGATGTAATTGGATTAGAAAGCAAACTTTGATCTAAGAAGGAGATGGTAGGTGAAGAACCAAATCAAGGTTTGTAAATTAGAGTATGATATATGTCAATAGGAGCAGTGATGATATAGTGACCCATTCTTGCTCTAGCCTATTCCTTTCCTGGGATCCCAGTAAATATGAAACCTAATCTAGGTCTTGCGTGATAGAGCTACACCTTTAACCAAAGCTTATACACTTCATTAATATTCATGTTCATTCTCAGCTCCAAGAAAAATAAGTAATATCTTCACTCTATGATCAGAATTATCCCCCATGAATCTATTAGTTCAAGTCTTACGTTAAGAAACTGATGATAAGTATGAACTTATGTTTTAGAGTATGATCAGTTCCCAAAACTAATGATACACCCTCAATTACCAGTGAATAATCACATTATCTCATGTATTTTCTCAATTTAAGTATTTTTCATGAATCTATGCCTTTGATAATTTATTCCTCGGGCCTCAGTTAAGTGTCAAAGTTATGTATAGTATCCTTTCCTAATTTAGATCCTCATGTTCTATCCCTTTAATGACCACTTCCTATGTTAAGATAGTGGTGAAAATGGATGATCAATGGTATAGATGAGAGAGATTAGATGGCTATCATAGGGAAGATTATTGTATGCTTCTTTATCTAAGGTTAAAGTGTGAAGGAAGATTGAGACAAAGCTTTGATATATGTCATAGTCAGTCTAGAATTCTATATATTTCTTCTTAAGGATAGTGCATGAAGTTGTTATTAATTGAGGTATTAGGGAGTATGAGAAAATTCCTAGGTATGTTGGTTGACTAGAATTTCATATATGGTTGTAACGATAGGCTTAAATGACATGTTAGTATATAAGTGGATAAATGCATTTGTTCTAGTGAATTCATAGTAAGAGTTTAGAGTTAGCCGTTGAAGTGGTAAGGTGTGTTATGCTCAGGATGAGAGATTTGAAAAGACATAGGACATTGAAACTGATGGTTTGGACTAATATTATGGTGTTATGTGTAGTACTTTGTGATTTCAAGTAGTCTTGAACGTGTTGAGAGAATGTAGTTCAACTCAAACTTTGGTTTGAGTAGTTATATGTATCCATGAGAGAAATATAAGTTTTATTAAATGAGCATAGTATTTAAGAGGATAAGTATAGTTGAGAGATTCATGGAGAAGTGTGACTAAGCTTGATGGTTAACACTTGCATTGCCTAAGACATAGTAATCCTATTCTAGCTTTTATTCTATATTCCTATATCCCCTATGACAGAGTTGTATCAATATTGCAATTCTTTATTCAAATTCCATATCTAGATTATGCCAAAAATTCTTTCTCTCGATTGTTATTAGAAGTTATGATACAAAGAGTTTAAGGAAACTTATATTCTATTCTTAGTAACTCTTGCTATTTATATTGCATCAACTATTACTTTAAAGTTCTATATGTATTATTGTTTCATAAATTTTTCGAGCGAGTTCTAAATTGATAGCATGAATCAAATCCTTACAGTCAATTACGTTATAACAGAAATTACTTTCATGATAGGAGTTTTACAATTTTAGCATAGGTATAATCTTTATTATCAGACTCTTCATGTCTACATTATTCCATATAATTCTTTAGTGTGTGTTCATGTTCAATATGTATAAGCTGAGTCAGTACCCTATAAAAAAGTGATTCTAGTTATGAGGCATGATAAATTTTAGAAATTTAGTTTCAAAATGTTAACAACATTCTTCTCGCGGAAATATCTATAATACCCTGAACTTTTTTTAAGTCAAATCTAATATCCAGAAGAGTTAGTGATGACTTTCTAAATGATTAACGTTTAAATTGTATTAAATTACCAACGATTCAAATTTCATCTAAATCTGGCATCGGAGTAAAAAGTTATTGACATTTTATAGAGAACTGACGGAACTGCCCAGAAGCGACGGTCATGCTGACGGACTGCCAAGCTAGCGACGTACCATTGCCTAAGACATCGCAATTAAGACAGAGAACTCATCTTCTGGCCAAGTGCGATGGTCATGAGCGACGAACCATCGATCTAGGGACTGACCGTCGCCCTAACTGTCGCAGATGAGGCAGAAAGTTCAAATTATGGCCAAGTGCGCTGGTTAGGACTGACGATCGTCGAGTCAGATGGACTATTGCCACTCCTGATCAGAAATTTAAAGCCATTTTTTAAAGGGTATTTGGTTCTTTTTCCACCCATTTTAACCCCTAATTATACAATACTAAAGCTCATAACTTCATTATTCATCCATAATACCAAATGAGGGTTTCTTCTAAATATCAATCCCCAAGAACAAGAAACCCTAGGTTTTTATTCCCAAGTCAAGAATTCAAGATTTACTCTACCAATCTTCAAGAAATTATCCACGCAGGTATGTCAAGTATTGATTCATGGGTTCCTTTAACCCATGAAGCTCAAGAAACCCTAGTTGAAATATAAACTTTGGATTCCATGGCATTAATAGAATTATATCCATGTTTATGTTGTTGTTTGATTTCCAAGTTGAAGTCTTTAATGACTATCATAAAAATATGTTAGTATATGATTGAAATTCTTAAATTGGAAGTGTAAAATATTGCCATGAAGTATTATTTCAATATTCATGCCTAAGCCTAAAGATATGCATGCAAGGTGCTTGATAAAATGCCTAAGAGAATAGGAATTATGCCGTATGACTCATTTGTGACAAAAATTGATGAATCCATGTTTCTATCTTCTGTTTGATATGACTCCCACATTATAGTTATGCTTTGTAATAGATTGACGTAATGCTCATGAGATTAGTCTTATGAAACTATGATATGTTTACATCCATTCCTATTCATGTATAATCTTATATAATGTGAATACTTCATGAAAATCCCTAATGATTGTACTATGAATTGTTGAATATGGTTATGTGTCAAGAAGTGTCATGTCTTGTCAGTTTTATGCTATTGATTCCTGGGGCTACTTGTACTCGACAATTTAGTTGGGTGCCTAAAGCTAGTGTCAGTTTTCAAGATACTCTCAGTCAAGCCATGTTCAGTAGAATTTAGTCAGTCTTATGACTCAGGAAAACTCAATAATCTTAGTAATCTCAGTAACCTCAGTCAGTTATCAAATCTCAGTAATATTCCATCAGTCAATGGAACTCAATGAACTAAATCCAGTCAGTTCAGTATAACTAATTCAGTGACTAATTAGATAGGAGAAGGATTTAGCATCAAGTGGGCCCAAGGATTGGAACTTACCTGTGAGTAGAGGGTGTGATTCTTATAAGCAATAATTACGCTCCATAACTACGTAGCCACCATAGGTTGAGACATCAAACCTTCTAGATGAGGTGGCTTAAACTATTATAAGAGTTCCACTGTTCTCCTTAGTGTACCTGTTAGATGAGGGATTACTTACAGCTTGTCCTTACTAGTGGCGCGGTATTGACACCCTTCTTATTGGGGTTATAGATTGGTCCCCAACTCAATTATATTATATTATTTGGGGCATGTTGGTTAGATGACTACTTCCCATAGTTATAGTCTCAGTCTCAGTCTCAGTAATAAAACTCAGATAGTTCTACAGAATTTAGGACTCTCAAATATAGTCACCCAGCTCAGTATGGAACTCAGCTAGTTCTATTAGAAATAGAACTATCAGGTACAACCATTCAGATAGTAGTATCTCATTTAAATGAAAACTTATGTTATTAGTATTAATATTTAGTAATGTCAGCATCTCAATTAGAGTTCACGTATTCATGTATGTATTCTCACATTCATGTTATTCAGTCAGTTAGTGTTGTTCATGCACATAAACCTCTTGCATTAAGCCTACATCCCTTATATAACAGTACATTCAATCATACTGACATATTTACACTATGGTGTTTTATACCATAGGTTCAGAAGCACGAGCTGTAGAGTATTAGTATCATTACAGTTTCAGCAGTCTGACTAGTAGTGAGTCCTCATCATTCGAGGATGTTATTCTTTGATTATTTTATTCTTTTAGTACTTAGTTTATTTTAGTAATTGGAGTTAGTTAGGGACATGTCCCATCAACTCCTTATTAAGATAGTTTAGAGGCTCTCAGACTAGCATGTTCAGACAGTTATTTCAGTTTTGGTATTGTGATACCGTATTATTCAGATGTTATGTTTTATCAGAGTTTTGAACCTTATGGCCTTTCATCCCTTTATTCTACATTTATATATTTTGTTATATAGTGATTAGTTACAAATATTAGTCATGGGTGAGCTTGTGGTCCTTCGGGGTCATAATCATTATGTAGCGTTCTGAGTACCAGATTTTGGGGGTTAAACTATCAGTCTTCATTAGAGGGTGAATGACCCCAAGGGGGAGATATTGTAATACTCCATAAGTTTCTAGAAAAGTTTTCAACTATTCGGCATATGTTTTGTAACACCAACAAAATTTTGTGCATTTGCTATTTGGCCTTTCCATGCTCGAAATATTTATTTTTGACTTAAAATATCTTCAGTTGTGTTAATAAGGTGTCTCTGAAGAGTTTGCAAATTTTCAGATGAGGTTCGAGGCTATTTTTTGATTTCGAGGCAGTGAGCCTTTGGGATAAAGTTGTGTCAAAGAGGCTAACCTCCATGATATTAGCGTAGCACAGAGGCTAATATCTAAAATACTGTAGTGCCATACTAGTGTTTTAATTTTGTCTAATTTTTGGTCTTTCTCACGTGGGGTGAGGGGCTTTGGGTATTTTACCCCTTGTACAACCTTCTCATTGTCTTATGATTTGTGCTTACATAATTTACTTAGTGATGCCATGAAGCCCTTTAATTTTGATTCCTAAAATTTTTTTGTTGATAGTGAATTCCTAATGTGGAGTTACATACTTTATTTTATAATTCTAAAGCTTCAATAAGGTCTTACCCATCATTCGAGGATGAAAGATTACAAGGGGGAGATAATGTAACACCCTGGATTTTTGGGCTAGAATTCAAACCATTGTTCCAACGTGTATAGAGTTTAATCCAATTATTTGTGTATGAATATAAGTGTCATGATCATTTACCTAGCGTGTAAAGGGCTTTCTAGGTGAAGAATGTTCATAGAAAACACTTAGAGTGAACTTGAGTTATGAACTTTTGTTATCAACCAAATTTTGGTATTCGAACCTACCAGGGTCAATTTTGAATTTGTATAACTTCTTTAAAATATGAAATTTTGGAGCTTATGACCCACCAAAGTAAATATTATTAACTCCTGTTTCCAATGAATCCGATTTTTCTTTAATTCGATACCTGAGAGAAAAGTTATGAGCATTTTCAAGAGGAACCAGTAGGTTGCGTGATAGGGGCGTGGCACACCTCTGTGCTCCGCGATTTTGATGTGGTATGCCCCTATTTTTAGATATACTAAATCCTATATTTCTCCTTAGTTTTTAGGGTAAACTAGTCATTTAAGTCCTAAATCATCTTATAACTGATATAAATGTTGTTTGATCATCCCATTACAAAATGCAGAATACCTTTCCTCCCAAATTCTCAAGAACACCAAATAAGGGTTCTTCTAAAAAATTCAACTCCCATGGTCCAAAATCCGAGTTTCCTTTAAGAAGTCAAGAATTTCATGTATGTGGGATATTCATCAATAGGTTCCTTTCTCCTATTGAATCCCAAAGTTTTCCCAAATTCTCAAGTTCAACTCTATTTTGATTTAGGGTTCTATGAAAAGCATGAATTTCTTAATTCTTTAATTTAACTCTTGAATAATACCATGAATATGTATTCCTCCATAAGTTTAAACATGCTTTAGTATCCCTTCCACGTTATATCTCAATATTGATAAGATCATAGCACTCTTGAGTTCAAGTCATGAAAATTTCCCTACAATGTTATAATTTTGATGATTTCATATTTACTGTATTTTCAGAGCTGGCAAGTTATAAACATTGATGAGTGGTGATTTTATCACTTATTTGTACTCAACATTGGTGCACATTACCCTATTTTGAATGAATAAATGAGACACAATTGCGATTAAATGCACTATTATCCACATTTTGTAGGCACATAGTTGATGAAATATAAAAATGTAGATTAGAGCTAAAAATGATCAAAAAAAGCAAGAAACTGTAGCTAGAGACCTAGAGCAAAAATAGACTCAGTTACCGATGTCACGCTCTAAGGACTGTGATTATGGTCAGTCAAGAAGGTCAACCTATCAAAGTCATAGAAGGTGATTGCATTCATAGTAGCTGCAGTGCGATCATGGCACAGCAGAAAAGTGCATCCTGAGGGAAGATATTTCAATGCATGTGGCTGATCCCAAATTTAACAAAGAGAAGAGTCAAACCCTATAATTCATTATATTCAGTCTTCCCCAATTTTGAACATTGTTCTAGGGTTTGTAGCTCTCATTTTTGATGAATAAAATATTGTATAAATGTTGGGTTAAAAATATTTTAGAGTCATTTCCAAATGAAGAATTAGTGAACACCCATAAAAAATCTATTGAGAGCATTAGCCACTACATTAGCCTTTCCCAGATGATACAGAACACGTCATAATCCTTCAATAACCCTAACCACCTTCTCTGATACAGATTCAAATCTTTTTGAGAGAACACATATTGAAAGGTTTTGTGATCAGTGAACACATCTACATGCACCCCATAAAAGTAATGCCTCCAAATCTTTAAGTCAATCACTACAGCTGCTAACTCAAGATCATGAGTAGGGTAATTCTTCTCATGGGGTTTAAGTTGTCTTAATGCATAGGATACGACCTTACATCTCTACACGAGGGCATAACCTAAAAATACTCTATACATATGACAGTACATAACAAACCCATCAGAACTATATGGTAGGGTAAGAACTAGGGGTGAGGTGAGTCGAGTACTCAACTCCTAAAAATTCTTCTTGCAGGAATCTAACCACTAAAACTTAACTTTATTTTAAGTCAATCTCAACATAGGGGATGCAATAGAAGAAAACACTTTAACGAAACTACACTAACAGCTAGCTAAACCCAAGAAACTCCTGATGTCTAATGGAGAGATGGGTCTAGTCTAGTTTCTCACCACCTCGGTCTTTTGAGGATCAACTCTAATGCCATCACAAAAAATAATATAGCCAAGGAAAGGTAACAACCTTAGCAAGAATTCATACTTACTGAATTCAATGAACAACTGGTGAGCTATAAGAGTCTAAAGCACTATACTAAGATGGTCTGCCTGATCGCATTCGCTACGAGAATAAAATAGAATGTCATCAATGAAAAAATGACGAACATGTCCAAATATTGCTTAAATACTCGGTTTATCAAGTCCATGAAGGCTGCGGGGGCATTTGTAAGACCAAAGGACATGACTATAAATTCGAAGTGACCATACAGAGTTCGAAAAGATATTTTTGGAATATCACATTGTCTGACTCTAAGCTGATGATAGCTTGATCAAAGGTTTATCTTAGATAAGTAGCTTGCACCCTGAAGTTGGTCAAAGAAATCATTGATTCTAGGAAGTGGATATTAATTATTGACTGTGACCTTGTTCAACTGATGGTAGTCAATACACATCCTGAGAGAATCGTCTTTCTTATGCAAGAAAAGAACAGGTGCGCCCCATGGGAAAATGCTAGGTCTAATAAGTCCCTTATCTAAGAGATTATTCAACTGTTCTTTCAGCTCTTTGAGTTCAGCTGGAGCCATTCTATATGGAAGAATAGATATAGGCTGAGTATCGAGGAGAAGGTATATTCTAAAGTTTATTTCCCTTTTGGGAGGAACTCCAGCAAAATCTTCAGGAAATACATCTGAGAATTCATTTACTAATGGGACTGACTCAAGAGTATGATATTATGATCTAGTCTTTGACTCGCTCAAGATGGTAGACATACCCCATGGATATCATCTCTTTTTGCTCTAAGGTATGGAATCAATGGTCCCCTAAGAGCTGTAGTACTACCCCTCCGTTTAAGGACTTGTTCATTTGGGAACTGAAAATAAACTATTCTGTTTCTTCAATCAACTGAGGCATAGCATGAGTAGAGCAAATCCATGCCGAGAACGATGTCCTAATCTATCATCTCTAACTCCACGAGATCAACTGAGGTAACTTTTTAAGATATTGTGACCAAACAGTTCTTGTATACCAGCTTGGCTATAATGGAAACACCTACTAGATAGACAACAAAAAGGGCTCTGCTAGAGTTTTGGGACTGACTCCGAAGTTATCGGCTATATATGGAGTTACAAAAGAAAGAGAAGCTCCAACGTTTAGTAAAGCATAAACATGTAAGTGAAATACATGCAACGTACTAGTAAATACGTCAGGAGAATTTCCTGGTCTTGGCAAGATTGAAGAGCATATAATCTATTCAAACACTGACTACTGGTAGCATAGAAGCAGCACCCTATTAAGTTGGGCAGCCGGATAAAACTGACGACTGATGGAACTGGCCCTATTGGCGGACATCCCTAGCCTTCTGAGCAACTACCCGACACTCCTAAATCAAATAGCCTAGCTTGCCACACCAGAAGCACACATAACTGCCTATTTTACACTCACCTTAATAATGTCTGCCATATTTCAGACATAGAGGATTTAAACGGGCACTGCTAACACTAACTTGCGACTTAGCGCCTGGTGCCCTATCCCTATTATTATTTTTTTAGTTAGGTACTGGGTACTGGGCACTGGATAAAGAGGGTGCTAGGGATGTAGACCTCGCATAAAATTGAGGACGGTTACCACCTTCTGACTTTGACTAATTGAAATTAAAACTACCCATCCAAGCTCTCTTGTTTCCTCTCTTCCTCTTCTTAATCTTCTGCTCCTTA
Organism: Capsicum baccatum var. pendulum; assembly: GCA_030864225.1. NCBI lineage: Eukaryota > Viridiplantae > Streptophyta > Magnoliopsida > Solanales > Solanaceae > Capsicum > Capsicum baccatum. The sequence continues at coordinate 6,953,169 of CM061558.1, forward strand.
ATTTTTTGAGCATGTACCATCATCCTTGACAAGTCCATCTCACTAATAAGCTATGCAGTCTTACACTCCTTGACCATGGAATTAGATATGCCAGACACAAATTTATTCATCTTGGACCTACTGTCAGCTACCATATGGGAAGCATATCTAGCTAACTAAGTGAACTTAAGAGAATACTCCCTCACACTCATGCTGCCTTGCCTCAAATTAATAAATTCTAACACCTTGCCCTACCTCAACTCTAATGGAAAGAGTCTGTCAAAGAAAGTAGTGGCAAGAATTTCCCATTCTATAGGCCCTGTATCAACACCTCTATTAAGTTTCCACTACTTAAACCAAGTATGGGCTACATTCTGTAATTTATATTTAAACCACTCGGCACTCTAACTAGAAATAACCCCCACTGCATCTGTTACCTTCTAAACCATAGCTAAGAATTTCTATGGATCCTCTTCAAACTCGGACCCCGTGAAGAAAGGAGGATTCATCCTAGTTAAGTCCCAAATTCTAGTTGCAATATTATTTGCCACTGGATTGGATGGAATAACAGCTAGTCATTTATTTTATGATGCTATGAAATTCGCTAGAGTAGTGAATGTAACCTTGAATTCTACATGAGAGACATACTAATCCAGAGGATCTGCCTGGACGGGCTGAGGGGCAGGTTGAGTTCCTGTTCTTCTTTCGTTCTTCTTGGGAGGCATGCTCTGTAAACAATAGGGGAAAATGGATTTGACTTAGAGTTTAACTTAAGATCATTCTTAATCGCATGACATGAATACTGAAAGAAGGGAAACTTTTCCAAAACTCCTTGTAGCCTCTCATCCATAAGTGTAGCGTGCTACACATCCATGGACAAGACTCTACTCGACATGACTTTCAAACTTCCTGGTACACTTTAAAACCTTAGGCTCTAATACTAAGTTTGTAAAGACTCGAGACTACCCCCTAGTTGTTACATGGTGCTTATGGTCTTGAGGGACCATAAGCTAACCCATAAGATGGTACCTGCCTTGTGTATTGAATAATATAATCATGAACACAGAAGAATATCTGAAATGCCATAATGTTTTAATAATGATCTGACTACTGAGTTATGAATCTTGCATAATACTGAAATTTGATTAATCTGAAGAGCTAACTGTAATTTCTAAAAATCCTCTAAACTGAATACTATACGTTGATGGAACAGGCCCCAACTAACTCTACTAACTATTGAGATAAAGACATGAAGTAATATAATCAGTCCTTGGATGATGAGGACTCACCACTGCTACTGTACTATTGATGATCTGATGGACTAAGTGAAATTAGGGAACTGAGAGTCAGTACCTATGATGTGATGCATCATAGTGCAAAAGAAAAGTATGTGATTAGTACATTGAATGTACTGGTATGCTAAATAAGGTAGGATTGTATGCATGGTCTCATAAATTGGAATAATAATAATTAACTGGACATGTATGTAAAGCATGGAGTACTGAATAAAGAGCATGTAATCTGTAGATACAGAAAATACATGAAAATCTATAAATACTGAGGAGCATGACTAATCATAAAACATTAACTGAGTAAAATCTGTAAACTAAAATAATAAAATAACTTAAATCTGTATGCCTTGGTCAAACAACTGATAACGCTTAATCTACAGCTCTCGTGGGAGTGTAAAGCGGTCGTTAGAAAATATAGAACCCAACCTGGGTTGGGTATCGATCCAACAGGGAATAGCTTGGTCAACAAGTAAGCAACTATTACTAGACTTTTAGTGCAAGTCTCATAAAAAGGGGGATTGTAATGTGTAACTAAAATATTAAAGTAAAAGCTGAAAATAGCAAAATAAAAAGAAAGAATGTTTAGTAAGTTGTAAACAATGAGAATTGAGGCGTTGGGGTTATTTCCACCTTCTGAGTTATACGTCTCTATTGGCTATGAGTGTGTTGAATCCAGACATGCATGTGCTTATAGAGAATTGTATTCGATGGTAAATCCAGGCATCTTTCAACCTATTCGAGGATTATTTCACTTTAACTCTTTCGAGCTTAAAGCGTGTCTAACGGTACAAATTCTCCAAGAGGTTAATCCAGTTACGACACTAACTGTTTAATAGGGGATGGGACCCTACTACCTTGACACTATCTTTTTTCCAGACAAATAACCTTTCTTTCGAACAAGTTAAATGTTATACTGGTGTATTCTTGCGTTTGCAACCACAAAGAATTTAGATTAAGATGAAGAGAATAATGATATAAGCAGCATACGTGTCACGAACTCACAAACTCATAGCAATAGATAGTATCTCATTCAGCTTCCATAACCCCAACAGAGAAGTTTAGTTACCCATGAATGCGAAGGAGATCACGATTGACATTGTTATTATACCACAATACTGATTAATTTCGTGTAGCACAAGAGTGGTAGGCGTTAGGCGTGAATTCCTTGGCAAAGTAACGATTCTCTTGTTGCGAAAATTAAGAATAGATGAATAGAAGAATAGAAGAAGAAAATAGAATTAAAGGAAAGATTAGAAGAGTTGTAATTGATGGAAGAAGAATTGATTGTAGAATAGAAAGATGTCTTCAAATCTCTAGCAAGATGGGATATTTATAATACCTATATCCTATTCCTACTAAGCTAATGAAATACTTAACCAAATCCTACTAAGCTAATAAAATACTTAACCCAATTGTACTAGGTTAATGTATCATTATCCTAATCCAAATAAACTAATGAAATACTTAACCCAATTGTACTAGGTTAATGTATTATTATCCTAATCCAAATAAGTTACTGCAAGTCTCCAAAGTCTTTAGAAATGCTGTTTTAGCCCGGGACAGATTTTCCATGCATCATTTTTGGTCCTTAGGCGTCCAAGCTCCCTTTTCTTCCTTCGTGAAGCTTTCTTTGGCGTCAAGTTATCCACAAAAATGCTGAATTCTGCATCATTGATACCTGAAACTTAGCTAATCATGTTCGTTAGCTCACTTACAGGAAAAAGGACTAAAACTGCATGAAATATATAATTTGTTCTCAAAACATGGCACAAATATGGGCAAAATATATTGATATAGGCGCGTAATATCGCCTATCATCAACACCCCACACATGAAGCTTTGTTCATCCTCGAACAAACTATCATGTCCTTCTAAACATTAACTTAGGTTTCACAGTAACAACACAATATTGTCAAGACAAGTATAGCAATCATTTACAAAGAGTAGTTTTCTGCCCATTAGTAGAAATAATTCAACCTCCAACATAGACTCGTGATGGTGGTCAACTCATATTCAAAAGTTAAGGTACAAAGAATCATATACAACTAACCAAAACTCATCAACCATGTGTGTCTCACAATATATTACCCATAATCACTCATAAGTATAGCATATTTTTCAAACATGGGTATCAAAATATCCTTACTCTCGCTCTCACAAAGAATTCATTTGCAGCAACTGATGACCATAGGCTTGCCCTTAGTGTAATACTCCACTAAATGTTAGAATGCTAAGCTTAGGATCAACTAGGTCTTTTACGGGTTGTAATGTAGGCTAAGGGACAGGTAGGACTATTTTGGCCAGAAATAGTGACTAAGTTCCTAAGCACTTTAATACATCACATTGTATCATTAACATTTTTCTTTCAACCTTTCGTCTTTCTTTTATTCTACCACCCTTGTTCTCCTCTTTTGTTTTTCAATTTTAAGCATAACTTACTTTTCAACTTTCTTTTCCTTTTTCTTTACATAACATAGCTCTTATGATAGCACTTTCTTTTTCATAATGCATTCAAGCACCACTACAATCTAAAGCATCATACTCACCCAATTTCCTCTTATTTCGTCACATGACTTTATACGTTAAAGTACTTAGGAATTTGGATCAAATTACGGTCTTGAAAAAAATAGATTAGGCTTACATATGAGGTTGTCAAAGAAATAGGCTAAAGGCTCAAAAGGGTTTAACTAGGATGATGTTCATGGGTAGGTAAAACGAATGTAAACATGTATAGGTTGCCAAAGAAATGCCTAAATCATCTCCTAAACTTACACTCCTTATTTTCGCTTTGCATACATACCAGGCAAGTTCTAGCATCAGCCACAAACATAGAATATACTATTATCTCACACACACAAGGCACATGTTCGACTTTATTGGGAGTAATATAGACTCTTGACCCAACAAGTGAAGGAATTGAACCACACAATATCACCTAGTGAGTCACAATTAGAGCCTAAACGTCTCAATAGTCACAATTGTAGCACATACTCTTGTTATAATCTCATGCTGCCTATTAGAATAATTTCATGTGAAGCTAAAAAAAATTTACGACTAAAAAAACTTAACTTAAACTAAAAAAATGAAACACAGAAAAAAAACGAAACAAAAATAAAACAAAGTAAACAAACATAGATGCGATAGAGAAGTATAGCATGCGATACCGCCACCCCACACTTAAATGGGACACTACCCTCAGTGGAAAGTAAATACGAAGAACCTGGGTAGTCGGACTCTTCCTCAATGTCGGGTTATGTGGGAGTTTGTGATCAACTGGTTCCTCTTCGATATCCTCCTTCCGCAAGATTGTTGCCAACAAATTACCAAAAGTGAAGTGGGACCTTTTGTGTAGTCTGGCTTTCCGCATTGTAGAGCGAATGATTTCCCCAATGTTGATAGGGACATTCGTCATCAAAGCATAGACCAAACACACTCTATCTCTTATTATTTTGGTGTACTGAGTCCCAAGAATAAGGCATGAATTGAAAATACGCAACCAGATTCTTGCTTCCCTATTCAAAGGAGCATAGGGGAAGGTCTTGTGTCATCCGGTGTCTTGGTGTCTGCTCCACCTTGCCATGGATCTACTTCCATAAAGGGTCTGTCGAATTGCTCTATAAGGAGGTCTGCTGTACAACTCTTTAAATGGTGCTGGATCGATCGAAGGTAAGCCAAGAAAGGAGTTGATCAAATTCGCGTTGAGCTGTAAAAGTTGGCCCCGAATCTTGAATTCACTGCCCGTGGTTTTTGGCTACCAGTTGGCGTAAAATTCTCTTGTAAAATCAAGATTACATTCTCCCATGTCGCAGAAGATGAAATCCAGATTCAATGCCATGATTTTTGCAAACATATGCGGTTCCTTCTTCGCTAGGCTGTCCTTGTTGATCAAGTCGACATGAACATATTTGCTTTCCTTGTTGTTCCTATACCATTCTTTGGCTTCCTCCTCAAGAACCCATTTTATTCCAGACATTCGGCGGGGTAATTGCATTGAGGATGATTCTCCTTGGTCCTTGCGACCTCTCTCTTCGGCGGGGTAGCCTTATCTTGTATCGCTTTAGGTGCCATTGTTCCTGAGATGTAAATGATATTTCATGTTAGCATCAACTCAATGGAAACAATCTATAAACAAGCCATCGGGGTACCACCCCATACTTAGTTTTGTTGATACAAATTACTGAAGTGAAAGTGGTCGATTACTTAGACCTCGTCGACATACGTTGAAGGATCTATATTCCGACAAGAAAATCAGTGATGTATCACTTCTTGCAACCATTGCAATACTTTTCATGTTAGGTATAATAAGACTACTACATAGGAGTTTCATCATGGTATAGTTTCTATCAACAAGTACAACGTCCTATGTCGGTAGGCAACTATAAGTCTTATCCCGATGAATGGGATAGCCTATCATGTAGGTATACAAGTGACAAGACTATGCAATGTTCATGACTATAGCAATTCCGCAAGTAGTATGACAATGCACCAAAATCAAATTCAAGTCGGAAAAAAGTTAAGATTATCCTAACGTACATGTTCACTCACATTGTTTTGTATCAACAATCCAAACACATTTAACATCACCAATATTTCTTCAAGATGTAGCAATTCATAATAGACATAGCAACGTAGTACTTACGTGAAATAGATGAAGAACAAGAGAGTACTTACGTGATTGAAGCCTTTGGAGATGTTCTTGCGAATTGAAAGAGCGAAAAGAAAATTTTTGAGATGATTTGGAGTGGATGTACGGCGCCTTTAGGTCAAGTTTCAATGTGTTTATGTTTCAAGACTAAGTCCCCTTTATATAGGAAAAGAATGGGTCGGGTTTTGACCCATTTAAAATCATTTTTTGAGACAAAAAGGGACCATAGGCGGCGCCTTTAGCTTTGCCTATGCATGGTATAGGCGGCGCCTAATGCAAAGCATAAGCTAGCATAGGTGGCGCCAAGTGTAATGCATAAAGGGACCATAGGCGGCGCCTAGTGCATGGAATATGAGATACTGAGACCAAATGCTTTAGCATAGGCGGCGCCTATGCTATAGCATACCTGAGCATGGGCGGTTCCTATGTCTTTGCACACTAGATTCCGAGACCTTAGGCTATAGTATACGTTTTGCATTGTTCGTGGCCTAGTTTTACCTAGGCCTAGCCTTGCTCAATGCCTATTTTGTCATGAGCAATGCTCAATCCATAGCCTTATGCATCTTTATTCCTAACTTACCACCTTTACCATGCAATACGTCCAAATCGTCATTTGAAACCAATGTCCTCGTTGAATACCTCTTGCACCTATATTTGCTCAAAACCAATGAAAACGATTAGTACGATGGGTTGCCTCCCACCAAGCGCCTTAGTTTTAGTCGTGGCACGACTCTTATTTTTTTGATTTTCATTTATCAAAAGCAAAACAAGTACTTAGAATGAAATAAAAATGATAAACGATAAACAATAAACGATAAATGATGAACAATAAACGATAAACGATGGGTTGCCTCCCATCTAGCGCCTTATTTATTGTCGTGGCTCAACATGGTTACCTCGAGTACTTAGACTTCGTCGAGATAAGTGATGGCCATATAACTTATCGAATCAAGAGGACCGATATAAGGTTTAACACGTTGGCCATTCGCCTTGAAGAGAACACCATTATTGTCTTCCAATTCAACTACTCTAGACGAGTAGAATTAGAGAACTTTGTATGGACCAGACCACTTAGACTTTAACTTACCTGGGAAGAGCTTCAATCTTGAGTTGAAGAGAAGTACCATATCATCCTTTTGGAAGTTTCGTCGAACAATCCGCTGATCATGATACTTTTTCATCCACTCCTTGTATAGGTCTGACCTTTCATATGCATGGAGACGGAACTCATCTAATTCGTTCAACTGCTCCAACCTCAGATTCATTGCATCATCCCAATTCAAGTTCAATTAATTCAATGCCCACGATGCCTTATGCTCGAGCTCGATGGGTAAGTGACAAGCCTTCCCACAAACTAGTTGATAAGGAGACATGCCAATGGGTGTTTTGAACGCAGTCCTATACGCCCATAGTGCATCATCTAGCTTCCGAGACCAATCCTTCCTATTCGCATTGACCGTCTTCGCAAGGATTTGCTTGATCTCCCAATTGGAAACCTCTACCTGTCCACTAGTTTGTGGGTGATAAGGCGTGGCTACCTTATGTTGCTTAACACCATACTTGGCCAACACGGATTTAAATAGCTTGTTGCAAAAGTGAGATCCTCCATCACTTATGATAGTACGTGGTACTCCAAAGCGAGAGAAGATATTCTTCTTTAAGAATGCTACAACACGCTTTCCTTCGTTGTCAGCCAATGCTACAGCTTCAACCCATTTTGAGACGTAATCGACAGCAGCTAAGATGTACTTCATTCCAAAAGAATTCACGAATGGACCCATGAAATCAATACCCTATACATCAAAGAGTTCTACCTCAAGAATTTTGGACATGGGCATCTCATGGTGTTTCAAAATAGCACCTTGTCTTTGGCACTGGTCGCATCTTTTCACATAGTCATAGGCATCTCTAAATATCGAAGGCCAATAGTAACCACTTTGCAAAACTTTTCTTGCCGTCCGATTGCCTGCATAATGTCCTCCAACTTGGGAAGTGTGGCATGCTTCCAAAATATTTGGCACCTCTACATGGGATATACATCGTCGAATGATACCATCAGCACATCGTCGAAACAAATATGGCTCATCCCAATAGTAGTGTTGTACGTCATGCATAAACTTCCTCCTTTGGTGGTAAGATAAATTTGCCGGTATCACATTACTCACCACGAAATTTGCAAAGTCGGCATACCATGGTAATTTTTCCCTTGTTGTCACTAATATCTCCTCGTCAGGGAATGCATCATCAATCTAAATTTCAGGTTGCGCCACATGCTCATTCTCGAGTCTAGATAGGTGGTCGGCCACTTGATTCTCGCAACCTCTTCTATCTTTGACCTGGAAATCGAACTCTTGCAGCAGCAATACCCATCGAATTAATCTTGGTTTTGCATACATCTTTGTCATTAGATACCTAAGAGCTGCATGGTCTGTATGAACGATCACCTTAGTACCCAATAGATAGGCACGAAACTTCTCAAACGCATACACAACCGCTAGGAGCTCTTGTTCTGTCACAATGTAGTTCCTTTGGGCTTCATTTAGGACTTTACTTGCATAGTAGATAGGATGAAATAATTTCTCCTTTCTCTAACCAAGCACAGCTCCAACGGCTACACCACTAGCATCACACATGACTTCGAACGGGAGAGACCAATCTGGTGCTACCATGATAGGGGCTTCAATGAGTTTTCCTTTGAGGCATTTGAATGCCTTTAAGCAATCTTTATTAAAGTCAAACTTCGCATCTTTCTCCAAGAGTTTGCACAATGGACTAGCAATTTTGGAGAAGTCTTTGATGAACCGACGATAGAAACCTGCATGGCTGAGAAAACTACGAACTCCCTTCATCGAAATTGGAGGCGGTAGCTTCTCAATAACCTCTATTTTTGCTCGATCAACCTCAATCCCTCTTTCGGAGATCTTGTGCCCAAGAACGATACCTTCTCTTACCATGAAGTGGCATTTCTCCCAATTCACCACTAGGTTGAATTCTACACATCTTTGTAATGCCATGCTTAGGTTTGCCAAGCACGCTTTAAAATACTCACCAACAACTGAAAAATCATCCATGAATACCTTCAAAGTGTCTTCAACCATGTCAAAAAATAGACATCATACAACGTTGAAAGGTGGCTGGTGCGTTACATAACCCGAATGGCATATGTTTGAAGGCAAACGTACCATATGGGCATGTAAACGTTGTCTTCTCTTGGTCTTCGGGGGCAATACAAATCTGATTGTAGCCTGAATAACCGTCCAAGAAACAAAACCATCATTTCCCCGCTAATCGATCTAGCATTTGGTCCATGAATGGCATTGGGAAGTGATCTTTGAGTGTCCAAGAATTCAGCTTTCGGTAGTCCATACATACTCTCCATCCAGTGATGGGTCTGAGTGGAATAAGCTCATTCTTCACATTCGCGACCACCGTCATGCCTCCTTTCTTGGGAACACATTGTACCGAGCTTACCCATGTACTGTCAGAGATTGGATACACAACTCTTGCGTCTAACCACTTAATTATTTCTTTCTTCACCACTTCTTGCATAGGTGGGTTTAGACGCCTTTGATGCTCAATGGTGGGTGTGCAATTTTCTTCAAGCTGAATTTTATGTGTACAAATCCCAGGTGGAATACCAATAATATCCTCAATGGTCCATCCAATGGCTCTAATATACTTTCGTAGAGTAGTAATGAGAGATGCAACTTGTTGCTCACCCAAATCGGCTGCCACAATAACTGGAAGTGTGTTTCTGCTTCCTAAGAATGCGTACTTTAAATGACTTGGCATCTCCTTCAATTCTAACGTGGGTGGCTCTTCAACAGATGGCTTAGCTGGTGGTGTGGGTCGATTCTTGAGATCAAGGTCCAACTTCTTGGGAGCATAGCGGTATGTCCCTAATCCTGATAGAGCACAAATAGCTTCTTCACAATTTTAAGCATCCTCATTCTCTCCATTCATGAGCACAACCGCCAAAGGGTCATCAATAATTTACTCTTCTTCAAGTAATTCTTTCTTATCATCAAAGAAAACATCAGCCACCGAAAATACACTCAGATCTTTGGGTTGCTTCATTGATTTTCACACATCAAAGCGAACCACTTCGTCATTTATTCGGAATGAAAGCTCAATGGCTCTCAAATCAATGAGCATACTTCCTGTAGCTAGGAAAGGGCGCCCCAAGATTATGGGAACTTCTGAGTCTGTTCTCTCCACGGCTTTCTTCTCTTCTTGCTTCCGTTTTTCCACTTTTTCAGGTTGTACGTCGCTGGGTGTGACGTCCTTAACGTCTTCCGCGGACTCCTCTCCTATTGCGTTATCATCCATGTCCACAGCTTCGTCAACCACTTGCTTGCCTTTTGCTGAAGTTTCCAGCACCTTACCACATCTGGTAGTGATGGTCATGCATGACCCATCATTCCTTGGGTTTTGCATAGTATCGCTAGGTAACGTGCCGGCCTTTCTTTGATTGAGTGCTGCTGAAAGTTGGCTCAATTGCTGCTTTATTTGCTTGATTGAAGTGGAATGTGAATTTACGAATTGTTTCATGGAGGACAAATCATTAATCACCTCTGTTACTCCCGCGCTCGTTGCTTCCACTCCTTTCAATAATTTAGCCATCATGTCTTCCATACTTCCAGAACTAGATGTGGTGGCATCACGTCTTCCAGGGGGAACGTACAAACCACTCTTTTCATTCTTGTTCTTTCAACTACCTTAGTCCTTGTTTCCCGATTTATCATAATAGTTCCGACCTTGGTTTTCTTGGGTATTCCTGCGGAAACCCCCCTAATTGTTTAAGTAGTTGGCCTCTTCTTCTGAATCAGATTCGTCTCTTCCTTTTGACGCAACAGCCTTGACTTTTTCTGTCTTTCCTGATAATAAATGCTTTGTAAGAAGATCCATTTGAGTTTCCATGTGCGCCATATCTTGATCACGTTCTTCTTCTCTTCTTATTTGGTCTGCAGTCATGCCAATAGATAAAGTGGGGCTTTCTACCTCAGAATCCATGGTATGCCAAGCTCTACTTTGTTTCATCATACGATCTAGCATATTGCTTGCTTGACCAAAGATGAGGTCCATAAAAGATTCTCCAGCTGCATTATACCCCACTGGTTTAGTTATTGAATTCAAGGCTCTATATAATATCTCCATTAGGTTAACATTAGTCATATGATGGTTTGGACATCTCGCTAGCTTTGTCTTGAACCTCTCCCATGTTTCATAAAGAGCTTCAGTTGGAAGCTGACGAAAGTTGCTGATTTCATCTCTCAATTATGCTCTTTTGGATGGCGGAAAGAATCTTTCTAGGAAAGCGTCTCTCAATTGCCTGCAATTTTTAATAGAATAAGGAGTCAGCCCATTCAACCATAGAGTTGCCTCCCCAGAGAGAGACAATGGAAATAGACGTAATCGAATTTCATTCTGACCAACACTAGGATTGTCAAACGACTTGCATATAGAAATAAAGTTGATAAGATGCATATTCGGACCATCGCCTGCTAGTCCACCAAATAATCCCTTGAGTTGCAATAACTGAATCATGGTGCTTGTGATGTTGAACTTGGCTCCGGGCGCTAATGGTGGAGGAATAATGACTTCTGTGGCTCCGGCTCCATCAAGATAATCATCAACATCATCGAAAGCTGTTTGCATGGGTTGGTGATCATACCTAAACCGAGCTTGTCGACCTCTTCGGTTGGCAGGTGTTATGATTTCAGCATCACGCCTAGGGTTTAGTAACTCGTCATCACCTAAATCCTCATCATCGGGATTTGTTGCTCGCCCAGGATTATCAATGTTTTGTTGTTGAACTTGAGTGGCGGCAAGAGCAGCTAATCTCGCCTGTTCCTGTTGAGCAGCCATCCTTTCGATTTTTGCTTGTGCTTCCATTCTACCAATGCATTGTGGTTCAGGATTGATAGGTAATAACGGTTGACCAGAACTTTTAGTATGGGGCATGCATTGAATAAAAACCTGCAGTAAATAAAAACAAAAACTGAAAGTAAAAGTACGAGAATCTTTGACCAAAGGGTCTAGTCATTATCACGAACTTGATTGACACTCGTATTCCCCAGCAACGACGCCAATTTTTGATAACGCTCAATCTACAGCTCTCGTGGGAGTGTAAAGCGGTCATTAGCAAATATAGAACCCAACCTGGGTTGGGTATCGATCCCACAGGGAATAGCTTGGTCAACAAGTAAGCAACTATTACTAGACTTTTAGTGCAAGTCTCGTAAAAAAGAGGGATTGTAATGTGTAACTAAAATATTAAAGTAAAAGCTGAAAATAGCAAAATAAAAAGAAAGAATGTTTAGTAAGTTGTAAACAATGATAATTGAGACGTTGGGGTTATGTCCACCTTCTGAGTTATACGTCTCTATTGGCTATGAGTGTGTTGAATCCAGACATGCATGTGCTTATAGAGAATTGTATTCGATGGTAAATCCAGGCGTCTTTCGACCTATTTGAGGATTATTTCACTTTAACTCTTTCGAGCTTAAAGTGTTTCTAACGGTACAAATTCTCCAAGAGGTTAATCCAGTTACGGCACTAACTATTTAATAGGGGATGGGACCGTACTACCTTGACACTATCTCTTTTCCAGACAAATAACCTTTCTTTTGAACATGTTAAATGTTATACTAGTGTATTCTTGCGTTTGCAACCATAAAGAATTTAGATTAAGATGAAGAGAATAATGATATAAGCAGCATACATGTCACGAACTCACAAACTCATAGTAATAGATAGTATCTCATTCGGATTCCATAACCCCAACAGAGAAGTTTAGTTACCCATGAATGCGAAGGATATCACGATTGACATTGTTATTATACCACAATACTGATTAATTTTATGTAGCACAAGAGTGGTAGGCGTTAGGCGTGAATTCCTTGGCAAAGTAACGATTCTCTTGTTGCGGAAATTAAGAATAGATGAATAGAAGAATAGAAGAAGAAAATAGAATTAAAGGAAAGATTAGAAGAGTTGTAATTGATGGATGAAGAATTTATTGTAGAATAGAAAGATTTCTTCCAATCTCTAGCAAGATAGGGTATTTATAATACCCATATCCTATTCCTACTAATCTAATGAAATACTTAACCAAATCCTACTATGCTAATAAAATACTTAACCCAATTGTACTAGGTTAATGTATCATTATCCTAATCCAAATAAACTAATGAAATACTTAACCCAATTGTACTAGGTTAATGTATTATTATCCTAATCCAAATAAGTTACTGTAAGTCCCCAAAGTCTTCAGAAATGTTGTTTTAGCCCGGGACAGATTTTCCATGCATCATTTTTGGTCCTTAGGTGTCCAAGCTCCCTTTTCTTCCTTCATGAAGCTTTCTTTGGCATCAAGTTATCCACAAAAATGCTGAATTCTGCATCATTTATACCTGAAACTTACCTAATCATGTTCGTTAGCTCACTTACAGGAAAAAGGACTAAAACTGCATGAAATATATAATTTGTTCTCAAAATATGGCAGAAATATGGAGAAAATATATTGATATAGGCGCGTAATATCGCCTATCATTAACAACACTAAGACTAAATAACTGAGCTGTGATTGTAACTGAGACAATAGCTGAGACTGCGGGAGGTATCATCTAACCAACATTCCCCAATTTGAGCTAATTGGGGTCCAACCTGTAACCCCAGTTAGAAGGATGTTAATATCGTGCCACGGTTACTAACGATGGTTGTGTGGATCCACTAAACTGATATAATGTCTAGAGAACTAAGGATGTCAAGACTAAACTGACGGGTGACCCCTGGGAGATATTCAACCCTAATGTGATGGGTGACTACTCATATTCTACGCTGGCTACGTAGTTCTGGAGTATAGGTACTGCTACTAATAAGTATTTCTATCTGATGGGGAATCTGCCGTTCCTACACTTTCCTGATGCTAAATCCTACTCCCAACTGAAAGACACTAAGATACTAGACTGTTTTGAGTTGAATGACTGATATCTGACTATTCTGATAATGCTCATAACATAATCTGAAGACTATTCTGTAATGTACTGAGACTAGACTAAATAAAAAACTATAGTTTTTGGGTGTTCAATACCTCCAAGACTCAAAACAATAATACTAAAAAGACACTAAATCTTAAGGGACCAAAACATGAAGACTCTTATTAAATAAATCACTCTTGTAGGTATTTTATCAAACACTTGTAGTACATGGTTCAAAGCAATCATAGGAATGTCCTAAAACATATAAAAATAGCATGACTCTAAAATAATTGAGTAAAATCATGGTTTTGTTCAATAAATGATGATATTAAAACATGGAGAATTTAATAATATCAATAATTTCATGGTAACATGGTATAAAATCAATAGTACATGGAGATTCATATATGAAATTATAATTTAAAATCAAATAAGCTTGAAAAGATAATGGTTTTGTAATTAAAATGGATACTTAGACTACATTGATAGAAGAAATCCATGGATGAACATATAACATATTTGGGATGATGAATTTGGAAGGATCGATGGAGAGTTCTTGAGATTTGACCTTGATTCTTGAAGATTAGGGTTTTGTTACTTAGGAAAATGTTCTTGATTTTGGGGAAAAATTGATTTGAATAATGCCCAATTAGGTTATTAGGGGCTTAATTTTGTGTTTGGGGCTGACTAGGACAAGGGAAAAGTACTTAAAAGCCCTTGTTATTAAAACTCGGAACTGACTAAAATCCTGATTTTCTAGACTGGCACGATGCGGTAGTATCACGTCGTGTCATTGGAATCGGAAAATCGGGAAATTAGTCTATGGTGCGATGCGGGGAAATTATGGCCCTTCATTGATTGGGACCTGGATGTTCACTGCAACGCAGTGGTATCGCACTTCGACACTAAAAATGGGCAATTGTCAAGTTGACCTATGGCGTGATGCGCCAGGGTCGCAGACCCTTACTAGATTTTGCCAAATGGGAGATTGACCTTATTTACGATGTGCTAAAGGTTAAAATGATGGTGTTTAATGACTAAAACTTAAAATCGGCATAACCTCTTACCCGGTTATCAGATTTGGGCGAATTGTATATCGCTGGAAAGCTAATTGAATTTCCTACACAATGAAAGGCTCTAAACTGAAAAATAATTAGTGTTTCAAAAATTTCATAGAAGAATACTCATGTATTGGGACTTAGATTATGCTAGGGAAATACGGAGTGTTACAATCAATCAGTATCAAAAAATGAAAATAATGACAATTTTAATATAAAAGGTAAGCGGTACCAAAAATGAAATCAACAACAAGTACCACCATAGGACATATGAAGGCCAATATGCGAAGGTAAATGGGACGCAAACCCAAATGCTACACCCGTAGGGAAAACATCAATACTAATTCGCTCAATCCATGACAAAAATAATTAATCTATGGGGGTAGTCATATAATTATGAACTCTATATCAAGGTACAAAATAATTGATATAAACCTACCAAGTCATGTAATCATCGATGGGTACGAGAACCCCAATACATAAAAATAAAATGGGTAAAGGCAGGAAATAAAGCGCACCTGTAATGTCCAAATGAAAGTCACATGACTGACGGGTTCAAGGGAGAATGAATATGAGCGAGTCAAAACTTGGACTGACCGTCTAAATCACCAATTATGGCACTACGTGCACTGCCTCTTATCCTAAATGCCACAACACTATGACACTGATATAAATAAGTTAAATTACTAATAATCCCATGTCAGGG
Source organism: Capsicum baccatum var. pendulum (assembly GCA_030864225.1). Taxonomy (NCBI): domain Eukaryota; kingdom Viridiplantae; phylum Streptophyta; class Magnoliopsida; order Solanales; family Solanaceae; genus Capsicum; species Capsicum baccatum. Next base: position 6,968,831 of record CM061558.1, read on the forward strand.
ACGCTCTCTAAACTAGTGACTGATCTCTCTATAGTCATATCCAACCCATGAAGCCCTAACCTAATGGGAAATACAAGTTGACCCCATTAGGTTGACAAGTTAACTCCAAGGGCACCCTTTACTGAAATGACCATCCTTCCCGCAATCATAACAAATCTTAGGAGATCTAGGATGGCAAGGAATATATGGTAAATCTATATGAACAACCAACTCGCATCTGGGGGGCACTCTCTTCACCAATGTCCCCTCTAGCCATAACCAAAACAAGCACCTAGAATTCTCTGAGGTTCTTCCTTTCCTGATCCAAGATGGCCACATAGCCTAAAGACCAATATTTAATACTCTACAAAGTTCGACAATAACTCTACCCATTATGATCACCATGACTAATTTGAGAGTCCTCATAGTCTGAAATGCTACCTACATAGAATTGATAGATAGCAAATAACCCAAACCACCATCGAGAGGATCCTCACTCCAAAATTGAATACAGATAGCACTATATTGATAACATATCCTTTTATTGCCATATCTATAAGTTTAAATACATTCTCTCTCTATAGGACTCGCTTAATCAACAACCTGAGAGAAGGAAGACCCAACTTCCATAAAATACTTAGACACTAAATGGAGTGGAAATGCTATACCTATAGTAAATCCACGCACTAGGTCATGCTTTAAGGGATATAAAATAGGAATATGTCTGGCTCGCTCAAAAAACCCAATCTTATAATCTAAAATCATTAAGGAACCATAATGAACATCAACAAAACCAACTCTAGCCTCAAATTTTCTTGATGGACTAATGTGATCGTTAGCTGTGTGGTATCCATAAAATGACTCGGATCTCTAATGCTAAATCTCAAAAGGCTGAAGCAGTCATAAATACTACCAGATCCTGGGTAGGACCCAAATCCTCCAACTGACATTGAAGATCTTTGAAATCCATCCTGACTCGTTGGTCTGATGTTGTATTGAAGCTTTAGAAATATGTGCCAAAGTCCTATACTTATCTATGAACAACCTCATATTGTCCATCTGGAATAGAATAGAGTGAAGGAACGTACTTAAGACTCATAAAAATATAGACACAAGACAAGGAGACAAGAACAGAATTTCCTAAGAATACCATATAGACTCCTAGAGATAGGATACAGATGTCTCTATTTCCTAACTATACCTTATAGACTCTTGAAGATAGCATACGAACAGCTCTGCCCTAATTTGTACAACTCTACTAGACACTTAGCTCTTGTACCAACACACCAATAAACCTAGGCTATGATACCAATTTATCACAACCCCATTTCTCAGGTCACGGTCACCGACTATAAACCCCCAGTAAGTAAGCCAACCCATAGTCCAAAACTACTAGTAATAGAATACCAAGAGAAATAAAGAAAGAATGTGGAATAACTTTAATAAAAACTGTAAAATGCAAAGGATAGTCCCAAAACCTAGTGGAATTAGAACAAGAGCTTCACAAAAATAAGATTATAAAATAAAGTACTAAATAAATATGATACACCATCTCTAAATACAACATAGAGATTATTACAAGACATAGGAAGGAGACTAGCAATGCTCTGAACTCCAGGAGCTCACCCTATGACTCCAAACCATAGCTATTCTGGATGATACATACAACAATGGTGAGAACCTGTACTATTATGTGCAAGCTATAAAAGTATTGTATGAGTACCAAACATGTGGTACATAGTCAGAAACTATCGACTAAGCTCCAAATAAAATTTAAAAATACATAACATATAAGAAAGAATGTAAACTATACTTGAATATCTAGGGATCTAAGAAAGTAAAGTTAAGGAGGCAATAAAGATAAATTATCCTATTCTAGCCATATTCAAGAACCTAAGTACTATATCATATATCACTGGAAAATATTTGAATAAAGGATAGAAAAAGGATATATATACATACATATATATATATATATACAAGGCCTAGGAATGGATATATAATATGAATAAATGAAATAAGAGAGGGGTATATGGTAATACCATAGCTACAATAGATTGTTGTCCATACATGAAAAAGGTTAACTAAAATATAGATCCTAAGTATTCACACTAGCATCTCAAGGCCTCTTAATCATAGTAGGAACTAGTGCTAACATAATTAGGAACTAAAACAATAGTGCCTATCCATGGGATAATCATGCATAATAAAATAACCGCAAGATAAAGGAATCAAAATCATACCTTAACTATCAATATTAGTCTTACAATCAACCTACCACGACCTAATCATAATAATAATAACAATATAAAGTAACCATCTATCCCATACACATAATATCGAAATTGGGTCCTATAACCCGAAAGGTCCAATCAACACAAAACACACTGCAAGCTATACTTATCACCTATACCTATGCAACCCCTTATAAGGCTAGTAGATATAGGTGTATATTATACACAGGTAATGCACATGTAAATTTGAATGCAAGATAAATCCTTAATTCTATAACTGATCTAAGTACCATTAAGTAACCTAGTGTATTCACCCCTTCCTGCTTGATGGCTTACAAAGATAGGACCTATAACAACTTCTCTTCTATGGAATAATGGCTCACAGATGAATGTGATAAGCATAAATTAAATTTTTCTTTATAAAGGGTAGGCGATCGTTGTAAACAATAAAACCTAACTAGGTTGGGGTCGGATTTCATAGGGAATATGCTGTCAATTAAGTTATATGACGATTAACAGACTACTGATCAAAGATTTCCATTGTTATCAGATATTTTTGATAATGTCAACTTATATTTGAACTAATTGTATTTTGTTGAGTAAATTCAATGAGATTAAATAAACTAGGATTATGGTTACCAAGGTGTTAATGAAATCAAGGTTGTGAATTATTTCAAATCCCTAATCAATGATTCCGATTGCAAGGATAATTGAACTCTAAAATCTATATATTAGTTTCACAACCTTAATAGAAGGATACACTTTAATTCTTTTGAACATAAAAAGTGTTATGGAATGTTCAATTAATTCCTTAACTCGGTTAGTCCTGTTAAGTAACAAAACCTGTAACCCAAATATCAAAGCCCTTGAATTTCTTGTAATTCTCCTTTTTTCCCAACACCAACTTTTCTACTTAAACAACAAGTGTTCATGGTCACACCTTTACGTTTGCAACCAACAAAGATCATTAATTTAAAGATAAGATTATGGACTTGCAATTATCTAATAGATTTGAGCATTCTCACAACCCTAGCAACAACTCACACTAAGGTTCCCATAACCCCAGTTATGGGAGTTTTAACCGCATAATATAAGAGAAAGATTCCATTGTAATTCTCATAAGAAATTCAGAAATTACTAACAAAGAATTTTTCTTGATCTTAGATAAATGGTGAATTGTATGAATAACCCAAAGTAAAGATCTTGTTCTTAGAAAATTCACAACTACAGAATTTTTCAATAGTCAAAAGATAGTTAATTTAACCCTAAACTGAGTATTTATATGATCCCAGGAAGTATAGATTTAAAATTCAAAATGCACACTGTCATGTCATGGTTGACAGCCAAAGTGACTGTCCTTCGCTGGCCTGATGGTCCATCACTTGGATCGTCACTTGAGATCTCAACTTTCTTCATTATGTTTATCTTTGATGAATAAGATGATGGTCTGCCGATGGACTGATGATCCTTCGACTTGTCCATCACTTTACCCTTGATTTATCTTCATTCTATTTAAGGCTGACGGACATAGTCACAGTCCATATCTGGCTTGATGACCTGTCTCTTGAACCATCACTTGAGTCCTCCATGTCATATATTATATTTAAAACTAAAGGAAGCAGTGACAATCCATCACATGGTTGAAGACCCATCAGTTAGTCTTTCACACATATTTAGTTCCTACTTTTCCAAGGTACTTCTTTTTCAAGTCATTTACCCCAAAACAAGTAAAATCAAGCATCATATCCCTCAATAGTTTCTTAACATACTATTAGCCATTATAAAAGATGTAAAATATTTCATCAAATGTAAAAACATAAACACCCTCGACTTAAGACAATTGTTTGTCCTCAAGAACTCGACACCACTTCACATGTATAACTATGAGCAATAACGGGTATTCAACTGTTAAACTATGTATTACACACCAACTTAATTGACATCTTACTCATGAAGTCTCAAAACACAAGGATCCACAGTTGTCATTATTTCTACAAATTAACACATATATGCTTATGTACACAACATCTCAAAGAAATAAGTAATGACAAGTATAGCCAAGTTTGATCTCACAGATAAAGAAGTCCACTACAGTTTCTCATTTAATTTTTTTGGACTATCAACTAATACTGTCACTCTCACAAATAAAGTTTCAAACACAACACTTACACCCATAAGATTACCCTTATCATCTTATGCCCTTTATGGTTGACTTGCAAAGATCAAATAGGACTTTTTATAGCTTCTAATGAGGCTTCGGTGATAGGTGAGGAATGATTTTAAATTAGTGACTTCAAGTAAAGATTTCACCATCTTTCCCTTAATTCCTACTCACCATGGATATTTTTTTTCAACTTTCTTTATAATCTATATTACTCATCCAACAACTTCAAAATTCCCTTTTTCTCATTTTTTTCTTTTCACTTTTTTTCTTTTTTTCAGAGTCTACATCAGCCACCCTAAACTTATGGTGATGCTATTAGTTGAGGTGCACATTATATAAATAGATCAGGTCCAGATGATACACTTTATGCCAACTCAAGATACGCACTTCAATTACAAACTTCCTGACAGTAGCCACCCCCAACTTAGCCATTTTGCCTAAGTTATGGTTCATAGTATTCAAAGATGGACTAGGGCCAAAATCAGGTATAAATATTCTAAAGAGAGTGAATTAAAATCATTAGGGAAGAATAAATGAAAACAAAAGCTCAAAACGGGTTCAATAGAAGAATTACATATTTTTGGTGGGTTTTTATGGCTGAGTGGACTAGAAATAAAAGGAGGCCTACTATCATATACTCTTAATTTAACCATAGAGTTACATAAATGAACTGGGTAGGTTCTAGCTATGCAAACAATGTAAGAACTATATCAGATACTTATACACACAGGCAAAAAACTCATACTTATACAACAAATTCTTAGACATGCATCATATGGTTATGCTTGCTCTATATTAACTCTTTAATGCCAATTGCAAATCCAAAATGGTTGATCATCACACATTAAGATCCAAAGAAGTATTTTCATAAACTAAAAAGTCCACAGTTTTCTACCATATCATCCTTCTTCTATACACATGAAAAGGTGCTAAAAGAAAAGAACATATTTAAAATCATGAAACCACTTTTACACAAATGATAACCAATGAGAAAATAAATAACAAACTACACATATTGGTTCTAATAGATAGCACGTGAGGGAAAAGAATACAGGAAACACAAACCCCTGTGGTGACTAAAATATAACAAGTACCCACCTTTACTAAAATAATATGCTTTGACCCTAATGCATTATCACTAATATACAAGGGAATAAAATACTTGCAAATCCCTTAGGCTTGTGAATTAGTCAAGTTAGGTGATAATACGTTTCCTCTAATGCAACAGCAGTGACCCATTTGGTGGTCAGAGTACTCAAAATAGTTTTCTTCTCAATAGGAAGTATCAAGATCGGAACTGACTCTGGTGGGTGCCCACCTGCTCCGTCTAAACTAGTAAAGATAGAAGCTACTCCATCAGCAGCTTTCTTCTTTTTCTTCTCTTCATCCTTCTTTGATCTTTTCATTGCTTTACTTATATTTCTTCCCTCCAATATTTCATCCCTTCTCCTCTTCCTTCTCTTAGATTTTGGGTCAAAACTTTATCAATTGTTTTACCTTTGAATTTTAGTCATTTACCCATAATATCTACAAGGCCTTTTTCTTCATCACTTTCACTAAGGAAAAATCAAATAAGTCGGCGGTGGTTGTCTTTTTATCTCAGTAATATCAGCTTGTACCAGTTTAAAATTTGCCACAAACATATCAAAATTTGACATGGACAATTCGTGCAACCTATTGTTTACTCTCTCCTCTATATCATCCATCCTAGCATATAAATTTTAATATGGTTTAAGAGCCTCAGAAATAATATGTTCTACAAATGGTTTAAACTCCTTTGCCCAAGCATTCAATTGTCTCTCAAACTTTTGTTGGGCTTTCATAGTCATTCTAAAGTTCTCTTATTTCAACCTGTACTCTGAATACCTTGGTGGGATACATGTAGTGTCTAAAGTTTCTCCCACTATAGGCATCGGTTTGGAACTTCAAGAAATACATAGTGGCACATAAGTGGCTAACAATAATGACACACCTGGGGGCATCTCCAAAGTCATTAGAGCTGGTGTAGACTATGAATCATATTCAAGTGGCTTATGGACTCGCATCTCATACATCGAATCATACAGGACAAAGTCATACAGACTGTGACTCTTGTGAGCACGGACAAATAGCTCATTAGTAATTGTATAGTTAAAGTAAATCTTTTACCCCTGAATCATAAAGGCTACTAGTACTACCCTTTGACTGTTTTAGTTTGTATCTTCTTCAGTCGGTATTATCCTTAATCTGACAATAGCCTACCAAACTTCTCCCTAAACCTTAGGGATGATTTAGCAATTCTATCTTTGTTTGCCCCTATGATGGGTTTCCATCATCAGTAAGAACCCTGGCCAACCAAGGACTTTGTCTAGATACTATAAGCATGCAATGTTCAATCTTCAGTGCGATAGCTAACGCTTCATAATAAGCCCTATAAAAAATTTTATTCAATGTAAAATCAAAGATATCAATCGTCACCCCTCTCACAGGAAATTATATTCTGTTCCTCATGTCTGCCACTCTAGTACCCTCTGGGAAATCCTTCACCAGTAGTGCTAAGTAATTGACAAAGAATTCCTGTACTAGATTAGGGTAGTATAATTTTGGAGGTTTGCTCAACCAGGTTAACTCATACTCATTGAACCTTCTTCTAGCTCTGGATACTCATAAAGCTCAGAATTTAATATTTGGTACTCTTTTGAGATGGTCCACTTTATTGATCTATTCTGTATTGGATGAAGTCCATCAAAGAAGTTCTTCTTCACACCCTCAATCTTCCAGCAAATGGATTCCCACATTTACAGCTCTTTACTTTTAATCACATTTCACTCTTCAGGTTCTAATTCCTCGACTTGGTCGTGGTTTGAAGTATTAACCTCTTCATCATCGGGGCTAGAAACTATGATGCTGCTACTCTTACTTTAACTCTCTTTCTCAGACTAGAGAGTACTTTCTTCTTTTTATAACTTTGATGGGTCTTGAAGGCTGATGCTTCTTTACCCCTGCATGTCGAGACTATTGAGACCGGTCACCACCTTTTTATGAAGGTAATTTCTATATCATTATGCCTAAAGAAAGAACAAACAAACAACTACTAAAAATAATATGTGAACACTTGATCTAAAAAACAAGAATGAGTAGTTACTTTTTTTAGCAAACAGTCTATCGGGTAAGTGATAGGCCATCACAACTGAAACAGAAAGGAAGTAACTCAGAAACTTAGTGACGGTATATTTGACGGTCTGTCACTCCATCCATCAGTACTAAGCACAACATACTTTAACATTTAATTGAGTGACAACTTTGACTGATATTCTATCACTGTGTTGACGATTTATTGCTTTTGCCATCGACTATACTTTTACAGTTTGAAATCCTCTTTTTGTCATTTTGTCAAACAACTAGTGGTCTCACCTCTTTATTTGAAGTTTTAATCCAATAAGGCCTTTTTTTCAACAATTATCGAACATAATTCAATTATAGGTTACTCAAATATCACCCCCACCAAATTCAGCCTAGTATTTAACTTACAATAAATTTAACAATAGAAGTATTTTTATTACGTATCAATTACACTTATTACATCCTATCGTGTTTTAGAAATTCAAAAAAAAATCCATAGTTTAGATCATCACTTGTTATTGATGATTTCTTTCATTTTTAGAGCATCAATACTTATACAAAACTATAGCTTGTTTCTTTTAATAGTAATAATTTAATTTTTGATGCTAATAAAAAACAACAGTGAATGGAAGTTGCTTAAATAAGAGAGGAAAGAATAAGAAGAAGAAGAAGAAGAAGAAGAAGAAGAAGAAGAAGAATAAGAAGAAGAAGAGTCCTCAAAGAGGATGAATTTGATTTGAACAATGAATGTGCAGGATTTTCAAAGGTTTTAGGAACTTCAGAGATAGGAGTTTGCATGAATCGGACATTATGGCTCTTTTTATTCATTTAATTTACCATTCGATTAGTTCAAAATAGCCCATTTAGCCATTAATTTTCCTAACCAAAACTTTTTAAAAATTAGGGTTCAAATGATGGTTAAGATGATATCCGTCAGGTGACTGACGGTCCAACAACTAATGCATTATACCTTACCATGAAATTAAATAAGTGGACTCATCTTTATGGTAAGAGTGATGGTCCATAACAGAAGTGATGGTACGTTAGATATTTCATCACTTCTTATCCAATAACTCATATTTCTATCCCAATTTTGATAGTTGAGGCGACGGACCATTGCTATTATGATGATCCATCACTTCAGCCTTCAGGCCTTATCTAGAATGATTAATTTTTACCCATGGCCTCGATGACTTCAGTGGCGGCCCATCAGACTACTAATTGTCCATCAGTTCTTCTACTGCAACACTCCAGCATGTTAAATTCCTTTTTTATAAATTAAAATTCCATCACACTTAACAAACACATCAGTTGTACCATAAAATAACTAATTCTAACTAAAGTTACAACAATATATTGTGGGTAGCCTCCTATTAGTGCTTGATTTAGTGTCGCGGTGCAACTCAGTTTATGTGATTACTCAGACTTCATCAAGATAAACTATACTTAAGCATTTCACCAAGTCCATTAGACCGATGTATTGCTTGACTCGCTGCACATTTACTTTAAAGAAACCTCTATCTTTATTTTCCAATTCAACTATTCCAGATGAGTACCCTTGAGTGACTTTAAAGAGGCCAAACCTTATTAATTTAAGCTTACTTGGGAAAATCTTGATCCTGGAGTTGAAGAGCAATACCCAATGGCCTACCTGAAAGTCCCACTTCTCAATCCTTCAATCATGGTACTTCTTTATTCTCTTTTTAAACAAGTCAGCACTTTTGTAAGCACCAAGATAAAATTCATCCATGTCATTCAGCTATCCTAACCTTAGTTCTGCTGCTTCCTTCCAGTCTATGTTTAACCGCTTGAGCGCCCACAAAGCTTTGTTTTCCAGCTCAATTGGAAGATGGGATGCTTTGCCTTACACTAGCTAATATGTTGATATCCCAATGGGTGTCTATAATGAACAAAAACAAAAAATAAAAGTAAAATTGGGAAACTTAAGAAAAGGTCGATTAACGCTCATACACTTAATAGACAACCGTACTCCCCTGGCAATGACGCCAAAATATGATATGCCTAAATTTCAAATTTCTTTAGAAAGAGTAAGCGATCATTGTCAAATATAGAACCCGACTAGGTTGGGTTCTAATCCCATAGGTAATATGGTGTTAACAAAGTTATATGACGATTACTAGACTATTGATCAAAGATTTCCACAAATAAAAGGGGTATGTTGTTCAGATATTATTGATAGTGTTAATTAGTAATTGAACTATTGATTATTTTGCAGTGTGAATTCAATGAGATTAAGTAAAGTAGGATTATAGTCTCCAAGGTGTTAATGAAATCAAGATTGTAAGTAATTTCAAATCCCTAATCAACGATTCAAATTGCAGGGATAATTCAACTCTAAAATCTCTATATTTGTTTCTCAACCTTAATATATGGATAGACTTTAATTCGTTCAATTTAATCCTCAATTGGGTTAATCCTGTTAAGGCATCAACCTGTAACTCAAAGGTTAAATCCCTTGGAATTTTGGATTTCTTATAATTCTTCTCTTTTCCCAATACTAAATTTTCTACTCAAACAAGCGGTGTTCATTGGCACACCCTTCAAGTTTCCAACTAATAAAGATCATTAATTTGAAGAGAATATTATGCAATTGCAATTACCTTAGGGATTTCGTTATTCTCACAACTCTAGCAACAATTCACACCAAGGCTCCCATAACCTTAGTTATGAGAGTTTTCTCCACACATAATATAAGAGAAAGATTCCATTGTAATTATCATAAGCAATTAAGAAATTACTTACAAAGATATAAAGGATTGTTCTTTATATTAGATAAATGGTGAGTACAATAAAAAACCCATAGTTAAGATCTTGATCTCAGAGAATTCTCAGTTACCAAATGTTTCAGAAGCCAAAAGATACCTAATCTAACCCTAAACTGAGTATTTATAAGTTCCTAGGAAATGCAGAATTAAAATTTAAAACCCAAGCTGCTGCATCATGGTTGATGGCCAAAGTGATGCTCTATCACTTGGACCATCACTTGGACTCTTAGTTTTCTTCACTTCGACTTGTTCGTCACTTCACTACTGGTTTATTTTCATTTTATTTAAGGCTTACGAGCATAGTAACGGTCCATCACTTGGGTGCTCCATGTATTCTATTATATTTAAGGGTGACGGATATAGTAACAGTCGATTACATAGACAAAAGCCCATCAGTTAGTCCATCACCTATATTTAGTTCCTGTCTTTCGAAGTTATTTCTGTTTCAAAGTCAATTACCTTAAAATAAGTAAAACCCAGCATCACATAGCTCAATAGTTTCTTAAAAGCAAACAATTATCCCTCTTAAATGATGCAAAATGTTTTGCCAAATGTCAGAACATGAAAGGCCCCCCTAGCGGTCTTGGAAGTACCCATATACACTAACCTAGTCCCGATCCAAGATTTTCAATAACCATTATCATCATCAAACTACTCCATCAAGTACCAAATACATATATATATATATATATACTAATATATTAGTTGTGATAACCACACAGATGGTGGACGACATGTCTGGTTCACCACCTAGGAGCATTTTTGTCCTTTTAATTAATTATACTCTGTGGCATCCCTTTTAGCCATACACGTGCAATGCATTTTGGTATCTCTTAGATGTTCTTGTTTTCGTATCAAAACTTAAGAGGAAGAAAATTTTTTATGTTATTTCATCCAATGAATCTACTCAGCTTTCTTTCCAAGTATGTATGTCTTTTCTTTTCTAGATTTTTTTTTTATTCTACTTAATTTTTGTTCTTCTTTTGTCTGATAGTTTGATTTGGAATGTGGTTTGTGTTTTCTTATTTATGATCTATTATGTTTTGTTTGATTTGGTCTTGAGGGGTGTTAGATTTGAATTCAAGTAATTCAGTGTCAAGTTTGTTGCTCTGTGGGGGTGTTTTTCAATTTTGCTATTTTTACTGAAAATCTCCATCCTTACTTCTCTCTAAGTTTTAAGAGAAAAGATTGTGCATAGTCTCTCAATATTTATTGATTTTTTATGTGTGATTCAAGAAAAACTAAATGTAAAATTTTTTTTAAGTTATTGGGAAATTAATGTTGTGGGTTCTCTCTGTGGGATTTCAAAATTAATTAGTTGGGTCATCTTTTACCCGCTAGCTGTTTGTGGAAATTCTCTAGTGAAACAACCTCTTTCTTCTGTAATTTTATTGTGTAGAGACTTTCTAGCTACTGCAACATTGATAAAATGACCTCTTTTACAGCCTCCTTATCATTAAACTGTACGCACATCCAACAATTTATTTTTAAATTGAATGGAGAATATTATGTCTTACTTTTTTAACATGAACAGGTAAAAATGTACATCTATTTTTAATATAGATATAGTATAAAAGTAAAAAAATTTGTATTGATTTAATTGTCACTTAGAGATACACAAGACATTTTATTCCAAAACAATTTTTAACCTCAAGCAATATAATTTGTTTCAAATAACCAGTAGCAATGATCTACGGTAGAAACACACTGATGAAGGAGCACATGTTGTGAATCTACTCTGCTGATCTATAAGAGATTGTACAAGATCTGCTTCTCTGTTTTTATCTCTCAGTTTTGATAGGTTGTTTTAGGTCATTGTTACCTTTTACTAGTTTGGGGTTGTAGCGTCCACTTTTGGTTAGACTTTTTGCTGTAATTTTCTTTCATTTTGCCTTTAGTTTTTTCAGCCAGCTTTATGCTATTGTTGTTGTATTGTTAGACTTTTTGTTTTCTTCTTCTACTTTTTTGAGTTTCTATAGAGATTATTTTCCACCGCATAGCAATAGTATTTTACAAATCGACCCTTTCTTTACCTAGCTGAGGCCAAACAAGATTAGAGTTATCGAAGAATAGCAAATTACATACTTTATCATAATATGGCTATTACGCAATCTGTTACTGCTGATATTGATAATAATGGACTCATGATGTAAAGCTTTTCTAAAATTTATTTTGCTATTATTCTATTTATCTTAAATACTTTTATTAACTTTTACTCTAGTCATTGACACTTGTCATAGTTAAACTTAAGAAATTTATCAATGACACATATGCTTATGCTTCATATTTAAATTTCCTGTTAAAACAGTCATGAGAAGATATAGGATAGAGGAGAGAGACTTCTTATTAATATCATCAACTCAAGATGAGACTCTCTTAATGGAAAAAAAATAATTATATATTTATTTTTATTATACTAAACAAGTAAATGCTTTCATGTTGATTTAATTGTCATTTGGAGATTACCTGATATTACATGCTCGTAATTTCAATTACATTGACTATTTGTAAACCCTCAACCTATAATTCAAAACCCAACATAAATATTCTATGTACTATACTTTAAAACACATGCTTGTACAAAATTGACAATGAGGGAAGAGTATCATGCCTTAAACACCAAGAAGCAGGGTGAGAAATCACCCTTGAAAGCCTCAATTGAATAATCTCTTAAAAATCCTAAGTGTTCTTGGCCTTGAGGATTTGAGGGTGTTTGAGAGTTTAATTGAGGTGTTTATGAGGGCCAAGGATAACCTAAATAGGTTCTAAGATATGGGTTTCAAGTTTGGAAAAAAGGGAAAAATCAAAAATCCCTTAACTTAAAAGCTAAAAAAATGTCGCCTTTGACTATAGTCAACCATTGACTCATAACCACTCCTTATGACTCGTCACCATGATTCATAACTAGGACACTCTTACACAAAATACAGGATACTATACTTACGACTCAACCAACCAACCCATAATAAGACCCTACGACTTATAAGGTCAAGTCGTAGTCAACACAGAATTCAAATGGGTTAAACACATGACGTCCTATGATTTTATCTCATGGCTCGAAGTATATCCGTATGGATCTTAGTGAACTAATCATACTCAGAGAATAATCAAGCCACAAACTTAAATGATTTGGTTACGACTCCTCCTAGCGACTCATGAGGAGACTTTACAACTTGTTACCTCAAATCTTACCCAGGACAGAAACTCAACACCACACACTAGTCACCTTATGACTTGGGTCACCTGAGTAGTCAATACACCCTACAACTCATGAGTTAAAGTCATAAATAAGATAGTGAGATGAATGTTCAATACGCTTTCAAAGGCCAAAAATTTGGGGTATTTCAATTCTCCCCCACTTGGATCATTCATCTTCGAATGATAGGACAAGGCATTTACCGGCACGATTAAACCCCATAAATAACTACACTTACTAAAGATAGAAATGAAAACCAAGGAATTTACAATATCTCTTTAATAAAGACAGAAAACAAAGATGTTAAGATCAACACATACCTCAAGCATAATTTACCAAAAAGAGAAATAAGAAGGATACTTGATCTTTATGTCCTCTTCATCTTCCCAGGTAGCCTATACAACCTTGTGGTTCCTCCATAGAGACTTTACTAAAGCTACATCCTTAGTCCATAAACAATAGACTTGACGATCCAAGATTTTAATCGTGAGTTCCTCATAAGACAAGGAATCCAAAATACTAATATCCTTTATAGGCATAATCAGGGATGAATCACCCACATACTTCCTCAACATTAACACAGGGAACACCAAAGCTCAAACTAGAGGGCAACTCTGATTTATACACAACATTATTGATCCTCTTCAAGACCAAGTACATGACACAACCCAAAATAGGGCCTTGTTATAGTGGGTATCTCAATCCCAACAAAGACCAAAAATCACCCCACTACCCAAACCAAACCAAACACTTATACCCAATGTTGGACAAACTCCGAACTCATAATAATTTAAAGCATTATACAACCCAAAGACTTTGGAATAGATCCATGACCATGACCAACTCAAACAAGTCAAATCATCCTAGAAAAATCTAGTAATCAAATCATAATAACCAAATCCATTTCCATGCCACAACATACCCAAGTGCATATTTTATCCATACAATGCCTCTAAAAACGAATCCAATAAATATCCGATTAGGATATGCCCCCGACTATAGCTAAAACCAATATCCAGGTCTAAAACATCAATGGCATAAAAGAAACTCAAACAAAAACTAGAGCCTTTTGAAAGATAAAAGCTTACTACTTCAAGTCACCACAAGCTGATCCTAAGTCACATCACTCAGAGAAGATTAGTATGACCAACATCTACATACCGTGGGAATATAGCATCGAAGATGGTTAGCAGTTGGAATGATAGCACATAACTTAAAGATAAGGATAAAATAATGCCAACATTTCAAACCAAACAACCAATCCATATAACCAATGCAATACATATATATACACACCATGTTGGGATAGGGAACGAGATTAGTATGAACTTTGAAATAATTAACCTGGGATATGTAGCGCTGCCATTCTAAATTCAACCATAGATTATATAGGGTTAGTGCACCTACTGAAAGGGCCCCAATATATGTTAGCCGCTCGAGCCTGAGAGAATATGTGATTACTAGTATATTTCCCAAAATATAAGTATGACATCATGCAAACGGTCACCAATATCTAAATTCACAATGGCAAACATGAGTTTCGAGTTTCGGTCCCCCTGGGACCTCTACCTTCCATGACTTTGCCAACATATCTTGCTTTAAAGCCCAATTTAAAACTATTTAGACACAACCAACCATTTAAAAAGAAGTATTATTTATTAGGCATAAACCATTGGTATAATTATATAAAAATTATATCTTTCAAGTCTGTCCAATTATGCCATACCAAAGTTGATGTTGGGTATGTTTATGCACTTTATTATGGTTATCTTAGCTTATTTATCCTTATTTTGAGCATAATTCATATGGTTTATGTGTTAATGATGATATAATTGGTCATCTAAGTGTTAAAGTATTTGATACAATGTTTAAAGGTGTTTTAAAAAATGTTTGGGTTCAAATTGATCACTTAGAGTCTAGACGAGAAAACTAGTTTTACTAGCTTGAGCTAGGTGTTGTTCTAGTCTATCGCGATGGATTCTAATATGTTGAATGAGTTCCTAATGGTTTTATTGTATAATTATGTGTATTTTAAATTGTTTAAAATGTTCAAATATAAAGTGAATTATGTCAAGAGTCAAAACATAAAGTTAATAATTAACGTGGGAAGCCTAGTTTTAGCTCAAGTTTCTAGTTCACCGTTATGAGTGTTGTGTTGTTTTAAGCTCTAATCCATGGTTTATGATAATGTAGGATTCTTGGAAATTTTATATTAAGGATATATTGATGATTTACAATATGTAAAGGAAGTGGAAACAGTACTACAAGGTGTCGGTTGGAAAACAAAAAGAAAATGCTAAGTTTGAATCAAAGGCAATTTCCAGTGAGCTTACGCGAATTGGCCACGATAAGCACATCTCCCCCATGGACTAATAAAAGTGGAGCACTGATCTCTCCAGTGTACTAAGATAAATTATTTTATGCTCCCTTCATAGTTGCTGACCAACACTACGTACTCTTACTCCACACACGACAAAAATCCCCCATCATAAATAGGACTCGTTGTACACTTTGTTGGTCACCTTGGATAATTTTGGATATTTTTGGACTTGGAGACAGGATTCTGAACATTTTTGGATTTATTTTTCCGTACTTTAGATTTTTAATATATTTAATCATGTATTCAATTATTTGAATTATGGTTATGTCGATTAGTGGCTAAATGTCCCTTTCCTGGGGTTAAGGTCAAGAACATTTTTACTTTTTCTTTGAATTCAGTTTATTTGGATTGATTATAATATGTGATTCTTTCTTCATCCTTTATTTAACTATTTTTAGGATTTGCGACCCTTAGAATATATATATTGTCTACCTTTTGATCTCAAAAGGGGGAATAGGAAGATAGAATGTGGGAATGAATAGAGTAAGGTTCTTATTCTCTTATAAAATAAAGAATTTGACCTAGTGACTAGGATAGGGAGATATCTAGAAGCCTTGCGTGGTTTACATGTAGAATGATAGCTTCATATGTCTAATTGGATTATTGCATCCTCACTCAACGATGTAGCTACAATATCCGAGTTAGGTAGATGATTAGAGTTTGGGAGACCATGATAATGCAATAAACCATACGAATCAAAAACCAAGATAAGCAACCTAACAAATGAAGTTCAATAGCATAGTATGATTGTTTGAAGTCCCTTAACCCTAGCTTTCATCCATTGATTGCCCAAAGTCTTTACTTTTAAGCACTGTTTATTTTACATTTGGTTTATAACTTTCAAAACTCTATTGGTTTTGTTTGCACTAATTCAATCTTAATAGTAGATCTAGAATAGGACAGTTATTGGAACAAGTATCTAAGGGATCGATATTCAGACTTATTTAAGGCCACTGTATTATTTGGTGAGACCACGTACACTTGTGTGTGTGCTTGGGTCCAACAAGTTTTTGGTTCCGTTATCGGGGACTTATAAATTGACACCTATCGTTATTTTAGTTTTACTTTATATATTTCTTTAGTGATTTACTCTTGGTCTTGGTATTGAATTTGTAGGAAATAGGTTTGCAAAGGCGTAAGCTGGCAAGGGATAGGGATTTGGTTAAACCAAGCCCCGAACCTGAGTGATGCTTCTATCAATGAAGGAGAAAACAATCCTTCTCCCTCATATCCCGTAATTTCAAGAGGAACAAGACAATCCTGCTCTAATGGATAAAGATAAACAAGCCTGAAAGATAGTTCAAGAAGTGGCAATCCCACTTCAGAAAAATTTGACCTCCCTTTTTAAGAAACCGACTGCTGGAGGTAATTTTGAGCTGAGGCAAACCATGGGGAAACTTTTGATCAGTAGTGGATAGTTTATGGGGATTTCAAATAAAGATCCACAAGTCCATCTGCATAACTTTCTAGTGATCAGTGACAC
This sequence comes from Capsicum baccatum var. pendulum, assembly GCA_030864225.1. NCBI lineage: Eukaryota > Viridiplantae > Streptophyta > Magnoliopsida > Solanales > Solanaceae > Capsicum > Capsicum baccatum. The sequence goes on from CM061558.1 coordinate 6,986,155, forward strand.
ATTTATCCCTACGGGTGTGTCAACTAATTATGTTAGGCTAACACTATTTTCTCTACTGGGGGAAGCAAAGAAGTGGTTCAACGCTGACCCGGCAAGTTAAATCACAACATGGGATGAGTTAGCCCAAAAAATTTCTCATTCGATTCTTTCCATATAGTAAGTGTGCAAGACTGGGTTGTGTGATTGTGTGCTTCAAAAAGAAGCCATATGTGAATTTATATCATTCTTAGGAGCGGTTCAAAGCTCTTCCTTGGGACTATCCACGTTATCAGGAGTCCAATGAGGTACTAGCTCATACTTTTGTTGAGGCACTTGACAATAACATAAAAATTTTGCTAGATTCAGCTTCAGGTGTATGATGAACTGTATACCTAGTTGAATAAGATTGCACAAGGAAATCCTGAGTGGCATACCAACTCAAGAAGTTTTACAAATAAGGTTGCAGGTGTGTTGGAGGTGGACCAATTACTGTTATATCCTCCTAGATTGTTGCTATGCAAAATTAGATAAGCAATATTATGTTGGGAGTTACACAACCTACAGCCATAGTTAATGTAACTCAATAGACTGCGGGTCGGTGTGAGGTTGGTGGTTACAATGGACATTTAATGGCAAAGTGTGATGTAAATCCTAAGTCCGTGATTTTTTGGCCAATTCTAAAAGGAAGAATTATGGGAACGCCTAAAATTTAAAGTAACAGAATCAGTACCCAATTCATTACTGGGACAATTAGCAACCATAGTCTCAGCAGCCGCATCTTCATAGTAATCAGTATTCGACTGAAATGAACAACGTTGAGGAGATGTTGAAATAAATTGTAGATGGTCGAGCACAGTTCACAATAGAAATAAAAAGTAAACAAGAAGACATGAAAAGCCAACAGACAGAGAAGAAGAGTCAATATATTGCTATAAGAACCTGGGAGATACAGTTGACGTAGAAGCAATAGGAAAAACATACTAGGCCTCAATGTGGTCTGCCAAGTGATACTGAAAATCCTAAGCAAGTAATTGTAATCACTTTGAGGAGTGGTAAGAAGCTGAATATAGGACCTCCAAATAAACCAAGGAGGTAAATAAAGAAGAGTCTCTGAAGCAGGTGGATGAAAAAGATGCCAAAAGTTTGAGGAAGTCTCACTAATAAAAGCAAAAGTTATTGAACAGGAGAAAAAAATACAACCACTATCCTTCCCACAGAAACACATAAAGTCAAAGAAGGATGCATGCTTCAAAATGTTCTATGACATGTTCAGAGAGATTCATATTTACCTTTCTCTCTTAGATGTTTGGTAGGGAATGCCTAAGTACACTAAGTACTTAAAGGATGTGGTCATTCACAAAGTTAAGCTGCAGGATTTTATGACAGTAGCACTCACTAAGGAGTGTAGTTCTCTAGTGATATAAAAAATACCCTAAAACCTCAAAGACCCAGGGATTTCACTCTCCCAATTTAAATTAGTAAAGGTAAGGTGGTATACGCACTTAGTGACTTGAAGGAAAATATCAACTTAATGACCCTTGTCTTGTTTAACAACATAGGCCTGGGGAATCCAAGACCGGGCACTATGATACTTTAGTTGGCAGACCAAACCCTAGCACATCTAGAAGGAATCATGGAGGATATTCTCATCGAGGTTGGTAATTTATTATTCCTGTTGATTTTATTGTTTTGAGTTTTAAGGCAAATGAAAGAGTTCCAGTCATCTTGGGACGTCCATTCTTGGTGAAGATAGGAGCATTGATATATGTGAGCGAGGGAACAGTCACAATGAGGTTTGATAATAAAGATGCATTTTTCAAAGTGTACAAACCGCTCAACATACTATCCCACTAAAAAGATCTGCGCATGATTATAGTGATCGAAGGGGATAAGTGTGGGTGGTGGAGTCTATCCCCATCTTAAAATCTTAAAACACATGCAGGAGGGTACGGCCCATTCCCTTTAACTCCTACCCTAGGGTATGAGTGGTAGCCTTACTTGTACCTTAAACCTCCTCTTGGATTCCCATACTAATCAACATATGACCATACCAAGCCAAGTTGTACCTTAACATATAAATGGTACCATTTAGATTTGTACCTTTGTCAGGATCATTTAGACCATACTTAATACATCATACGACTTGGAAACATACCACCCGTACACTGTCATACGATTGGTATGATGCCTAGTCATACCTAGGGTAGAACAAAAAACAAACACACTGTCCAACATACAAGAGAGGGAGTACTAACCTTACCCAAAAACACGACTAGTATCCTCTAGTCGTATGTTATCCGGAATCTCATACATAGGCAATTTTCTATGGGTTCAAGGACAAGGTGTTTGAATTCTCTCCCACTTGGATCATTCATCCTCGAATTACGAGTAAAATCAAGAACAAGCACACGTTAACACATCATCACACATCAAACTACCTTTAACAATGTTAGAAAACAAATACATACAACAATAAAAAGAAGATCAACACATACATCAAGTACGAGCCTCTTGAATAGGGAACAAATACGGATACTTGGATTTTATGTCCTCTTTTACTTCCCAAGTACTTTCCTCAACCTTATGGTTCCTCCAAAGAACCTTTTCTGAAGCTACATCCTTCTTCTACAATCGACGGACTTGGAGATCCAAGATCGCAACCGGGACTACTTTATATGATAATGAATCTGAGATACTCAATCCTACTAAAGGAACGTCCAACGAAGGATCACCCATACACTTCCTCAACATAGAGACATGGAAAACTAGATAAATGGAGCTCAAACTAGGAGGCAATTCCAATTCATTAGCAATATATCCAACCCTTTTTGAAATCAATTACGGGCCAACATACCGAGGACTCAACTTTCCCTTCTTACTAATATACATTACTCCCTTCATGGGAGATACCTTCAAGAACACCCACTCACCTACATTGAACTCTAACTCCCTATGCCTCACATCTACATTGGACTTTTTGCGACTTTGAGCAGCTTTCAATCTATCAAGAATCACCTTCACCTTCTCCAAGGCTTGGTGAACCAAATCATGGCCAAACAACTTACCCTTACCCACTTCATATCATCTAATAGGAGAACAACACCTTCTACCATACAACGCCTCAAAAGTATCCATGTAAATGCTAAATTGGTAACTATTATTATAAGCAAATTCAACCAAAGGCATATAGTCGTACCAACTACCACTATAGCCAGTAACGTAAGCATGAAAAATATCTCCAACATCTGAGTAGTCCTCTCCGTTTATTGATCCGACTATGGGTGGAATGTGATACTATTGCACTCCTTAGTTCCCAAACCTCTCTAAAAAAATTTCAAAAAATGAGATGAGAATGGAGTACCACTATCTGAGATGATGGAAACTGGATCACCTACAACTTCACAAACTCTGCATGATTAGTTTAGCATAATCCTCTTATGAATAACTAGTCCTTTTAGGTAAGAAATGAGTGGACTTGCTTATCCTATCCATAATGACCAAAATAGAATCACATTGATTTCTAGACCAAGAAAGACCGATAATGAAATATATGTTGATCACTGCCCATTTTCTTTCAAGCAACTCTATCTCTAGATACAGACCCACGGGTCTTATGTGCTTGACCTTCACTTGATGACACACCATACACTCATCCACATAGCTAGGCACATCTCGCTTCATATTACTCCTCTAATAGAACTCCTTAATATTATGGTATATCTTTGTTGAACCAGGATGTATATCATAACGACATCCATTAGCTTTGGCTAAAACCCTTTCCCTCAAACCATCAACGTCGGGAACACATAGCCAACCTTGGTAACTCAAAATACCATCTCTGCCAAAGACTAAATCAACAACCTTTTGCTGACCCACCTTCCACTTATTCTTCATCAAATCAGGATCCAAAATTTGCTTTTCATTTATCTCAACAAGAGATGACTATGGTATCGGATGTACAAATGCACCAACATTTTCAAAGTCTGTGAGATGAACTCCAAGACTAGCCAAATGGTGAATATCCTGCACCAACTCCCACTTATCCTCGTAAACATAAGTAAGACTACCCATGTATAACCTACTAAGAGCATCATTAACTACGTTAGCTTTACCTAGATGGTAATTGAGACTCATAATGTAGTCTTTCAACAACTCAAGACATCTCCTTCGCCTGAGATTCAACTCCTTCTGAGTAAATACACAATACAGGCTTTTATGATCAGAAAATATATCATTATGAATCCCATAAAGTTAATGATGCCAAATCTCAACATAAATACCACGAGGAATAACTCCAAATGATGAGTAGGGTAGTTTTTCTCATGAATTTTCAACTTCCTAGAAGCATAAGCCACTACCCTACCACGCTGCATTAACACACAAGCGATCCTAATATGGGAAGCATCACAATACACTATGAAACAATCATTATCATCAGGCAAGTTCAAAACCAGAGTCCAAAGTTAATTTATCCTTTAACTTCTCAAAACTACCCTCACATGGATCCGACCACAAGAACTTGACCTTCTTTTGGGTCAACATAGTCAATGGGGCAGCTATAGTAAAAAAACTTTCCACAAACCTCCTATAGTAATCGGCTAAACCTAAGAAGCTCCAAATATCTATTGGAGTTACAGGTCTAGGAGGCTTCTTAACCACCGCAACCTTTTGCGGATCCACTATGATCCCTTCACTATAGATAACATGAGCAAGAAAAGTAACGGCCTCCAACCAAAAATCTCACTTAAAAAACATTGCATACAAATGATGATCCTTCAAGGTTTGCAATAACATACTAATGTGGTCAACATAATCTGCCTCACTCTTATAATAGACCAACATGTCATCAATGAAAACAATTATGAACAGATCCAGAAATAGATGAAAGACCCTATTCATCAAATCTATAAATGTCGTCAGGGTATAGGTCAACCCAAAGACATAACTAGGAACTTACAGGGACCATACCGGGTCTTAAAGGCAATCTTAGGGCTATCCACCTCCCTAATCTTAAAATGATGATTACCTGACCTAAGATCAATCTTAGAGAAAAATAGTTTGCAACTTGAACTTGATCAAATAAATCATCTGCCTTAGGAAGAGGATACTTATTCTTTATGGTCACCTTACTGAACTGACGATAATCACTGCATATTAGAAAGGAACCATTCTTCTTAAACACGAAAAACACAGGAGAACCCCTAGCAGACACACTAGGACAGATGAAACCTTTATCTAAGGGATCCTTCAATTGCTACTTAAGATCCTTCAACTCAGCAGGAGCAATCTATAAGAAGGGATAAAGATAAAATGAGAGTTTGGAACAAGATCAATCCCAAAATCAATTTTTTTGTCGGGAGGAATACTGGGAAGATCATCAAGAAACACCTTGTGAAACTCATTTACCACTACAACCAATTCTAGAGAAGTTCCTTCTGAGTTTGAATCTTTAACCAGGACCAAATGATACAAACACCCCTTAGAAATCAACCTTTGGACTATAAGATAAGAGATGAACCTCCCTTTAGGCACTAAAAAAACCCCTTCCTATATAATGACCAACTTATTAGGGAATTTGAACATAACCCTACGGGTTCGACTGTCTAAGAACGCATAGAACGAATGCAACCAACCCATCCCCAATATGATATCAAAGTCAAACATATCCAATTGTATCAACTCTGTAAGACTTTGTTTAATACCAATAGCTATCACATACCCTTTATAGACTCTTTTAACAAAAATAGAGCCTCCTGCTAGAGTAGAAATAGAAAAGGATAAAAAATAAACTCAGGACCAAAACCAAAATGTACAGCCACAAACTGAGTCATATAAGAAAGAGTGGACTCAAGAGCATATAACCTATTACAGCCAATGTCATTACCAGAAGCAAAAGTAGATGCAGAAGCCGCACCCTTTAGGGTAGGAGAATATGAAGAGCCAACAGGAACTTTGTTAGCCCCAAAATAAAACCTAACATGATAGTCATGGAACATATAACTAGGATTACCATAAGAAAAATATCTATCCCTCCCCTCTTCAAAGAACCCAAGATGCAGCCGCCCATAAAATATATAAGGAGGGTGAGATAGAGCCGACTAAGCACCACTAGCCAGGGATTAGGCACCCTATTACTAAAACGCACCATTAAACTAATACCAAAGATCACTTGACGTCTTTGGGTAAGGAGCACTAGCCAAGGAGAAAAAACCAAAACTCCCCCACTTCTTCTTTGTCCACTTACCACCATCTCTACCACTTTGCTTAGAAGGCTTAAATGTCTTTCCTTACCTGTCACTAAACTCTACCTATTTCTTCTTCACTTCTTGTACTTATTGCATGTATACCACCAACCTAGAGATATTTATTTCCTTAATCAAAAAAATAGTATTGCCCTAAAGGATCAACTCACAAGACAGTCCCAAAGCAAACTTATGAATTTTATCCCTCATGTTGGAAACCATCTCTAGAGAATACCAAGATAATTAGTGAAACATCAAGGCATACTCCTTGAATGACATCCTTTCTTGAGTCAAATTAACAAACCTCTCCAACTTTGCTTCCCTTAATTCTTGAGGAAAGAAGCAATCCAAAAATGCATTAGAGAAATCCCTCTACAAAGATGTCTCATCATTATTACCTCTTACCTGATCTCATTCTTCTTACCATTGTTATGCCATATTCTTCAACTAATAGGATACAAACTCCATCCCTCCTCGTTCATAGCATGAATAACACTAAAAATCTTTTCTATCTCATCAAGAAAACATTGAGGTCTTTGTCCACCTTCACACCAGTAAAGGTAGCAGGACTCAATCCCATGAACTGGCTAACCATAGTGGCCTCATAAGATGGAGTAATAGAAGTACCACACTCAGCCTAAGAAGATACCAACTTAGAAATATTATAAATCAACTGAAGAAAATCAATATTAATCACATTAGCCTAAAGAGATGGAGGAGGACTAGAAAGATCTAGTGAAACTCTTGAACCATCCCAAACTAGACCCTTAGATAGGGTATGGATCCTATAAGCAGAGCTTGTTCTATAAACATCATCCCCAGTTGGGATAGAAGAGTTTTCATGAACTTCAGATCGAAGAGGAGGCATGATCTGAAAAAGAGAAAATCAAAATTAGAAGAATCCAAGACCTTAGAATCTGTAGCTCAAAATAGGACAAAAGAAAGGTGAATCATTCCTAAATGTCTGGTAGCATAGCTCTTAAGAGTATGGTGCACCACACACCCATATAAGAGACTCTACTTGATATGGCTTTATGGATACCCAACTGACCATGAATCTAGGCTCTCATACCAACTTGACATGACCCTAAACAAAGCCTTGTCATAATGGGTATCTCAATCCCAACAAGGACCAGAGATCTCCCCACTACCCAAACCAAACCACCAACATATACCCAATGTCGGATAAACTCCAAACTTTTAATAAGTTAGAGCATTATAAAACCTAAGGACTTTGGGATAGGTCCATAACCATGAACAACCTGAATAAGTCAAACTATACGAAAACAATCTATCAATCAAATCATAATAACAAAATCTATTTCCATGCCACAACATACCCAGGTCCACAATTTGTCCATACAAAGCCTCTAAAAGAGAATCTAAGAAATATTCTGTTCGGAATGCCCCAGACCATAGAGAAAATCAATATCCAGGCCTGAACCAACAAAGACATAAAAGAAACTCAAACAAGAAATACAACCTTCCAAAGGATAGAAGCTTCCCACTTCGAGTAACCACAAGTTGACCCCGAGTCCAATCATTGAGTAGGAGGTGTAGTATGACCAAAACCTGAATCGCGTGGGGATACTACATTAAATACTATTAGTGGTTATAATGCTAGCATGTAACTCAAGAATAAAGATAAATAATGCCAATAGTTAAAACTAAACAACCAATTCCATATATACATATACACCATGCCAGGATAAGGAATGAGATTAGTGTGAACTTTGAATTATTAACCTGGGATGTGTAGCGGCACCATTCTAAATTCACTCGTGGGCTATATGGGTTTAGCTCCACCTGCTGAAAGGTACCCAACATGTGTTAGTCATACAAACTAGAGAGAATATGAGATTACAAGTACATCTCCTAAAATATAAGTGTGACATCATGCACACGATCACCAAGACCAAACTTCATATTGACAAATAAGAGTTTCAAATTCAGTACTCTCGAGACCTCAGCCTTCCATAGCTTTGCTAGAACATCCCACTTTAAAGCCCAATTTAAAACCCTTCAAACACAACCCACCATTTACCAACGAGTCTTATTTTTCAATTTAAATGAAGAACCATGGCCACCAAAGCCTTGCAATTTAACCATTTAAAACTATTACATGACCAACAAGGCCTTTACAAAACCATTTACAAACCATTCGTACCCATTTAGCCATTGTGTTTGTTCAAAACATCATTAACATGTGACTAGTAATTTCTTTTAGACATGTTTACAAACATCTTGAGGGCATACCTTCAACAAGACCAAAACCAAAGTAAAATTCATCAAGTTTAGTGTTACCCATGGCCCATTTGTAAAACCACAAACAACAAGTACCCACATGTGCAAACCATCACCAAAAACTTGTTAAAACAGAACTTAAATCAAGAGTACATAATACTCAACAATATGCATCAAACCCGTTAACATTGGTTTTCAAAACCACTATTTAAGAATAAAAATCAATGTTTAAAACACATGATATTTTTGAACTAACAATAAGGGAAGAGTTACATGCCTTATATACGAAGATCTATTGAGAGATTCTTGGTCTTAAAGCCTCTAGGTGGCCTCTTAGATGAACCTTAACCCCAATCTTGTTGAACAAGTTTAGAGAGGATTTTTGAGTTTTTTTTTTACCTTTTTAAGTGTAAAATAAAAGACCAAATAATGTTATAAGTAGTTAGTCTTAAGGGTTTAGGGGTGGGAAATGTCTAAAATGTCCCCATCTTAAAATCTAAAAAACACACAGGAGTGCACAACCCATTATTTTTAACTCATACCCTAGGGTATAGTGGTACCCTTACTCATATCCTAAACCTCCCCTTGGACCCCTATACTTATCAAGATATGACCATACCAAGACAAGTCATACCTTAACTTACGAGTGGTACCCCTTAGAGTCATACCTTGGTCAGAATTATCTAGATCATACTTAAGTCATCATAAGACTTCGCAACATACCACTCATACAATATCATACAATTTTTATGATGGCTAGTTGTACCTAGGGATGAAAAAACTCAAACATACTATCCAGCATCCGAGAGAGGGAGTACTAACCATAACCAAAAATACGTCTAGTACCCTCTAGTGGTATGTTGTCCAGAATCTCCAACTTAGGTAAATTTCTACGGGTTTAAGGCCAAGGTGTTTCAGTACAAGCTGACATACCAAGGACTAATCTTCCTCTTCTTCCCTAACCACATTACTCCCTTCCTAGGAGATACCTTCAAGAACACCTAATCACCAAACTCAAACTCTAACTCCCTATGACTTACATCTGCATCGTACTTTTGGCAAATTTGGGAGACTTTAAGTTTATCCCAAATCTACTTCACCTTCTCTAAGGCTAGGTGAACTAAATCCAACCCAAATATCTTCGCCTCACAAACCTTGAACCACTAAATCGGAGACCTACATCTCCTACTGTACAAGGCCTAAAATGGAGCCATCCCAATACTAGAGTGGTAGCAACTGTTATACATAAACTCTATATGAGGTAAATGATCAGCACAACTAACACCATAGTCAATCATGCAAGCTCGAAGAATATCTTTCAATGTATAAATAGTCATTTTTGCATGCCGATCGGACTGCAGGTATAAAGCAGTAATAGGGCCCAGCTTGGTCCCCAAAACTCTCTAAATTGAGCGCCAAAACTCCAATGAGAATTGTGCACCATGATCTAACATGATGGAAAAAGGTGCCCCATGCAACTTCACATTTTCCTTAATGAACAATTTTGCAAAATCATCTGCTAAAAGTTAGTCCTCACTGGTAAAAGGTAAGCCAACTTAGTCATACTATCCACGATGTCCCAAATCGAATCAAACTGATTCTGACATCCAGGAAGAATGGTAACAAAGTCCTTATTAATCACTTCCCACTTCCACATGGGCAACTCAATTTCTTGATATATCCTTCATGGCCATAAATTCTCTACCTTAACTTGTTCACACACCATGCATTTAGCCACAAAACTAGTAACATCTCGTTTTATATTGTTCCACTAATTGATCTCCTTTTGATCATGATACATTTTTGTTGAACTAAGATGAATCCCGTAACCCACCTCCTGACCCTCAGCTAAGATCCTCTCTCACAGGCCATATACATCGATAACACACAACCTCTCTTGGTACCACAAGATACAGTCACCACTAACCTTAAAGGCCATCACATTTTGCCCACCTACATTCCCTTTGATTTGCATCAAGATAGAATCTAACACTTGCTTCTATTTTACCTCAGCACCAAGAGATAAGTTTTCCACCTCTTGAATAAACACACCACAATCCTCAAAGTCTAAGAGGAGAACTCCATGGGTATCTAAATGCTGAACATCTTTCACCAAATCCCTCTTATCCATATCAACATGAGCTATACTTTGCATGGATAACATGATAAGAGCATCAACAACCACATTAGCTTTACTTGGATGGTACTGCTGACTCATGTAGTAGTCTTTTAGCAATTTCAGCCACCTCTTTTGCCTGAGATTCATCTCCTTCTAAGTGAACATATATTCTAGCTCTTATGATTAGAAAAGATATTTACATACACTTTATACAAATAGTGACGCTAGATTTTCAATGCGAACACCATAGCCAAAAATTCCTAGTCCTCGAATAATTCTTCTCATGCACCTTCAAATTTCTAGAGGCATAAGCTACCACCTTGCTATGCTTATAAAAATGCAACCAAGCCCCACATAAGATGCATTGAAATAGATAACAAAACTATCAGTGCCTTCAGGCAATGTCAATACCTAAGACAAAGTCAGCTTATCCTTTACCTTCGCAAAACTACCCTCAGAAGCATCAAACCATAAGAACTTTACCTTATTCTGAGTGAAATTAGTCAACTGGGCAGCTATAGAAGAGAAACGTTCCACAAATATCCTGTAATAACTTGATAAACCCAAAAAACTCTGGATATCAATTGGAGTTGTAGGTCCATACCACTTCTTAACTATTGCAACTTTCTATGGATCCACCATGATCCCTTCGCTAGGTATGAGATAACCTAGAAAAGTATCAGTGTTTAACTAGAATTGATATTTCTAAAATTTGGTATACAATTGTTGATCCTTCAGGGTCTTTTACACATTACAAAAGTAATTAGCATGATTCGTTTCACTCTTAGAGTACACCAAAATATCATCTATGAATACAAAGATGAACAAATCTCGAAACTAACGAAAGTCTTTATTCATCAAGTTTCTGAATGCCATTGTGGAATTAGTCAACCCAAAAGACATAACCAGCAACTCGAAATGCCCATATCATGTACGGAATGCATTGTTAGAGATATCCAACTTTCTAATCATTAACTTATGATGCCCGAATCAAAGATCAATCTAGGATAAAAATTTAGCATCCTAAAGCTAATCAAACAAATCATCTATCCTTGGAAGAGGATAGTTATTCTTTATCATCACTTTATTCAATTATTGGTAATGAATACACATCCAAAGGGAACCATCCTTTTTACATACGAACAATACCGGTGCACCCCACAAGGACATACTAGGACAGATAAAACTCTTATCTAAAAGATCCTTTAATTACTGCTTAAGCTTATTCAACTCCGCTGGAGCTATTCTATATGAGAGATAGACATAGGACGAGCGTCTGAAAAAGATCAATCCTAAAATCAATATCCCTATCAGGAGGGACACCAGGAAGATCATCAGGGAAGACCTCAGGAAATGTATTACAATGGGAACAAAATATAAAGAAGGTCACTCTAAGTTAAAATCTTCAACCTAAACCAAATGATACAGACACCTATTGGAAATTAATTTATGTTCTTAGAGATATGATATGAACTTTTCCTTAGGCACTAGAGAGCCCCTTTCCCACTCAATAACCGTCTTATTAAGGAATTTAAAAATGACCTTACGGCTTCGATAATCTAAAGAGGCATAGAACGAGTGCAACCAGTCCATCCCCAATATGACATCAAAATCAACAATGTCTAATTCAAATAAATCCACCAAAGTCTTCTTACCACCCACGGATACAACACAACCCTTATAGAATCTCCTAGCCACCCAGAGTCACTCATTAGGGTAGAAATAAAAGAGGGATCCAAAATATATTTAGGACCCAAATCAAAATACATAACCAAAAAGGGTCATATAAGAAAGAGTGTACACTAGATAAAGTAAATAGTACACATCACCATAAAAGAGTTTGAACACACCAGTAACAACATCTCGAGATGCCTTGGACTCCTTGCAGGTAGTAAGAGATAGACAAGGTTCTGATCATTGCCAGAGTCAAATGATGGGAATAGGAGCTGATAAAGAGCAAACTAAAACCTTTTTCCCCTAGAAGCAACCTTACCCACATGATTGTTTCTAAGCATACTCCCTGGATAACTATATTAGAAATACTTGTCCCTTCTTTCATCATAAAAACTCTAATGCAATCAACTACAAAATTGGACACCCTCTATCCATGGTCGCTACCTTAAAAATTGTGGGTGACTAGACTACTTTAGGTAAGGAGAAAGAGCCATCGAGTAAGAACTAGAGTTGGACAACTTCTTATTAGACCACTTTCCACCATCCCTGCTACTTTTCTGTTGACCTTCACTTTGATCAAAAATTCTGAATTTATTATTATTCCTTTTCCCAATCTCTACCACCTTCTTCTTATATTTCTCAACCTGCTACATATAAACCACAAGTTGAGAAATATCCATATCCTTATTCAATAAGGCATCCTTACTTTCTATAATAAAATCATGGGACAACTCGAAATAAAATTATCTCATTCTAGCCCACATTTTAGATACTAACTCAGGAGCATACCGACATAAAAGATGAAACTTTAAGGCATATTCTTTAACTATCATCCTCCCTTGCCTCAAATTTATGAATTCTTTGTCTTTTGCCTCACTTAACCCCTGAGGAAAGATCTTATCTAGAGAAGCTTTAGGAAAGTCCTCCCTTGAGGCAAACTCAAAATCCACACCCTTGAGCTACTCCCACTCTTCATACAACTAATGTGCTGCATCTTTTAAATAATAGGCTATAAAATCTACACCTTCTACCTCAGTAACATAAATCACATAAAACATCTTTTCCATTTCATCTAAGAAATATTGAGGATCTTTCTCAACTTTTGTACTAGTGAAAATAGGAGGGTTGAACCCCATAAATTGTCCAACTCTAGTGGCCTAAGATGATAGAGTAATAGAATACACATGTTTAGTTTAAAAGGCAACCAACTGAGCGATTAAATTGATCAAAAAGTAAAACTCAGTGTAAGACATGTCAACTTGAGGTGTCTGAGGAGGGATAGGAGGAACCGATACAACTCAATTAGGGCCATCACAAAAAGTGTCCCTAGACCTAGTCTAAACTTATGGAGTAGGACGAGCTCGATTTCTTTTATCTTGAGATGGGAAAAAAGGTTTTCTACAGACATCAAATCTTTTTGAAGGCATGATCAAAATGGAAAACAAAAAGAAATTAGATAGATCCAAGACCTTAGACTCTATATCCAAAAAATAAAACACAAGAAAGAGAAATATTCCTAAATACCTTACAGCCTCTTCCTTATAAGTGTGGCGTGATACACACCGATAAAAGAGAGTCTACTTAAAACAGCTTTGTGCACACCCAATTAACCATGAACCTAGGTTTTGATACCAAGCTGACATGGCCCTTACCTAGGCATGGCTATGTCGGGTATATCAAGTCCCTCCAGGACTGGAGACTACCCCAATACCTAAGCCATTGCCCATCTTGCACCACATATCAGATGAATGCCAAATATATAACAAGATAAGGTAATATCAATTTTAAAATATTATAATAATTCTATAACCTAATCATTAAATTCACAACCAAACATCCAACCAATGCCAATGCCACCATCAGGACCGACACCGTCTATTCCCATAGACGTCCAACAAAGCCTCTAATTAAAACCACAAAATATCTAGTTGGGACATGCCCCCGACCATAGCCAAAACCAAGGCCAAAGTAATAGTAAAAGACATAAAGAAATCCATAGCACAAAATGTAGTCTTCCAAAGTACGGGAGCTCACCAATTTAGCCTAACTCAAAAGTTGTCATCAAATCACTTAGTCACTATGCATGAGGAGTGAAAGTATGGTTGGTTCCTTCATTATATAGGGATACAACATCTGAAGATAGTTAGAGAGGGTGAATCCTAGCATAAACTCAGGTATAAATATAAAGTAATTCCATCAATCCAAAATCAAGTCAAACCAATGTATATTAGCATATGTGAATATATATACATACATATCATATCTGGATAGGAACTAGGGTCTACCATGCATTTCAAATCTTTAACCTAGGATTTGTAACTTTACCATAATAAGTCTACTTAGGACTGTATAGGTCTAGTGTTACCCCCTGAATGGGCGCCAGTGTGTATTAGCCACATGAACTAGAGATATTATAAATGGCTGAGGATTCTCTTGTATACTTTGCCCTCTATGATACATATATACAGGTATAGACTTATGGGATTTCTTTGTACCATATAATCACACGGTCATCAAGGCCAACCCTCATGTCGACAACCATGATTGTTCAGCGTCCGTTCTTTAAACTAACACCTTTACGGCTAGCTATCACAACCTCCATTGTTGCCCAATTAAAACATTTAACGCATAACCAAAGAACAAATTACATGAGTTAATTATAAAGCATTATTAAGTGGTATAGTCATACCAGCTATTGATTGCAAGTAATATCATTAATCGAAGACTTAGAGGATTCTCATGTACCGTATAGACTTTATTTTTAAAATAACTTTGTGGATTATTATGTACCACACAAGGTTTTCATAAATCAATCACTCAGGGGATTCAACTTTACCACATAAGGTTTTTAAAACCATACTTAACAATTTTACCATTTACATGGTGCATTAGGTTCAAGAAACAAGCCAAACCAAGTGGTAATGCATAAATCAAAATCAATTATATAAGTGGGTTGAGTTTATTACCATTTTCCGTACCAAAATAATCAATTTGGGGATTCTATTATACCTCTATTTCCATCCACCATTCCTATGCACCCCAATTCATTTAACAACTATTAATTTAATTACAGTAGTTTCATAAATATCATGGAAGAATCATTTAAACCATTCTTATTAAAAACCCTCAACCTATAGTTCAAAAGCCAACATTAATATTCCATGGATAATACTTTAAATCACATTCTTTAAAAATATTGAGAATGAAGAAAGAGTAATATTCCTTAAACACCAAGAAATACGGAGAGAAATCATTATTAGAAGCCATAATTGATTTATCTCTTGAAAAACCTAAATGTTCTTGACCTTGAGAATTTGAGAGTTTTTGGATTCTATTTGAAGTGTTTATGAGGGACTAGGAAAACCTAAAAAGGTTATAAGATATGGGTTTCAAGTTGGGAAAAAAGGGAAATATCCAGAATGCCCTTAACTAAAAGCTGTAAAAATGTCACCTTTAACTTCGAGTCAACCATTGACTCATAACCACTCCTTATGACTCATCAACATGAGTCATAACCAGGATAGTATTGCCAAGAACACAAGATACTATACTTACGACTCAAACAACTAACCCGTAATAAGATCTTATGGCTCGTAAGGTCCAGTCGTAGTCAACACAAAATAAAAATGAGTTGATTATTAGACATCCTATGATTTTTCTGATGACTTAAAACATATCTTCACGGCTCTTAGTTAGCCACTCATACTCTTTAGCCAAATCTAGCCACAAATTTAATGATTTGGTTATGACTCATCACGAGCATTTATGAAACGTTACCTCAAATCGTACCCAGGAATAAATATTAAGACCACACACTGGTCACCCTACGACTAGGTTCACCTAATCTATCAATACACCCTACGACTCATGGAGACAAGTCATAACAAAGCCAGTGAGATCAAAGCTCAAGAAGTTTTCAAGGGCAAAAAATTTGAGGTTTTTCAATTAATTAGCTTTGGCTTACAGCTGAAAAGAAACAAACTCCACACTATACCTTTTAATAACAACGATCTTATGTAAAGGTTTATGATTATCTATCAAAATCTAAAATGTATCCTCAAACTTTATACTTTGGAATACTGGGGATCCATCTTTATGAACA
Source organism: Capsicum baccatum var. pendulum (assembly GCA_030864225.1). Lineage (NCBI taxonomy): Eukaryota > Viridiplantae > Streptophyta > Magnoliopsida > Solanales > Solanaceae > Capsicum > Capsicum baccatum. The sequence continues at coordinate 7,002,515 of CM061558.1, forward strand.
TGCAGGATAGTACCCATCAATGATACACCCTTGTTTTAGAGCCTTCATCTATCTTTGGTGCTACAATAGCGGCATATTATAAGGCTAGGGATGGAAAGGCTAAAACGATTATAGTGTTACCTGTTCTAACCAAGTTACTCAAAAATCCCAACATCTATTAAATCACTTCCATAGACAAAGGCACTATGGTTGCACATTTGGTGCTGGTACCATATTGTTTAAAACTACTATTTATTCCTCCTTAACTATCACCTATTTATTCTAGGCAAGATTTGGGGTGTCGTTTTATGGGGAGAAGATGGTAATTTATGTCCAGCCAATCCTCCAATTGCCTAGGTTCCATCCCTAGTAGATGTTGTCCACTATCCTCTACTTTTAGATTTGCCCCAAATAATAGCCCCACCAACTTGTGTTGGTGCTGCTATGGGTGTAGCCACTACGGGTGCAATTGCTGCAGGTGGTGCTACTCAGTGGAATGAGTATTCACCATTTACGAACAAGAGTGAATGATTTAGATATAAATTTGGATCACCAAATACCAATTCGAATCAAATAATAGCATAAAAGGATAAAAGAATAGAATTCATTTCCTAAAGAGCTATAGCCTCTCAAAGAAAAATACAGGCATCACTATACCATTCTAAAAGACTCTACTAGACCTATTCATAGATGATGAGATCAATGAACCCAGCTATATGATACAATCTTTTTAATGACCCAAATATTCATGAGTGATACCCAGCCTAACCTGTGGTGGGAGAACAAGGCCTAACCCAAAACCTCAAGTAATTAAATTCCATATTTACATTCACTTTACACTAACTTCATCATCAACCAAGTCTAAACTATCTTTATCAAATTATTAAAAAATCAATCTCAACCAGTTAAATTATCCAACCACTAATAGAGTGCAGAAACCTCTATTTAGTACAAATCCTCATGACCTAAAGTCACCAATCAAGAACATCTAAGAGAATTCAAATCCATAACCAAAAGGATATCTAAAAATATAGACATAAAAAGAGTATCTTAGTCCCAAAATAAGGGACATGATAATAAAGTTGAAGATCCGAAGGTTGTCCAGTCTACATACTAACCCTCAGATCGATGTCTAAAATTGTTGGATAGAGCCGGGGTCTCTTCTCAACCACTAGAACATTCTCTACACTCAACAGAAAGATAATCACAAGTAGTATGAATACATCAACAAGTGATTATAAGCATCATAAGTATATACAACCCAATGATAAACAAATAAGTAAACCAAATAAATACAAAGAAATTATCACATAACTTATAATTAGAGATAATAACATAATTGTTACACTTAACTTTAGTTGGAATAAAACTAAAGCTCATACGTGTTTACACTTAACCATTTTCAACAACTTGTATCACAACAAATGATTATAACCAACATTCAATGCAAATAAATAAACATATGAATGCAAGATGTAGGCATCATCACTTTCTCTTCCCAATCACATCAACATCATCATCATCAGGAACATCTAAATTTCAATAAATCATCAACATTATAATTATCAATAACTTAATTAACAACATGAGTTGTATATCATCATTGTCCTCATCTTAATATTATCGATATTTATGAATATTAATGCAGTCAATAATCACAAGTAGTGCTCAAAAGAAATTATAATTAGGTAATTCACATATAAACAAAGAGATAAGCAAGTTTAATTGCTACAATAAATCATAATCTACCTTGATTCCTTGCTCAACACCACTATCATGCCACAAATTTTCCTTTTCTTTCCCTTTCAACTTGATGTTGATATAGTACTACAAGATGATATGTCCATTTTAACAAATTCATCCCTTTTAGCCACTAGGGGCTAATAACTATCCATTTTAATTATAAAATTATCTTTAATCATCATCGTAGGATTTTCCCCTCCTTAAAAACCTCATAAACCCTATGCTACATTGCATGGACAACTATGATTCTACTTTTATTAGTGTTTTATATTATCCTAGGATTAATATCTACTAATTTTATACTCATTTCCATCAATTTACATCAATTTCATGAAATAGAGCTATATCCCATGTTCCACCATGAACTAGTTTTCTACTATTTTTTTTTTTGGAATATAAGAATTAAATCAAACTTAGTTTATAAGAAAATTACCTCCAAAGATGGAACTTTACAATTTCAAAAGAAAATCGCCTTTCCCAAAGCTCGCACACAATTTTAGAAAGTATGAAATGGAAAATGAAGTTTGGGTTTACAATTGTTAAACAAAGTGTGTGTTACCACTATAGTAGTACCATTATAATGTTAAATTACTACTACAATGGTTCACAACAATATATAGGCTTCCACCATGGTAGTACCTTTTTCCACTATAGTGATACCGCTATAGTGGTCCCCTTATTGGCTTCAGTAGTCTTAAGGCAATCTCAGGGCCTCTCTCTTATTATGCCCATTTTATAATACTTTTCTTGAGGCATGGCAATATGAACCAACCCTTCTATGATTGTCACAACCCGAGTCATAACATATTGCTTAGAACTAGAAGTGACTCCAAGCTAACCCATGTACTGATCTAATACTTGAGCAATGGATTAAAACAAATACAAAAGCTAAATTAACTGAGCAAAAGCATAATTATGACATAAGTTGTTTTAATAAATTACGGTTCAAAGTTTACAATACTATAATCTAAAATAATGAGCAACTAAAACTACATAAAATGACTTTAACTTACTATCTATCAACTTGAGGACATAAACTATTTTCTGAAATATGCATTTTAAAATAGTTATATGTAAAAGCCGTGATAGTCTGAAAATTAATAATATAAAAGAATGTAAAACTAATGTGAGGTCCTTTTATGAATATTGGGCCTGAAACTGTGGGATGTTAATAGATGCAATGACCAAGTAAATAAACTTGTAGTTGATTACAAAGTCAGGCATAATTTGGGATTGAAATATAAATTAAGGATTGTGGGAGATAATAATAACCAATATAGCCCAATTTGACTGAGGCCCAACGTGTAACCTAGTCAGAAGGGTGTCAATACTTTTCCAAGGGTACCAACACTGGCTGGCATAAATGCACTAAACTAATATACCAAAGGAAGAGGGTGTCATGCCCAACTAATAAGGGATCTATTATAACCTCTGGTGGTACCGTAGTACTGGAACTTAGGAACTACTAATAATCATCTTTCCAAACTGATAGGAAAGTCGTCATCCTCTATATTCACTCGGTTCTATGTATGGATCCCAGCTGAATAACACTGAAGCATAAACCAAATTACTCATCATGATATTATTCTGAAAATAGTAATACATGCATAATCTGAAGTACTTAAAACATATAAATTGATGTACGCATGAATCCCTAGGTATCAGGTGTTCATAACCCAATAGCTCTAATCATGATGATATTAACTGAGCATTATGAGGAAATATACAATTCAAGCTAAAAATCAATAACTTTTCATAATAAGGGAATTCGTGATTTGAACATGAAAAGATGTTATTCTTATAAGAAAACATATATTCATGTTTTAACTACAAAATAAAATAAACATATTAGGGAAAACTCATATTTGACCTGGAACCCAAAACTTGAAGGGAAATTAAGCTTGTGGATTAAGAAATCTATAAGAAAAAATGGGTACATCATTCATAGCTTGATCATATGCTTTAAATTTGGAGTAATATCATGTAAATCATTCATGGACATGAGATGGCATGACTGATATGATATGGTGCTAAGAAACAATCAATAATCATTAAAACATGCTTTTGAGTGAAAATTATATCATAGGGGATTGAATTTAAGCTTAGAGTAACAGTTGCGTAAAATCCTAGTTTAAGAAGATCATAAAATTCAGAATAAAATCATAATTTAAGCATGAGGATGAAAGGAGAACATCACTCATATACCTGATAAATTTTGTTTCTTGAATTGAAGTTTTAAGGATTTGAACTTGGAGATGAAGAACCCTCATTTCTCGCTTTGAAAGAGTGGAAAATCATTTTCCTGGAGTAATTTGTATTTTGTGTTGAGAATAAGGTATTTGGAATTGTTTAGGATTTATATTCAGCCTTATAATAACTTAAATGATGTAATTTGGGGAAAAAACTTAAACCCATCTTAAAAAACTTCTGCAAGCAGTCTAGAAGACTTAGGCCATGACTCATAGGGTTTGGCCACGAATACTAGATTGAGTAGCATTTAGGGACCCAAATTCAGCCCCTACTTCCCTAGTAATGACTCCCTCCTAAAGACCTATTATGTCTGATAACGAGTCATTATTAGGGTCGTTATCACTGGCCAGCTTTGATAGTGCTTTGGTGATTTTGTCATAACTTTTCACCTCGATGTTGGAATAAGGCAAAATTAGTGGAGTTGGAAAGCTAATTGATTTATCTATTTTTTAGTGACTCTTGAGATAAAAGTTTTTATTGATACAAAAGTTATGCTCATTTGAAATTGACTATAGTTATATTCTTCACAAGAATTTAATCTCTAAGGGATGTTTTCCCTTGTCTATAAGCTAAGAGCTATTTGAGGCCATAATATATGACTAAGTCACTTATCAACCTATCAAAATATGAGGCTTGATTTTTTAATAACTTGAAGAATGACTCTAATATTGGCTTGGATTTTTGGGGTGTTACAATGGTAAACTCTATGACAGAAGTTCTATAACTTTATTTAAAGTGACAAAAGTTTCTACGACTTTCTAAACACATTATCTATCTAAAAATCAAGTCCAACATGACCAACAGTACTCACATTAGTATAATATTTTGTTATACTAGTACAACCTCAAAACTAATCAACCCTAAGCTAGCCCTAAATTTCTCAAAAATTGCTTAAGGGAAGACTAGATGAAAATTTTACCTCCCATTTCAACAAAACAACGATTTGGGTTGTTACACAACAAAATATAGTAAATTAAACAAGAAGATAAATAATTTAAAATAAAAGCAAAACCCAATTAAATCTCATAAAACAACGGATCAAGAAAAATATAATTATTAACAACAACCCAAGGTTTGTATCACAAGTTTAAGCCTAAGAGCTTAAACACAATAAATAGTCCAAAAGTATCTAACTTGTGAAGAAAAATATAAGAGTAGGATACAGGATAATCCAAGAGAAAAATATAAGACTATGACATTGGATAATCTGAGAGAAAAATATAAGACTATGATATCGGATAATCTGAGAGACACTGAGATTAACAGTCGCTACCTCAAAATCTCTGAAGACTAAATCACCAACAACAATTAATGAAATTAGTGCTAAGGACCCCAGATTCAATACCTAAATGTAAGGTGAATAAATTAAGTGATGAAGACAACCACCTAAACTATAATTACCTCTAAAGTTCTCAAAACATCTACTAACAAGAAGGCCACACCAAGGGTAGCAGATACCACAAATAATAAGATGACTATCAGTGACCAACTCCATAATTTTTTGGTTCAAAATAATATCAATAATTCACCAATCATGGTTTACAACAACAATAACAAAACCATTTATATGGAAATAGTGAGATGAATATAAATTAATGCAATGCATTTTATGATATAAATCGTTACTCTATATAACAAGATGGGATACATGAGGGGCTCATGAAGTCCACATACCTACCCAAACTAATTAAGGTATTCTAGTCATGAATCTGCAAGGACCAGTTCCCATTATTGTTCATTGGGTGTGCAAGTCGTAAACTACAAATTCTACGAGAAACTTGATTATGAAGTATGTAAGTCATGTCAAATAAATCATTCTCAAAATATAATTTTCACAGTGCCAAGATATGAATATGAGTGAGAGTGCATGAAACACAATAGTAAGGAAACATACAAATATTTCAATCCAAACTCACAATGCGATACTCAAATCAATACCACCGACTGCAAGCCGAAATATTATTAATATAACGCCATTTACTCAATTCTAAATCATAAGGGGTACATCATTGACATTAACACCTATCAAGTCTAATAGAATTAATAATTTTCATGACCCAAATACTAAAGGTCATGATGGTGCTTGTCGCTGCAAGCCTTGACAAGCAAGCCTATCACCCAAACTGATATAAGTAGGGAACAACAACACCAAAAACCAAGGTACATTTTCCATAGAAAATCTGAACCACACATACACAGTAATAGCTTAAAGTGTGTAAGAAAGGTAACATAAATCTCCCAAAATCCTATATCATATTGTAAGAACCAACTAAGTACATCTCCAAGTCAAAATATACAATTGATAGCTCAAAAAAACATAACTTATCTTTGAACACAAAACAAGACATGAACTAAATAAGAGAAGGTACTAGATCAACTCTAGAAGCATAGATCGACTGATACCTTGAAAATTCTCCAAACACCACCTAAATCAGCTATTGTGAGAGACATGTGTACCCTGATCTGCACCGAAAGGGCATCATAGGGATAATTATAGTCTACTTGTACTAATCAAAGACCAACTGAGCAAAATAGAAAATAACGCATGTAAAATATACACTATGGATAGGTCACCTGTAATTTGAAGTATGTTCTAAATCAGATTTACTTCTTTCTTCACAGATGATGAAGACTAGATCCCTAAGGTATTTATAGTATCTCAAAATAACCTAGAAATCCTTATTAAAATGGAATAATAAAAGTATGTCGGCACAAGGTTTGACTTGCGTCGTCCACTTGTAAGGTATTCTTACGAGTCGTACAGTGCTATTCGTATGTTCTCCAGTAGCTAATCTCCTGATATTCAACTTTCTATTATGCTTACAAATAAGGCCGACGAGTCATACCTGTACCATACGATTCATGGTCTTCACCGTCACTACCAAGGTACTAATCTTTCCAAACTCTTGACACTGGTATCTTTATAGTTTATCCTTACTAGTCATACTTAAGACTTTTGACTCGTCTTCTTCTATGACTTTACATCTGAATGAATGCCTGATTTTTTATTCTCTTTATGGTTACTTATCACGACCTATATCAAAAACTTACGAGTTGTACTCTCCAATCGGATACACTATTCGGCTAGCTTCTTTGCTTGGCTTTAGTTACTGTTGTGCTTATGAGCCAATTCTATGAGTTTTATGATGTGTTGACGACTTGTAAGGTGAATCATACGATTGACATACTTAGTTGTTTTACAACTTTTTCTTCTAATTTCTTTCCAAGCCCATCATTCAACTATTTTTTCTGCAACAACCAGAAAACAACATTATATCTACCAAAATGACCTAAGTTTATGCATAAATTCTTTGTTTTAAGCATCAAAAGTGTCATTTTTCCATGGAGAATCAGTACAAATATACAAAATACAAGTATAAGAAAGGCCTATAATAGATATAAGATCAAGAACAAAATACAACACAAAATGTGCACAATATACAAAAATACAGAGAAAATGATGACGATATGATGATGATGAAGATGATGTGATGCATGAGGTTGTCGTAGAAACTCCGTATACACCTTTTGCGTTGTACTCACGGGTAGGACCCATGAGGGGTTCGTTACCCTATATATAATTTAATTACTAATACCAATCTAATATCTATAACTTTTATCCGGCATATACTTCGACAGAGTGTTTTAAGAATGTCATATTTTCTATTAGAAAAGCCTAATATTTCCATAGTGGTACCAATGTTTCATGAATGTGTATGATACGAGGATGTAATTCTCACAACCAACCAGAATGACAATTTGCAAATCCAACCAATATCCCAACCACGTGAGCTAAAAATCGACTCTAAAATCCAACAATCCATGATCCAATATAATCCACATGCCAATGGAGTAAGACATTCAAAAAATATGTCATTAATGCCACTTAAATCTCAACCTAGACATTTTCCACCAAGAAGAAATGAACCAAATATGTAAGTACGAGGCTAACAACACATATAAAACCCTATACAGTCACACATAGCGAATAATATATCATCACTACCAAATAACAACAATATAGGCCCCCACATTGGCATAAAATAATAATAAATCCATTTCCAAGATTAGTTCCCACACCCGTAACATACATTTATATCAATATTAACCACCCAAATTATTTTAAAGTAAGTTTAGCCATAACCTACCTCGAATGAAGAAAAATGGATTTGAAAGTCTTAAACACGGTGAGCCTTCCCCTCACAAACATTCTTGAAATCAACTAAAAGATACAAATTTAGAATCTACGCATCAAAAGGAAGATAACGATATCCATATTGCCCATTTCTGAGTCCGGGTCAAAATAGACCCCAAAATGGGTTTTCAAAAAGGGTAAAACAAGAATTTTAGTTCAAAAATATATTACACATGATTAAAGGAACCCACAAAAATATCCATGTGAAATGGGTTAAAATTGGGGTTTCAATCAATGAATTACATATTTAGGTCTTTCGGGCCAAAATCAACAAATTCCACTACTGAAATTGAGTTTTAACAAGATTTAAATGACAAAACTCAAAGAAAAATAATTAAAGAAAGGATTTGGAGCATACCCAATCTTGAAAATGGAAAAAATCACCCAAATATACAAGAACCCAAGCTCAAACTATCAAAAATGATTAAACAATTTGAGAACAAGGTAATATATATTACCCTTTTGTCTCTTAAGTAGACACTGGGTTGCTTAAGCAGCCATGACTTAAGCGGCCATTGCTTAAGCGGCTAAGTGTTTATTTAGCAATACCGAACCCATTTGGATGTATCGCTTAAGCGGGTATAATACCCCTTAAGTGGCATTTTCTTAAGTGAGCAGGCCACCGCTTAAGCGAAGCTCGAATGGTCAAGCCTGGTTGCTCAAGCGGCCTTTGCTAAAACAACCCAAGTGTTGCTTATGTAAATTCACCAGTTGAGTGGTGCATCACCTGGAGACATGGATAATTCAAAGTCTTTGTGGACCTCTTCGGGTTTTTCTTGAATCTTCAAACTAGAAACAAACTACGCTACCCTATCAAATTCGATGATCTAGACTCAATGATAGTACCATAGTTTTGAAAAAATGTCATTTTCACAAAATTAACCCAGAGGCGGTATTTTAAAACTTAATAAACCAAGGGTTGAAATAAGATATAAAAGCTATAAAACTACACCAATCATGTTGCCAATCTAAAATCAATGTTACAGATCTACTGGCATAGTCCATAACCTAGAAATACCACAAAGCAATCATGGGGAGGGTAAAATTCTCAAATCATATAAAAATTAACAATTTTTCAAAAATCACTAAAAATAAAGTTATTACATCATCCACTACAAAGAATCTAGTTCGTACTCGAACTATAGATAAGGGAAATATCTGAATCAACAAAAAGAAAGGGATAACTACCATGCATATAAAAATTGACCTCCTAAGTAGCCTTATCTACAGGACGATGTCTCCACGAAGCCTGAACTACTGAAATATCTCTAGAACACAATTTTCTAACATCCCCGGCTAAAAGGGATACGAGCTCCTCAACAAAGGACAACCTCTTATCTAACTACACAAAATCCAAGTGAAAAACATGAGGCTCATCCAGAATGTAACGCCAAAGCAAGAAAATGTGAAAAAGTGGATAAATAGCTAATAAATTTGGTGGTAATGCTAACTCACAAGCCACATCCCAAAAATTTTAAAGAATCTCAAATGGTCTAATATACCTAGGGCTAATCTTGACATAAGAAGGAAGACTCAATAACTAACATTAAATCTCAAGGAAAAAACTCTATGATCCGTAAAGCACTTCTGCCTACTCTAAGCTGCTTGAAGTCTATCCTGCATGACCTAAACTCTATCCAAAGACTCATGGAGTAAGTTCATACCTCAAGGTCTAATGTAAAAAACTTCAAACCAACCAACTAGAAAGATATAATGCCTACCATTCAAAGCCTTGAAAAGAGCCACCTCAACAATAACATTGTATATATTACAATACGCAAACTCTGGACAATCCAAATGCTACTCCCACTAACCTCCAAAGTCTATGACACAATTTTGGATCATATCCTTGAAAACTTTAATAGTTCGCTCCGATTGAACATTGGTTTAGGGTGGAAAGTTTTATGAACATTAACCTGGGTACCCAGATCTTCTTGAAAAGTCTTCCAAAAAGAGATATGAACACTAAAAGTACATTTGATATGATAGATACTTGAACACCTTGAAGATGAGGTATCTCATGAATATAAATACGGGCCAACCACTCAGCACTGAAAAACCTAGATAGAAATAAAATAAGTAGATTTGGCCAATCAATCCATGATGAACCAAACAATAATAGAACCATGGGGAGTATGAGGCAACCCAACACGAAGTCCGTAGTAATTTATTCCTATTTCCACTTGGAAGTGGGTAACCTCTGAAGAAAACCACAAGGCCTTAAATGCTCAAGCTTCACGTCTTGCCGACATAGACAATGAGCTAAAAAAATTGTTACATAATTATCTCTAATCACAATACATCTTAGTCACTCCTGGATGGATATAATACCTAAAACAAGGATCCTCCTCTAAAACTAGTCTAATCCAATCACTCACTCTCAATACACAAGCTCGGCCTCTAATTCCAAAAATACCATTTGAATCAAGAGAGGATTCCTTAGAATCTCCACTTAACACATTGTACCGAATATACATTCCTTAAACTAATGAGCCTAAATATACTCCATCAAGGAGAACCTAACCTCAATAAATGCCAAAGTACATCTTGGTGTCGAAATATCAAACCTAACCATCTGTTAGAAAAAGACTAAACCTCTAAGGCCAAAAGACCCTCCTAGTTCAAATGATGTGCCAAGCTACACATGCAAGATGACTTTCTGCTAAAGGCATCAACAACCACATTAGCCTTCCCAAATGATAGAGAATAGTCAGGTCATAGTCCTTAAGAAACTCAAGACAATGATACTACCTTATACTAAGATATCGCTAGGTGAATAAATACTGAAGGTTATGATAATCTAAAAAAATCTCACATTGGACTCTATATACGTAATGCATCCACAACTTTAATGCAAATATAACCGCACATAACTCTAAATCATAGGTAGGGTAAATCCTCTCATAGGGCTTCAACTAATGATAAGCATGCATAATTACCTTACCCTCCTACATTAACACAAAACCTAACCCAACACCTAAAGCATCATAGAAGATGGTAAATCCTATGCCCTTCTTGGTCAAGGTCAAGATAGGAGTTGATGTCAGCAAATCCTTAATATTTTGAAAGCTTGTCTTACAAGCATCAGACTACTAAAAGGTAATCTTCTTTTGAGTCAACTTGGTTAATGGAACAATGATATATGAGAAACTCTTAATAAAACACTGATAGTAACACACTAAACCAATAAAACTCTAAATTGTGGTAGAAGAAGTAGGCCTAGCCCAATCACAAACCACTACAACTTGGATTGATCGACAATAATACCATCTTTGGTCACTACATAACCTAGGAAAGAAACAGACTCCTATCAAAACTCACACTTAGAGAATGTATGTAGCATACAACTTCTCATTCTTCAATCCCAAGATTAAAATTTACAAGTGTTCCTCATGGTCAGTCTCACTTTTATAGTAAATAAAGATATCATCTATAAGTACAATGACAAAAGATTTGAGATATGGTTGAATACCTAATTAATGAATACTATGAATAAAGTTGGGGCACTAGTCAACCCAATGGACATGACTAAGAACTCATAATGTTGTACCAAGTTTGAAAACAATCTTAAGAATATTCGAAGCTTTATATCCTAAACTAGTGATACGTGAACCTCAAATAAATCTTTGAAAACACTGAAGATCCCTGAAGTTAATTGAACAAATCATCAAATAAGAAAGAGGATACTTATTCTTAACTGTTACCTTGTTCAATTATCAATAATCAATGCACAAACACATAAATCCATCCCATTTCTTCACAAACAAGACAGGAGTACCCTAAGGTTATACACTCGGTCAAATAAATCCGTTATCCAACAACACCTTCACGTGATCCTTAATTCCTTCAACTCTTCTAGGGCCATCCTATAATAAGGAATAAAAATAGGCTCGGTGCTTATCTCAACATCAATGCCAAAGTCAATATTATGATCTAGAGGCATACTAGGAAAATCAATGGAAAAACATCCATGAACTCACGAACAATACAAACAGAATCCAACAAAAATACAAAGAAATATTAGTATCAAGAATATGATCTAAATAAGAAAAACATCCCCTCTCAACCAAGTAATGAGATTGAAAGAAATATATAACTCACTTTGGACCTAAATAAAATGAACCCTTCTAAGCTATCCTTGGCCCACCCAAAGAAGCTAAGGTTACATTCTTAGTATAATAGTCTAGGACAGCATAATAACGAGCTAATGTATCCATACACAAAATGGTGTCAAAATCTACCATATCTAGGATTATAGAATCTAAATAAGTCTCACACCCAGCAAAGGTCACAACAATAGATTGGTACAAACTATCCACCACTAAAGAGTCTCCTATAGGGTAGATACATGGATAGGTGATAACGCTCAATCTACAGCACTTGTAAGAGTGTAAAGCGGTCGTTGTCAAATATATAACCCAACTGGGTTAGGTATCGATCCCACAGGGAATAGCCGATCAATAAGTAAGCAAAGATTATTAGACTTTTGGTGCAAGTCTCGTGAAAGGGGGGATTTTAATGTGCAAATAATGTAATCAAATTAGTAAAGTAAAAACAGAAAATAGAAAAGTAAAAAGAAATAATGTTTAGTACGATGTAAAACAATGAGAATTGAGAAGTTGGGCTTATGTCCACCTTCTGAGTTTACGTCTCTATTGGCTATGAGTTATGCGGAATTTAGACATGCATGTGCTTATAGAGAATTGTATTCGACGGTAAATCCAAGCGTCTTTCGACCTCAACAAGGACTATTTCACTTTAACTCTTTTGAGCTTAAAGCATGTCTAACGGTACAAATTCTCCAAGAGGTTAATCCAGTTACGACACTAACTTTTTAATAGGGGATGGGACCCTATTACCTTGACATTATCTCTTTTCCAGACATATAACCTTTCTTTCGAACAAGTTAATGCTATACTGGCGTGTTCTATGCGTTTGCAACCACAAAGAATTTAGATTAAGATGAAGAGAAAAATGATATAAGCAGCATACGTGTCACGAACTCACAAACTCATAGCAATAGATAGTATCTCATATGGCTTCCATAACCCCAACAGAGAAATTTAGTTACCCATGAGTGCGAAGGAAATCACAATAGACATTGTTATTATACCACAATAAAGATTTCGTGTAGTAATAGTGTGGTAGGCGTTAGGCGTGAATTCCTACCAAAGTAACGTTTCTCTTGTTGCGGAAATTAAGAATTGAATAGATGAATAGAAGAAGAATTATAAGTAGAATGTATTGTAATTGATGGAAGAAGAATTGATTGTAGAATAGAAAGATGTCTTAAAATCTCTAGCAAGATAGGGTATTTATAATACCCATATCCTATTCCTGCTAAGCTAATAAATTACTTAACCCAATCCTACTAGGTTAATGTATCATTATCCTAATTCTAATAAGTTACTGCTAGTCCACAAAGTCTTCAGAATTGTTGTTTTAGCCCGGGACAGATTTTCCATGTGCCACTTTTGGTCGTTGGCATCCAAGACTCCCTTTTCTCCTTTCATGAAGCTTTATTTGGCGTCAAGTTATCCATAAAATGCTGAATTCTGCATCATTTATACCTGAAACTTTGCTAATCATGTTCGTTAGCTCACTTACAGGAAAAAGGACTAAAAGTGCATGAAATATATAATTTGTTCTCAAAACATTGCTAAAATATGTGTAAAATATAGCACTATAGGCGTGTAAATTCGCCTATCATCAATAGGCACAGCAAGAGGCTCATTAGCAAAATTAAAACTGGAAGCAAAATACGTAGACACATAAAACAAAGTTGAACCTAGATCAAATAAATAGGGATAATACCTATGATAATAACATCAGAAGCCTCTACCTCTAGTATAGTGGGTATAGTATACCACTGTCCATGTCTATCACCTAATTGAATGGCCCCATGACCTCAATCATAGGAACCAAGACTTCAGCCTCAAGCACATCTAGTAGAACCTATACCTCTCGCTACTAATATAGGAGTAGGCCTGAAAATACAGTGGGATAGTCTTTACCAAATAAAAAGCCCACTCAGTGGCTTGATTGAATAGGTGGAGGTATGGTTGAGCTAGAACAACCACCCAAAGTAGTTGAACTACAAGCCCCACTACCTGAGACCTACAAAGCAACCTACATAGGTCTAGCATGCTATCCATGGAAGCCTTTAGAATCACTACCTTAGGGAGTGTGGCCTCTAAACTTTCCCTAACAGTGCGCCCTCTTGGCGCCTCCCTAAGATTCTTAAAGAATAAACTCAATCATATTAGCCCCGACACTACCATTTGGGCAGTATCTAGCTTAAGTAAAATATTCAACCCCTTCATGAACTTTTGAATCTTTTCAAACTCATTGGTAATATTGGAATAATAATATCTAGACAAGGAATGAATGAGTGCCTTATACTCTACAATAGTCATGGAACCCTATTCTAAGTGACCAAACTCATCTTTCATCTGATCTCTCAAACTTTATGTCACAAACCTATCTAAAAAGGCCTTAGCAAACTAATCATAAGTCATATCTGGCGAACCAATAGGTCAACAACTAACTAGTGACCTCAACCAATATGTGGCTACATCTCTAAACTAATAAGTAGTGTAAGCAACCCTATGTGACTCAAGCAATCCAAGATTTCAATTTTTCTCAACAATCAATCAAGAACTCATAGGCATCCATGCCTACAGCACCACTGAACTTAGGTGGACCCAATCGATTAAATCTCTCTAACCTCTTTAAATCCTTAAACGACATATTTATACTCCTAATACTAGGAGCATACTGAATCTGAATGGCTTAGATCCCTTCTTAATGGGTAAGATAGATGAATGCTGAACTCTTAATCTTGAAATACCATACTCAGATACCGATACAAAATAATGAAAAAAAACTTAAAGAATATGGAGTACAAAAAGTATATGTCGGTATCATTGGAGGATAAACACTCAAAACTAGAGGAACACCATAAGCAGGATCTAGCACATATGTAGATAAAATACTCAAAGCTACAGGAACATTGGGTGCACTCAAAGGAGCACCCTCCAAATGAGTTTGCAAGTGATTCATTAACCCTTACAAGACTAGGGTAGAAGATCCCTGTAGGACTTGAGTATGCCCTATATCTAATCTAGACTGAGCTCTCTCCTCAAATGATGGCTTGGTATCTCTAACCTCATGGGATCTAGTCTTCATCATCTGTGAAGAAAAAAGTAAATCTGATTTAGAACACAATCTATAAAAGATCTACATAATAAGAAACAAAATAAGAACGTTTCCTAAAGATTTATTAAAGCCTCCTAAAGATAGATACGGACATCTATGTACTAATCTATGAGAGTTTACTAGACATCCTATTCTTACACTAATAAGACCAATGAACCTAGCTGCTCTTGTACTATATTGTCTCAACCATAAAACTAAATATCATGATGGCACTTGTCGTGGAAAGTCTTGATGAGTAAGCCTATTACAAAAATTGATATGAAAAAAAGAAATAATACCAAAACCAAAGGTAAGGCTTCTAAAGAAAAGCTGAACCATACAGATATAATAATAGTAGAAAAGTACATAACAAGTAACATAAATCTCCTAACATTTTGTGTCATAGTGTAAGAACCAACAAAGTACATCTGAAAGTGAAAATATACAACTGATAGCTGAAAAGGAACATAATCTATCTCTGCATATAAAATAAGATATAAACTAAACAAAAGGAAATAGTACATTAACAATGGAATCATAAACCAACCGCTACCTCGAAAATACTCTAAACACCATGCAAATTAGCTATTATACGATACACTCATACCTGGATCTGCACCAAGAGTGTATCAAAAATGAGTATAGACTACTTGTACTCAGTAGGTATCATAAGCCGACTGGGTAAAGTAGAAAATAAAGTATATAAAATACACACTATGGGCACATCATCTACAATCAAAAAATATCCCAAATGGTAGACCCCACTGTCTCTAATAATTTTTTTAAGATAAATATATACCTAAAATGACTTTAAGAAAAGATCACTATTGATAGATATCAAATAAAGAATGAAAATACAATATACAATGTGCACAATGTATAACAATGCAATGAAAATGGTGATAATGATTATGATATGATGCACGAGATTGTCACAAAACCTCCTTATACACCTATCGAGTTATGCTCCTGAGTTAAGACCCATGGGGGATCCGTGAACCCATATGCAATCCAATAATTAATACCAATCCAATATCCACAACTCCTCATTGGTACATACATAGGTAGAGGATTTTAAATATATCATAATTTCTGACAGAGAAAATAGTATTTCTATAGTGGTACCAATGTTTCACACAACCAAGCTAAAATGAGAATATCCAAATCTAAGAAATATACCAATCATATGAGCCAAAAATCTATTCAATAAGACAACAATCCATGATATAATATAATCCACATGCCAATAGAGAAAAATATACAAAAATATGACATTGAAACCACATAAATTTCAACTTAGATAATTTCTGCAAGGAAAAATAAACAAAATATGTAATACAAGGCCAACACCATCATATAATACCCCACACGATCACACATAGAAAATAATGTCTCAAACCCACCAAATAACAATAATATATGCCTCATATGGGAACAACACAAGAATAAAACCATTTCCATGATTAGTTCCTACACCCGTAACATGCTTTTAAATCAATATTAACTGCCCAACCTAGTCTGAATAAAATTAAACCATAACCTACTTTTAATGAAGAAAACCAAGTTTGATTGCCTATAAAACAGAGATTTTCCTGTGCAAATAGACTCAAAATCAATTAAAACATACAAATATAGAATCTATGCATCAAAAGGAAGCTAAAGATACCCATACTTCCCCTTTCCTAGTTGGGGTCAGGATGGAGATCCAAAACTTTTGAAAAAGGTGGGTAAAACCAAAATTTTAGTTCCAAAATATATTATCCATGATTAAAGGAACCCACAAAAGAAAACCCAACTGAAAATAGGTTGAAATTGGGGTTTAAATTGATTATTGATTTAGGCTTTTTGAGCCAAAATTCTCAAATTCCACTTTTGAAATTGAAATTTAGCAAGATTTTAATGACAAAAATAAAAGAAAAATTATTAAAATGTGGATTTGGAGCTTACCAAGCTTGAAAATGGAAGAAATCACCCAAGCTCAAAATATAAAAAGATGGTCAAAAAATTAAGAACTGGGTATATATATTATCCAAGTGTCCCTTAAGAAGACATTGGGCCGCTAAAGCGGTCTAGTGCCATTTTAGCGACACTTGTCCCATCTGTATGTATTGCTTAAGGGGACGAATGTTGCTCAAGCGATCTATCCATCACTTAAGTGGAATTCGACTAGTTAAGCCATGTTGCTTAAGTGATTGACTGGACACTTAAGTGGCCTTTGCTTAAGTTATCTAAGTATTGCTTTAGAGGATACACAATCTTATTGGTGAATCAGCTAGAGACTTGGAGAATTCCAAATCTCTACAAACCCTATAGGATTCATCCAAAATCTTAAGAATGTAAATAAACTATGTAACCTTTTAAAATTCGATGCTCAAGACTCAATAGGATTATTAGAATTTTTAAAAGAATGTCTTGTTCACAAAAATGACCCTTGAGACCCATTTTTATGAGTTTCCAAACTAAGGGTCAAAATAAGATACAAAAGACGTAAAACTACACCAACCATGTTACCAACCTAAAATTAATGTTTGGGATTTGCGGGAGTAGCCCATTTTTCCATCTGATGCATAGACTAACAAATATTGACCGAAGTAAACTATAAAGCCTTTTTAACCACCAAAAACTACAAACTCACACAAATCACATTGAAATGTATTAGCAACGATGTCACTCATTCCCACACCCCAGAAATAGCACAAAGTAACCACAGGAGGGGTAAATGGTTAAATCATGAAAAAATGAATAATTCACAAAAATCACTAAAAATCAAGTCATTACACTAATCCACTTTTCATATCACAATCAATAATCATGAATAAAGGAATATCTAATAATTAAGTAATTACACTAATCTATTTTTCATATCACAATCAAGTCATTACACATAGATGCTTTTGGGACACCATTTTCCATTACTCCCATACAAGAAAGTAACACTTAAAACACTTCAAAAAGAGTCAAAGAGCGTCCTAAATTGCCTTAAAATAGCTTGACAAATCAAATTGAAGCTTTATCCTCTTAAATAACCTCAAACCTATCCCAATCTGGTCAATTGTAGATTCTATACAAGAAAGTGAAACTAAAGACACTCATATTACTGTCTTTTTTATCTAAGTCCAGAAAGTTAAACGAAATACCACAAGCGAAAAACTAGATTTTTATTTTAAAAATTATGTTAGCTATAACTTAGGAAGTTCAAATATGAAATTTTATCAAAAACATAGTTAAAATCAATATTGAAATCATCAATTTATCAATATTTAACTATACCAGGATAATCCCAAATTTTTGAATAAAAAAACCATGATTTAAAGATGAAATAATGATCAAATTTTGTTTTAGAAATGTACACACTCAAGAAATATTAAAATACTCTGTAAAGCCTCTCCAAATTGAGTTCTTAATCATCAAAAATGGAGTTGTAGAATTTTATTTGAAATAAACAATTCTTTTGTCCATGTACAAATCTTTCATTAGGATTGCAGGTCGTCTATAGCTATGGTTAGTCTACCAAATTTATACCGATTATGATTTCAAGGATTCTATAATGAACTCAAGTACCTAGACAACCCAGAACAAATGCCACATTAACCCTTGCACATAATGTCAACCAGCCCTCTACGATCGTGATGCTAGTTATTTTCTCCTCCGCAATTATGATAAAAACATCACAAATACAAAGAAGTTCCATGCACACAAAAACCAATAGCTAAATTACAAGATTAAAAACTCCATATGGTAACTTTAGAATACATTGAGAAACTCATAAATACAATTCAACTATGTTACTAGACTCAGAACGATATATTAAACTCAATGAAACCATTAATATTTTGAACGTAGGTCATTATCAAAGAATATTGATCAAAGTTAACTCTATACCTAGACTTAACAAAGTTTAAACCAAATAAAACTCTATTCAAACACCTCAGTAACCTAAACAATAATGTTATCAACCCATAAATGATATTCTAAAGCTAGTAGAATTGATTAAATTCTCATACGATGCCTGTATATCCAAATATTATCCAAAATAAATTATATCAAATTAAAAACCACTAAACATAAAGTACTAAACAAACCACCTCAACAAGTAAGTCACCCAATTTCTAAGCGAAAAATACCATAATACAACTATGAAAATGGGGAAAATGGTCAAAACACACTAAAAGTCAAAAACTACTATGAAAATTGTTACAAACAATCATGTATACAACTCTAACACATAGAATAAGAATCTTAACTATAGTTAAAAATGTGTAATGCCCTGAATCTGGTACTCGAAATTCTACATAGTGCTCACAACCCCGAAGGACCATAAGCTAACCCTTAACTGATATCTATACCTGTACACTATATAACGTATGAAATATAATGTAGAAATAGAGGATGAAAGTACATAGGGTTCAAAAATGCATGACTAATAAATTACAACATCTGAGTGGGGTAATAGAATAACCAAAACTAAAATATTGTCTGAACATACTATAGTCTAAAAAACCTCTAAAATATAACTATCTGGATAATGAGTTGATGGGATATGTCCCTAACTACCTCCAACTCATAAATTAATCAATGAGATAATAAATAAATGATTATGTCCTCAAAAGAAGAGGACTCACTGCTAACTCTAACTGCTGAGACTAGAATGTTACTGATGCTCTGGAGCTCGTGCTTCTAAACCTATGGTATAAGACATCATATTGCAAATACGCCAGTACTTTAAATTTACTGGTATGCTTGAAAGGTAGGTTGAATACATTGGGTTCATATGCATGAACAATACTAGCTAACTAACTAATATAAATGTGAGAATACATGCATAAATACGTCATAACTATATCTGAGATCATGATAACATGAATTTACTGATAACTAACATGATTGATAACTGAATTTTGAAGACTGATGGAACTGATGACATGAGTGAATGTATCTGATAGTCCTGAATCTGATGGAACTAGCTCAGTTCCATACTATTCTGAGTTAATTGTATCTGACAGTCCTGAATTTTGTAGAACTATCTAGGTTTTATTATTAAGACTTAATTAATGTATCTGACAGTTTTGATTCTGTAACTGAAACTGTGGGAAGTAGTTATCTAACTAACATACCCCTAATCGCCAATATGGATGAGTTGGGGTCTAGTCTGTAACCCTAATTTGAAAGGTGTCAATACCGCGCCACTAGTAAGAAAAAGCTGTGAGTGACCCTCATCTAACAGTGTACCCAAAAGAGAATAGTATGGCCCTCATCTGACAGTGCTAATCCACCTCATCAACCTTCATTTGACATTGTTGATGTCTCAACCTATGCTGGCTACATAGTTCTGGAATACAAGGATGACTTCTAAAAATCACACCCTTATCTGACAGTGTGTGTTCCCATTCTTTGGTTCACTCGATGGTAATTCCTACTCCTATCTGAATAGACACTGATGATGGATCACTGAACTAAACTGGACAGAATTACCAGAGTTCTATGACTGATGGAATAGTACTGATATTACTGTATTACTAAGCTTTCCTGAGTCAGATGATTGACTGAGTTCTATGGATCATGGCTTGACTAAGGATATAGTAAAACATGACACGGACTCTAGGCACACAACTATATTTTTCGGGTACAAGTACCCCCAGGACTCGATAGAAGGAAACTCACAAAGCATTACTTTCTAGAGTACAGGATCAACATCAACAATATATAATCCATTGGCTAAGATATTTTATCAAACACATGACATACATAACATGTACAGGAATGGAGATTTCACATTATCATACTAGTTTGGCACTTTTCCTTCTGATAGGCATTTAATCGAACATGAGGGAAGCATGCTATGGTTATACAATTATCAACATATCTAATAATAAAGGATACATCAATCAACTTGTGAATTGAAAGGTTTTATCATGAATACCGCGTAATTACTCACATATTAGAATCAATTCTAGTAATTAATAGTCTACAACATGGAATGAAACCAAACAACAACATGAACACCACTTTTCAATTCAATCAAATCATGAACATGCATAAATATACAAATCTTTGATTTTGAAAAGATTTCTTGAGCTTCATGGGTGAAAGAGACCCATGAATTAACACATGACATACGCTAGTTCTTTATTTATCAAAGATTGATGGAGAGACTCTCTTGAAATTAAATCCCTAATTGAAACCCTAGCTTGTTCTTGAGAGAAAATTGAGAGAAAATAATATATTTTGGGTTCCAAATAGCTTAATATCATGTTAAAGGTCTTAAATAGGGGTGGGAAATTGACCCTTTTAACCCTGGATACATCTTTTAAATTGGTGAAAATTTCTCGACCTTGACCCCTGGAGCAATGTGGCGCTATCGCATTATGTTTCTAGAATTTAATAATTGGAAAATAGGGAAATGGTGCGATACGGAGCCATCACGTTGCCACTTTATTTGTGACCTGGATATTTGCGTGATGCAAAAAAATTATGCTGGGAAAATTAAAAAAGGACAATTCCATTTTATCTTTGGGGTATTACAATATCTCCCCCTTGGGAACATTCGTCCTCGAATGAGGCTAACTAAGAGGAGAGAAACGATAAGCTAAAGTACATACTGAAAATGAACACTGAAACATGATGACATAACTAACATTTTTGATATTCATACAGAGTATGCATATCTGATGCATTATTTCATGACTGATCTGATACATGAATGCATGATTGAGAGTATTGGTAAGCTGATCATGCATATCTGATATGTGAATACATGACTGAATTAACTCATGAATACATGACTGAGATTTCTACTAACTGAGTCTTCTCATACAGAGAATGCATGTCTGTTGCATAAACACATGACTGATCTGATATATGAACATATGATTTAATATACAATGGTAAATGGATACCACATTTTAAAATGGGAATCTGAACATGAAACTGGTTTGTAACTGAAATCTGAACGTGAAAATGAAAAGCTTAAGAAGAACTGTTACCTTAAGCTAGATCTGAGTTAACGAAGAAGAGGTGTGGATACTTTGTATACATGTCTGCTTCTTCTTCCCAATTAGCTCCCTCAGTGGACTGATTTCACCAAAGAACTTTGACTAGAGGGACTTCTTTGTTCCTCAGTGTAGGAGTCTAGTAGTCTAGAATTTTAACTAGAATCACCTCATAAGAGAGGTTGTTCTAAACATCTATGCACTGAATAGGGACTACAACTGTTGGGTCACCTATACACTTCTTAAGCAAAGAGACATGGAAGACTGGATGACCTCAGGATAGATCTAAAGGCAATTTGAGATCATAAGCTACCTTGCCAAAGAGATTGAGAATTTTGAAGGGACTGAAATATTATGGACTAAGCTTTCCCTTCTTTCTAAACTCTTCATTCCCTTCATGGGAGAGATCTTTAGATAGAGATAGTGACCAAAATTAAACTCGAGATCCTTTCTATATACATCTGTATAAGACTTCTGTCAGCTCTGAGTGGCCCGATGTCTTTCTCTGATTAACTAGACTTTTTCTAAGGTATCAAATACCAAGTCAGATCCTATCACCGAGTCCTCACTAACTTCAAACCAACCGACTAGATATCTTCATATCCTACCATAGAGAGGTTCGAATGAAGCCATTCTAATAGTAGAATGAAAGCTATTATTGTATGCAAACTCAATCAAAGTCAAGTGGTCATCCCAACTACCCTTAAAATCAATTGCATAACCCTTAGTATATTTTCTATGGTCCAAATGGTCCTTTCTGCTTGACCATCTATCTAAGGATGAAAGGCTATACTGAGATGAACTTGGGTTACCAAGACCCATTTGGAATGCTTTTAAAAAATGAGAGGTTAGTTGGGTACCTCTGTCTGAAATAATGGATAATGGAATACCGTGTGGTCTGACCAACTCCCTGATGTAGAGATTGGCGTAATCCTCGTCTAAATAATAGGTATAAACTGGAAGAAAATGGGCTGACTTGGTTATTCTATCTATAATGACCCAAACTGAATCATGTTGGCGACGAGTATGAGGCAAACCCATCCCAAAGTCCATATTTACTTCTTCGCACTTCCAAGAAAGAATATTTAACTCATGTATGGACCCACTAGGCTTTGATGCTCTATCTTAACCTACTGATATGTAAAACACTTAGCCACAAACTCTACAATATCTTTATTCATCCCACTATACCAATAGGTCTCCCGCAAGTCATGTTATATATTTGTGGCCCCTAGATGAATAGAGCAGCGCACACTATGTGCCTCTGCAAAAATTCACTACCTTAACTCATCTACACCTAAAACACAGAGATGACCCTGACAATGCAATACACCATCTCCCCCTTAGGAAAAAATCTCTTTTTTCTGGTCCTTAAATGACTCTTTCAACTTGACTAAACCAGGATCTTTATCTTGCTTTTCTTTCACCTAAAAAACTAGAGATGATTCTAAACTGCTCTGACCCCATATGTCACCCTCCTCTAAATCGACTAAGTGAATGCCTATTTTGAAAAGATGATGGACTTCTTGAGATAATCCTTCTTACTATCCTTGACATGAGTAACACTATCAATAGAAAGTCTACTGAGTGTATCGGCCACTATATTGGCCATTCCTGGATGATAAAGGACACTTATGTTGTGATCTTTCAAAAGATCTAACCGCCTTCTCTAATGAAGATTGATATCTTTCTGAGAAAAGACATACTGAAGGCTCTTATGATCAGTTAAAACATCTACATGAACTCTGTACAAGTAATGGCATAAAATCTTTAAGGCAAAAACCACTGCTGCTAACTCAAGATCATGAGTAAGATAATTCTTCTTATGGAGTTTAAGCTGTCTGGAGGTATAGGCTATGACCTTACCATGCTTCATGAGGACACAACCCATCTGGACCATTTGTAAGAGCTAATACTGGGGCTGAGGTGAGTCAAGTCTTCAACTCCTAAAATCTCTTCTCGCAAGGATCTGACCACTAAAACTTAACTTTCTTCTAAGTCAATCTGGACATAGGGGATGCAATACATAAAAATGCTTCAACAAACCATCTGTAATAGCCAACCAAACCTAAGAAAATCCTAATGTCTGATAGAGAGACATGTATGGTCCAGTTTCTTACTGCTTCGGTCTTTTGAGGATCTACTCTAATGTTACCAGCAGAAATGATATGTCCAAGGAATGCTACTGACCTTAGCTAAAATTTGCACTTACTGAATTTGGTGAACAACAAGTAAATTCTGAGAGTCTGAAGTACAATACTGAGATGGTTTGTATGATCACGCTCACTACAGAAATAGACCAGAATATCATCCATAAATACTATGATTAATATGTCAAAGTACTGCTTGAAAACATGGTTCATCAAGTCCCTGAAAGCGGTTGGGGCATTGGTAAGACCAAAATACATGACAAGGAATTCGAAGTGACCATATCGAGTTCAAAAAGATATTTTTAGAATGTCACATTCTCTGACTCTGAGCTGATGATAGCTTGATCTGAGGTGTATCTTAAAGAAATAGCTGGCACTTTAAAGTTGGTCAAACAATTCATTGATTCTGGGAAGAGGATATTATTTCTTGACCGTGACTTTATCGAGTTGACGGTAATCAATACATATCCTGAGAGAATAGTCTTTCTTGCTTATGAATAAAATTGGTGCACCCACGGGGACATACTACTTCTGAAAAATACCTTATCTAAGTGATCCGTCAAATGCTCTTTCAGTTATTTGAGTTCTACTACTGCCATTCTTTATAGTGTAATAGATATAGGCTGAGTATCTTGAAGAAGGTCAATATTGAAGTCTATTTCCCTTACAGGAGGAATTCTTGGAAGATCTTCGAGAAAGACAACTGAATATTCATTCAGTAGTGGGACTGATTCAAGACTAGGAGTTTTAGAACTAGGGACCTTAACTTGACCAAGAGGATAGACATATCCTTTAGATATCATTTTCTATTCCTGAAGGTAGGAAATAAGCTGACCTCTTAAAGCTGAAGTACTACCCCTACATTCTAGGATTGGTTCATTGGGAAACTAAAACTGGAATATTCTATTTTTGTAGTCGATTGTCGCATAGCATGAATGAAGCCAATCAATATCGAGAATGACATCAAAATCAAACATCTCTAATTCAATTAGACTAATTTTCTTGATCTTGCCGAGACTGAAGAGCATAAAGTCTATTTGGGTATTGCCTACTAGTAGCACTAGAAGTGGCACCCTGTTGATATAGGTTGCCAAGCTGAGCTAAGGAACAGTTCTACTGAACCTGATGACCTGACTAGGGACAATCTCTGACTCTGTGGCCTGGCTTGGCATATCCAAAACTAACATTGCTACCAGCTCTGTAAGCACCCTTATAGTTCTTACCATAAGTCCGACAAAGGGGATTAGTTTGGGCATTCCTGACACTGCCCTGAGACTTTGAGCCTGGCGCCCTATCTCAATTTCCATCTTTAAACTTAGGAGCTAGAGTACTGGATGAAGAAGAAGCTGAAACTGATGACTTAGGAATAAACTGAGAGCAGTTTTCTCCTTCTAATATGGATTAAGAAAACTTGAAACTACTTTTCTTTGCTCTCTTATTCTCTTTCTCCCTCATATTAACCTTTTGATCTTCAATCTATTGAGAATATATCATAAACCTAGCTAAAGTCATGTCACTACTCAACATCGCAGATCTACACTCGTTAACCACACTATCTCTCTCCCCAGAAAATAACTTACTCATCTTGACTCTTATATCTGAAACCACATGAGGAGCATATCTATCTAATTAAGTAAACTTAAGAGAATACTCTTTCACCATCATGTTGCCCTGTCTGAGGTTGATGAAATTTACACCTTAGCCTCTCTCAGCTCTTGGGAAAAAATCTACCTAAGAATACAGTGACAAACTCGTCTCACTAAATAGGCGCTGCATCATCTGGACTTTTTGACTTCCACTGTTTAAACCAAGTCTGGGCAATATCCTGCAACTGGTATTCATCTATCTTAGTACTCTCGATAGAATTAACCCCTATGATGTCTGTAACCTTCTAAACCTGATCGATCAATTCCTGAGGGTTCTCATCTAACTTAGACCCAAGAAAGCATAGAGGATTCATTCGAGTGAAGTACTGAATCTTGGCTACAGCTGAATTAGCCACTGGATTAGCCAAAATGATGGTTGTTCATTAATTCGAAGCAGAAACTGACTGAGCAAGAGTAGTGAATGCAGCTCTAAACTCAGCATAAGAAATATGTTCGCCCAAAAATTCTTCAGGCTGAGGAGATAACTTATTTCTATTTCTTCTTTTAGGAGGTATATTCTATAGAAAAAAGGGAGAAACAGATTAGACTAAGAGATTGAATCGAGATTATGCTTATTAGAATGACAAGAATGTAGAAAAAAAGGAAAATTGTTCCTAAAACATCTTTAGCCTCTTGTACATAAATGTGGCGTGCAATACACCAATGTACAATACTCTACTAGATGTGGCTTTAGGACTTCCTAGGGCACTATTAAACCTTAGGCTATGATACAAAATTTGTAACACCCTAATTTTGTACTCGGAACACTACACATTGGTCATGATCAAAAGGACCACAAGCAAAACCATGATTGATATCTATACCTGTACACTATATAACATACTAAATATAATGCGGAAATAAAGGTTGAAAGGCCATAAGGTTTAAAAATACAGGACTGATAAAATATAATATCTGAGTGGGGTAATAGAATACCCAATATTGAAATACTATCTAAACATAATGTAGTCAGAAAAACCTCTACAACATAATTGTCTGTATGAGTTGATGGGACATTTCCCCAACTAACTCTAAATTATAAATTAATTAATGAGATAATAAATAAATGATCATGTTCTCAAAAGATAAGGACTCACTGCTAATTCTGACTGGTGAGAATGGAATGCCACAGATGATCTGGGGCTCGTGCTTCTGAACTTATGGTATAAGACACCATAGCCCAAATGTGTTAGTACTTTGAATGTACTAACATACAAGGAAGGTAGGTTGAATTCATGGGGTTTATATGCATGAACAATACTGGCTAACTGACTAATATAAATGTGAGAATACATGTATGAATATCTTGTAACTATATCTGAGATCATGATAACATAAATTTACAGATAACTAGCATAACTAATAACTAAATTCAATTGATGACATGAGTGACTATATCTGACATTCCTGAATCTGATGAACTAGCTGAGTTCCATACTATTCTAAGTTGACTACATCAAATAGTTCAAAATTCTGTAGAACTGTCTGAGTTCTATTAATAAGACTTAATGACTATATCTGACAGTTCTGATTCTGTAACAGAAGCTTTGGGAAGTAGTTATCTAACCGACATGCCCCTAATACATCATTACGGCAATGTTAGGGTCCAATCTATAACACCAATTGGAAGGGTATCAATACCGCGCCACTGGTAAGCACAAGCTATGAGGGACTCTCATCTGATAGTGTCCATAAAAGAGAATGGTGGGGCCCTCATCTAATAGTGCTTATCCACCACATCAACCCTTATCTGACAGTGTTGATGTCTCAATATATGTTGGCTAGATAGTTCTGAAATACAAGGATGACTTCTTAGAATCACGCCCTTATCTGACAGTGTGTGTTCCCATCCTTGGGTTCATTCAGTGCTAATTCCTACTCCCATCTGAGTAGACACTAATCATGGATTACTGAACTAAACTAGACTAAATTAACTGAGTTACGTGATAAATGGAATAGTACTGAGATTACTGTATTACTGATCTTTCTTGAGTCATATGACTGATTGAGTTCTATGGATCATGGCTTGACTGAGGATATCGTGAAAACATGACACGGACTCTAGGCACACAACATAGAGTGCCTTGATGTCTCAACCTATGCTGGCTACATAGTTCTGGACTACAAGGATGACTTCTAAAAATCACACCCTTATCTGACAGTGTGTGTTCCCATCCTTGGGTTCACTCGGTGGTAATTCCTACTCCTATCTGAATAGACACTGATGATGGATCACTGAACTAAACTGGATAGAATTACCAGAGTTCTATGACTGATGAAATAGTACTAATATTACTGTATTACTAAGCTTTCCTGAGTCAGATGATTGACTGAGTTCTATGGATCATGGCTTGACTAAGGATATAGTAAAACATGACACGGACTCTAGGCACATAACTGTATTTTTGGGTACAAGCACCCCCAGGACTCGATCAAAGAAAAATGACAAAGCATGACATTCTTGAGTAGAGGACCAACATCAATAATACATAATCCATTGGATAAGACTTTTCACCAAACACATGACATACATAACATGTACATGAATGGAGATTTCACATTATCATACTAGTATGGTACTTTTTCTTCACATAGGCATTTAATCAAATATGAGGGGAGTATGCGATATTTATATAATCATCAACATATCTAATAATTAAGGATACATCAATCAACTTGTGAATTGAAATCCTAGCTTGTTCTGGAGAGGAAATTAAAAGAAACTAGTATATTTTGGGTTCCAAATAGCTGAATCCAGTGTTAAATGGCTTAAATAAGGGTGGGAAATTAATCCTTTTAACCCTAGACTCATGTTTTAAATTGGTGAAAAATTCCCAACCTGAACCCCCAGCGTGACGCAACGCTATCGTGTCGTGTCACTAGAATTTGTCAATTGAGAAATAGGGAAATGACGCGATGTGGGGCCATTGCATTGCCAATTCATTTGTGACCTGGAAGTTTAGCATGGCATGGAGATATTATGTTGGGACACTGGAAAAAGGACAATTTCCATTTTATCTTTTGGCACGGCATGCCACTGACCAATATGGCATTGTTTTACGGTGGGGACTTGAAATAGTCATAACTTCTTACCCGGTTATTGGACTTAGGAGAATTTTATATCAGTGGAAATCTTATTAAATTTTCCACATGACAAAAGGTAAAAATCTTGAAAATTCCTCATGGAATAAACATCATTAAGTTTATAAGGTAATACTTGACATTCTTGAGACAAAATAATTTAGGAAGCTTTGGAGTATGACAAAATGTAATCTCTACGGACATATCTCACAAAAGAGGTTAAACATGAAAATAGAACATTATAATAATAATTTAGTAGAAATAAAAGTAGTCATACATTGGATAAAACATACAATAATAGGCATAGCAGTCAAATAAGAGCTCATTAACTCACCTATACATTGATTCCATATTCATAACAAATATCATTTAGTCAAAAAGTATCTCTCATCAAATTTAAAGTTTTAATTTGCCTCATCCTAAAGCCTTCTAACGCTAACAAATAAATTTTTGTTTTCTTAATGAATTTGAATACTCTCCATCTATTAAAAAGTGTACCCCATGGATGTAACGACCGTTTTAATCATTATGGGTAAGTCTAATGAACAAAAATCAAGTTAAGATTTTATCTGAATTAAAAATTAGAACTTTTAGGCTAGTCTTCGATAAAATCTTACCAAGGTATGGTCTAGGGCAGTCTGGGAATGGACTGTGTAAATGTAACAAAGTTTAGTACATTTTTATGTTAGGTAATATAATAAAGAATCCCTACAATTTTTTCATAGTGAATTTGGGTAACTCCCTATATCAAACATAAAGTAAAGGGTATACTTAAGAATATCATGGTTTGAGAGTGCGTTGTGAAAAAGAAAAATTTGGAGAAATCCACAGTTTCTTTATCACTACAACCTTTATAACAAGTGGTAGGCCTTTATTATAACACTGATATAGAAAAATAATTTCTATTATAGTCGGAGTAAATCTCCACTATTCTTTCCATAGTGGTTGTGCTCTACTATGATGATATTGTTATTGTTGTACTAGGCCTTTATAGCTGGATATATGCAATTTATGTAAAAATTTCTCCAAAATAATTTTGTACTTTCTAAGCTTATTATGGTGAAAGATTAGACGATTTTGGGTGATTTTCCACCAAATTTCTTCGTAAAGGTAAGTAAACCACTCGTATATAATAGTTTTTCATATTTCTAACCATAAAATCACTAGTTTATAGGTTCTGGAGAGGATCTAGCTTGGCTTTGCTAATTTTTCTAGTTCAATAGGGTAATTTGTCTATAAAACCTGTGTATTTTAGTTAAAAGTTAATAATTTACTCTTACATGTCAATAATTCACTTATGTAACCATGAAATTCGTGGGTTTAAGATGAATTTATAGTTGAAAACCCTAAGAACTAAAGGACTGATCATGAAACTAGCCTTTGGTGTTCGGGATTAAGGCATAATATTGATGTTGTAGGTTATTAGGCCAATTATGTGTTATATATATATATATATATATATATATATATATATATATATATATATATATATATATTTAGACAATAATCAAGATACGGTTGCAAGAAAATAGAAGGCCCATACTCATTAGAGCATTTAGGCTTGGATTAAGGTAGGTGATGATTTAATTTAGTTGAAATCCAATTTCTATTATTTGTGCATGACAACTATTCCTTTATAATACCTGTACAATGCATGTTCAAGGAAATTGAATGGTTGTTTAATATATCTAAGTTTTTATTGCGTATAATAAACTAATATGAAAGTTTCTAATTTTTTACAAATAATTTTCTATTATTATTATTATTATAGTTATGATTTTTGTGGTATTTTTTATTATTGTGGGATGACCCAATATTTGGACATCTTCTTGGAATAGGTTGGCATAAAATTGTCAAGCAATTAATGTTTGAAATTTGGTATAACGGCGAGAGCTTGTCCCCTGGTCATGGTTAGTGGATAACCATAAGACTCTTACCATGTATGTATAACATATTTGTGAGTGTGATGGTCCTTTGAGAGAACTAGAGATTAGGTAGTTATTATTGTATTAGTTCCTTAAGTAAACTGGTCTTACATGTTGACTTATTGTATTGGTTCTATGAGTGAACTGGGTTATGGTGTATAATTATTAAAGGTGGCTTCTTTATGTAAATAGGGTTTTATGATAGTTTCCATTGTTGTTATTCTTATGGATCATTGACAGGTCGAGGGTAATTGAAAGTTGTGGAAAAACTCCATATGATCTATCTGGTTGCTTTAATTATATGAGTTTAAAATTATTGATTTGGAGTCTTGTGAGTAGTCATGGTCTTGACTTAACTTGTATTGACTAATTTTCACATTGTCATTGAACAAGGTTAAGTGTTAAGAACTTGAGCCAAGTATATATGTTAGGTATTCATGGTTGTCCTTCCTTGCCAATTCATGGTTATACACTCATATTCCGCATTTTGGATTTTTCGGCGACCCTGCTAGTTTACGTTGTTTTCTTGTGTACCGATACTACATGTGCTCTTCTTTTTCGTTAAGTATAGAGAATATTTTGGTGACTTTTTGAGACCTCGGTTGGGATTCAGATAGTGTAAGAAATCAAGGGTGATATACATCATTAGATCTTCCATAAGTTCTTTATTTAGTTTTTGGTCCATTGTTTCGGACTTACACTTTTTCAATTATCTTGGTATAACCCATTTCTTGATACTTATTAGTTTTTTCACATAATAATTCATATTCTAAGGGGCTGTTAGACTTTTCAAATTATTATTTTGGATTTGTATCAAATTATTAGTTTTCTCTATAGAAATGGTTTATTTTTCGAATTTTTGGCTATGTGTTAGATTGATTCATTAAGAAAGTTGGTTATCCCACCCAACGGTTAGTGCGGGTCCAAATCATGATAGGTTTGGGTCATGGAAAAAGTTTATAATAGAGCCCTAGGTTTATTGATCTTGTTGTACCAAAATGGGTCTAAGAAAGTCCTTTGGAATGGTACAGATTTGTTTGTACTTTTCTTTGAGAGGCTATAAGACTTTAGGAAACTTAATTTGGTTTTATAATTCTATTAATTTATACCAGTTAGTATCTGGTGATACAAATTGGTATTTGATATTTTTTATTCTTTCATCCATAAATGGTTAATAATAAAGGGAACGGACCTAGAGTTGCATCCCTTCCACACCAGTAGCTTCAGCTACAGAATTGGCTATATATGTATGAGGAGATAAAAGAGGTAGGGGAGAAACAAGGGGAATATGGAGAGCTACACCCGCCAGGTATTTGGTAATAGTTGATCATCCTCATTAAATATCAATGACTCCTCCATACCCCAGTACCCTTAGGAAGAGGTTGAGGAGATGAATAAGGATGTTGTGGAGTAGGAAGAGCTGGTGTCAAATGAAGGTTCTATTAATACAAAGTCGATCATTTCCAATCTTTTAAGATCCATGATTTAATGACAACACCTAAGGATCCAAAGATATCATCCTAGGGAAGAAAGTATGTGTTTAGATAATAGCTCGGCATATGAGAGGAGCTATGTCTGGTAATAAAATCCATTTTCCCATTGAGGAATATCATATTTGAATAATAACTTGTATCATATAAGAGACATTGCTAAAAGTGTAAATTGGGATTCTTGGTCATATTGGGTCACTTTTTTGCTTATTTTATAATAAATAACCCATGGATATAAATAGTTAGAATTTCCATTTTCTTAGGCTTTATTGATGAATGATGATAAGAGATACACTTGCAAGTGTGTTGGAGCATGTTGGGAGCTATTGACTTGTTGAGAAATGTGGATTAATAGTCGATTAATTTCACTCGGGGTCTTCCTAAGAGAAATGGTGCTTGTAGGATTTATAGTTGGTGCTTTTTGGCTTAATATACCCATTGGTTTAATTGATTCCTATCTGTGTCATTCTATCTATCCAAAATTTCTTATTTAGTTATCTTAGTGTGTTATCATGATTTTCATAGTTTATTCTTTTTTCATATTTTGTGTCATATCATTTGGTACCAAGTATGAGCTTAGAATCATTCCCATGATTCTAATCCTAGGCTTTTTATCTAGAAAAAGTCTAAAAATTACGGTTACTATTCTTTTGGGTATTTTTCAAATCTTGAGTCTTTGATTTTTCTTTTTCCTTGAGTTTATAGTGCTAGAATCTTGTTGTCTGGTACTATTTAAGTCTAAATTCAAAATTTAAGCATAATCTAAGAATATTTAAGTGTTCCGCCATTGTTAGAGCTTGAGTTTGAAGAAAATAGAAGTGGGTTCTCAAATCTAAAAATTTTGGTTGAGAATCGAGGCTTAAAAATATTTGCAATTTGTTTGGGAGGTTGAAAAGTGTTTGAGTAGAAATATCATTGTATTCCATTCTTGTTTGAGTAGGGTTCAAATTATAAATGTTCTTATGTTCTCCATAATCTTCATGGCTTGTTGAAGAAGAACATTCAAATGAAAAGGTTTGATTAAAAAAGGGTAAAGGGAAAATGAGTTGTACTTATTTATTCCAAGGGATATTCCATAGAAAGTACAATGGAACACGAGGAATCATAGGTAGTTGGATCCTAACGGCTCACTTGGTGAACCACCAAGTAATCGACTAGTCGCCACTCCATCATCACTACCACTAAATCAGAGCAACACATCGATTACTCCTAATGCCTAACCTTGATGAGTCACCAACACCTTGGCTACCCTCGACACCATCTTTCATATGAGAAAGCCTTGAGCAACATACTAGATAAGGGTGATGGGTCCCTTGACTAATATCCAAGATATTAACAACTCCCCAAACCAAATTATCATAATCTTCAAAGGAGGAGCATACTCTAGTTTATCTTGATGGTTTGAGTGACTAATCCCCAAGCCATTTATGGACCAGCATGTAAACCATCATAAGGATTAAGTTTGCACAACCTACGACCTAGGTGTGTCTGAAATATTGACGAACCACCACATGAATGTCATAGTGACCAAACATCAGCAATTTAAATTATGATTCCTAGTTTCTTCCTTAATTCTTAAGCAACTTTTCTTTGATTTCTCAGCTAATTAATAATTAGTAAACACCCAACTTAGTTTTGATTAGTTCTTGAGTTCATTTTTCTTGTCTTTTTTCTTGTGTGTTCTTTTATTATTTGTTTCTTAGATAATTTCCTATTGAAATTCCTTTTACCTTTAATTGAGTCATCTATATATTCTTTATCCCATTTCTCAAGTGTACTAAGGACCATAGGAGGATCAACCCTTAATACCACTTGGAGGCACTCCTAGGGATTTGACAAGATGTGAAACAAATGACTTGAAGATTGTCACACATGAATGAGAAGTTCTCAAACATGGATGGTGTAAAAGGATGGAAAATATTGGGTACCATTTAAAAGCCTCTTATTTTACTCCTCTACATTATGACCAAACTTCCTTAAGCCTACCAAATATAAAATGAGACCCATAAATTGTTGTTTGACCACCCTAAATCCAATTTGGCAGATACACTTCCAAAATTAGATCTTTGTTACCCACTAACCATGATAATTGCATTTTACTATGTATCACTCTGTTTCTTATACAGACTCATGAGCAAATACATTCAAAGGAGTATGCAAGGAGAATGCCTTAAGAAAATAAGCAAGAATACCTAACGGAGTTCTTACCAAAGTATTCCAAACTTGGAAAGTTTGATGACAATTTATTAAAATATTTGTATTTTAGGTCTAATCCTTTTCAATAATCGGAGGATGATAACAAAACGAATCAGTTCCAATCCTTTGAGATCAATGTTTGACGTAAAACATTTACGGATCCAAGATGATCATCCTAGTGAAGCAAGTATGTTTTTGGATGATAGCTTGTCATACGAGAGGAGCTACATATGATGATACAATAAACTATCCCATTTAGCGACATCTTGTTTGGATAATAGCTTGGAACATAGAAGGTGCATTAATAAAACTACAAATTGGACTGCTTGGTCTTATTGGGTCACTTTTGGGTTCATTTTGTAATAAATATCTTATAGCTATAAATAGTTAGGATTTATAGTTTCTTAGTCTTAGTCGATGAATAATGTGAGTGATACACTTGCGAGTGTTTTTAAGTTTGTTAGGAGCTTATTTACTTGTTGAGAAAAGTGGGTTGCGAGTGGATTAGTTTCACTTAGGTCTTCATAAGATAATTAGTGCTCGTAAGTTTTATCATTTGGGTTTCCAGGATTAATATACCCATTATATTCATTTAATTTCCCATCTTTCTGTTGTTTTATCTATCCTAAATTTCTTGTTTTGTTATCTTAGCTTACTCTATGCATTTTCAAAGTTTATTTTTCTTTATGTATTTTTATTGTATCAACAGTTCTTACCCTAAATCTTGAGAGTTGATTTATCAAGTATTTTCTTTTCTTAGTGTATTAGCTGGTAATGGGGCCACTCTTTTGATGCCTGTTAATCAATTCTTGGGTATTCAGCCAACTACTATAGTTGCTCCTATAATGGTTGAGACATTAGTAACTGAGATCTTTCCTCATCTGATGTTAGGTCCTATAATGAGTTGGATCAAGCATAACATACTAACCAAGCTATGGAAGATTTAACCTCCTACTTTTGTTGGCTCTAAAGATAGAGGATGCATTTCATTTTATGGTCGATTGCTACAAAAAGTTGGACAAAATCGGCATTGTTGAGTAGCACGGGGTTGAGTTTGTTACTTTCTAGTTTCAAGGTGATGGATGACATACAATGGTGGAGGGATTATGTGGAGTACCGGTCTCCAATTTTTCCTCTACTAACATGGTCTTAATTTAATACCCTATTTTTAGAGAAGTACGTACCTCATAATCTTCATGACCATAAGAAGGATGAATTTTTGGCCCTTGGATAGGGTAATGTGTCTATTGTAGCCTATGAGGACAACTTTTATGCTTTGTCATATTATGTGTCACAACCCAGTCATGATATCACATACTATATCCCACCAGTAGGTATAAACCGGAGCTAAGCATAATGGGTTAACTCGGTGGAAAAATTCCCAACATAGACAAAAATCAACAATACAATTTCAAACAAACTAAATACTTGAAATAGACGAAATATAGACAATACATAGAAAACCATCTCGCGACCTGGTAGGGCTAGTACAATATAATTAAGTAATAATACAACTTAATTTCTAAAATAGTCAATAACATCTATCTCAAAACAAAAGATAACCATAAAATATAGAAGGAAATAGGTGATAGATCATGGAAACATGGAACATTCAATCCTTAAAATGGTCAAATTATGCATTAACTTAGGTTTTTTTGTTGGATATAATGTGTATTTTATGTGTTTTGAAGAAACATTAGGTAGGGAGTTGCTTGGACTGAAAAAGATAAGAAAAATTCTCTAAAGAAGTAAAGTGTTGAGTAGTCTACGATTTGTTAAGTCGCCTTACGACTCGTACCCCAACTCATAATTGTAACAGTGGCTAAAGACAAATTGAAGAACTAGGTAAATAAAGGCTACGAGTTGTAAGAATAGACTATGACTCCTATGGGAAGTTGTAATGTG
This sequence comes from Capsicum baccatum var. pendulum, assembly GCA_030864225.1. Taxonomy (NCBI): domain Eukaryota; kingdom Viridiplantae; phylum Streptophyta; class Magnoliopsida; order Solanales; family Solanaceae; genus Capsicum; species Capsicum baccatum. The sequence goes on from CM061558.1 coordinate 7,039,261, forward strand.
ACTAGCGTCTAAAGAGTTGAAGATGGACGCTGTAGTGTCTGCGAGTAAAGACCACGAGTTCTAGAGTATGAAAATGACTTATTGTGGGGAGTTGTAACGACAATAGACTCAAGTGTATTGAAAAAGGAAAATGTAATGGAGTGACTGTGATTAGCAGGATACAACTCGTAATTCAACTAAATGAGTCATAACCATTAAAGACAACAGAGAGTTCTTATAGCAGGCAAAGCGTTATAAGGAAACCTACTCGTTGCCAGAGACGTAACCATTGCTGACTTAATTTTTATATTCTATTTTAACTAGCATTCCTTTGTTATTTTGATAATATAAATATGTTAGGCTTGTTTCTTTATTTGGTTATGAAAATTTGAAAATTTTCTAAATACTTTCACATACTTTAATCATTGATACAGTTGTTCTTGGATTTTTTGTTTTGTATTCAATTGGAGATTTTGGATTTCATTATTTCATTATTGTGCAATCAATTACATGTCTTCTTCATTGATTTTCAAGGATTATTTCATAAGTATGAGCAGCTAACTTCCTTGATTAGGGTTGTAGGAACCTTGGTGGATTAACTATGTAAGGGAAGTGGGAAGTTTATCAACTCTATTATAGTTGTGTGTATTGCAATCTTCTTCATATTAAACATACCCCAAGCTACTTCAGAATCTTGGGAATTGCCTGTACTCATGAATGTCCTCACAAGTGAGTTTAAGATTGAGAAATGTGGCTAGAACAGTGATTTAAGGTTGTCAACCCTCCTCTACTCAACTCAAAACTCAACAGGTGAGAGTTGTACTTAGGTTATAGATAAGGGACAGCAGGGAGACATCTTGCACCTCAAAAGGTGAATGGTGAGATTTATCAACATGTTCACAAGATGGTTAATAATATATATCTTGTCCACCTTGCAGGAAAAAGTAATAGCTTAGATAGATCAAACATTAGAAACTTACCGAGCTGAGAAGCCAGGGGAAACACAGTCCTAGTGTGTGGCTTCTATTGTTTACAAACTCAAGCATTCAAGTTCGTTTACTTGTTACTGTCATTTACAAATCCCCCTATTTATTTTTCCGTACTTCTCATGGATTTTATAATGTTTGAGAGACTGTCCCATGCATTCCTTTTGGGTTCATCCCTAACCTTGTTTGGGTTAATATATTTGACATCGACCACATCATACTTCTTTGGAGTGTAGTTTTTGGATGACATTAAAATTTGGCGCCATTGCTGGGTAATACGGAGTTGAATTGTTGACTGAAGTTGGTGAAGTTCACGAGTTTTATTTTCTTCTTTAGTTGTGAATACATTAGTGTATTCCTAGAACTCAAATTCAAGAAAACCCTTACTCCTTATTGAGCCAGAACACAAAAGAATTCTGTAAACACCAATAATAATATCGGAGCAAGGTCGTGATAGTGTTCTAGTAGTTGTTTGAGATGACCCTCTTGCTATACCTCCGCCTACTCTACGTGATCCAAAGAATGTTGCTAAAAGATAGATGGAGCTAATGTTAGAAGAGGTGGCTGAACAAAAGAGTGGAGTGGTTGAGGAATATTGGTTGGCTCAATAGGCAGAACTATCCAATCCAAGACTAGTTGATCATTGAGCACCACTCGATGGTGATCATGATAGATCACGTGTTGGAAAATATTGAGTAATACCAATGTATCAGTATCTACCTCTATATAATAAAGATCAGTACATGGGTTATGTTGAGCCTCTAGAGACAAGAGTCATTGCTCCTCCTGGTATAAAATCACAACTCAAACAAGGTCTTGTCTATAACAGACATCTCAAATCCAACGAGGACCAGAGAACACCCTCTTCACCTAATCGAACCAACACAACATTCCTAAATGTTCGATGAATTCTGAATATATAAAAAATTGGTGTATAATAAACTAATTATAATTCATGATATGTCCATACCAACCACTGGTAATTGGACAATCGTTCGTCACAAAAAAATTAACCAAACCACCCAAGTGCACATCAATCCATCAAAGCCTTTACAAATCGAAGTTCAATAAAATGTCGGGACATGCCCCCGACAATAGCCGAAACCAATATCCAAAATATAGTCAAAATAAAAAAGGAAACCACAATATGAATTGGGGTATTTCGAAGGATGGAATCTCACCACTTCAATCTAACTCGCTAGCTGATCCCAAATCTAAGTCACTATGCAGGAGATATAGAAGTATGGCAAGTTCCTGCATCACATGGAAATATAACGTCTAAAGACAGTTAGCGGTTGGAGCGCTAACACATCACTCAGGGATATAGGAACAAAATAATTCCATGATACTAATTAAAAAACAATACAAGATTCAATGCATAATATCACATGAAGTACACATACATATACAATACCACATGTTGGGGTAGGGAGCAAGGGTTAGCATGAATTTCAAAAACCTTAAACTGGGTTGTATAGCATAAACGTTGTATAACAAGGCACCCACAGGATATATGGGCCTAGCTCTCCTCTAGCTGCAAGGGCCTCAGTACATATAGTCACACGTACCAATGAATATCCATATCTGTATATGCCTTTATGGAGGGAATCGTACCTCCCGACATAATCAAGGTGAATTAAGAACCAATGTATACACTATAGGGGACTTAAAAATACCATTTATATGACCAATAAAGGGGACTCAAACGTCTCAAACATTTAGAAACCTACACCAACTAGCACAATTTACAGTATTAGTCCTTTGGACTTCCACTTTCAAGGAATCACTACATATCCCTCGTATAAGCTCAATTTAAAAAATTTAACATGTATCAACATTTATTAAAACCATTATACATATAGGAATCCTATTGGTATCATCATATCAACCCCACTTGGCAGCGTACATTACACCACAACAATAATTTCATCATTTGGAACTCGAACCCACTGTCCAAACATGGATACCAAGTTTATTTAACATTTGGGACTCGAACCCATTTAGGCAACTAAACCCCAAGGTTACAATCTAAATCAATCTACAGCCATAAAGGCCTTTACATAGTCCTTTACCAATCATTATCATGGTTATGACAAACCCTTCGTTCAGAAATACAATTTAACTTGTGACAGTATAATTCTTATTAATAATTTCTCAAACAAGTTGAGGGCATGCCATTATCAAAGCCAAAAATTTAAACCATAACCCCTCAATTAAATAACCATTACCATGCACCCATGTGTGCAAAACCATAATTAAAACATGCATAATCACAATTTAAACCATAGAAATAATATTCAAGAATATGCATTCAAACCTCTTAACCTTGGTTTCAAAAATACAATTAATGATCAATGAACAATGCTTTAAGAACATGCTTTTAGTAAACTTACAATGAGGGAAGAGTCACATGCCTGAATTACAAAGATTCCCAGAGAGATATTGACTCTTGAACCCTTAGACGGCCACTTTGGAGAAACTCTAGAAAAATTTTCTTGAGAGAATTAGAGAGAGTAATGAGGATGTTTTGATCTTGTAAGATATAATATGAATGCCCTAATGTGTTATAGGGATGTGGGGCCTTAAGGGTTTTAAGTGGGAAATGTCCAAAGTATCCCCAACTAAAAGTTATAAAAAAAGTCGTCCTTCGTTATGAGTCGACCCATAAACTCATCACCACATCATACGACTAATAGCCATGAGTCGTATCCTAAACATTAGGTTAAAAACCTATACATTGTCCACCTTATGACTCCATGATCGCACATTTAACCTGACCATACAACTCATATGGTCTAGTCGTATCCAAGACAGATCCTAAAGGGATTAGACACTTGACAACATACGACTCAATCCTCACGTAACATGGTCTTACAACTCGTAGTTAGTCATTCGTACTCAAAGTAAAACTTAACCAATTTCACTATGGTTTGGTTATGACTTGGTCCCTATACCCATAACCACACCATATGACTCGTATGATGATTCGTCAACAGGGCCATGAGCTCAAAGATCAAAAAAATTCAAGGAACAAAATTGTAAGGCTTTTTAGTCTCCCTCCCCCCCCCCACTCCTTAGGATAATTCATCCTCGAATGATGGGACTGGAATTGACTAGCACGATTTAAACCCCAAACATCTCTATTCTTACCTTTAACTATGTTACAAAACAAAGATGTTAAGAACTAAACATACATTAAGTACAATTATCCTGAATAGGGAATAGGAATGGATACTTGGACTTCATGTCATCTTCAGCTTCCCAAGTAGCTTTCTCAATCTTTTGGTTCCCCCATAGAACCTTTATCAAAACTATGTCTTTAATTCGCAACTGACATACTTTTCGATCCAAGATCCTCCCTAGGAGATCCTCACAGGACAAAGAATCTGAAATAACAATGTTCTCCAATGGAAAAAACAATAAAGGATCACCCACTCATTTTTGAAACATGGACACATAGAATACTGGATGAATTGAACTCAGGATAGAGTGCAAATACAACTCATATGAAACATAAACAACCCTTCTTAAAACCCAGTATGGACCAACATATTTGCGGCTGAGCTTTTCTTTCTTCAAAAACTACATTACTCCCTTCATGGGACATACCTTCAAGAATACTGAATCTCAAACCTCAAACTCTAACTCTTTTCACTTTACATCCACATAAAAATTTTTGTGACTTTTGGTATTTTTAATCCTATCTCAATTAACTTCACATTTTTCGTAGCTTGGTGAACAAAATTAGAGCCAAATATCTCTGTTTCTCAAATCTCAGACTATCCAGTAGGAGATCTATACCTCTTACCATACAAAGACATAAATGAAGCCATTCTAATTCTTGATTGGTAACTATTATTGTAGGAAAATTCAATGAGATTTAAATGTTCGTATTAACTACCACCAAAGTTGATTACACAAGCTCACAACATATTTTCTAAAGTTTGAATGGTTCTTTCTTCTTTCCTATCCGCCTATGGATAAAAAGCGGTGCTAAGGATTACCTTAATCCCAAAGACATGGTGATAAGAGTGCCAAAAATGCAATGAGAATTGAGTACCACAATTTGAAATGATCGAGACAGGCGCGACCTTCAGAAGGAACAAATTTGCATAGTTCTTAGTAGAATAATTAGTCCTCGCTGTCAAGAATTAAGCAGACTTAATCATCTATCCATGATGACCCAAACGGAGTCATACTAATTCCGTGAACATGGAAGGCCGGTAACAAATTCCATATTAATTATCTCCCATTTCCATACCGGCAGTTCAATCTCATAGATTAGCCTACCATGCCTCATGTGCTCCATTTTCACTTGTTGACACACCAAATGCATAGCCATATAGTTGGCTATATCCCACTTTATATTATTCCACCAATAAATCTCCTTAAGGTCATGATACATATTTGTTGAACTGGGATAAACAAAATATCGCAATTCCTTGAACTCAACTGGAGCCATTCTATATAGGGGGAAAATATAGGACGAGTGTCTGGAACAAAGTCAATACAAAAATCAATCTCCCAGCGGTAGGGATACCAGGAAGATCATCAAAGAAGACTTCAAGAAACTCATTACCACTGGGACAGAATATAAGGAAGGGCCCTCTAAGTTAAAATATTTAAACAAGACAAAATGATATGGACAACCCTTGGAAATTAACTTCTGATCTCTAAGATATGATATGAACCTTCCCTTAAGAATTAGGGAAATTCCCTCTAATTCCACAATTAGCTCATTGGGGAATTTAAACATGACCTTACAGTTTTATCAATTTAGAGAAGCATAACATGAGTACAACCAATCCATTCTTAATATGACATCGAACTCAACTATTTCTAATTCAAACAAATCCACCAAAGTCTCCCAACCATCCATAGATACCACACAACCCCTATAGACTCTTTTAGCAAACATAGAGTCACCCACTGAGGTAAAAATAGAAAAAGGTTCAGAAATACACTTGGGACCAAAACAAAAATGTACATCCACAAATAGGGTCTCATAAGAGAGAGAAACTTGGGATCAAGTAAATAGTACATATCGCGGGAAAATAGTTTCAACATACCATTAATGACATCTGAAGATGGCTCAAAATCCTTAGGAGTAGTTAGAGCATAAGATAGTTTTGACTAGTGCCAGAGCCAGATGTGGCACTCTTTGGTGCAGTAGCTGATAAAGAGACTATAGGAACCTTGTATGCCCCAAAAGCAGCACTAAAGCAAAAATATGGTTGCATATGACCACACATAAAACATCGGTTCCCCTTTTTTATCACACAGACCATGGTAGTGTTAGGTACAGAATTTGTAAAGAGGAAAGGATGGTGTTGATTGTGCTCCACTGGCCTAAGATTAGGAACCCTATTCCTTATAAGCATTACCACCCTAAAAAATCGATCATTAGAAGACTTTGGGGTGACATCACTAGATATCGAATAGGAGTTAGGACTCCCTCAGTTCTTTTCTTAGACCACTTTCCACTCTGCTATTCACCTCTACCCTATTCTGAATACCAAAATTTTTTACTCTACCTCTATCCAATCTCAGCTTACTTTTTTTCTCTTCTTCAAACGGTTACATATACACAACCAATATAGAGATATCCATGTCCTTATTCAACAACGCAGCCTTAGTCTTATGAATCAACTCACAGGGATAGTCCAAAAGCAAACTTTCATATCTAGCCCTTGAGCGAGACATTAACTCAAGAGCATACCTAGACAACTGATGAAATTTCATGGCATAATCCTTGACTGACATTCTTCTTTGTCTCAAGTTAACAAATTATTCCACCTTCACCTCTCTCAACTCCTGATGAAAGAAACGCTCTACAAATGTACTAGAGAAATTATCCCATAAGGTAAAACCAGCATATTCACCTCTCAAATATTCCCACTCTTTGTATGCCATATCTTTAAGTTAATAGGCAGCAAACACCACACCTTTAATCTACGAAGTATGCATAACTTAGAAGATATTCTCTATATAATCAATGAAACTTTGAGAATCCTCCTCAACCTTTATACTAGTAAATTTCAGAGGGTGCAACAAATATAATTTCATTATTTAGGACTCTAACCCATTTTCCAACCAAGGAAATTAATTTAACTTAACATTCGGGACTCGAACCTATTTAGCCAACCAAACCCCAAGGTTACACTTTAAATCAATCGATAGCCATCAAGGCCCTTACAAAGTCCTTCACAAATCATTATAATGGTTATGCCAAACCCTTAATTCAAAAACACAATTCAACTTATGACAATATCATTCTCATTAACAATTTTACAAATAGGTTTGAGGGCATGCAATTATCAAAGAAAAAATCATCAAATTTAGGGTTCAACTATGATCCCTCAATTAAATCACTATTACCATGCACCCATGTATGCAAAATCATAATTAAAACATGCATAATGATAATTTAAACCATAGAATAATATTCAAAAATATGCATTTAAACACTCAACCTTGGTTTCAAAACTACCATTAATGATCCATGAACAATGCTTTAAGTTTATGATTTTACTAAACTAACAATGAAGGAAGAGTCACAATCTTCAATTAAAAAGATTCATGGAGATAAATTGACTCTTGAACTCTTAGATGGCTACTTTGGAGAAACCCCAACCAATTTTTCTTGATAGGATTTAAGAGAGTAAAAAGGATGTTTTGATCTTATAAGCTATAGAATGAATTCCCTAAAGCATTTTAGGGATATGGGGCCTTAAATGTTGTAGGTGGGAAATGTCCAAATTACCCCTAAATAAAAGCTACAAAAATAAAGTCTTCCTTGGTTATGAGTCAACCCATCGACTCAACACCACATCATATGACTCATAGCAATTAGTTGCTTCCTAAGTTGTAAGTTGAACACCTATATACTTTCCACCTTACAACTCCATGATCCAACATGTATCCTGATCATATGGCTCGAATGATCTAGTCATATACAAGATAGAACCCAAAGGGATTAGACACTAGACAATATACGACTCAACCCTACAACTCGTAATATAGTCTTACATCTCGTAGTGAGTCACTTGTACTAAGAGCAAAAATTAAACAAGATTATACTAGTTTGGTTGCTACTTGGGTCCATACACCCATAACAATAACATACAACTCATATGATGAGTTATCAATAGGGCCATGAGCTCAAAGATAAAATTATTTTCTAGGACTAAAATTTAGTGGCATTTTATCTACCCCCAATGTGAAGTTTGATATTACTAGTGAAATGATCTAACAGTTGAATGAAAGGGTGTATTTTTTGGATTGGTAACAGATGATCCAAACACACATCTTATAAATTTTACTTAGATCTTCCCTTTGTATACTATACCAAGGTTGATCATGAAGCTTTAAGGTTGCAGTTGTTCTCTTTTTTGATGACAGAATAAGCATCTTCATAGTTGGGGGAACTTCCTTGACGCTCAATCATAACTTGGAAAGAGCTGCATAGATAGATTTTAAATTAATTCTTTCCTCCCGCTAGGATGCTACAACTAAAAGACGAGATTTACAACTTTCGGTAGTTTCTTATAGAGTCGATGTATGAAGTATGTTTTTTATACCAAAAATGTTAAGCATGGTACCTCATCATCAGATTAATGGATCCAACCTATTGGAAATATCTTATAGACCCTTAGACGTTAGCTATAGTGTGATGGAAGACACTATATTGGGAGGCACACTCATGTGTCTTCATTGGGATATAATCTAGAAAATTCTAGATGAGATCTTTGTCACAAACTAAGGGTGGCACACCTGAGTACTGATAGAGAAGATTGTACATATGCTCTTCGGTCTTTGAGTGACTACAAAGTTGGTGATGATACAGTATCACAAAAGGTTGCACAACTCAGAACTGATATTAGGTTGCTTATAAAATAACTTATGGCAATAATATCTAAAAAGTGAATCTAGTTAGGGCATAAGGAACTATTTCCAGGGCTTATAAGTCTAATGCAGATAAGGAAGGAAAGTATCTAGATTAAGAAGTTACAGGTTTCTGAGCCAAAGGGAAAGGAAACCAAAGTCGAAACTGTTATGGTGATAAGCATGAGACTTAAGTAGAGAGCAACATAGTTATTTGAGGGAAAAAATAATTATAATGAGAAGAGTGATAGATATGTTCCACCAGGCAGTTGAGATACAGAGTTAAGAATGGAGGCAATGTTGCTGAAATTAGTCAAAGGCCAAAAAATCTAAGAAATCTTCCTTAAGGAGATTAATACAGACATATCAGGGTTGAATCACAAAGTTGAGGCTCTTTCCATCGCAAACAAATAACTAAAGCAGTAGTTGGCCAAATTTCAGCCATATTGATTAGAGGAAGTCTGGTACTCTTCCTAATAATACAATGCAAAACCCTAAAAATGAAAGTCATTTCAATGATATTACCAATCGAAGTTGTAAGACCACCATGGATCTACCCTTGCACACTGTGAGTGAGTCAAACAATGATGATAATACTTTTGATATTGTGGAAGCACCTGAAACTGAATCTAGAAAATTTTAAAATATAGAGATTAGTAGTAAAAAGGATAAAGGTAAAGGCAAGGTTGATGAGCCTATTCTGAATACTATTTCGAGACCTCCCCCTCCTTTTCCTTAGAGGTTGAAAAAGAAGTAGAAAGAGGACAAATATTAGAAGGTCTAATCTATGTTAAAGGATATGTCTGTAAATATACCACTTGTAGAGGCATTAGAGAAGATGCCTGGTTACACCAAATTCATGAAAGATCTAGTCACTAGGAAGTGGACAGTGAGCTATGATACCACTGACAATGTTGATCATAGCAGTGTTATTGCCTCTAAATTATAGGTAGAAAAGAAGAAGGACCATGGAGATTTCACCATTCGATGTACCAATGGGTCCTTTAACTTCACTCATGCTTTATGTGATCTAGGAGCTAGTATCAATCTTATGCCATTGATTCTGTTTAAGTATTTAGGGTTAGGGCAACCCAAATCAACATTGATAAGATTATTAATGGATAATCAGACCGTGAAAGAAATGATCGGTATTCTTTATGATGTGTTGGTAAAAGTAGCATCCTTTATCTTTCCAGCTAATATTCTGATACTTGATTGTGAGGTGGACTTCCAAGTCCCTATCATGTAGGGAAGACCCTTTATGGCAATGGGTAAGGTGTTAGTTAAAATAAAATTAGGATAGATAAAGTTCACACTCAATAATGAATAGGTAATCTTCAATGTATGCCAGTCAATGTGACATCTATATGATATGAGAGTCATGTCTATGGTAGACACCATTGATGATAAAGTTAATGCAGTGAATGCTCTAGTTGAAGAAAGGTTGGGTGTTGAGCACTAGAAACAATGAATATGAATTTCGACAGTGATGGAATTGAGGAATATAATAAGATGGTAGGTGACCTATGTAGGAGAGGTTCCTATAATTCTTCTCCAAAGAAGCTGGATCTGGATTTGGAAAATAGAACCGCTCCTCCTTCTCGTTTGTTAACAATGGAGCCACCGATAATGGAGTTGAAGGCCTTCCCAACTCACTTGTGCTATGCATTTTGGGGGGCTTAAAATACCTTGCCAGTAATTACTGAAGATAATTTTCTTGAAATAAAGGTAGAGGTATTGTTGTTAGTGTTGCAGATATTAAAGAATACTATAGGGTGGACCATTTCTGATATTACGAGTATTCTGCCAGGGATTTGTACTCATAAGACCAACTTAAAACGAAATGTATCCTGAGTATTGAGAATCAACGTAGGCTAAATCCCCCTATGCAGGAGGTGGTAAAGAAAGAAATCATCAAGCAGTTGGACGCTAGTGTAGTTTACCACATTCCATATAGAAAGTGGGTCAGTCCTGTTCAGTGCATCCCAAAGTAAGGTGGAATTACTGTCGTGCCAAATGAGAAAAATGAGCTTGTGGCAATGAGACCAGTCCCAGGTTAGAGAATGTCAATGGACTATAGGAAGCTAAACACATGGACCCAAAATGACCACTTCCCAATGCACTTTATGTATCGGATGCTAGAAAGACTTACGAGAAAGGGATAGTACTATTTTCTAGGTGGTTACTCGATTCACAATTAGATCACGACCATGCTCGAAGATCAATAAAAGACAACCTTTACCTACCCATATGGGACATTTACTTTCAGAAGAATATCATTTGGGTTGTGCAATGCTCCAACCATATTTTAGAGATGCTTGATGTCCCTCGTTTTTTACATGGTAGAAGATACTATTGAGGTATTCATAGATGAATTTTCTGTAGTTGGTGATTCTTTTGATGATTGTTTGGACCACTTGGCCAATACGCTATTGATATGTGAAGAATGTAACTTGATACACAATAGGGAGAAGTGTTATTTTATGGTAAAAGAAGAATTGTGCTTGTGCACAAGATTTTAAAAAGAGGCATAGACGTTGACAAGCTGAAAATTAAAGTAATTGAGAAGCTGCCACCACCTATGTCAGTAAAGAGAATTCAATGCTTTTTAGTCCATGCTGTTTTTTACAAGTGATTCATCAAGGATTTCTCAAAGATTGCGAACCCTTTTTGAAAGATCTTGAGTAAGAGGAGAAGTTTGAGTTTGATGAGGTATGTCGTAAAGTTTTTGAGTGCCTAAAGGAATGGTTGGTGATGACTTCTTTAATTTTGTACCCTGAGTAGTCCTTGCCATTCCAGATCATATGTTATGCAAGCGGTGTAGACCTAGGAGCTATCCTAGGACATATGCTAGAAAAGATTCTGCACCCTATCTATTGTGCTACCAAGTCATTATACCCTATTCAGAAGAATTATACTATTACAAAATAAGATTTACAAGCGGTGGTTTTTGCCTTTGAGAAATTTTTGTATTATCTGATTGGCACTGACATTGTTGTTCATACATATTATGCAGCCTTGAGATACTTCACAGAAAAGAAAGATGCAAAACCTAGATTGATTTTTTTGGTTTAGTTGGTGCAAGAGCTCGATTCTGAGGTGAAAAACAAAAAGGGTACAAAAAAACAAGTTGTGGATCATTTATGCAGACTTAAGGATGAAGCAATATAAAAAGTAGGGAATGGACTTGAAATCAATGATACTTTTCCAGACAAGCAAATTTTTGGCAGCATGACAAGACCTGATTCCCTGGTTTGTGGATTTTTCAAATTACTTGGCAAGTGATCTTGTTCCATAAGATTTCTTCTTCTAGCAAATAAAGAGATTCATGCATAAGGTAAGGAAATTCTTTGGGGATGAGCCTTATCTATCCAGAATTTGTCCAGGTGGTATGATTCAAAGATGCATCCCTAACGTAAAGATGATAAGGATTATTGAGGTTTATCATGATTCACTAGTCGGGGGTCAACATAGAGAAACCTGCACAGTCATAATATTTTGCAATTTGGGTATAACTGGCCGACAATCTACAAAAATGCTCATGACTTTGTTGCAGCCTGTGACCAATGCTAGCATCAAGGCAATATTTCAAGGTTTCTAATTCCCTATGAACTCTATTTTAGAGCTGGATCTGTTTGATGTGTAGGGGTGTCAATTTCATGGGGTCATTTATTAATTTCTATGGAATGAGGTGTGACATGACTCGACCTCCGGGACATGTTGTAATAGGCATCTCAAGTCTAATTGGGACCGAAACAACCGTCGTTACCCAACCTAACCATCAATAGTATACCTTGAGTCAGCTGAATTTCGAACAAATAATAAGATAGCTCATTACACATGTGGTGACTGGGATAACTCTATAACCGAGACCAACCCAACTAAGTCTATCCACCCAATGACCAAAAAACCAATGTGGAGCCATAAACCCATACCATAATTATAAGCCAATATATGTATAAATAACATAAATAATTAATGCCATACCACATTCCACAGTTTTCCATATAAAGCCTCGAACCAACCATAGAGTACGTAGTCAGGATATGCCCCCGACCATAGCCAAAACCGAAGTCTATGAAAGACAAGAAATATGTAAAGGAAATTACGACATGAAATAGATACCTTCCAAACTATGGAAGCTAACCACATCAATCCAATATCAACTATACCTGAATCTAATCACTCAGCAAGCGGAGTAGAATGGTTAATTACTGCATTGCGTGGGTAAACAGCCTCTGGTAGATCAATTAGTGGGCGAACACTAGCATGTACTAAGGATAAGGATAAAATATACAAGTTATAAAACAAATTAAAACCATACATATATCCCATGGGATGGCCAGTACATCCCCCAATAGTGTGACATCGTGAACATGGTACACTAAGACCAATCCTCATATCCACAAATACAAGTTTCCAGTTTTTGTCCCCCCGGGACCGCCACCTTCCACAACTTTGCTACATACCCTGCCATTAATGCCCAATTAAAACCAGTTTCTAAATAACCAATCAATCCATATAACATTTTATTAACCAAGGCCAATATTAGTGGCATTGTCATACCACCCTTTACTTGCAAATAATATCCATAGCCAAATCATTTAGGTTAAGGGAATTTCTAGTGCCCTTCCATATGCCATTTTAAACCACTTTGGGGACTTCCATGCTCCCCATAAGCATAACTATTTAATATTTTACCTTTCCAAACCATTTAAACCAATTTCATTAAATCATTCACTTGAAGGATTTTCATGTATCCCACAAGGTTTTCAAAATAAACCAATCATGACCACCAAAACCTATACCTTTTAAACAATTCCAAACCAATATAGACCATACCAAGCATTTAAAGCATATATATCATTTAAACCATGCAAAACTATCCAAAACCAATTAGAGTTCCATTACCAAACCAAACCACGCAAGCATTTCAATGAAAAACCAATAATAAAGTAAAAACACTCTTTGAGGAATTTTACCAAACATATTGAGGTCACACCTTTACCAAGAACAAAAACAATGCATAAACATTCAAGTTAGGGGTAGACATGACACATTTCTTAATACATAACCAACAATTAATCACATATGCATACCATTACCAAAAATATGTGAAAACATAGTTTAAACCAATACCAAACCCTTTACATTAAGACCCTCAAAAATATTTCAAAATCCTCCATTAATGATTCATTAACCAACATTTAAAATAAAATTACACATGACTTTATATTGAAATAAGAACGAGGGAAGTAGTACATGCCTTATACAAGATAATTCACGGATGAAATATTGACTTTTTACCCCTTTGAAGAACACATGAACAAACCCTAGCCACCAATATGCAAGAGAGTGTTTGAGAGAGTATTTGATGTATTTTAATCCTTTAATAAATGTTATGGAAAGCCATATAGTTTTATATGACGTGAGGACTTAGTAATAGGAAATGTCCAAACTTTCCTTGGCTTTAAATTAAAACAAGCCACGTACAGTGGTACAACTCCCTTTTACCACTTGTATCCAAGGGTATGAGTGGTACCCCAACTCGTACCCAACCTTGACATGACCTTACCTACTGGTTTCTATGTGACTCTACTTCCTAACTTATACCTAAGGATATGAATAATACCCTCAAACCATACCCACCAATTGTATAGTGGATAAATTCCCCAAGATAACACACACATGCACCGTTTGACTTGCCCTATAGCACTCGTATGCTACTATATAACTTTTTCCAATAAGAATGGAAGCAAATGAGCTAAAATTTGAAGTAAATAAAGGCGAAGTGTGGCTGACGACATTTGTGATAAGTCATCAGCCCTGTGATAAGCTATCAGCTTCATCGCAAGTAGTAGATAGAAAATTGGCCTAAGTTGAAAGTTGTGATGACATTTTGTGATAGGTTATAGAGGAGGTGATAAGTTATCAAGATTATCGTTAGCCTAAGGTAGAACATGAGGGCTGAGAAAAATCCTTGATGACATTTGTGATAGGTCATCAAGGAGCTGATAGGGCGTCAGCGTTAAGCAGCGAGTACTAAAAGCATAAAGCAAGCTGATGACATTTGTGATAAGTCGTCAGCCTCATGATAGGCTATCACAAATGGCGTCACCTAATCTGAGGAATTTTTTAATTTTATTATTTTTGTTCCATAATTAGGGTGAACTATTTAAAGCCTTGTTTAGGATTTTCTTAAGGGTTCTGAACCTTGAGTTTTGAGAAACGATACTTTGATATTTTTCTCCCTCTTATTTTGGCTTGAGAAAGCAATTACTTTAAAGAGACTATCATCATTATTTTGGGATTTTCTTTGGTGATTTAATCTAAGAATCTCTAGTTTCTATTTATCTTTTGGTAAGTTCATCTTTAAAAGCATGAATTCATCTAGTTGCTTTGATTATTACGTCATAAGTAGCTAAATTTCTTTAACCTGAATTATGGGATCTTGGGGTAGGTCTTGATAAGGTACTGAGTGTCAAGATTCGAAAGGTAGTAGGACTCCTTGATAATTCTGATGTTTTAACTATTGTCTGTTGGTTGCAAACAATATATAAAACCTGCTTTGATTTTCTTGAGAAATAAATCAAATACAGTGGGAAGTGAATTATCAATAAGGACTTAGAAACACTAAACTTCCATTTAATAATCAGCGTCGTAACAAGGTTGGTTAACATGAGGTAAAATCTGGGCAGTAAATATAAATTCCCTAAGTTCGAGAGGATTAGGTAATTAAATGCTTAAGTAGGTCGAGAGACATGTAAGTATAACTTTGCTAAAGATAACTTGTTGTGCTACCTACCGTGAGAATCTTGAACCACTAGTAGCATCTATCAAGTACCAAAACCCCCAATGAACATAATTCTGGGTTTTCATAAAGTCTTAATTACAAATATTTAAACTAAAGTGACTAACAATTAATTGTTAACTAAAACCCCCATTTTTCTAGAAATATCCAACTATCAGTTGATTAAGTTGCAAATGACCTACGTTCACACCATATTGCCTGTGGGATTCGACCCTAACCTAGTTGGATTTTATATTGGAAATTATTACTTACATTATCGTTGAGAGGTATAGCTTGAGAATTATCAAACATGGCACCATTGAGGGGAATACGATTGAAAACTGAAGTTTGTGTGCGCTAATTTACTGTCAGTCAAGTTTCGTAGTTTTACGTTCATTTGTTGGTTTTGTTTATTTGCAGGATCTTTATAGTGTATGCCAAGAACCAGAAGTTCCGTAAAACCATTATTACCACCTAATCCAGAACCACAACAAATTGGAAGAAATTCAGAACAGTAAGAGGATGATAGATTGGCAGTCTTAGCTAGAGCTCAGGTGAATGTACAAAATGTCGAGCAACAAGAATGACATCCAAATCCTGAGGAAGAAGATTTGGGAGATTAGGAGTTTCTGAATCTTAGTAACCCATGTCATGCAGAGGAAATAGCTGCACCAGTACGGTGTAATGTTAACAGGAATCGTCTATTTTGAGAAAGGGAAGAGCACCGTCGGTTCAGTATGATCTCAATGATGATGATAGAACGGATGGCGCAAGTATAACAGGTGAAATTATTCCTCCACAATTAGCACCGGGGCAAAATTCAACATTACGAGTACTATGATTCAACTCCTAAATCTGAAGGGGTTATTTTGTGGCCTTCCTGGGGATGACCTAAACTTGCATCTGGTGAATTTTTTTCACTATTTTCAAATCTTTTGATAACCCAGAAGTGGGCCAGAATGCTACCCGATTGAGATTGTTTCTGTTGTCTCTGTCTGGGGAGGCAACATTGTGGCTAACTGAGCTGATACTCGATTCTATAACTAAATGGAGGTAGTTGAAAAGAGCTTTCCTATAAAGGTTCTTTCCACCTTCCAAGAGGGTACAAATAAGGGATGAGATCAATAACTTTAGGAAGCTCCCAACTGAAGCCTTGCATGAAACCTAGGAAAGATTCAAGAAAAAACTAACACAGTGTCTAAACCTCAACAAAAAGGACATACATTTGACGAAGACTTTATACAGGGCTCTTAAATCCATTAAAAACCCAATTGTAGACAATGTTGCTGGTGGTTCAATTGTTGATCTTCCATTCTCAGAGTCTTTAGAGATACTGGACAGAATAAGCAAACAGAGTCGGGCATGGCATAATAGAGACTCTGTGGTGGCCAGCCCCACTGCTTCTATAGGTATTATTATTGAATAATGAAAAAGAAAAGAGGAGTGTGACCAAGACATGGATCATATTAAAACACAGATAGACTTACTAACCAATCACTTGCTATCAAGCAAGATTAAAAGGTGAAAGTTGTGGGATCTCAGGATAGAAGTGAGGCAGATGAAGATGAAGAAACTAACTATATTAATAAACAGAGGGGTTTTCGAGGCAATATCCAAGGTAATAAAGGTTGGAATTACTATGATAAGCCTAGTTATAAAGATAGGGAGCAAGGAAATTGGAGGAATAACAATTACAGGAGCGGGCTATAAGTTGCTTTACGAAATCGTAAGGCTACTTCAACAAGTTCAAAAAAGATGGACTTGGAGGAAATAATGGCTAAGTTATTAAAGGGAATAGAGGCTACCAACTCTAGTGTAACCACCATGAAGACCGATCTGATATCCATCAGTCAGTTAATGCACTCACACAACACCGCAATCGAATAGTTGAAGTAGCAGATGAGCTAATTCTCCATAGCATTAAACCAGACGAAGAGAGAAATGTTACCAAGTGATACAGTCTATAATCCATAGAATGATGACTCATGTATTGATATTATCACTAGAAATGGTAAGATATTACCTGGCCCTTTTGTGGGTAAACCTGTAAGTGATGAGGTAATTGATGATGAATCGAAAGAATGTTTTCCAGTGGAGTCTGAGAAGCTGGATAATTCTGATGATGTTCTAGAAAAAGGAAAAGAGAAGGAGAAGGAGGTAGTGTTGAAAACTATCCCAACACCACTACCTCTCTTTCCTCAATGATTGAAAAAGAAAACTGATGATGTAAAATTCAGCAAAGTCATGGAAATGCTCAAGCAGTTGACAATAAATGTGCCATTGGTGGAGGAACTCGAACAAATTCCAGGATATGCTAAATTCATGAAGGACCTTATGACTAAGAAAAGGGTAGTGAGCTATAAATTAGAGGATAATCTCCATCATTGTAGAGTTATTTCTACAAGGACCATGGTACAGGAGAAGCGAGACCCAGGCATATTCACTATTCCTTGTACAATTGGGACAATGACATTTGTCAAGGCATTATGTGATCTGGGAGCAAGCATTAACTTGATGCCGCTGGCTGTATATAGAAAGTTGGGTCTGGGAAATCCCACACCCACCAACATACGAGTCGTAATGGCAGATAGGTCAGTAAAATTACCTATTTGCATTTTATATGATGTGTTGGTGAAGGTATCAAACTTCATATTCCCTATAGATTTTATCAATCTATATTATGGGGTGGACTTCGAGGTTCCTATAATCTTGGGTCAACCTTTTCTTGCAACCAGAAGTGTATTGATTGATTTGAGAGCCAATGAGCTATTATTCAGGAAATGAATGATGAAGTGGTATGGTTTGATGTGTGTAAATCAATGAAGTAGTAGGAAGAAATGAGTGTGTTCTCAGTAGTTGATGTGTTTTATAAGGACAAATAGAAGGTGTCAAGAGTGGAGCAACTTGTTACTGAGCCTTTAGCCCCAGTTCTGATGAAATTTGATCAAGAAGGCATTGAGGAGTATGAAGAAACTGTTCGTCCCCTGTCAAGCATGGGTTCATATCTTTATGCTCCTAAAAAGATAGACCTTGACCTGGCTAATCAACTAATACCACCGGCAAATCCATCCATTGAGGAGCCACCGGTGTTGAAATTGAAAGAACTGCCTGGGCACTTATGGTACATGTCTTTGCGCAACGGAAACACATCGCCTATTATTATTGTTGCTAATCTAGGTGAGCAATAGGTAAACACACTTATTTTAGTACTTCAGAGGCACAAGAGAGCTATAGGATGGACCATCACTGATATTATTGGTATTTCCCCTGGCATCTACATGCATAAAATACAACTTGAAGATGATTGTATTCCAACCATAGAGCACCAGTGTCGTCTTAACTCACTAATTCAAGAGGTGGTTAAGAAGGATATTATTAAGTTGTTGGATGCAGAGTGGTCTACCTAATTCTGACAGAAAATGGGTGAGCCCAGTACAATGCGTGCCCAAAAAGGAGGGCATGACTGTGGTTGCAAATGAAAGGAATAAGTTGATTCCACTCAGTCCTCTGACTGGTAGAGAGTTTTCATGGACTACCGCAAGCTAAATTCATGGACTCTAAAAGACCATTTCCTGATGCCCTTTATGGACCAAATGGTTAATCAATTGGTTGGAAAGGGACGGCATTACTTCTTGGATGGATATTCCAGATACAACCAAATCTGTACTGCTCCTGAACATTAGGAGAAGATGAAATTCATATATCCATATGGCACCTTTACATTTAATAGGATGCCATTTGGACTATGCAATGCACCCACTTCTTTTCAATGGTACATGATGTCTATCTTCTCAGATATGGTGGAGGAGACCATAGAGGTATTCATGGATGATTTTTCTGTGGTGGGAGATTCATTTGTGGTGTTCTTGGTAAACCTAAGTATAGTCTTGCAACGATGTGTTGAATTCAATTTGGTGATTAACTGGGAAAAATGCCATTTTATGATAAAGAAGGGCATTGTTCTCGGCCACAAAATTTCAGCAAAAGGGATAGAAGTTGATCGAGCCAAGGTATAAGTTATTGAGAAACTACCACCTCCCAATACAGTGAAGGGAGTGTGTAGTTTTCTTGGATATGTTGGCTTTTATCGGATGTTTATAAAAGATTTCTAGAAGGTTGCAAATCCACTTTGCAAACTTTAGGAGAAAGAAGTGAAATCTTTCTTTAATGATGATTTCTTGAAGGCAGTTAAGTTCCTTAAAAAGAAGCTGGTTAAGACCCCTATTATTGTTGCACCAGACTGATCAAAACCGTTTGAGATCATGTGTGATGCAAACGATATTGCCCTTGGTGCTGTATTGGGATAAAAGATGGACAAACTATTTTATCCAATATATTATGCCAGCAAAGCACTGAATGGAGCTCAAAAGGACTACAACATTACTGAGCAGGACCTTCTAGCAGTAGTGTATGCTTTTGAGAAATTTAGGGCTTATCTACTTGGGACCAAGGTGGTGGTCCACACTGACATGCATCCTTACGGTATTTGATGGCTAAGAAGGATGTAAAAACAAGGTTGATTAGATGGGTGTTGCTACTTCAAGAATTTGACTTGGAAGTCACGGATAGGAAAGAAAACCAGGTTGTTGATCATCTGTCTAGAATGGAAAGTGAGCAAGAAAGTAGAGATGAAATAGAGATAAATAATTCATGTCCTGATGAGGACATATTAGCTGTTGCATTGAGAAATTCCCTTGGTACGCTACTTTTTAAAAATATGTTGTGATTGAAGTCATTCTAGAAAATCTCTCTTTCCATCAAAGGAAGAAATTCCTGCATAATGTGACACATTACTTCTGGGATGAGTCATATCTTTTTGGGCGATATGATGACAACATTATAAGGAGATGTGTGCTAGAGGTGGATGTATTATGCATATTGGAGTAATTTCATGCTCCCCTATTTGGAGGCCACTATGCAAGTGACCGAACAACTAGGAAGGTATTGCAAAGCAGCTACAATTGGCCAACATTGTTCAAGGACACCCACAATTTTGTGCTGAAATGCGACCAATGTCAGATGAAGGGGTCAATATAAAAAACACGTGAGATTCCTTTGACTAAGATGTTTGAAGTGAAATTATTTAATGTCTGGGGCATTTATTTCATGGGACCTTTTGTAAGCTCATACGGGATGAAGTATATTTTAGTTGCTGTTGACTATGTCTCAAAATGGGTTGAAGCTATTGCCTTGTCCAATAATTAAGGAAAGAGGGTTGTTTCTTTTCTCAAGAAGAACATCTTCTCTCGCTTTGGAGTACCACATACTATAATAAGCAATGGAGGATCTTATTTTTGCAACAAAGTGTTTCAAGCGGTGTTAGAAAAATATGAGGTGAAAAAGCATAGAGTAGACATTCCATATCACCCACAAATTAGCAGGAAAGTGGAGGTGTCAAATCCAGAGATTAAAGTTATCCTAGCCAAAATGGTGAATGCTAGTTGGAAATACTGGTCTCAAAAGCTTGATGATGCCTTGTAGGAATATTGAACTACTTTTAATACACCCATTGGCATGTCACCATTTCATCTTGTCTATGGAAAATCTTGCCACTTACCAATAGAGCTGGAGCACAAAGCCTTATGGGCACTTAAAGGCTGAATTTGAGTTGGAAGAAGGATGCATAGCTAAGACTAGGACAGTTGAATGAGATGCATAAATTTAGTCTCAGGGAATATGAATGAGCAGGCCTATATAAAGAAAAGAAGAAAAAATACCATGATTGAAAGATAGAAAAACAAGACTTCCAAAAGGGTGACTCGGTGTTCCTGTTCAATTCCAAACTCAAACTATTCCCAAGTAAGCTTAAATCTAAGTGGTCAAGCACTTTTAGAGTTAGTCAAGTCTACTCATCTGGAGTAGTGGAACTTGAAAATAAAGACAGCAGTACCTTCAATGTAAATGGGAAATGAGTCAAACTTTATATTGGTCCAAAAGAACTAATGAAAAGTGTCACAACTATCTGTCTCGATAAAGTCTAAAGTAATTGAGATACCTGAGTCATGCTACGACGTTAAATTAGGAACTGTATGAAAGGCAAACCATGACCCCTGGGATTGATCTATTCCAGGTATACTCTAACCCTTAGTTTAGATTTTCTTTGATTTTAAGTTGATGGTGTAAGGTAAATTTTTTGTTGTAAAATTTTGTAGTAAACTAGGAGAAATACTTGTACTTTAGGCAGTTGAATT
Organism: Capsicum baccatum var. pendulum; assembly: GCA_030864225.1. Taxonomy (NCBI): domain Eukaryota; kingdom Viridiplantae; phylum Streptophyta; class Magnoliopsida; order Solanales; family Solanaceae; genus Capsicum; species Capsicum baccatum. The sequence continues at coordinate 7,061,091 of CM061558.1, forward strand.
GTTTTTGTGATTTTTGTACACCTCTTCAAGAGGTCTACTACTTTAAACTGAGTGATTTCCATTTAAGTGTGACCACCGTGCATCTTTGTATGACATTAGTTCTAGTAACATAATAATCATTGCTAAATAGCTACACGAACTGAATGAGTAGTTGAGTATGATATACCTGTGCACCAAGTGTGTGTGTGAGATGTTGCTCAGTTCCCTCTGTATGCTAAAGCCAGAACTTGCCCGGTTAGTTTTACCTAGGTTGAAGGATAGAGGTTAGGATAGGATCATAAGCCGTTTTAATAGTAGCTCAGTTTATCCTAAATGACCTTCCCTATGTGTATCATATCCCTTGATCCCTATTTTGAGTCTTATTAGCCTATTTCTTTAAATGAAACCTGTCACCTTCTCATTTAAATCATAATGAACCTATTTGGCCCTGGTCCTTCTTGGACATTGTGCACATTGACTTAGGAAAATGGCCAAAGTTGAGGGTGGCTATCATAGGGGTGCGTGATATAGAATGAGCATGAAGAAAGGTAGCATAAAATAAAAGAATAAAAAGCTGGGTGCAGAGGAAAAAGAAAAATTGTTAAAAAAATAAGTAATTGAGAAAAGACTAGACCCATCCTAAATAATTGTGATCAGGAAAAGAGTATAGAGGAAAAGGCTAATGAGTGAAACCCCAGAAACCTAGTGTAGTGTCAAGAAGGCTTAGTCACTTTAATTACTATAGAGGTTCATACGATCCCCTAGCCTAAATTACAAGCCTAAGAGACGTCCTATAGTGATCCTAGCTGACCTATCTGAAGATCTGGGTAATAAAAATAAGGGCAAACCTATGGTACTTGTCATACACTGATTGGAACTTCGTTCTGAGAGTGAGTGTTTTGATTGTCCCCTTGGTTAGATATATAATTCTTGATATGAGATGAGGGGCATTTCTTTGCTGTGAGAGCACACTGGTTACATTGCTAGTTACTAACTTGTTCTCTTAGTTGTGTTGAGTTGCTTGAGGACAAACAATTGTTTCAAGTTGAGGGAGTTGATCTGTGAGATAATGCTAACACATTCGAGGTTTTTAACTAATAATAATTCCGCAGTCTTAAGTAACTTTTGTCATTTTTTATTGCTTTATGTTTGATTTTATAGTTGAAACTACGATGCTAGAGAACCATCAAGAATGGAAGAAAATGAGCTAAAATATGAAGTAAATAAAGGCGAAGTGTGGCTGACGACATTTGTGATAAGTCATCAGCCCTGTGATAAGCTATCATCTTCATCGTCAGTATTAGATAGAGAATTGGCCTAAGTTGAAAGTTGTAATGACTTTTTTTGATAGGATGTCAAGGAGCAGATACGTCATCTGCCTAAGTCAGAACATGAGAGCTGAGGAAAAGCCTTGATGACATTTGTGATAGGTTGTCAAGGAGATGATAGGGCATCACCAGTTTTCGTCACCATTAGGCAGTGAGTACCAAAAGCATCTGACGACATTTGTGATAAGTCATTAGCCTCCTGATAGGCTATCATAAATGGCGTCACCTAATCCGAAGAATTTTTGAATTTTATTATTTTGTTTCCATAATTAGGGTGAACTATTTATATCCTTGTTTAGGGTTTTCTTAAGGGTTCCGAACCTTGAGTTTTAAGACACGATACTTTGATATTTTTTTCCCTCTTCTTTAGGCTTGAGAAAGCAATTACTTTAAAGAGACTATCATCATTATTTTGGGATTTTGTTTGGTGATTTAATCTGAGAATCTCTAGTTTAAATTCATATTTTGGTAAGTTCTTCTTTCAAAGCATGAATTCATCTATTTTCTTCGATTATTAGGTCATGAGCAGCTAAATTCCTTTAACCTAAATTATGGGATCTAGGGGTAGGTCTTGATAAGGTGCTAGGAGTTTAAGATTCGAAAGGTGGTAGGACTCCTTGATAATTTTGATGTTTTAATTATTATCTGTTGGTTGCAAATGATAGATAACACCTTCTTTGATTTTCATGAGAAAGAAATCAAATGTAGTGGGAAGTGAATTATCAACAGGTACTTGGAAACACTAAACTTCCATTTAATGATCAACGTTGTAACAAGGTTTGTTAACCTGAGGTAAAATCTGGGCAGTGAATATAAATTCCCTAAGTCTGAGAGGATTAGGAAATTAAATGTTTAAGTAGTTCGAGAGATATTTAATCATAACTTTGCTAAAGATAACTTGTTGTCCTACCTACTATGAGAATCTTGAACCACTAGTAGATCTGTCAAGTACCAAAATCCCTAGTGAACATAATTCTGGTTTTTCATAAACTCTTGATTACAATCATTTAAACTAAGGTGACCAACAATTACTTGTTAACTAAAACCCTCCTTTTTCTACAAACATCCAACTATCAGTTGATTAAATCGCAAATGACTTACGTTCATACTATATTTCCTGTTGGATTCGACCCCATCCTACTTGGGTCTTATATTGACATGATCTTTAACATTATCATTAAAAGGTGTAGTTTGAGCATTATCAGCGTATGATTGGACCCTTAAGATAGCTCACAATTAGTACCCAAGAGTATGAATGACTCCATTGAGTCGTACCAAACTAAAGAGGTCCAAAACCAATGAAATTTTGTAAGGGTCCTATTCCTAAGTTGTTTTAGTCTCCCCCACTAGGATGATTCATCCTTGAATGACAGGTAAGGGTAAGGATAATCACAAGGTAACACATTATCACACATCAAAATTCTCCCAACCAAATTAGAGGACAAAAACATAAACCAAGATGAGAAGATCATCACATACCCCTACATGATTAACACACCAACAACTTCATCCTGACCTTTAACTAAGTTAGGAAACAAAGATGCAAGAGGAACCATTCCTCATATTTAACCAAGTTAGAAAATAAGTATGTGTTGAATAACACATACCTTATGCATAATTTTTTAGGATGAGAAGCCAACACGGATCCTTGGACTCCATGTCCACCTCCATATCCCGAATCACTTTCTCAAACTTTTAGTCCCCCCTCCCTCAAAATCTTTACCGAAGCCATACATTTCATTCATAACCAGTAAACTTATCGATCCAAGATCCTCATCTGGACCTCCCTAAAAGAGTAAGGAATTCAAGATACTAAAACCATATAAAGGAAACTAACCAACCAACAACCATCCACACACCCCACAAAATATATATTACTGGATGAATGGAATCATGGTAAAGAACAGGTTTGATTCAATTAAGAATTTAATGAGACACATCACAATAAGATATTGAGTCTAACTATTATAATACCCCATAAATTTTCCTAGCCAATTTCATCTCAAGAATGTTCAGTGTTCATCACAAACTTGGTATGCAGTTTTATACTCATGTTCCCATTATAAAGTTGATATCATGTACCATTTCATATTCAGTCATGCACACATGTATCAATTCAATTATGTAAGTATGCATCAGACATGCATTCTCATTATAAGAAACTTAGTTCTTCAGAACACTCAGTCATGTGTTCATTAATCAGTTAAACATGCATCAGATATACATGTTTAGTATTATATGTTTAGCTTGTCATTCATGTCAGTCATAAGATCATGTTCCAGTTATTCATGTTTAGTATGTACGTTAGTTGTTTTTTCTCCACTCTCAGTCAGTCTCATTCGAGCACGAATGTTTTCAAGGGGGAGATATTGTAATACCCCATACTTTTTCCTAGCGAATATCATCTCAAGAATGTCTAGTATTAGTTTCTTAATTGAATAATGGTTATCCCATGAGGAATTTTCAAGATTTTCACAACCAGGGCCCAAATTCAGAATTGTCCTTTTACAATGTCTTATCGCGATTTCCTCTACGTCGTGCCAAAGTTCCAGGTCGTAAAAGAAGTGGTAATGCAATAGCCCTGCATCATGCCATCCCTAAATTTTTGAATTTTCAAAATCCAGTGACATTGTGTGATAGCGCCACGTCGCGCCAAGGGTCCAATTTGGGAAAATTTTTACAAAAATTAAATGATGTATCCAGGGTTAAAAGGGTCAACTTCCCACCCTTATTTAAGCCCTTTTACACATGATTCAGCCATTTTTCACCCAAAATATACTAGTTTCTCTCAAGAACAAGCTCGGTTTTTCATAGAATATCTAATATCTGGAAAGTTTCAACGTCAATCTTCATGAAATCACAAACTAAGGTATGCATAGTGTTCATTCATAAACTCCTTTCATCCATGAAGTCCAAGAATACCTTTTCCAACTACAAGTTATGGATTTTCTTTATCATTTCATGATTGGGTTGTTCTTGTTCATGTTGATAAACGAGAAATTGAATTCTACTCCAAGTTGGGTGATAATTTCTATGTGGGTTTAATTATTATAGATATAGATTCATGCAAACCTATGACTAAACCCTTGAATGATGAAATTAGAATGTGACCATGATGTTTAATTGCTGTACAACGATGTTTAAATGTACCATGCCTACAATATGTTTGATTTAATGCCTAAATGAAGGAAATCCCCATGTATGTACAAGCTTATGCCTATCACATGTTTGATGAAATGCTTTATTAAATTCATTATGGTGATTATTATGTATTAATGAAAATCATGCTTTGTCAGTTTCTTTTTATCGAGTCCTAGGGGTACTTGTACCTAAAATATTAGTTGTATGCCTAGAGCCATGTAATGTTTTCATGATACTCTCAGTCAAGCTATGAATAATTAGACTTCAGATAGTCTTATGACTCATGAAATCTCCATGATCTCATGAACTCAGTCAGTTGTTAGATATCAGAAACATTTCATCAGTCAATGGAATTCAGTAACTCAGCCCATGTTCAGGTTAGTAAATCATGATTCAGAATCTATTCAGATGGGAGTAGGAATTAGCACCGAGCGAACCCAAGGATAGGAACACACACTATCAGATGAGGGTGTGATTCTTAGAGGTCATCCTAGCATTCTAGAACTATGTAACTAGCATAGGTTGAGGCATAAACACTATCTGATAAGGGTTGATGAGGTGGATAAGCACTGTTTTACAAGGGCCCATCGTTCTTGTATAGGGACACTATCAGATAAGGGTCGCCTACAGCTTATCTTTACCGGTGACGCGGTATTGACACCCTTACAATTGGGGTTATAGATTGGACCCCAACTCATCCATAATGGCGAATCAAAGGCATGTCGATTAGATAACTACTTCCCATAATTTCATGTTACAGAATCAGGATTGTCCAATATAGTCAATCAGTCTCAGTAATAGAACTCAGATAGTTCTTCAGATTTCAAGACAGTCAGATACAGTACGACCTCAGATAGTTCTATTAGATTTAGGATTGTCAAATACAGTCACTCATGTTATCAGTTATATTAAGATTTTGTAATCATGTTATCACAGTATTAGTATCAGTTGTTATGTATCATGCATGTATTCCCATGCTCATAATAGTTAGTCAGTTATTATTATTGTTAATGCATATGAACCCTATGCATTTAGCCAACCTCACATGTATACCAGTATATTCAAATTACTGACGCATTTGTGCTATGGTGTCTTATACCATAGGTTCAAAGACACGAGCTCTAAAGAAACAGTAGATTCCAAATATGCACAGATAGATTTAGAAGTGAGCCCTCAACTTTCGAGGACATGATTATTTCCCTATTATCTCATTAATTAGTTTATTAGTTGTAGTTAGTTGAGGATATATCCCTTCAACTCCTTACTCAGATAGTTTAGTCAGTTAGAGGCTTTATAGACTACCATGTTTTAGACTTCTGTAAGTTCAGTTTTGTTTTAGGTATTCTATTACCTCACACAGATGTTATATCATTCAGATCGTGTTCAGTTTGAACCTTATGGCATTTTACTTAATATTTCTGCATTATAAAATATTTTATGTAGTATATAGGTACAGATATTAGTCATGGGTTATCTTATAGTTCTTCGGGGTCATGAGCATCATGTAGCATTCTGAGTACTGAATTCGGTGCGTTACAAACTTGGTATCAAAGCCTAAGGTTTAATAGAGTCCTAGGAAGTCGGAAAGCCACATCTATTAGAGTCTTGTACGTGGGTGTGTCGCATATCACACTTATGTGCAAGAGGCTATAAGATGTTTTAGAAATAGTTTCCCTTCTTTTGGTATTCATGTTATGCCAGTAAGCCTAATCTCAAGTCAATCTCTCAGTCTATTTTGTTCCCCCTTTCTTCTACAGAGCATGCCTTATAAAAGAAAAAACAAAAATCAGTTAGCCCCCAGCCCAAAGATCCTTTGGGCGATTATGTTTGCCGCATTCACTACTCTTGCACAATTAGTTGCCACTTAAAATGAATAGCCAGTAATCATTCCAGCCAACCCAGTGGCTAATTTAGTCGCAGCTAGGATTCGGGACTTCACCCGAATGAATCCTCTATCCTTCCTCGATTCTTAAGTAGATGAAGACCCTCATGAATTCATTTATCAGGTTTAGAAGGTAATAGACATCATGGGGGTGACTACTGTTGAGAATGCTGAGCTGGATGCATATCATTTCAAGATGCGGCTCATACTTAGTTCAAACAGTGGAAGTCACAGATGTCAAATGATGCAGGTCCTATAGAGTAGGAGAAGTTTGTCAATGCATTCTTGGATAGATTCTTTCCCCAAGAGCTTAGAGAGGCTAAGGTTCTAGAATTCATCAACCTCAAGTAGGGCAATATGATGGTGAAAGAGTATTCGCTTAAGTTTACTCAATTAACTAGATATGCCCCTCATGTGGTTACAGACAGCAGAGCCATGATGAGTAAGTTCGCTTCAGGGGTAAATGATAGCGTGGTAAATGAGTGCAGATCTGCCATGTTGAATAGTAACATGACTTTAGCCAGGCTTATGACTCATGCTTAGTAGATAAAAGAGTAGAATATTAAGTAGAGAGAGAAGCATAATAAGAGAGCAAAGACAGGTAGTTTCAACTTCGCTCAACCTAAATCAAAATGAGGAAACCCTTCCTAGTTTTATCCTAATTAATCAAATCCATCCCCTTTTTTAGCCAATGCTTTAATTCTTAACTTTAGGGAGGGTAACAGATATAGACCACCAGGCTCAAAGTCTTAGGTCAATGTTAGCAATTCCCGAACTAATTTCTTTTGTCAGACTTGTGGTAATAACCACAAGGGTTCTTGCGGAGCTGGTAGCGATGTGTTTTTTAGTTGTGGAAATCCAGGACACAGATTCAGAGACTTCCCTTAGTCAGGTTATCAAAGCTATTTTTGCTTCTGAGCTCGGTTCAATCGCCTGAATCAGCAAGGTACCACTACTAGTGCTACTAGTGGGCAACGCCCAAATCGTCCCTTTTATCTTTAGTCCTGACAAGATCAAAAAAAATTCTCCTAATGTAGTTTCTGGTATGTTACAGATCTTGTATGTGCATGTTTACTCTTTTCTAGATATAGAAGCTTCTTTGTCTTTTGTTACCCCCTATATAGCAGGCGATTTTGGAATTAATCCCAAAATTCTAGCAGAGCCCTTTTCAGTCTCTACCCCAGTGGGTAAAACCATCATAGCTCGTGGGTATATAGGAACTACCAAGTTATGATATTTTAGAAAGTCACTTCAGAAGACCTAGTCAGATTAGAGATGACTGATTTTCATATCATTCTCAGCATGGATTAGCTTTATTCCTACTATGCCACAGTCAACTGTAGAAATAGAATAGTGCAATTTCAATTTCTGAATGAACCCATCCTTAAGTGGAAGGGTAGTACTTCAGCGTTTAGAGGTCAGCTTGTTTCCTACTTTCGGGAATAGAAAATGATATCTAAAGGATTTTTCTATCATCTTGTTTGAGTTAAGGACACTAGACCTGAAACTCCCAGCCTTGAATCAGTTCCAGTTGTAGGTAAATATTCAGATATCTTTCCCGAAGATCTTTCATGAATTCCTCCTGAAAGGGAAATAGACTTTGGCATTGATATTCTTCCAGATACTCAGCCCATATCTATTCCACCATAAAGAGTGGCACCAGCATAACTCAGAGAACTGAAAGAATAGTTACAGGATCTCTAAATAAGGGATTCATCAGTCCCAGCATTTTCCCATATAATGCTCCAATATTATTTGTGTGCAAGAAAGATGATTCTCTTAGGATGTGCGTAGACTACCGTTGACTCGATAAGTTCATGGACAAGAACAAGTATCCTCTTCCCTGAATCGATAACTTGTTTGACTAAATTTAGGGTGCCAATTATTTCTCTAAGATAAACCTTAGATCTGTCTATCATCAGCTCAGAGTTAGAGAATGTGAAATTCTGAAAATAGCTTTCTATACTCGGTATGGTCACTTCGAATTCCTTGTTATGTCATATGGTCTTACCAATGCCCCAACCACTTTTATTGACTTGATGAACCGTGTGTTAAATAAGTACATGGACATGTTCATCATAGTTTTCATAGATGATATTCTGGTCTATTCGCACAGTGAGTGTGATCATGCAGACCATCTCAAAATAGTACTTCAAACTCTCAGAGATCATCAGCAATTCGCCAAATTCAGTAAGTGCGAATTTTGGGTAAGGTCAGTAGCATTCCTTGGTCACATCAATTTCAATGATGGCATTAGAGTAGATCATCAAAACACCAAAGAAGTAAGAAACTAGCTTTGCCCTATCTCTCCATCAAATAGTAGAAGTTTCTTGGGTTTAGTTGGCTATTACAGACAGTTTGTTGAGAGATTTTCTTCTATTTCATCCCCTATGTCTAGATTGACTCAAAAAAAAAGTCAAGTTTCAGTGGTTAAATCCTTTCGAGAAGAGTTTTCAATAGTTGAAGATGCGACTCACCTCAGCTCCAGTCTTAGCTCTACCAGATGGTTCAGATGGGTTCCTAGTATATTCTGATACATCCAAAGTAGGTCTATGTTGTCTCCTTATAAAGCATGGTAAGTTCATAGCCTACGCCTCTAGACAGCTTAAACCCATGAGAGGAATTATCCTACTCATGATCTTGAGTTAGCAGCCATAATCTTTGCCTTGAAGATTTGGAGGCGTTATCTCTACGGAGTTCATGCAGATGTCTTCACAGATCATAAGAGTCTTCAGTATGTCTTTTCTCAGAAAGATCTCAATCTTTATCAGAGAAGGAGGTTAGAGCTCTTGAATAATTATGACATAGGTGTCCTTTATCATTTGGGAAAGGCCAACATAGTGGCCAACGCTCTCAGTAGACTATCCATGGGCAGTGTTTCTCATGTTAAGGATAGTAAGAAGAAGTTACCTTAGGAAGTCCATCAACTTTCCAGTCTAGGCATTTGCTTAGTCGATACAGATGAGAGTGATATATGGGTTTAGAGTAAAGAAAAACAACTTTCCAGTCTAGGCATTTCCTAGGTGAAAGAAAAACAAGATAGAGATCCCAACCTTGTCAAGTTGAAAGAGTCGGTTCAGGATTAGAAAATAGAGGTTTTCTCCCAAAGGGGGGATAGTGTTCTTCGTTGTCAGGGTCATCTCCGTGTTCTAGGTGTAGATGACTTAAGATAATTAATTCTGGCAAAAATGAATGGTGCGCGCTACTTTATTCATCTAGGGCCACAAAGATGTACCATGACTTGCGGGAAATCTATTATTAGAGTGGGATAAAGAGAGACATTGTAGAGTTTATGGCTAAGTACTCTATATGCCAGTAGGTTAAGATAGAGCATCAGAAACCTAGTGGATCTATGCAGGATTTCATTACTCCTACTTAGAAGTGGGAAGTTGTGAACATGGACTTCATGATGGGTTTGCCTCGAACTCATTATCAGCATGATTCAGTCAGGGTCATTGTAGACAGAATAACCAAATTAGCTCATTTTTCATACCTCTTATTCATCCAAGGATTATTCCAAACTCTACATCAAGTAGTTGGTCAGATTTCACAGTTTTCCATTGTCCATTATCTCAGACAGTGGTACCTATTTCACCTCTTATTTTTGGAAAGCATTCCAAAAGGGTCTTGATAACTAATTTCATCTTATTATATCCTTTCATCCTCAGACAGATGGTCAAGCAGAAAGGACCATTCAGACGTTAGAAGATATGCTAAGGGCGTGTGCAATCAATTTCCAGAGAAGTTGGGATGACCACTTATGTTTGATTGAGTTTGCATACAACAATAGATATCATTCCAGTATTCAGATAGATCCATTCAAAACTTTCTATTGTAGTAGATATAGATCACTAATTAGTTGGTTCGAAGTTAGTGAGGCCTCATTTATAGGGCCTAATTTGGTATTCGACGCCTTAGAAAAAGTCCAGTTGATTAGAGAAAGACTCTGGGGTTCTCAGAGCTGACAGAAGTCTTATGCAGATATTCGTAAAAAAGATCTCGAGTTTGAGATTGATGATCATGTCTACCTAAAGATCTATCTCATGAAAAGAGTGAAGTAGTTCGTCAAGAAAGGGAAACTTAGTCCCTGATATATCGGTCCCTTCAAGATTCTCAGACGATTCAGTAAGGTAGCTTATAAGCCCGAATTGCCTTCAAATATAGCATCAGTTTATCCAGTCTTTCATGTCTCTTTTCTCAAGAAGTGCATAGGTGAACCATCATTGTAGTCGCTATTCAGAGCATTGATGTTCATAACACTCTCTCTTATGAAGAGATTCCAGTAAAAATCTTAGACTATTAGACTTGTAGATTAAGGAACAAAGAAGTCCCTTTAGTTAAGGTCTTTCGGCAAAATCAGTCCATCGAGGGAGCTACTTGGGAAGCAGAGGTAGACATGCATACCAAGTATTTTCACCCCTTCTTCGCTAACTCAGATCAAGATCAAGGTAACAGTTCTCCATAAGATTACTCAATTTCATGTTCAGTGTTCATCACAAACTTGGTATGCAGTTTCATGCTCACGTTCCTATTATGGACTTGGTATCAAGTACCATTTCATATCCAGTCATGCAGTATTAGTACAATTATGTAATTATGCATTAGACATGCATTCTCATTGTGAGAAACTTAGTTCTTCAGAACACTCAGTCATACATTCATGCATTAGTGAATCAGTTACTCATGCATCAGATATGCATGTTCAGTATTATATGTTCATCTTGTCAGTCATGTCAGTCATGAGATCATGTTCGATTTATGCATGTTCAGTATGCACGTCAGTTGTCTTTTCTCCCCTCCCAGTCAGTCTCATTAGAGGAATAATGTTCTCAAGAGAGAGATATTGTAATACCTCAGACATTTTCCTAGCTAATTTCATCTCAAGAATGTCTAGTATTATCTCCTAAATTAGATAATGTTTATTCTATGAGGAATTTTCAAGATTTTCAATTTTTTTCATGTGGAAAATTTAATAAGCTTTCCATCGATATAAGATTCTCCCAAATCCGATAACCGGGTTAGAAGTTTCGACTATTTCAAGTTCCTATCATGAAAAATGCCAAATAAGTCAGTGGCACGCCGTGCCAAAAGAGGAAATGACATTTGGCGAATTCCTGTAGGTGTCCACGATTATGGCGCGTCATCCCAAAGTCCAAATTCAGAATTATCCTTTTTAAGTGTCTATCGTGTTTTCCTCCGCGTTGTGCCAAAGTTCCAGGTCGCAAAAGAAGTGGCAATGTGATGGCCCTGCATCGTGCAATTCTTTAATTTCCTAATTGTCAAAATCTACTGACACCGAGTGATAGCGCCGGGTCATACCAAGGGTCCAATTCGGGAAAAATTTTACTTAAATTAAATGATGCGTCCAGGGTTAAAAGGGTCAACTTTCCACCCCTATTCAAGCCCTTTAACACGTGATTCATCCATTTTTCACCCAAAATATACTAGTTTCTCTCAAGTTTCTCTCAAGAACATGCTAGGGTTTTCATAGAAGATCCAATTTCAAGAAGGTTTCACCATCGATCTTCACAAAATCATGAACTAAGGTATGCAAAGTGTTTATTCATGGACTCCTTTCATATATGAAGTCCAAGAATCCCTTTCCCAACTTCAAGTTATGCATTTTCTTTATGATTTCATGATTGGGTTGTTCTTGTTCATGTTGACAAACGAAAAATTGAATTCTACTCCATGTTGGGTGATAATTTCTATGTGGGTTTAATTATTATATATATAGATTCATGTAAACCTATGACTAAACCCTTGAATGATGAATTTTGAATGTTACCATGATGTTTAATTGTTGTACAATGATGTTTACATATACCATGCCTACAATACATTTAATTTAATGCCTAAATAAAGGAAAAGTGCCTAACTAGCATGTTGTCATGAAATCCCTATGTGTATACAAGCTTATGCCTATCACATGTTCGATGAAAACCTTCAGTACGATTATTATGTATTCAAGCAATTCATGCTTTTTCAATTTCCTTCTATCGAGTCCTGGGGGTACTTGTACCAGAAATATTAGTTGTGTGCCTAGAGCCATGTCATTTTTTCATGATACTCTTAGTCAAACTATGAATCCTTAGACTTCAGATAGTCTTATGACTCAGTAAATCTCCATGATCTTATGAACTCAGTTAATTGTCAGATATTAGTAGTATTCCATCAATCAATGGAATTTAGTAACTCAGCCCATGTTCAGTTCAGTAAATCATGATTCAGAGTCTATTCAGATTGGAGTAGGAATTAGCACCGAGTGAACCCAAGGATTGGAACACACACTATCAGATGAGGGTGTGATTCTTAGAGGCCATCCTTGCATTTCAAAACTATGTAGCCAGCATAGGTTGAGACGTCTACAGTGTCCGATGAGGTGGATAAGCACTGTCAGATAAGGGCCATAACATTCTCGTATAGGGGACACTATTAGATGAGGGTTGCCCACAGCTTGTCCTTACTGGTGGCGCGGTATTGACACCCTTCCAATTGGGGTTACAGATTGGACTCCAACTCAGCCATAATGTTGTATCAAGGGCATGTCGGTTAGATAACTACATCCCACAGTTTCATGTTACAAAATCAGGAATGTCTGATATAGTCAATTAGTCTCAGTAATAGAACTTTGATAGTCTTTCAGATTTCAAGACTGTTAGATACAGTCAACTCAAATACAGAATAGAACTTAGATAGTTCCACCAGATTCAGGATTGTCAGATACAATCGCTTATGTTAATAGTTATATTCAGATTCAGTAATCATGTTATCATAGTATTAGTGGTAGTTGTTATGTCTCATGCATGTATTCTCACGCTCATGATATTTAGTTATTATTATTGTTCATGCATATGAACCCCATGCATTTAGCCTACCTTACATGCATACCAGTAAATTCTAAGTACTGACGCATTTGCACTATGGTGTCTTATACCATAGGTTCAGAGACACGAGCTCCAGAGCAACGGTAGATTCCAGATATCTACAGACAGAGTTGAAATTGAGTCCTCATCTTTCGAGGACATGATTATTTCCCTATTATCTTATTAATCAGTTTATTAGTTGGAGTTAGTTGGGGACATATCCCATCAATTCCTTACTCAGACAATTCAGTCAGTTAGAGGCTTTCTTGACTATCATGTTTTAGACTTGAGTATGTTCAGTTTTGTTTTGGATTTTCTATCACCTCACACAAATGTTATATCACTCAAATCATGTTCAGTATTGAACCTTATGGCCTTTTAGTTCCTATTTCCGCATTATAAAGTATTTTATGTAGTATACAGGTACAAATATCAGTCATGGGTTAGCTTATGATCCTTCGGGGTCATGAGAACCATGTAGCATTCTGTGTAACAGATTTGGGGTGTTACAACTATTCACCACCACTTCCATGCTCAAGCCTATCCAAAACTAACAGGAGTTAACTTAAACCGTCGAGCTCTACTTCTCACATCTATCCCGAAGCACTATTCTACTTTCATCACCTTTATAATATGGAAACTATGAGTAAAGTGCATGAGCAAACCCATATCCAACCATTTATAACCAAAATGCCCAACCTATAATTAAACACCAAAATCATGCAACAATGAAACCATGAAATATTCATGAAAACTATGCCTCACCAAACCCAACACAACCATGGGCATATCTACCAACCATAAACATTCAATCCTACCCCTTGTATACCTGCAATATGATCTATCCATCAAAAGATGTAACACCATTTATCATTCACAATAGATTTTCACTACCTATTTCTCTGCTAACCATTTATCATGACAACGACCTTACCTCACCATCAAACCTTAACTCTAGTAGCCACCTTAGACTCTCCCCCACTTAGGGACTTCAATATTCACCTTTACAAAATGTCACCATTCTCTCCGATCCACTACCAACCTAACATAAGGAGAGTCACTAAGGAACCAAAGTACAAGAATTATCCATGCATCCCAAGCAATACAAAGACCCTCGAAAAAAGACACGGCACCATAGGCATGAAGTACTTTAGAACAACCACCTAGACCATAATGGAAAATCATCCTAACCAAACCATACCATGAAAAGTGTCCTTAGAATGAACACCAAAAGAAACATCAGCATACATACCATGAGTAACTTAACATAAAACCAAGTCTCAAATTCAGAAAATAAGTACAATAGAAAATATGAACCTTAGGCATACGCGCTAATAAAATGCATACAACATTGGTAGATTACCCTCTTAACCGAGATAGAAGAGGATCACTAGAATACGCAACCCGACCTTTCCTTTAAATCCACGGCTAAAGAAAATTTTAAGGCTAATCACCACCCTTCAGCCTATTACCTATAAGCATAATACTCCACTCCAATGGGTATCACCGAAGACGTACACCAGGGATGTTTGGTTCTACCATTCCTAAAATCTTATCCATCCCAATGTTACCTAGAGCCCAGCATAGACATGTAAAATAATTAAACCAATTTGACTCCAAGTTTCCCAATTGAAACAAAGTCATCTAAAATCAAGTCGTGGCTAGCAAGGCTTTTCCAAAATCATTTGAATATCAACAAAAACCAATTCATGTTCCTTTAACCATTTATTCAATACAAAAACTTAAGAATAGTCAAACAATATGACAAAACTATATCCAAATTAATTTCACAAACATTTTGAGGGAATATATTTTACAAGTTCTAAACTGAGTAATTGGGGAATCCATAGTACCCCAAAATTCATTTACCATTCCAATGCATCCCACAATGTTTATAAACATTAGTAAATCATGAATAATGCATCATAATCCAGGAAAAATAAATTAAATAAGTGGTTTGTCAAAATTCTAAATTGTGCCAAAATCCATTATCAAAACCATGAATTTAGAAATCAATTTCATACCCACAACAAAGTACAAGTATAGGAACAAAGATACATGCAGGCTCCATGCTCTATCCCATCCCATGACTAGATCCCTAGCCCCTTCTTCCAACCTGAACTCTTAACCTATAGGTCACAACTTTCTCGCGATTGATTCCTCAACTCATACACCTCATCAAACCTACCAATTTACCTCCATAATTTGCGCATTACTATCCTATGCTAACATATTCTTTTTACCATTATCAAATATCCAGGTTCAAGCCTAGAATCTACCAACCACCATTTAGTACTATCAAAGTACTACATATAAAATGGAATACAACAATGGTCCTCCCCCACTAGAAAGACACATTAAATGTCTTAGTCATCTTGCGACAAACTATGCATTTCCAGGGAAACCATTCCCCCTTAGGCATGCTATAATGAAACATTCCATAGAAATTCATCAATACTAACGAATCCTTCATCTAAGAGATCCCTTAATTTCTCCTTAAGATCTTTTAACCCAACCAGAATTATTTTATAAAAAAAGAATAGAAATTGGATGATTGTCCAAAATAAAACCAGTCCCAAACCAACCTCCCCATTAGGAAGACCCATAAGGGCCATTAGAGGGAAGGTGAGAAATTTATGCACCACCAAAGCCGAATGCAAAGAAAGACTTTTTGAGTTAGAAAGTTTAATTCAGACCAACCGATAATAGAGACACCCCTTTGGAGACCAATTGCTTAGCTCTAAGATAGAACATAACCTTTCCATTAATAGCTAGAGAATGAAATGAAACCATTATCCCATTCTATAACTAAATATCCTGGGATTCTAACGGGTCCAACAATCTAATAATGAATAGCACGAGTGTAACTAATACATTTTTTGAACGATATCAAAATACACCATATTTGAGTCAATAAATTTTATCAGGAACCCATTATTTCTAATAGATACCACACATCTCCATAGACTCTTTTGGCAACCACAGAGTCACCTACTGGATACAATCAAAAGTAGAAAAGAGTTCAAAACAACCTTGGGAACAAAATCAAAATACACAACCACCAATTGGGTCACATAATAGAGAGGACCCCAAAACAAATAAACCATACACACCACATTGAAAGGATTTTTAACATACCAGCATCAAAGATAGAAGTAGCACTCTTACAGTAAGAGCTGGAGAAGTAGCAACCAATAGCATATTTGCCCAAGCGGCAATCTTTTACAGACACTCCTATTTAACCTAGAAAGTATGACTCCTTACCTATTCTATTTCCAACACTACCTCATTCCTCCCCGTACCAATAGGATAGGACTAGTATGATAGAGTTCTTATTATTTGGGTTAATAGATTAATATAATGTCAAAGCTCATCATTGGTAACCTTTTCTTGAGGTAACCGAGAAAGAATGCCACCTTTTGAGGTATAGTTAGTGAACACCGGTGAGACTCCACAGAGAAAACTATAAGCTAAGACACTTGACCTGGTATGTTCCCCATAAGTTGGACTAAATCCATCCATGTTGTCCTCGAGTAGGAAAGATGAGTTTCCAAGAACTATAGATTGTTAAGAGGACATAATTCAAAATATAAACCAAATAATATTTAGAGAAGAGTTTAAGAACTCAGACTTCATATCCCGAAAGGAGAATTATAAAGAATGTGAAAATTTTCTAAATGCCTCATAACCACCTGATTATAAGTGTCGTACATAATACACTAATAAGGAAGACTCTACTTGATAGAGCTTTGTGAACACCCCATGACACCGAAACCAAAGGCTCTGATACTAGCTTGAAATGACCCGACCCCGGGCTATGTGATAATGGAAATCTTAAGTGTGATCGACACCGGAGATAATCTCCATTACCCAACCCAGTTACCAATTACATAACTTGAGTCAGCTAAAGTCCAAACATATAACAACATAGCACATTATCTATGTGGTGAATCTAGGATAAGTCTATAATCGAGACCAACCCAACAATATCTATCTACCCTATGACCAACCAAACCAATGCAAAAGCCATAAACCAATACCATAATGATAAGCCAATGTAAGTATAAATAACATACACAATCCATATCATACCCAAGTCCACAATTGTCCATACAAAGCCCCTAGACTAACCAAAGAGTACCTAATTAAGGCAATTCCCCGACCATAGCCAAAACTAAAGCGTATGAAAGACAAGGAATATATAAAGTAAACCATGACATGAAATAGATGTCGTCCGAACTATCGAAGATCACTACTTCAATCCAATATCGACTATATCCAAATTCAATCACTAAGAAAGAGGAGTAGAATTGTTGGTTTGTACATAGTATGGGTATACAGCAACCAGTAGATAGGTTAGTGGGTGAACGCTAGCATGTCCTTAGGATAATGATAAAATAATGCCATTTATAAAACCAAGTAATACCATCCATAATGAATATAACCATACATATGTATGTGTCAAGAAAAGAGGATTCGAATTTAGCATGCATTTAAAACCTTTACCTAGGCTATGTAGTATGGCCGTCCTAAACCACCCACAGGGTATATGGGCTCAGCTCTCTTTGCTGAAAGGGCCCCAGTGCATGTAGTCATACAACCATGGATGTATCCCATGGGATGACTAGTACATCCCCCAATAGTGTGATATTATGCACAAAGTCTACTAAGTCCAATCCTCATATCGGTAAATATGAGTTTCCAGTTTTAGTTCCCCCAGGACTACTACTTTCTACAGCTATGCTACACACCCTTCCATTAGTGCCCAGTTAAAACTAGTTTCCAAATAACCAACCAATGCATTTACCATTTTATTACCGAAGGCCAATACTAGTGGTATCATTATACCATCACTTGCTTGCAAGTAATATCCATACCCAAACTAATTAGGTTAAGAGGACTTTTAAGTGCTCTTTTATATACCATTTTAAACCACTTGGGGGAATTCCATGTTCCCCACAAGCATAACCATTTAGAATTTTTACCTTTCCAAACCATTTAAACAAATTTTGTTAATGCATTTACTTAAGGGATTTCTACGTATCTCGCAAGGTTTTCAAAATAGACCAATCATGACTACCAAAACCTTTACCTTTCAAATCATTCAAAAATAATTTAGACCATGCCAAGAATTTAAAGAATTATTATTATTTAAACCATCCAAAACCATTTAGTGTTCCATTAATAAACCAAACCATGCAAGAGATTCAATGAAAAACCAATAATAGAGTAAAAACACTCTTTGAGGCATTCTATCAAACATGTAGAGGGTACACCATTACCAAGAACAAAAACAATGCATAAAACATTCAATTTAGGGGTATACATGACCCATTTGTTAATCCATTACTGACAACCAACCACATATGCAATCCATTACTAAAAACATATGAAAACATAGTTTAAACCAATACCAAACCCTATACATCAAGACCGTCAACAATATTTTGAAATCCACTATTCATGATTCATAAACCATCACTTAAAACACAATTACACATGCCTTTGTGTTTAAATAACAATGAGGGAAGGAGCACATGTCTTATACAAGATGATTCACGAAAGAAATCTTGACCTTTAATCCCTTTGAAGAATATGTGAAGAAACCCTAGCCTCTAATCTTCAAGAGAGTGTTTGAGAAAGTATTTGATGTGTTTTAATCCTGTAATGAGTGTTATGGAAGGCCATATAGGGTTTTATGATGTGAGGACATAAGGTTTTAGGAGTAGGAAATGTACAAACTACCTTTGTCTTTAAATTAAAACAAGCCACCTCATGTGGTACGAATCCCATTTACCATTCATATCCAAGGGTACGAGTAGTACCCCAACTCATACCCATCTTTTCCATGATGTAATACCCCTTACCTTTTTCTAGCTTGAAATCATCTCAAAAATGTTAGAAGCTTTCCTAGAAAGATAAATCCACTTTTGTACACTTGGTATTTTTAAGATTTTCACTTTTTGTTATGTGGGAAATTGAATTAGCTTTCCAACGATACCAATGTCATCAAAATCCGACATCAAAGAAGAAAGTTATGGCTAAAATACAGAATACAGTAAAAAACCCAGATGCGACAGTGAGGCCGATGGACCATCGTACTAGCGATGGACCATTTCCCACGACCACCATAGAAAGGCAACTAGAACTACCTTTTTCCTAGTAAACACGGCCCAGGCCGACGAACCATCAAACTAGCGACGGACCATCGCTCAGGCCGTCGTAAAGGAAACAGTGAGGCCACCTTCTAGATAAGATGCGACTATCAAGTTGATGGACCGTCAAACTTGTGATGGACCATTTCCCAAGCCATCGCAGCTAAAATAGTGAGACCCTGTTCTTCTAAGAAGCGATGGTCAGGGCTAATGGACCATCAACCTAATGACGGACCATCGCACCTACCATCGCAGGTCCCGTTTAGTTTTTTGTAAATCATTTTAACTGAGGTATTGTGGTCATTTACTACCTACTTATATATACACAGTTATATCTAATTTCCACCTATTTGCTCATTATTATTTCAACAACATCATTAGGGTTTCTCTTTGAAATTAATCCCCAAGAACAAGAATCCAAATCTTCTGTAAAAAACTAGGAGATTCAAATCCCTCAAGTTCAAGAACATTAAGAAAACTCAATCCAGGTATGCATAGTGTTCATTCATGGACTCCTTTCATCAATGAAGTCCAAGAATCCCTTTTCCAACTTCAAGTTATGGATTTTCTTTATGATTTTATGTTTGGGTTGTTCTTGTTCACGTTGACAAATGAGATATTGAATTTTACTCTATGTTGGGTGATAATTTCTATGTGGGTTTAATTATTATAAATATAGATTCATGCAAACCTATCACTAAACCCTTGAATGATGAAATTACAATGTTACCATGATGTTTAATTGTTTTCCAATGATGTTTACATGTACCATGCCTACAATATGTTTGATTTAATGCCTAAATTAAGGAAAAGTTCCTAACTAGCATGTTTTCATGAAATCCCCATGTATGTACAAGCTTATGCCTATCACATGTTTGATGAAATGCTTCGGTAAATGCATTATAGTGATTATTATGTATTTAAGCAAGTCATGCTTTATCATTTTACTTCTATCGAGTCCTCGGGGTACTTGTACCTGAAATATTAGTTGTGCGCCTAGAGCCATGTCATGTTTTCATGATATTCCCAGCCAAGCTATGATCCTTAGACTTTAGATAGTCTTATGACTCAGTAAATCTCCATGATCTCATGAACTCAGTCAATTGTCAGATATCAGTAGAATTCCATCAGTCAACGAAAGTCAGTAACTTAGTCCATGTTCAGTTTAAGAAAATCATGTTCAGTGTCTATTCAGATGGGAGTAGAAATTAGCACCGAGCGAACCCAAGGGTGTGAACTCACCTGTTATGTGAGGGTGTGATTCTTAAAAGAAATCCTTGCATTCCAAAACTATGTATCCAACATAGGTTGAGACATCATATCCTTTTATATGAGGGTATATGAGGTGGCTTAACCTATTATGGAAGGGTTCCCCCCATTCTCACTAGAGTTACCTGTTATATTAGGGTCATTCAAATGTTGTCCTTTCCAGTGGAGCGGTATTGACACCCTTCCAATAATGGCATATATTGACCCCAATTCAGCTATAATGCATCATATGGGGAATGTCGGTTAGATGACTACCTCCCACAGTTTCAGTATCAGTCTCAGTAAAAAAACTGAGAAAGTTCTTCAAAATTCAGCACTGTCAGATACAGCCAACTCAGACATAGTATGGAACTCAGCTAGTTCCATTAGATTCAGGACTGTCAGATACAGTCACCTATGTTATCAATTATCAAAATTCAGTCATTAGTCATGTTAGTCATCAGCATATTTCAGATATAGTTACTATGTATGAATGCATGTATTCTCACGTTCATATTAGTTATTTAGCCAGTATTGTTTATGCATATAAACCCCATGCATTCAGCCTACCTCACATATATACCAATAAATTCAAAGTACTGACGCATTTGTGCTATGGTGTCTTATACCATAGGTTCAGAAACACGAGCTCTACAATATCAATAGATTCCAGATATCAGCAGTGGGTCCTCATCTTTCTAGGACATGATTATTTCTCTAGTATCTCATTAATTAGTTTATTAGTTAGAGTTAGTTTGGTACATGTCCCATCAAGTTCTTACTCATACAGTTCAGTCGGTTAGAGGCTTTCCATACTATTATGTTTAGACAGTTATTTGAGTTGTTTTGGGTATTTCATACCTCATCCATATTTTATGATTTATCAGATCTTATGTTACAATTTTCAACCTTATGGCCTTTAAGTTTATGTTTCCGCATTATATAGTATGTATGTAGTATACCGGTACAGATATCAGTCATGGGTTAGCTTATGGTCCTTCGAGGTCATGAGCACCGTGTAACGTTCTAGGTACCAGATTTAGGGCATTACACATAACCTTACCTACAGGTTTCTATACAACTCACCCTACCTAACTTTTACCTACGGTTATGAGTAACACACTTCCCAACCATACCTGTCAACCGTATAGTGGATAGATTCCCTAGGATAATATACAAATGCAGCATACGACTTGCCTTGTGCCACTTGTATGCTCCTATATAACTCTTACCCATATTAGTCATACCTTTGGTAGTATATAAGGCAACCTAACTAGCTAGGGTACGATTGGACCCTCAGATAGCTCACGAGTTATACCCAAGGGTACGAGTGACTCTACTGAGTCGTACCAAGCCAAAGAGGTCCAAAAATAATGAAATTTTACAAGGGTCCTATTCCTAGGGTGTTTAAAGTTATATCTTGGTTGTAGTAGACTATGTTTCTTAATTGGTGGATATGGCAGTGCTACCTAATATTAAAGGAAGAAGTGTCACCACATTCTTGAAAAGCATATCTTTTCTGAATTTGGCATTCTATGAGAAATAATTAGTGATGGTGGGTTATCCTTCTATAATCGTCGGTTCAAAAGTCTACTTGACAAGTATGGAGTAAACTATAAGGTTTCCACACCTTTCACCCTAAGACAGGTAGACAAGTTGAGGTCTCCAATAGAGAAATCAAGTTTATTTTAGTGAAGACTGGGAATGCTAACAGAATGATTTGTCGCAGAAGCTTGATGGTGCATTATGGGTCTACCAAAAATCTTATAAAACCCTTATAGGTTCCTCCACATATTAAATTATGTTTGGAAAGGCATGTCACTTTCCTGTTGAGCTTGAGATCAAGGCGCAGTGGGCATTGAAGAAGCTGAAACTTGAGCGACATGATGCAACAAAAATGAGGATGAAGAAAGTAAATGGGTTAGACGAATTTCAACTCCAGTCGTATGAGAGTTTTTTGTTGTACAAAGAGAATAAATTTGCATTATGATCGAAAAATTGAGAAAAAATATTAGAGCCAGATGACCAGGTGATGATGTACAACATAAGACTAACTTGTTTCCAAGCAAGTTGAAGTCAATATGGCATGGGCGGTTCACTGTAATAAGGGTGTTCCCATATGGTGATACAAAATTAAAGTGTGATGGTAAAGCCTCATTCAAAGTGATTACGCAAAGGGTAAAGCACTATATGGGCATTATTGAAGAAGTAAAGGTGATTAAGGATTTGAGACTTGGTGAAGTTTAAGCAACCAAGGCAAATGAGTTGTATCGCAATGCTACATCTGGTACTGCATAGAAGGCAACACATAAGGATAGTTGGTGAAATCTAAGTATCCAACCTAGCCAAATCATGTAGCGATGTTAAATCAAACATAGGCAATCCATGTTTTGTACTTATTTGATTATAGGGTAACTTCTTTGTTTAATGTGCAGGGTTGGAGATTATAGAAATAAGCTAGAAAATTTTCTGGTGCCAAGCCTCACATCTCTCTTAATGAATAATAATTAGACATAATGACTAGTAAGCAGGAGTCATAGGGTGCTGGAACTTAGACCACTCTCAGGTATTTAGTTTTTAGAGTCATTGGGACTCTCAGAATGAGTTGTAGTAACTGACTATGACTTGTTACCTTGATTCATAATGATTGGAGACCTAGGTAAGGTTCTAGTCCTAACAGATGGAGTTTATGATCCGTAGTCACTGGTTACGAGCCTTTACAATGACTCGTGATTAGGATCGATAGCACTGGCCTAGCGGGTCGACCCGACATAAATCTAATGATTAAGAATGTATATGTCGAAAGGCTGCATGATTGATATTCCAATCATTCAATGTTTTTTACATCCTTAATTTTTATTGGCTAACAACACAGTTAAATCACAATGACTCAGAACCAAAGGTAACGACTCACACTCATGAGTCGTAGTCTGCCCAGACCATACCACACTGACACCTTGTTTCCTTGTTTTCTTTCCTTTTCTTAGAATTAACTATCAATTGGTGTTTCAATATGTAAAATGGCACCCAATGGTGAATCATCAAAGAAAATGACACCAAGGAAGAACGCTAAAATAAAACTACCTCAAAGTCTACTCTTCAGTAGAGAAATGAGTGCATCGATGAGTCAAGCAGTGACCTTAAAGAATATAGGGACTGGTAGGGCCAAAAGAAAACAGAACTAAGGATAAGAAAATAGTTGTTGTAGAGGTGGACACACCCTTAGGTCAACACCATGGATGAATAACCTTAGTACCTCACCACCCCATTCACCATCATCCTCAAATAAGGAAGGTGATGATGATGATAAGGAAGAAGATAATGGTGAGGATATTAGTGAAGAAGTATCAAGGTCAGAGGAAATATTAGGGCCCGAGGTGGATAATGATAATGAAGGAGGGTATGGATCTGAAGAAGAGGGGTAGAGTAAAGAGAGTGAAAGTCCTAATAGAGAACTACCACTACAACAAAGACTACCCACTGCACTGTCCATTGATTCGGCTCTGGTTCCCATCATTGAATAGCGGGGGTACCCAAAAATGTAGGCCATATATGAATAACATTGTTCCATAAACCTCAAAAATCAAAATCCCCTGAGAGGTATTTATCTTGAGAGAAGGTTAAACATAATAGGCATGTCTGAGATGCCTGAATTTAAGGCACAGTTCAAGTAATACAAGTTTAAGTGGATGACTATAACACTAGGCTAGTATACAGAAGCATTGTTACATGACTTTTATGTTGCGTATGAATTCAAAAAGCAAAATCTGCAAGAAAACTTATGGAGAGGTGTGGAACCACTATTAGACATAGTGATTCAAGGTGTTCGGGTTAACATCTCAGCTCAGACAATATCCCGGGTATTACATGGGCCAAAATTTATACTTTTAGCCAACATCAAAGAATTAGACTTCACAGTAAAAAAGATGAAGAAAGTAAAGGTGAATCAGATATGTTTGGAAAGTAGGCTTTTTCAATTCTGATAGATGGCCAAAATTATTGCTTTCGCTCGAGAAAAGGCCCTATGGGCAGTTGGTGGTATCGAAAATTCTTCATCCAATAAGAAATGTAGATTGAACTTCTAAGTAATAGTAGACCCTATTTTCACATCAATTGAGTCTAAATTTATCAAAATATATTTTAGGTCCAGACAATACAGCAATGATAGCATCAATGATGTTGGGCTATGAGATTAATGTAGCAAAGTAGATAGCTTGAGAGATTAAGGATAAGGCAACTAGAATTGATATAGTGTTGACCTTTTTTTTTTAAAGCAGATTTATATAGATGTGAGAGTGCAGGAGAAATCAGGCATCGATCAATTCTTGAGACCAAGGACCAGTACAGACTTAGGGTTTATTAGAGACTTCACCAACCCAATCACCAAGAAGGCGAAATTGGCAGCTTCTATGGTTAGTGATACTTATAAAGACCAAGGGCAGAGAGAAAACACTATGAGGGGAGATTTCCTACTGATATTAGTCAGTCTAAAACTCTTTCCTTAGATATTGCAGGTACCTCTAGTAATCCTACTCCATCACCCACTGCGAGACCATGACTATTCATAGCCAGGTCGGTTCAAGTTGTTTATGTAATGGTGTTGCAATTATTTCTAACAATGATAATGACTAGGTTTAGTATTGTGGAGATAAAGGTGTAATTAATGGAAGGAGGAGAAAGACCATAAGTTGAGATAAATCTTGGTGAAAAAACAAAAACAAGGCAGGCTAGGTTTGATAAGTTTGAGCTAAGGATTACCTGGCATATTAAGGGGATCCACTCCTCAGATCTAACATGGGTATAGGATAAGTTAGCTGAGCTATGGAATAAATTGAGGAGTTGTGTGAGAGGCCAATCCTCTTAATGCCGATTATTGAAAATATTCCTAAATATCCTGTGGTTGAAAAAATTTAGGCGATTGATGATTTGACCCCTACGAGAAATTTTAAAGAAGGAGGAAGAAAAAGGAAAAAGCACAAGAAAAGAAAAAGACAAAGAACATAGGAAGAAAACATTGAGGCAATGAAAATAAAGAGTGTGCAAAATGAGTTGGATCGGCAGACTAGGATCCAAAAGATGTTGATAGGGCTAGGTAGTTTGACACCCACTGATATTGTTGATATGAGCAGTAATACAGTCCCACTACCTGAGCCACCTTGAGTGCACCGGTCACCATCAATGCCATAATTAATAAGGATGTATCGATAGTTGTTGAGACCTCTATTAATGGGAGTAGGGCTCTATCTAAGGTCCTTATGTTGATGGTGTCTAGTTCTGTGCCTAAGGCACCCAAATATATATTACCCTATCATTTTGTATTTCTAGAAGCACTACGCACAGTGCATAGGTATTTAGTTGGGGGTTGGGGTGTACCACATAGCTTCCGTGAGGTGTTGTTGCCATGTTTCTTTTCATATCGGTTGTGGTTTGAATGCAAAATTTGCATGTCTAGTTTAAATATGTGTTATATTTTGTTTTACTTCTGTTTTGTGTGTGTAATGTTTAATAAAGGAAGAAAGTTTGTATTTAACATAGTGAATATGTTTTGACTAATGTTTGGGGCTAAAATTGTTTTACTTAAATGATACCCCTCCTTATATTTTTATAATTATGTGATATGTGAATGTTAGGGACTACTGTGAAATTTATAATGGCATTAGAATTAGGGATGAAACAACTGTGGTAAACAATTGCATAACTAGATAGGTAGTAACTACCAATGTGATCCTATACGATATGTGTGTGAGGCATTACTTAGTTCATGGTGTATATGGAATCTAGAACTTGCCTAGTTGTCTTCCTAAAGTCTAGCGTGGGCAGTTAGGAGATGATCAGAGACCATTTTTGGTATTATCCCAACCAAATGCTATATGAGTCCTTTGATCCTGATCTTTGAGCCTTAATAGACCCATATTTTTGCTTACATTGATTAACCTTCTTGTTAATACTATAATGAACCTCTTTTTTCCCTAGTACTCCAAAGATATTGTCACCTCAATTTAGGAAAATTTCCTAAGTTGAGAGTGGATATCATACGGTTGTGTAGTATAGAGAAGGTATAAAGATAGTATGTGAATAGAAAAGAAAGTGAGGTTTGATGTGGTGGAAAAAGAAATATGAGAAAACTAGAAAAATATAAAAATATCAAGAAAAACAAAATAAAATTCCAAAAGAAAAGAATAAGAAACCATACCCAATACAAACAAGTAAAAATAGAATAATAAGGCAGAAATAAGGGCAGAATGAAAGAAAAGTTGGAAAATAAGGGAACCCCAAGGTAATCATAGTACTAAAGAGGATTAGTCACTGAAAAATTCCCAAAATATATCATGCCAACCCAAAAACCTACATACAAGCTTAATAAAGCCCTATAAGTGATCCTAACCCGACTGTTCAAAAACTTAGGTAAACAACATAAGGGAAAGCCTATAGCATTCTGTGTACATTGATTGAAACTAATTTTTGAGTGTGAGCATCTATTGACTGGCCCTAAATGAAAATGTTGATCTATCTGAGTGAGAGGGACTTCTTTGTTTGAGAGGGTACAAGAATTTTGCATTGTTAGATTATTTGTCTGTTTGATTATTAAAACTTGTATCTATGCCTATTTGCTCATTGCTAATGTAATGACATCATTGGATTCCTTTCTGTCTCAGAGTCATACAAAATTAATATATACAGTTGGGTTCTTGAGAAGTTAAAAAAAAGAGGGGGGGGGTGGGGGGTAATATGTGTGAACTAAAATTAAAATTCACTGCAAAGGTATCTTAGTATCTTCCTATTTAAGCATCATGTTTATTTTTGGTTTAGTGTTTTGCCTGAGGACATGCAAAAATTCTATGTTGAGAGAGTTGATGGGCCATGGAAACATGGCATATTTGATGCTAAAAATGGTGAAATTATGTATTGACTTGGGTTGTTATGTCTGATATAAACTTGGGTTGTTTTTTCTGATAATGCGACTTTTATGTTATTTGCATGAAAATAAGGTAAGATATGGCTTGGGATAAAAAATAAAAGAAAAATGCTCTCAAGAAGTAAAATGTTGAGCAGGCTACAAGTCATTAAGTCATTTTATGACTCATAGCCAACCTTGTAATGGTAACATTGGCTAAATACAAGCTGAGGAACTAAGTAAAGAAAGGCTACGAGTTGCAAGGATAGACTACAACTCATAGTGGGAAGTCGGACTATGACTAGTATTTAAAGAATTTAAGATAGGAGTCATAACAATAATAAACTCAATTGCCCTAAAGAGGAAAAGATACTAGAGTGAATATGATTAGCAAGATACGACTCGTAATAGGACTATACAAGTTTTCACCACTAAAGATAAAAAAGAGCTATGATAGAAGGTTGTGAGTTGTAAGGAGACCTAATGACTCATTGATGGAGATGTAACCACTATTGACTTAATTTTCCAATTCCATTTTAATTAGGATTCCTTTGCTATTTTGAGATAATATAAATACCTTAGGGCTATTTCCTTATTAGGTGACGCACTTTTGATAATTTTTTTCATACTTTCACATACATTGATCATTGATACAATTGTTCTTGGATTTTTTATTTTGTATTCAATTGGAGATTTTGGATTTAATTATTTCATTACTGTGCAATTAATTACTTATCTTTTTCATTGATTATCATGGATTATTACATAAGCATGAGCGACTAATTTCCTTGACTAAGGTTGTGGGAACCCTGACGAATTAACTACGTAAGGGAAGTGGGAGGTTAATCTACTCTATTATAGAAGTGTGTATTGCACACTTTTTTATATTAATCGTACCTGAAAATACTTTAAAAGTTTGGAAATCTTTTGTATTTGAGAATGTCCTCACAAGGGAGTTTAAGATTGGGAAAAGGAGGTTACAACAGTTATTTGAGGCTATCAACCCTCATCTAATCTACTCGAGACTCACAAAGTGAGAGTTGTACTGTGGTTATAGACAAGGGACAACAAGGCTACATCTTGAAACTCACAAGGTGAAGGGTCAGATTTATCAACATGTTTATAATACGATTGATAATACATAGCTTTTCAACCATGCACACAGAAGTAGTACGTTACGTGGATCAAACATAAGAAACTTACAGATTTGAGAAGCCATATTGAACACATACCTAGAGTAGTCTTTTATTGTTTACAAACTCAAGAACTCAAGTTCAGCTACTTGTTACTGTTGATTTCAAAATCTCCCCATTTACTTTTTTGTACTTTTCATGGATTTTGTCAAGTTTGAGAGACTGTTCCACATATTCTGTGAAAGGTTTGACCCCAACCTTGTTTTGGTTACTATATTTGACATCGAACACAGCATACTTCTTAGGAGGTTAATTTTAGGACAACATCCATAGGTGACTCTGATTCCAAGAGCTCAACCTATCTTTAGAAATCAACACAACACGAATGTCAATCAACGGTGGCAACTAGTACTTAAATCTATACCAAAAGATACAAAAATATAGTATTAGTACCAAAACAATGGGTACTCAATAGGCATCATCATTCGCCAAAGATAAATCATGATATAAGTCTATAAAATGCTAGATAACATAAATAACTCAAGGTAGAGCCGAACCTGAATCAACTCAAAATCATCGTTGTGCATAAATAATAATATATAGATGAATGACAACATAATATAAGTCATCAACACATGCAATCATACATAAAAAAATTGACCCCCATATGCAATTAGTGCAGAAAAGTAAATAACCTATCGCAAGCCTTCATAATCCTAGAAGGTACAAATAAGACAGTATAACTCACCATCATCATTTACTAACTCTTATGAGGCAACTAGCATTCTTTTAGGCCACACTAACCTTAGATTGTCTATGGTCATTATCTATTAATAAATCAATATCTCTCCACTAACAATTATCTAACAACTAATCCTCATTTATCAATTGATCATCCTTTATCAACTAATCATTAGTTATCAACTAGACACCATTTATCAACTAATCCATTTATATCATGCCACATTGTAATCATTTTCTCATTTTCATACTTTTCTAGAATCACTATATATATCACATACCGATATCGCTATAACATAATAGGTATCTCATCATAGACTAATATGTATATCCAGACTTGAACCGATGTGAATATTCAACAATATCCTCAAAAGAATCATTGTGAATACCATAGCCAATATTACTCCTCCATATTATCGCCAGTAACACCAATGTCCCCATTAACACCATCAATACCATCATCAAAATTATCAATATCATAGCCATCCTCTGGAATTATACCGGGTATCAATAATCTATATCATTATCATTATTCATACTTGAATTGATATTTGTACATTTTATAGCATAAGAAATATCCAAACTTACACCTCTAAGTATATCATCATTATAATGGCCAATAAAATAATCATAAGAGTATTCAATAGCATAATATCTAACATAACTATTAACATTATTAATAATCCTAATAGAAGCAAGGTCCTCAGCATAATCAATATCATAATCACAGACATAATAAATAGGTATGAACTTAGCGTAA
Source organism: Capsicum baccatum var. pendulum (assembly GCA_030864225.1). NCBI lineage: Eukaryota > Viridiplantae > Streptophyta > Magnoliopsida > Solanales > Solanaceae > Capsicum > Capsicum baccatum. The sequence goes on from CM061558.1 coordinate 7,091,219, forward strand.
TTAATAGCTTATGTGTTATGCATTCTTAAAACTTATGATGCTTAAACTTGGAGAATATCCATGTACTTAATTTTAGAGTGGTTTTGCAGGAACCTAGGTATTGAAAGCTAACTTGAATAAAACGGAATGAAAATACAAAAAATGAGCACTTACTAAGGCAACTGTGACCCATAGGTACCATGTATCGGTAGTAGGTGGCTCCGTAGGTGTCAGAGATTCAAAATACAAAGACCAAATATTAGGATGACCAGCTACAACACCCTATATACGGTCGTAGGTTCCACCTACGGCCCGTAGATGGGTCCGTAGGTGGCCACCGATGCAGAAATCCTTGATCCTTTTGAAGTTGTTTCCAAGGGTTTCCATGTAACCTAAACCTACTCTTATGAGGTTTTTAGTCATTATTATGATAATTTAGTTAAGTTTTTATTTTTTATTTAGGATTTTATTTCTATCTTTTCTTGTAATTTATAAATATCCTTTTGACTTTATTTAGTAAAGGAGGAGATATATGTTAGAGTCCAGAGATAGGACCTCAGGGGATACCATATAATCCTATTATTCTTGGTTTGTTTTTCATTTGTTATTCAATTTGAGTCTTTGGGTTTTCTTCTTCATTATTGGAGATTGATTAGATGAATTTCTCTATATATTCCACGACTGATCTCATAACTATGAGTGTCTATTTCCCCTAGCTAGGGTTATTGAAACTTTGGGGAATTAATGAAGTAGAGGAAGTTCCAAGTCTTCTAAATAAAGATTCTTGCATTTATTGTGGTTTTTTTAGTTTAATAGATATCTTAGTAGTGGGCAATATTAGCATCCCGCCTGTATTCATTACAAACCTGCGAGAGAGGTAGATATTACGAAAAGGAGATCACAAAAATGATATGGGGTTAATTGAAAAAATAAGCTTACCTGCATTATCTATTTAATATGATTAACTTTCATCTAATCCAATTGAGATCGATAGTAGATAGTTGAAACTGGGGTCCAAGTCAAGGGTTACTATGAGACTAAAAAGAGATGAGTGAAATTCACCAAAGTATGCTGAGAGGTAGTTGGTGATATATAACTTGTCAGATTCTATATGTAAGGTATTAGAATAGTTTAATAGTGTATGATAAATCCACAGAGTTAGAAGTCAGGGGGAATGCAAGCCTAGTGTTCATCTTAGATTGTTTACAACCAAAAATATCCAATTCTTGTTACTTCTTGCTAGTTACTACAAATCTCCTTCCCCTTTTTTACTTTTCCACACTACCTAGTGATTTCAATAAGTTTAACCAAGATATCTGACGTGTTCCTTGTGGGATAGACCCCAACCTAGTTCGGCTACAATATTTTAATAGCAAACATTTTATCTTTCTAAATTGGGGTAGTTTGGGCATTATCAAATTTTAGTGTCATTGTCGGGGAATACGACTCTAGTTTGATTGAGTGGAATTATTAAAGTTGTCAGACTTTTCTTATCTATTCTTCTTCGAGCATGCACTAGTGTATTTTTACTCTTCTTGATATAACCACTTGTCCAGAGGAAGTGTGGTGTAATAAAGACTTCTTTATTATTAATACTTATACTTTGATATGGTGTGTTATCACATGAGTGTGATAGATATAGTGTATGTACACAATCATAGCCTAATTGAGACATTGACAGACTTTGCAAACAATAATCATGAACTTATTCAAATGGTTGATAGGTTTGGCTTAGATATTCATCACTTATAAGAAGAGTTGGATGCAAAAACCATTATGTGTAGCACCCAACAACTTAGTTATGGGTGATGTGAGACTTAGTTATGGGTACTGTGAGACTGGAAAAATTCTAAATAGACAACTTGAGCAGCTAAATTTTGAGGAGTCAACAATTGCTCATACTCTTATAGATTTTGTGGCTATTAAAGAGAGCATACTAGAATTATGTGGGGATGTAGATAAGACTACAAGTCCTAAGTTGGTGCATCTTAGACCTTATTTGAAGCATTTTCCACATTATATTTAGATAGTGAAATATTGATCGAGTCATCCGAGCCCAAATAATATTGCAAGAAAGAGGAAACTATGTCGATGTTCTTCAATGTGTTTAGTTGGAAACAAAGAATTACATTCCTAAAGTAAAGACCAGGAAGTACATCATGCCCCATCTATTGCTTGGGTCATTTATCTTTATATCACCACCCTTTGAGCATAATGGGAAATTAGAAAAAATATAAGGGGTGCAATTCATAAGTTCAAAGGGGAAAAAGAAAACTAAAGGCCAACTCTTGGGCTACATTGATGAAGTCTGATTAATTAAGGTACCCATGGGCTTTTTGGTGAATTCTGAGTAACCAACCAAGTCCCATTAGCGACGATGTTAAAACAAGTGTTTCTTTAGAGGCAACCCAAGGCATTTTTCTATTTGTATTTGTGATATATGATTAATGTTGGATTTTCAAACCTATGGTGCCACAGGTATGTTTCTAACTCACTTTCATTGTAGCAGCCTAATGTATTAGGGACAATGTATGTCTTAAGTTGAAGGTGGGGCTACTTGTGGGTCTTGATGTCCTCTTGGGGTTTTTATTTTCATGCATCTTCTCCCTGGAGTTGCGTTCCTAGAAGAGATGACATATTTAGGCATATTATTTTTTTTGTCATGTTTTGTGTTTAATTGGAAGAAAAATGAGTATCTGGGTAGTTGACATATTTTTGTTGATTTTTGATAAAAATAATGCCGCTCCAAAAAGCTATTTTAGAATTGTTTGATGCATATGTATGTGTGACTATTATGAATCCTGCTATGACATTAGGGTTACGAACATGATAATCATTGATTACAATTGCATGAACCAGATAGGTAGTATCTTGTGATGTAACCTTATGCCATATGTGTGTGAGATACTACTTAGTTCCCTTTGTGTGTTACAATGAACCTATTTTGGCCTTGGTCCTTCTCGAACATTGTGCACCTCAACTAAAAAAAATTACCTAAGTTGAGGGTGTCTATCATTAGGGTACGAAATGTGAAATGGGTATAAATAATGGTAAAATAAGAGAAAATAAAGTAAGGCTGGGTGTGGTAGAAAATTTTGAAAACTAAAGAAAAAAAAAAGAAAGAATAAAAGAAATCAAACCCAAGCTAAATCTGTAATAAAGTAATAAAAAGGGAGAAATAAGGATGGAATAAATGAAATTGGTTGTTGAGTGGACCCCAAATTAAGTATAGTGACAATGAGACTTAGTAACTAAAATGTCTATATGTACCATAAAAGACACCAATCCTAATTACAAGCAAAGTAAAGTCCTATACTGATCCTAACCTGACTGTCTGAAAACTAAGGTAAACAAAATAAGGGTATGCCTATGGTATTTGATGCATAATGGTGGAACTTCACTTGTGAGTGTTAGTGTCTTTTGACCATCCCTACATTGAAATGTATGATTTCATATAAGTGATTGGGACTTTTTTGTTGTGAGGTCACATGGGCTGTAGCTTTAGCTGTTGTTATTTGTTTAGGTGGTGTAACTTGTACATATGCATGGTTGTTTGTTGCTAATATAGTTCCATATTTTGACTTCTTTATGTTACATTATTGTGCTTCATGAAAATGCACTATTGATTTTAAAGTATCAAACTTGGATAGGATAATGTGTTTTGAGCTAAATTTGAAGATTGATTGCCATAGGTATCTTAGGTTTCTCTTGGTTAAGCATCATAACATATTTTATTGTATTTTGTTTCCAGAGTACATGCAATGTTCTAAGTTGAGGGTCTTGATATGCTATGAATTCATAGAACTTGGGATGCTTAAACTTGGAGAATGTGTATGTATTTAAGACTATTTTGTTGGATTTGATGTGTTTTTGTAGTACTTTTCCAAGAACCTAGGTGTTGGAAGCTAACAGGAAGAAAATGGAATGAAAAGACAAAAAATGAGCACTTACTAAGGCACCTAAGGCCCGTAGGTACCACATACAGGGCGTGGGTGGGTCGGTAGGTGTCAGATATTGAAAATACAAATATAAAATTTTGGGATGACCACCTATGGCACCCTACATACGGCCGTAGGTTCCACCTATGGCCCGTAGCTGGGTCCGCAGGTGGCTACTGATGCAAAAATCCAGGATCAATTTGAAGTTGTTTTCTAGGGTTTTCGTGTAACCTAAACCTGCTCCTATGTTGTTTTTAGTCATTATTACGTACGTTTAGTTAGATTTTCCTTTTTTATTTGGGACTTGATTTGTAGGGTTGTTTGTAATCTATTAATACCCTTTAGACTTTGTTTATTAAGGGCGGAGATATATCCTAGAGTCCAGAGATAATCCCTTGGGAATACCATATACTCTTATTGTTCTTAGTTTGTTTGTGTTTTGTTATCCAACTTGAGACTTTAGGTTTTATTTTTTCATTATTTTGAGATTGTTTAGACAAATATTTCTATAAATTCCATGACTAATCTCATAGCTATGAATGGCTAATTCGCTTAGCTAGGGTTGTGGGAACTCTGGCGGATTAACAAAGTAATGAAAGTGCCAAGTCACTCTAGATAAAGATTCTTTCATGTATTATAGTTTTCTTCAGATTAATTGATTTCTGAGTAGTGGCCAATGTTAGGATCCCGACTATATTCAAGACAAACCCAAGAGGGAGGTAGAGATTAGAAAAAGAAGATCACAATAATGATTTTGGGTAAATCATTGAAATAATCTTACCTACATAATATACTTAAGACAATTAACTTTCATCTAATCAACCTAAGATCGAGAGGAGATAGTTGAAACTGTGGTCTAAGGCAAGGGTTAGTAAGGTAACACTCTGAGACCGAGAGGAGATGATTGAAATTTCATAAAAAATTGAGAGGCAGATGGTCATACGTGACATGTCAAATTATGTATGCACGGTACTGGAATAGTTCGACAATGCACAATAAATCTATGGAGTTAGAAGCTAGGGGCAACACAAGCCTAGTGTTTGTCTTAGATTATTTACAACCAAAAGCATCCAATTCTTGTTACTTTTTGCAAGTTACTACAAATCCCCTCTTTTTACATTTCCGCACTACCTGGTGATTTCAACAAGTTCAAGAAAGATATCTAACGTATTCCCTATGGGATCGACCCCAACCTAGTTGGGTTACTATATTTTTATAGCGACTACTTTATACTTCTACAGAAGGGTAGTTTGGGCGTTATCAATAGCATAATCACTGACATAGTAAATAGGCATGATCCTTAGTATAAGCCATAGTATAATTGCTAAGGTAATTAACAAACATGATCTTTAGCATAATCAAAAGCATAATTGCCAATATAATCAATAAACATTATCTTTAGCATAATTAATACCATAGTCGCTAATATAATCATTGATTGCTCATATAGGCAATAAGCATGACCTTTTTTATAATCAATAGCATAATTGCTAATATGTTCAATAAACATGGTATTAAGCAAAATCAATAGCCTAATGAATGGCTTAATCCATAATAATTTCAAGGGCTTCTTCAATAGCATACTCCATTAGCACATCATTTGCTTAATTATTAATTTATTCATAGCATAACTAATAAGTGTTACTCCCAAAGTAAATCCATCATAACCATCAAGTACCAAGGCATCTCAAATCACCATAAATAAATATGTCCTAGGTGTATACAAGTGCATAAAAGGTCTTCAATAACTAGCACAAGTCTTTGCCTATGGTGAGTCAAGAGCCCACTTTTAAATCCCCAAAATACTTTACAAAGAAATGTTTACCCTAAACTAGGGTAAGGTATAGAAATCCTTTATTAGATGTTGAATAAGACATAACTAGGCCTCGGATAGTAATCTCTCCCAATAAGGAACAACTAAGTCAATTTTACCAAGGGAATGGAAACTAAGGTCAAATCTGCCCTAGAAACAAGTGACTAAGTCAAACTCCTAATTAGAACACTAACTGAAGCATCTCCAGCCTAATCATAAATCCACAAGGTCAAGTTTACATAAGATATGGCTAACTAGGCTAATCATGCCTAAAACGATGTCCAAAATAGCCTAAATGATCCAACTAATCCCAGGTATTGCAATTTATCACACCAACACCTAAAACCCTTACCAAATCTAACACACTATCATAACCATATAATGAATTAGCTCAATCTAACAAAGCGTAAGACCTTGCCTATCTAGGCGCCAAAGAAAGCTCAAAAGATCTGCTAAATCACCATTTTTACCTCCGTAGAAGCTTCCTCAAGATGATAAGCTAACAAAATCACATTCTACTCATCAATACGAGAATTTTGATAACCATATTGCACCTTTGTGCTTCGGATCCAAAAATCTTGCCAAAATCCCATGTGAGTATCACTTACGAAAATCACATTTTTGAAACCAACCCAATGTTTCCTCATGCTCAAGGAATGATTTCCCTAAATAATGGTTAAAATCCAAGCTAATTTTAGGCTAAAATTAAGCTCCCAAGGTTTTAGGGTTTTTGAACAAGAAATTGAAATTCTACCATGAAAGGGTGAAATCTTACCACAAACTAGAAGATAATCGCGTAAACAAGTGTTAGACAAGTTCTCAGACAAACCAAAATAACTAATTTTATGTTATATCACTAATAAGGGCTTTACCTCTCTTGGAATGTATGGAGAATGAGCAAAATCGTGCAAAGAGATTCTATTTATACCCACACCAAGTCCTCGAGTCACGCTATTGTGATCGAATATTTGTGATCGCGACATCTTATGGCTACACCAGTGAATCGCGATTGTGACATGCCACCACGAATGTAGAACTTGATACCTGCCAAGAGTGTTGCCATCACAAGCCCTAGCTCGCAATCGTGGGTGCACCAAATACAGTTAAGACTTGGAAATTTCCAAGTATCTGCCAAGCCCTCAGGATTTATTCGGAATCCCGTATATCCAAAAGATGTATGTAACCATACCAAATTCAGCGTTCCAGACTCAACAGTACATTCAAAATTTCCATCCTAGGTCTTTTAATGAAATATGGGTCCCATACCCAATCTCTAACTTCTTAATTTTTTGACCAATAGGTCAAAATGAGCTTAGGTGCCTCGGGACCAAAATCAAGAGCCCACCTAACCTAAAATTGATATTTTGAAGCCGCTAGAATAGTCAAAATTGGCATTTGAGGTTGCTTGAATAAATTTTTCACTCGGTGTCCATTTGGAACCAACAAAGAGATCTAAACAGGAAATTTTCTCTAAAAACCAAATGAATTACCCGGTAACCAAACTGTCAGTTCCAGCAAGTCATAAATGACTTAGGGCAACAATAGAAAATCTCAAACATCAAAATTAAGCAAAATTATGGAAAATGTCCTGAAGGGTCATTACAATATCTACTACTAAAGGAACTTTTATCCGCAAAAGTTAAAGCATTATGATGTACCTAAAGTCTCTAACATGTTAGGATACTAGGTTTGTATATCACTCTCGATCTCCCAAGTTGCCTTCTCTACTGGGCAATGCCTCCGCTAAACCTTAACTACATGAATCTCTCTAGTGTGCAACCACCTGACATCACTGGCCAAAATGAGAACACGTACCTCTATGAAGGTCAACCGCTCATCCAACTGAATTGAGTCCTATCTAAGCACATTACATGGATCAGGAATGTATCACCAAAACATGAAAACATATAAACATACAGAGGAATACCCAATCACACACTCCAAATCTCAAAGCACAAAGCCTACGGTCTGTACAGGCCTTATGTCTACTCTAAGCTACTCTCAACCTATCCTAAATTACCTAACACTATCCAATGACTCCTGAAGAAAATCAACACCTAGTTTTCTGCAAACTCAACCCAAAATCACATCAAATCCAACAAAATAGACTTAAGTACATACATATTCTCTAAGTGTAAGCATTGTAAGTTCCATAAAACCATGGCACATAAAGACCCTCAACTTAGAGCACTACATGTCGTTAGGCAACCAAAATACAACAAAATATATATAGATGCTTAACTAAGAGAAACCAAAGATACCTATGGTAGTCAATCATCAAATTTTAGCTCAAAACATATTATCGTCTCCAAGTTTAACACTGTAAAACCATCTATGCGCATCTATAAAGCATGACAATATGATACAAAGAAATCAAACTGTGGCAATATACTAGAAAAAAACAACTATGCATATGTAAAAGTTACACTACCCAAATGAGTAAACAGCTAGCAATACATGCGCCCTCACGACAAAGAAGTACCAATCACTAATATAAAATTATGCATGTCAATGTTGGGATGGTCAAGAGACACTTAAACTCATAAGAGAAGTTCAATGCGCATCAAATACCATAGGCTTGCCCTTATTTCCTTTACCGTAGTTTTTAGACAGTCAGGTTAGGGTCACTATTTGACTTTACTCGGCTTGTAATGTAGGCTTGGGGCTAGTATCGTACATATGGTGATTTTAGTGACTAATCCTCCTTGACACCACACTTACATTGGGTCCACTTATCGACCACTTTTCTTTTATTCCACCTTTATTTATCCCTTTTTATTCTTTTATTGCACATTCAAGTGGTTGTGGTTTCTTTTAATCTTTCTTTTTCTTTTTAAACTTTCTTTTCTTTTCTTTTTTCCTACCACACCCATACTTTCTTTTCTCTTATTTTACCCTTCTTCATACCCACTTCATATTATGCACCCTTTTGATAGTCATCCTCAACTTAGGTGATTTGTTTGAGTTGAGGTGTACAATGTCCAAGTACAACTACGGCCAAAATAGGTTTATTGTAACACAAATAGGAAGGTGAAAGGTATAACAATAAAAGTAGACTATATAGGCTCAATATAGAGATCAAGGGATACTTTTCACACATGGAAGGCCATTTAAACTAAAAGTGGACTTATTTCAATAATGGTTTATGATCATTTCCTAATTGACTATCCTACAACCTATACAAGACTAATCAGGAATGTTCTGGATTCAACCCATAAAGTGAACAAAGTAGTATCTCACAAACACATAGCATACGGTTGCATCACAAGTTGTTGCTTATCTGATTCATGCAATTTTCAGCTATGATTATTTTGTCCCAAATCCTAATGCCATAATAAGATTCACAATGGTCACACATGTTTACAAATCATAGAATTCAAAAACAAACTTTTGCAGGGGTATAAACTTTTTTAAGAATCACAACAAAGCTCATTAACAACCTTAGATATTCATTTTTCCCTCGTTAACAAATACAATATAAAATAGCACACAATGCGCCTAAACATGTTGGCTCTACTAAGAGTAGGACACTGAGGAAAAGAGGCACCACAACAAAAAACCTAAGAGGAAATCATGACCCATAAGTAGCCCCACCCTCAAATTAAGACATGTATTATCCTCAATGCATTGGGCCGCTACTAAGCAAGAGAGTTAGAAACATACTTATGGCGCCATAGGTTCATAGATATGATGTCACTCATAATAACATATACAAACAACAAACTACCTTGGGTTGCCTCCCAAGCATCTCCTTTTTTAACATCACATCATGAAGTGTCTATGTTGGTTACTCAAACTTCACCAACACACCTATGGGTGCCTTGATTACTTAGACTTTATCAAGGATGCCCAAGAGTTTGCCTCTAATTTTCTCTTTCCATTTTGAACTTGTGAATTTCACCCTAGTTGTTTCTCTAATTTCCTATTATTCTCAAGGGGTGGTGGTATAAAAATAATGGACCAAAGAAATATATATGACATGTTGCACTTCTTGGCCCTTAATTGAGGATTGTAATTCTTTGATTCTGGAAAAGCAGATTCAAAAATATAGACATACTTTTCCTCCTTATACTCTTCTATAAGCTCGGATGGCTCAATTAATATAGTACTATCCAAACATAATATGGAAAACTGCTTAGAATGAGGTACAATATGCCCTAACTCAAGAATTGCAGTCTTATTTACATCTCCACATAACTCTAGTATGCTCTTCTTAATAGTGACACTGTCCATAACAGTTTGGGCAATTATTGACTCCTCAAATTTCAGCTCCTTAAGTTGGCTTTTTAGAATTTTTCAGACCCACACCACCCATAACAAAGTTTTTGGGCATTACACACAGCAACTTTCATATTCAACTTGACTTGTAAGTGACGAAAATATTCAAGCCAAACCTGTCAACTTTTTGAATAAGCTCATGATTTCCGTTTGCAAGGCGTATCGATATTTTTGTTAGGCACTCCTTGTGTTCACACACTATATTTACCACTATCCTTTAATAACGCACCATATCAAAAGAATAGAGATCAACAATAAAGAAGTCTTTATCTCTCCATACTTCCTTTGGTTCAGTTGTCATATCAAAAAAAGTAGGCATACACAAGTGTATGCTCGAAGAAGAATAGAAAACCAAAACCTGACAACTTCAACAACTCTAATCAGTCAATCAGTAACCATATTGCCCTACAACGGTGCCAAAAAAATTTGATGTCGTCCAAACTACACCTCCAATTGAAGGATAAAGTGGTCACTATCAAAATATAGTTCCCCAAGTAGGTTGTGGTCGATACCACATGGAATAAGTCAGAAATATTACATGAATTTATTGATATCACCTGGTACTAAAGAAAAGTAAATGAGGGAATTAGCTAAAATTATAAAAAGTAACAAGAACTGGATGTTTAAGGCTGTATTCAATCTAAGACGAACACTAGGCCTGTGTTCCCCCTGGATTCTATCTCCATAGATTTATAGTGAAGTTCGAACTATTATAATACCTTTCTTGGAGAATCTGATAAGTTATGTGCCATCAACTATCTTGTGGACTCATTGATTGATTTCACCCTTACCCTTTGAGTCTAAAGGTATTGCATTAATAACCCTTATCTGGGATCCCAGTTTAACTATGACATTTTGATTCTCTAATTATTAGATGAAAGTTAATTGTCTTAAGTAGATAGTACTAGTAAGATTATTTTCACATATAACTCTAAATCACTATTCTGAACTTTATTTCCTACTCTCTACCTCTCTTGTGAAGCAAGTAATGAATCTAGGCAGTCTCTTAATGTTGGCCACCTATAAGAAATCAATAAAATCAAAGAAAATCTCAATTCAAGTAAGAATCTTTATCTAGAACAACTTATCATTTCCTCTACTTCATTAATCTTCTAGGGTTACAATAACCCTTGCAAACATATTTAGCCGCTCATAGTTTCAACACAATTCATAGATTTCTTAGACAAAATCATAGAATCAATCTCACAATAATAAAATAATAAAACCCAAAGTCTCAAATTGAACAACAAACCAAGAACAATAAGATCCCAAAATCATAAGTCAATCTTAGAATCAAAAGATGTTTGTGAATAATGTAAACTTAGCCATGAATGGCCTATCTAGTCATTTACGAGCATAAGCTAACTAAACAACATCTAAATGGTATTATAGATTTCAAGGAAATGCTAGAAATCAAAGCCTAAATAAAAGAAAAAAGCTTGATTGAACATACATAATAATAAATAGAAACATCATTGGAGTGTAGTTAGGTTACATAGAAACCCTAGGAAATAAATTCCAAACAATCCAAAAAAAAAACGGTGTCACGACTATCTATGGAATAGGTAGGGAGTCGTAGGTGTCAAACCCAAAATTTCATTCTCTAAACTTCAATTTATGATAAATATGGACCCACCTAATCAAGTATGTGGTACCTATGGGGCGTAGGTGCCAAGGGAGGTGGTCATTTTTTAGCATTTCATTCTGTTTTCTTCCTGTAAACATACAACACTTAGTTTCCTACAAAATCACTCCAAAAACACATCAAATCCAAAAACAATAGCCTTAAGTACATGAATATTCTCTATAGTTAAGCATTGTAAGTTCCAAAAAAACATGGCACATCAATGGGAAATCCCTCGCCCTTAACATGAAGAGCTAGAATAGAGGTCAAAGTAAGAAAATCCTTGAGTTTTGCAAAGCTTGACTGACACTCCTCTAACCATCAAAAAAGAATATCCTTACAAGTAAATCTAGTCGTAGGTGCTAAAATAGTAGCAAACATTCAATGAATCAACTATAATAAGTAGCCAAACCAATAAAGTTATGCACCTCAGTTGGACATGTAGGCCTAGCCCAATCACAAATAGCCTCAATCTCTATCAAGTAAAAGTATAATCTCATCCTTAGACACCACATGTCTACGTAATGTCACAAACTCAAGCCAAAGCTCACACTTAGAGAACTTGGCAAAAAGTACATGATATCTCAAATTTTAGAGCATAATCCTCAAATGTTAGGCATGCTCATCTCTACTCCTCGAATACACAAGGATGTCATCGATGAAAATAATCACACAAAAATTCAAATGACTCCTAAACACTCAGTGCATCAAATTGATAATCACAACTGTGGAATTAGTCAACCCAAATAACATCACAAGGAACTCATAATGACCATAACGGGTCCTAAAAGTTATATTCTGGATATCCTCAAACCTAATCCACATCTGATGGTAACCAAACCTTAAATAAATATTAGAAAACACTATTGCACCCTAAGTTGGTCAAAAATATCACCAATGTAAGGCATAGGATAACAGTTCTTCATTATCATTATATTAATCTGCCTATAATCAATACACATATACATAAAGGAATCCATATTTTTCACAAATAATATATGAGCTCCCCAAAGAGACACACTCGGTATAATAAAACCTTTACCAAGGAGATACTAAAGCTGAGAATTTATCTCCTAAAGCTCAACAGGAGCGATACGGTAAGGTTGAAATTCAAGAGGGGGTGGATTGAAATTTTTCTTTTATGAGTTGAATATTAACCCTTCACATTCGACTCACCTGCAGATCAGAACACTTCATAAAAATATTAAATTCAAAATAATTAACCAAGAAAATAATAAGAAATAATGTAATAAAATAAAGATTTACCCTATTTTGGCACACCAATGTAGTGCCTACGTCCAGTCCCCTTGGGTTTTAAAATTTCTTTTGTTCATTGAAAATTTGCCTTGAGCACAATGATAAGAAATAAGTTTTAAAGACTTATTTTGCTCTTCAGATGTTGTCATATAGCTTTAGTTGATGTTACAAAGTTGACTCGATCCTACTTTTTATATTTAATAATTGTAAACTAAAGTTACAGAGCTTTGTAAGACTAAGAATGAGACACTTTGAATTTTCTCCTTAAAGTTGTGTAAGTTGTGTTTGTGTTTGCTCTTCTTCTTTTATACTCTTTGGCTGCTATTTGTCATAAGGAAACCAAGAAATTTTTTCTCAATTAAGGATTTACATATATTTATTAATTGAGGAAAGTAGTTTCCTGATGTGTCCATATCAGATATGTCCATATACGACTTTGGATCGCATCCATATCAGATATGTCCATGTTCTATCATTTCATTTAGTCTTGGTGTCTATGTGACAGTTGTTTTCTTTATTTTGCTTAGATTCTTCTTGGTGTTTTAAATGATCTAATATGCCATAATTATGGGATAATGATTCTCCTTTCATTTCCAAGATATTAATTTGCTTGCCATGCTTGTTTGAGTGTCCTGATCTCCTTATGATTGGATGTCCTTCCTTTCCTAGAGAGGTCTTCAATATGTTGCTTCTTTTATTCTTTTACCATCAGCAATCTTCCAATATCTTGCATCCTTTTTCAAGTAAAGATTTATTTATTAGTTTTTCATTATTAAAATATTACCTAAGGAGACAAATAAAGGTGCCATAGAAATAGGTTGAGTGTTAGGCTAAAGATCAATGGAAAATTCAATATCATAGGATGGGAAGATAACAGGCAGGTCGGTTCAGAACACATCGGGAAACTCATAAACTATAAGAACAGAGTCAAGCAACAAATTCTTGTAACACCCCAAATGTGATACCCGAAATGCTATTTTGTGCTAGCAATACTGAAGGACTAGAAGATAACCTATGACTGATATCTGTAACTGAGAACTGAATAATATACTATAAAAATATGGAATAAATTGGTCAAAAGGACATAAGGTTCAAATATATAATAAAACATAACAACTAGAAATACGGTATATCAATACCTAAACTGAAATAAATTGTTTGAACATCTAGTCTGAAAGTCTCTAAACTGTGTAAAAACTGTGGAGTTGATGGGAAATGGACCCAACTAACTCCGTCTACTAAAACTGAAATAATAAAGTAATGAAATACTCATGTGGGAAGTAGTCATCTAACCAAAATTACCCTTTTCTATATAGAGAGTTGGGGTCCAATCTGTAGCCCCAATTGGAAGGGTGTCAATATCGTGCCACTGGTAAGGACAAGCTGTGAGTGACCCTCATCTGGCAGTGTCACCATAGGAGAATGGTGGGACCCTCAATTAGTAGTGTTAATCCACCTCATCAACCCTCAATTGTCAGTGTTGATATCTCAACCTATGTTGGCTACATAGTTCTAGAATGCAAGGATTGCTTCTAAGGGTCATACCCTCTACTATCAGTGTGTGCCCTCATCTTTGGGTTCACTCGGTGCTGAATCCTACTCCTAACTGAATAAATTCTCAACTAATTATGTTGAAATAAACTACACTGAGTTTAATGAGTTTCGTGGACTGACAGAATGTAACTTAATTCTATTAACTGACTGAGTTTGTGAGATTATTGAGTTTTCCTGAGCCATGTAACTGACTAAATTTTACTGAGTTCTGAAACTAACTGAGAATATTGTTCATCATGGCATGGCAGAGATTATCATGAAACTGACATTGTCTCTAGGCACACAGCTAAACTGTTGGTTATAAGTACCCCCAGGACTCAATATCATAAAACGGATAAGATATGACACTTCTTGAACACATGACCATAGTCAACAATTTATAGTACAAATGTTGAAGATTTTCATGAAGTATTTGTATGTCATAAGCTTAAACATAAATAGGAATACATATAAACATGTCATAATGACTTCAGTCTAATATCATGAGCATTCCACTAAACCATTACAATGCATAACAATAACACGATGGTCATTGTGAACATGAGGGTAAATCATGGATTCTTCAATTTGGTCAAAATTGAGTCATAAATCATAATTCTTATTCTCTTAGGCATTTTAGAAACCACCTTGCATGCATAACTTGAGTCTTAGGCATGAACATTAAATAATACATCATGGAAATATTTTTCACTTTAAATACAAGAGTTCCAACCACATGCTAATATAATTTCATTATATTTATTAAAGATTTCAACTTGGTAATCATACAAAAACATAAACATGGATGTGATTCAATTCATAACATGAAATTCAAAATTTATATTTTTGAAAGGGTTTCTAGAGCATCATGGGTGAAAGGAACCTATGAATAAACACATTACATACCTTAGATAAAAGTTTCCTGAAGATTAACGGTGGAATCTCATGGATTAGAACCTTTAATTAAAAACCCTAAACTTGTTCTTGAGGGAATTTGAGAGAAAAAACTATATTTAGGTGGGGGATTGACCCTTTTGCCCTTAAAGATGCGGACATTTAATGACTAAAAATATGGCATCGACGCGATTTACGATACAGTGCATCGATGGCATCATCGCAATACTAAACGCGTTGCTCCTTGATCATGCCAAGCCTCAGTTAATTTTACTGGCAGACCCTGCAACAATATTAACCAATGTGATAGGCGACGTAGCGCGCCAAGATCGTGTTGTTCCACTAGTTTGGTACTCCAAACGTGATCTAAACGAGTTCAAAAAAATCTAAAACTTGTCCGAGAACACCTATTGACCTCTCTGATCATGAATCAAAAAAATATGGAACAATAAGTGACATTAAGGTCAATAAATAAGATTTCCAACTTTTGAAGGCCAAAAATAAACTAAGTCTGGGAACTTAGCTAGAATTTTCTAAGCCTAAGACCCCTTGACAAGCCTAAAAGGATGAATTAAGCTTAGAAATTTTGTGGGATCTTACAATATCTCCCGCTTAGGAACATGTATCTTTGAATGAGACTAACTGAAATGGGAGAAATGATAAGCTAAAGTATATAGTGATCATGAACAACTAAAACATGAGTATATAACTGACATTACTGATTAACAGAGATTCATATTGAACATGCATATCTGATGAATTATTTGATGACTGAGATGATATATGGATGTGTAACTGGGAGTACTAATTCACTTATTCATGTATATCTACTGCATGAATACATGACTGACATGATGCATCAACACATGACTGAATATGCAATGGTAGTTGATACCAAGTTTATAATGAGAATCTGAGCCTAAAAATGAATACCAAGTTGTAACTGAAATTAGAACATGAAATTGAATTAGCTTAAGGAAAGCTATTACCTTGGGCTGAATATTAGTTTTCGGAGAAGAGGTAAGGATACTTGGTTCACATATCTACTTCTGTTTCCCAAGTAGCTCCTTCAATGGACTGATTCCTCCAAATAACTTTGACTAGAGGTACTTCTTTGTTCCTCAGTATATGATTTTGATAGTCAAGGATTTTGACTAGAGTATCTTTATAAAAGAGGTTATTTCAAATGTCTATGCCCTCTATAAGGACTATAACTACTAGGTCACCTATGCACTTCTTATGCAAGGAGACATAAAACACTAGATGGATTAAGGCTAGATTAGAAGAAAATTTGAGCTTATAAGCTACCTTGCCAAAGCAACTAAGAATTTTGAAGGGACCGATATATCGGGGACAGAGCTTTCCCTTCTTGTTGAACTGCTTCACTCCCTTCATGGGAGAGATTTTCAAATAAACATGATCATAAATCTCAAACTTGATATCTTTTCTGTGCATATCTGCATATGATTTTTGTTGGGTCTTATCTATCTTGAGCCTTTCTCTGATCAACTAGACTTTCTCTAATGAATCGAATACCAAGTCCGGCCCTACTACTGCGGCCTCACCCACTTCAAACCAACTGATTGGAGATCTGCATCTCCTACCATAGAGAGCTTTGAATAGAGCCATCTTAATGATGGAATGATAGTTGTTGTTGGATCAAAACTTAATCAAAGGCAAGTGGTCATCCTAACTGCCCTTGAAATCAATTGCACACCCTTGAAGTATATCTTCTAAAGTCTAGATGGTCCTTTCTGCTTGACCATCTATCTAGGGATTGAAGGTTGTACTGAGGTGAACTCAGGTACCTAGACCTTTTTGAAATGCCTTCCATAACTGAGAGGTGAACTGGGTATCTCTATATGAGACAATAGACAATGGGACACTGTGTAATTTGACCAACTCTCTGATATAGAGTTTTGCATAATCCTTGGCTGAATAAGAGGTATGGAATGGAAGAAAATGAGTTGATTTGGTCATCCTATCTAAATGACCCAAAATGAAACATGTTGATGACGAGTACGGGGAAAACCCATCACAAAGTAATGTCATCTATGAATACTATGACGAACATATCCAAGTACTGCTTGAACACAAAGTTTATCAAGTCCATGAAAGCAGCTGGGACATTGGTAAGACCGAAGAACATGACTAAGAATTTGGAGTGACCATACCCAGTTCAGAAAGCTATTTTTGAAATATCATATTCTCTGACTATGAGCTGATGATAGCCTGATCTAAGGTCTATCTTAGAGAAGTAACTGGTGCCCTGAATTTTGTCAAACAATTCATTAATTTGGGGAAGTGGATACATATTATTGACCATGACTTTATTAAGCTGACGGTAATTAATGCACATTTTGAGACAATCGTCTTTCTTTTGCATAAATAAGACTGGTGTGCCCCACGAGGACATACTGGGTCAAATGAATCCCTTATCTAGGAGATCCTTCAATTGTTCTTTTAATTCTCTGAGTTATGCTGGTGTCATTCCATATCGTGGAAAGATATAGGCTATCTGGAAGAAGATTAATGATGAAGTCTATTTCCTTTTTGGGAGGAATTCCTGAAAGATCTTCGAGAAAGACATCTGAGTACTCATTCGCTACTAGAACTGATTCAAGACAGGGAGTTTCAAAACTAGTGTCCTTAACTCAAACAAGATGATAGACATATCCCATAGATATCATTTTCCATGCCTGAAGGTAGGAAACAAGTTAACCTCTGAAGGCTAAAGTACTACCCCACCATTCTAAGATGGGTTCATTCAGGAATTGAAACTGGACAATTCTATTTATGCAGTCAACTATGACATAGAAGGAATAAAGCCAATCCATGCCGAGACTGATATCAAAATCAATCATCTCTAATTTGACTAAGTCTATTGAAATGACTTTCTGAGATATCATAACCAGACGATTCCTGTATACCTGATTAGCTATGATAGTTGTAACCACTGGGGTATATAATTAACAGGGCTCTGCTAGAATTTCGAGAATGACTCCAAAATTAACTACTATACAAGGAATAACAAAAGAAAAAGAAGCTCCTAGATCTATCAAAGCATAAACATGTAAGTGAAATATCTATAACATACCGATAACTACATTAGGAGAATTATCCTGATCCTATCAGAACTGAAGAGCATAAAGTCTATTTGGGTGTTGCCCACTGGTGGCGCTGGAAGTGGCACCTTGCTGGTTTAGGCGACCGGACTAAGCTGAGGAATGGTTGTAAAGACCCTAAAATCCTGACTGGGAACAATCGCTAACCCTATGTCCTGACTTGCCACGTCCAAAATAAATGTCACTACTAGCTCTACAAATACCCTGATGGTTCTTGTCACTAGTTTGACAAAGAGGATGAGTGCGGGCACTGCTAACACTATCCTGAGGTTTAGGGCCTAACACCCTATCCTTGTTACCATCTCTAAATTTTGGCACTGGAGAAATAGCTGAAGAAGAAGATGGATGGGTTGAATTTAGGTGGAACTAAGAATGACTTGCACCCTCTGACTTAGGTTAACCAAAGTTGAAACTACATGTCCTTGCTTTCTTATTATGTTTCTCTCTCATCTTAATCTTCTTCTCTTTTATGTGTTGAGCATGGATTATAAACCTGGCTATGTTTATCTCACTAATCAACATCGTGGACCTACACTCATTTACCACACTATTATTCACTCTAGAAACAAACTTACTCATCTTAGCCTTGCTGTCTACCACTACATGAGGAGCATATCTAGGTAATTAAGTAAACTTAAGAGAATACTCTTTTATTGTCATATTTCCCTGCCTGAGGTTGATAAATTCTAAAACCTTAGCTTCTCTCAGCTCTATGGGAAAGCATCTATCTAGAAATATTATGGAAAACTCCTCCCACTAAATAGGCCCTTCATCTATAGCCCTCTCTGCCTTCCATTAGTTGAATCATGTGTGATCCACATCCTGCAACTAATATGTTGCTAGCTCAGTTAAACCTAATTAAGGAATTCCTGAGGGTCCTCATCTGACTAAGAACCAAAGAAGGATAGAGGATTTATTCAAGTGAAGTCCTAAATCCTAGCTGTCGCTGAATTGGCCACTGGATTGGCAGGAACAATAGTTGGTTATTCATTTTGGGTAGCAACTAAATTAGCAAGAGTAGTGAATATAGCTCTGAACTTTGCATGAGAAATATTTTCGTCCAAGGAATCTACTTGGACGGGCTGAGGGGCTGACTGATTTTTGTTTCTTCTTTTAGGAGGCATGTTTTGTAAGAAAAAAAAAAGAAACGGATTAGATTGTGATTTATATTTGAGCTCAGGCTCACTACCATGACATGAATACTGAAAGAAGGGAAACTATTCCTAAAACATCTTATACCCTCCTTACATAAAAGTGGCGCACAACACACCCATGCACAAAACTCTACTAGATGCAGCTTTTAAGGCTTCCTAGGACACTGTTGAACCTTAGGCTCTGATACCAAGTTTGTAACGCCCCGAATCTGATACCCAAAATGCTACACAGTGCTAGCAATCCCTAAGGACCACAAGCTAACCCATGACTAATATCTATAACTAAGCACTGCATAATATAAAAATGTGAAATAAAAAGGCAAAAAGGCCATAAGGTTCAAATATCTGATAAATAATAACAACTAGAATTACGATATTCAATACAAAAACTGAAATACACTATATGAACATGCCAGTCTGAAAGCCTCAAAATTATCTGTAAACTATAGAGTTGATGGGAGATGACCCAACTAACTCCACCTACTAAAACTGAAATAATAAAGTAATGAAATAATCATGCAATCCTCGAATGATGAGGACTCACTGCAAATCTACTGCTGCTTACTGAATTTGAAGCTAAGTGCGATCAAAAACTTAAGCATCCAAACCTAAGGTCTAAAACACCATAGCACAGAAGAAAAGTATGCGTTAGTACGTGTGAATGTACTGGTATGCAAAGTGAGGTAGGCTAAATGCATGGGATTCATATGAAATAACAATACTAACTGACAGAATAACATGAACGTGAGAATACACGCATGAATATGTAACTGTAAATGAGATCATGATAATACTGACTACTTCGTCTTAATACTGATAACATGAGTTTTTTATAACTGATGTACTGTTAACTGAGTGACTTTTTCTGACAGTCTTGATTCTAATGGAACTAGCTGAGTTTCATACTTAAATGAGTGACTGTATCTGATTTTTCTAAATCTAAAAAACTATCTCAGATCTTTTACTGATACTAAGACTAAGACTGTGGGAAGTAGTCATCTAACTTACATGCCTCTTTTCTGTATAGAGTTGGGGTCCAATCTATAACCCCAATTAGAATGGTGTCAATACCGTGCCACTGGTAAGGACAAGCTGTGAGTAACCCTCATCTAGCAATATCCCCAAAGGAGAATGGTAGGACCCTGAATTGGCAGTGTTAATCCACGTCATCAACCCTCAACTATCAGTGTTGATGTCTCAACCCATGATAGCTATATAGTTATGGAACGCAAGGATTTCTTCTAAGGGTCATACCCTCTGCTGTCAGTATGTGCCCTCATCCTTGGGTTCACTCGGTGCTGAACCCTACTCTCAACTGAATAAATTCTGAACTGATTATACTAAACAAAACTAAATTGAGTTTACTGAGTTCTATGGACTGATAAAATGTTACTAAATATTGTTAACTGACTGAGTTCATTAGATTACTGAGTTTTCATGAGTCATGTAACTGACTAAATTTTACTGAGTTCTGAAACTAACTAAGAATATTGTTCATCATGGCATGGCAGAGATTATCATGAAACTGACACTGTCTCTAGGCACACAGCTAAATTATTGGGTACAAGTACTCCCAGGAGTCGATAGCATGAAACTGACAAGCCATGACACTTCTTGAGAACATGACCATAGTCAATAATTTATAGTACAAACTTTAAAGATTTTCATGAAGTATTTGTATGTCATAAGCTTACACATAAATAGGAATACATATAAACATGCCATAATTTCGTAAGTCTAATATCATGAGAATTCAACAAAAAAACCATTACAATGCATAACAACAACATGGTGGTCATTGTTAACATGAGGGTAAATCATGGATTCATCAATTTGGTCACAATTGAGTCATAAAGCATAATTCTTATTCTCTTAGGCATTTTAGCAAACACCTTGCATGCATAACTTAAGGATTAGGCATAAACATTAAAATAATACATCATGGCAATATTTTTCACTTCAAATTCAAGAGTTCCAACCACATGCTAACATAATTTCATTATATTTATTAAAGATTTCAACTTGGTAATCATACAACATAAACATGGATATAATTCAATTCATAACATGGAATTCAATATTTATATTTTTGAAAGGGTTTTTTGAGCTTCATGGGTGAAAGCAACCCATGAATCAACACATTACATATCTTAGATGGAAGTTTCTTGAAGATTAACGGTGGACTCTTCTTGATTAGAACCTACAATTGAAAATCCTAGACTTGTTCTTGAGGGAATTTGAGATAAACAACTATATTTAGGTGAAACCTAGCTGAATCTCGTGTAGTAAAATTTTATAGGGGGGAAGGAAATTGACCCTTTTTCCCTTAAAGACACAGACATTTAATGACTAAAAACTGGGAATCGACACGATTGACGATGCGGTGCGTCGATGGCATCATCGCGATACCAGATGTGTCGCACCTTGATAGCGCCAATCCTCAGTGGTTTTTCCTAGCAGTCCCTACAACAATGTTAACAAAAGTGATAGGCAATGCGGCACACTAAGATCGTGTTTGTCCACTATTTTGGGACACCAAACATGATCTAAACGAGTTCTAAAAAATCTTAAACTCGTTTGGGAACACCTATTGACCTCTCTGATCATGAATCAACAAAAATATGGAACATTAAGGGACATTAAGGTCACGAAATGAGATTGCCAACTTTTGAAGGCCAAAAAATAAACTATGTCTAGGAACTTAGCTAGAATTTTCTAAGTCTGAGACCCCTTGACAAGCCTAAAAGGATGAATTATACTTAGAAATTTTGTGGGGTCTTAAAATTCTCCATACTAAAATCATGAACATAAGCGAGAAAAGATTCAAAACCCCTCGAAATAAGTCTCCTAAAATATAGATAAGAAATAATCCCCATCAGATCATGGATAATAGCCCCCTACTACACAATTGGGGGTATACTGGGTATGGATAAGGTAACGGTCTTGGAAAAATAATCTATGACCACATGATATTGGGACAACTACTCCATAACCAGAATTAAATGAAAATACAGCATATCTAGAGTAATAAGTTCGGCATGAATATTAACATTTCTAACAATCCACTACAAAAAAATCACCCATGGGAGTAGATACACATAATGGAATAGATAATAAATCCTAAGATAACTCTAACCGTGGAGAATAATAAGAAGATTCATAAAAATAAGTGGATCCAGGATAAAATAAAGAAAATTCCAACTGGTGGCACACAAAAATCATACCTATAACAACAACATTTAAAGACTCGGCCTTGGGTCTAGAAGGTACAACTTATAACTGACCACGCCTGCCACCTGGCTGGGATCCTGGTGAAAATCCTATCCTACCTGCCTGAGAACCACTTTGATCACCCTACGGACCATTACTATAACCATTCAAACCATTTCTACAAAATGGATGGACTTCCCTAATAGGTGGAACACTCTGTGATGCAGGAACAATCGCCCCATGACTAGGTCACTTTCGTTAATAGTTACCATGAGCTCCACAACTATAACACATCACCTGAGTTGAATAATAACTATAAAATGAACCCATTGAAGACTGACCAACACCCTGACTAGGGCAATAATTAGGATTAGACTTACCTTCATCAATAATCTATAGAGCTTCATGAACCGATCGACTGAGCTAGCTCTGAGGCTAATACTATGGATGCCGAGGATATCAACCATGAGAGCTGCTACCTCAAATTGGGAACTACGATGTCTCACATTAAAAGCACCTTGATATCTAGGGCTCTTATTATCTCCCAAATGTGCCTTACAATTTATATCATCTATAACCTGACCATGACTAAAAACCTTAGCAAAAGACCTACTCATAGTAACCAAACTCTAAGGAGACATACGAAGGGGAAGTCTCAACCCTTTGATAAAGCAACAAACTTAATCATACTCAGTATCCAGAATAGAAGTTGCATGCCTATCCAACTCATGAAAATAAGCCTCATACTCTGCAACAGTCATGGAGCCCTACTCCATTCTAGAGAACTAATCTCACAGAAGATCTCTAAGGCTGCAACGCATATACTTCTCCAAGAATATCTCAGAGAACTGAGCCCAAGTCAAAGAAGAAGATCCACTTGGTCTATAATTTATATAACATATTCACCAATATCGATAAGCCAAGTCCAACTGAACTATGGTTAATCCAAACCACGAGTCTCAACTAGGCCTAAATTATAGAGCCTATTCTCACAAAAAATAAAAAACTCATATGCATCCTCTCCTGGAGATCCATAAAACCTAGGTGGAGCAAATATAAAAAAGCTACCCAATATTTTTGCTCCTCGACAGTCATATAAGGATGAGCAACCACTGGCTGACGAACTACCAGCTGAGCAACTATCCGCATAAGAAAATCCTTAGCTCTAAGAGTCGCAACTACAGGTTGTACCTCTACCTCCATACCACTCTAATCTATAAATTGTGCACTATCATATAGTTCACTGCCAACTAACCCCAAAATATGAACCAAAGAATCTCTGAGCACTAAAGCAAAAATAAATCTCGATGGAGCCTGGACTGGTCCCTAGCCCACTGCTAGCTGAAGGTAAAAAATCTTTTGCTCAAGAGAGAGAATAGGGTCAGTAGAGGACCTTTATTCTGGCCCTTAGCTCGGGAAACATATCTAGCACACCCCCTTTTTAACTCCAAAAAGATTGCATTTTAAGGTTTCTAAAAGGCTTTTATTAAAGTAATAAAAAATGAAACTTTTGTTTCGAAAAGGATTATTTAAATTTAAACTCAAAGTCTCCACTTGAAATAATACGGTGTGCCAAGTCACCGTTGAAAATACTTTTTTAAAAATGATTTTGACTCTTTAAAATTGATCTGCGAACAGAGATTCTGGTTAAGAAATTCTGTTGACCAAGGGGAAGGTGTTAGGCACCCCTCGATCCTGTGGTTCGACCACGGACTCTTGGTGGAGCATATCGACTAATTTGTCATTAAAAATGTATAAACTATGCAAAAAACCATAAAAACATCAATCAAAGACACAAAATAAAACAAATATAAAATATAGTGTACGGTCCAATTATATAGTCCAAATTAAAAATACAAAAAATAAATCCTATTCTAACCTATCCTAATCCTGAACTATGCTCCCGTGCTTTACCCGATGCCTCAGGCCTTCATCACGAATATCCTTTGTGTACATAATATGTTGGGGCATTCCTCAGTAAATAAATACAAATGACCACGGGGCATTTCCCGAATAAATGAATACATTTTCCAAATGTGAGAAAAAGAGTAAATAACCGACAAGCTTCAAACTTGCCTACCCGAACCTATTATTTACCTACCCGGCTTGACCTATCATGATTCTATCACATTCAACATCATCAATGAATCAAAATTTATCCAAATTGACTTCTATCGAGTCCAATCCTTCCCGCATTCATTCTCCAATCAATTAACTAATTCTTTAACTACCAATCCAAGTTTTCATATCCAATATCAATCAACATAGAATTAAGATTCAATCATGCCAAACAAACAAATTATTCATGATTATGTCATAATTAAAAGGATAGAAGATAAAATTGAACCTTCCAAATACTTTCAATTGATTTATAAAGGGAATAAAGAGTTGTTCCGAAACTCTGACAAATACCAAACTTCGACTCAAAATCAATTATGAAGCCTTCAATCACGATTGACCTAAAATCAAACTTGAATCAAAATCCACAAAAAGAAACCCAAATAAATACCCAAAACTGAAACCAAGAAGAAGAAGAAGAAGTTCACAACCCTAAATGACAATTTAAAGGCCAAAATTGACGTTATCAGGTGATATTTAACCGATAATAAGAGGAACAAACTTCTAACGGGATTTCAGATCGTACTACAACCGGTGGTACTATTTTTTGATGAGTTTTGTCGGAATAGTGGCCAAGCCATGGCTATTGGTATTTTGTGGTAGTGATCCTGGTGGATCTCCAGCGAGAACCCACCGGTAAAAGTACTTTTTTTCTCAATTTCACTCTCGCCAACTCCCAATTTCACTCCTTCTCTCTTGTTTCTCTCTCAATTTTCTCTTAATTCTCTCTCTCTCTAATCACTAGTGTGCATATGAATTTTCAATCAGTTGTGCATGTGTGCATTTCCAGTGAGCTACATGGGTATATATGTCAATGACTGTGTGGTCTATTTTTTTGTGTAAGAATGATGTTCTGTGAAGATGAGTGACATCCGTAGTGTATGGTATACGATTTTTAGTCCGTAAAAATATGTGTTAAGGGTGGTTTCTTGTGCATGAATTATGAGCTATCCCCCTTTATTGTTGCTGACTAAGTATATATGCCTATGGAATTGTATGGTGATGGTGCTGTTTCTGTTGAGGTGAAAAAATGTCAGTGAAGTATGTACTTTCCTGTGGGCCCCACCCATGCCTACCCAAACCTACTATTTATCTATCTGGCTTGACCTATCATGATTCTATCATGTTCAACATCATCAATGAATCAAAATTTATACAAATTTACTTCTATCGAGATCAATCCTTCCTGCATTCATTCTCCAATAAATTAACTAATTCTTTAACTACCAATCGAAGTTTTCATATCCAACATCAATCAACACAGAATTAAGATTCAAACATGCCAAACATAAAAATTCTTCACGATTATGTAACAATTAAAGGGATAGAAGATAGAATTAGAACTTCCAAATACTTTTGATTGATTTATGAAGGGAATAAAAAGTTATACCAAAACTTTAACGAATATCAAACCTCAACTCCTAAATCAATTATGAAGCCTTCAATTGCGATAGACCTAAAATTTGACTTGAATCAAAATCCACAAAAAGAATTCCAAATAAATACCCAAAATTGAAACCAAGAAGAAGAAGAAGAAGGCCACAATCCCAAATAACTATTTAATGGCCGGAATTGACGTTAGCAGGTGATATTTAACCGAGAATAAAAGAAATGAACTTCTGATGGGATTTTAGATCGTACTAGAGACGGTGGTACTATTTTCTGATGAGTTTCATCAGAACAGCCAAGCCATGGCTATTGGTATTTTGGGGTAGTGATTCCGGTGGATCTCCGGCGAGAACCCACTGAAGAAATTATCTATTTTCTCCACTTCACTCTCGCCAACTCCCGATTTCACTCCTTCTCTCTTGATTCTCTCTCAATTCTATTTCTCTCTCTCTAATCACCAGTGTGAGTATGAATTATCGATCAGCTGTACGTGTATGCATTTTCGATGAGTTGCATGGGTATATGTGTCTATGACTGTGGTTTATTTTTTATGCATAAGAG
This sequence comes from Capsicum baccatum var. pendulum, assembly GCA_030864225.1. Lineage (NCBI taxonomy): Eukaryota > Viridiplantae > Streptophyta > Magnoliopsida > Solanales > Solanaceae > Capsicum > Capsicum baccatum. The sequence continues at coordinate 7,118,092 of CM061558.1, forward strand.
TGATGTTCTATGAGGATGAGTGAGGTCTGTAGTGTATGGTATGCAATTTTTTATGCGTATAAATATGTGTTAATGGTGGTTTTTTGTGCATGAATTATGAGCTCTCCCCCTATATTATTGCTTACTATGTATATATACCTATGGAATTATGTGGTGATGGTGTTGTTTCTGTTGTGGTGAAAAAATGTCAGCGAAGTGTGTATTTTCCTATAGGCCCCACCCCTATTTGTTAGAATTGTATATTTTATATAACTGTGGGTCCCTTTTCTCTTTTGTATTATGTTCTTTGAATTCTGTAACCCTTTGTGTGATGTGTAACAGTGAGGTAGTAAGGGGAAGTGGAGTAGGGTAGGAGGTGTGAGATGGTTAGTAGGAAAGGGGGTAGGGGTAGGTTGTAGGATGATTATAACAGGATAAAATTTGTTAGGAATTTTGCTAAGGGTTGTTATTTCTTATATTTTTGTGGGGCATAATCACATGGATGAGGGTACACGATAGGATATGGTGAAAAATGAGTAAAAGTAATACTGGAGATGGACAAAATTAGGTGTCTACATCATTTCCACTTTGAATGTAAACATGAAGTGTTTTCAGACAAAGAAGTAGACAACGAGACAAAATTTTGTCCCGACCATTATTCAAAATGAATAAAAAAAAAGAAATAAGGGAGACTAAGTCTTAATTTAGGACATCCTACCTACCTATGTTATGAGAGAATCAATTCATGGGTATATTAGAGGATTGAAAAGAGAAGGACTATACAGAGTTGGAGAGTCGAGTAAGGTTCCATTGAGGTTTTGGTGTGCGGCTCTGTCATTACATCAAAAAATGAAAATTACAAGTTAAAAACATAAATGAAATGACAAAAACTCTATCTTTGTAGATTTCCTTGACTCTTGACTTACTACATCATCACCCTATTCTTTAGGAAGGCTCTTGACTTGTAATTTCTTCAACTTATTGCTTGCCTTTCAATTTCTTCATGTTGTTCTCCATGCGGGTTCCTGACTTTCTATTTCATCAACTTGTTGCTATGGTTTCAATTTTTCTACCCTGTTCTGTAGGCGGTCTCCTGACTTGCTATTTTTCAATCTGTTTAACTTTCAATTTCTTCACCTTGTTGTTTGTTTTTCCACTTATTCGCCCTGTGCTTCGGGCAAGCTCCTGAAATCACATCAAAACTGAAAAGAAAATTATCCCAAACAAAAGGTACGTCATGGAGAATGACTCGACTACAAGGTATGTATTATAGGAATCAAAGGGGATAACTCGACTAAAAGGTACGTCTTATAGGAACCAAAGGCAATGACTCGACTAAAAGGTACATCTTATAGGAATCAAAGGGAATAACTCAACTAAAAGGTACGTCTTATAGGAATCAAAGAGGAATGACTTGACTAACAGGTACGTCTTATAGGAATCAAGAGCGAATGACTCGACTAAAAGGTACTTTTTATAGGAATCAAAGGGGAATGACTCGACTAATAGATACTTTTTATAGGAATAAAGAGAGAATGACTCGACTTAAAGGTACGTCTTATATGAATCAAAGGGGATAACTCGACTAAAAGTACGTCTTATAGGAATCAAAGGTAAATAACTCGACTAAAAGATATGTCTTATAGGATTCAAGGGGAATAACTCAACTAAAAGGAACGTCTTCTAGAGTCAAGGAGAATGACTCGACTAGAAAGTATGTCTTCTAGGAGTGAAGGTTCAATTTAAGAAGTGTATCACCCAGCAAATGAAAACTAAAATTTCTGGAAAAGAAAGTTTGTCTCCAAGGGATATAAGATAATGAATTTTTATCATGATTTAATTATCAAACCTGTGCAGCAACATTGCTTTCTACATTGGTAAAAGTGAGAAATTACAGGTCTTGATGTTTAGGCTTTGAAATCCTTGATTTGAAGGTAACTTGTGTTCCTGTTTCATGCAAAGTAAGGTTGTGAGTTTAAAAACAAAGTGGCTGGTTTATGTCTTTGTCTTTCGTGGAAAACGCTCTTGCCATCATCACATTTAAACTTACTTCCAACCATTAGCCTGTGTTATTAACTTGCTTCTTCATTGACCAAACTCAAACTATTAAGAGTGACTGAGACAAACACAACATCTCTGCTTTTCCATGCTTATCAAATAAAACCCTTGGAACCTTGGTATTTCATGAGTTCCCAAACTTATTAGTTGAGAAAACTTTTTGGTTGCCTCATTTTGGCTCACAATCATGTCTCTTTCATGCGTTGGCCTTTCTGACTTGCTTTGTACAATTGAAGAAGTTGGTAGCCAGTTTTGAAATATTTTCTCACTTATTTTGACATAGACTTAACTCAAAGACAAGAGACAATGGCAATTATTTTATTTGGATAACTAACTCAATAAAAATAAAATTATAACCATGGAAAAGAAAGAAATGATAATGAATGTCCCCATTGAAAAAAATGAAAGAAAAGTTTATCTGAAAATGATAGTCAACTCTAATGATTATGACATGCATATCGGATTAAACTACCTAATCTTTTTATCCAAAACTCTCACAAATTTTTGCTGAGTTAATGAACCTGAAAGTGAGTTGCTTTCTTACGACAGTTGCATTCGGAGACCTCATTCGGCTAGTGGTGCCTTGAAGGGTTTTTGCCAAAAAGACTCTCTCATTTCCTTCTATCACCTAACCATTGCATTATAGTATCCAACAGGGTTTTTTACCCATAAGATTCCCTTATTTTCATTTCTTTCAACTCATAGTCGTCTCACAGTGCCCGTAAGGGTTTTCACCAATAAGACTCCCTCATTTTTATCTCTCTCAACTTACCATCATCTTACGGTGCCCGTGAGGGTTTTCACCAAAAAGACACTCTCATTTTTATTTCTCTCTTAATTCCTTATGCTGAGGAAGATAGGTAGTATCTAAAATGCGTCATCACATCCATTGCATGATTAGCCTTAACATTCTCAAAGATTGATCTGAAGGTCTTTCTTTGGTTGTAACTTGATTTTTGGATAGGGTTAGAAAGAAAAGATGGCATGGGGCCTAAACGACACCTGAAGATGGGTATGATTTACAACTTCTAGAATTAACTCACACAATGAGGATTAATTCATGCCCCAGTTACTTTTGAATAGGCAATTCTAAACTATTTATTTAATTGGAACGAGTCCAGAGTAGGGCAGCCTACGTATCTCACTCCTGAGAGAGGAGAATCAGGTCACGCGTAGTTCTAGAAGCTTGTTTTTTTACTTGATAATGAGTTTCTTTTTTATTTCATTGACTTTTATTGACTCTTTTCTTTTTGGGATTTCTTTCAAATCTTTTTTCTTGACACTCCCTCTTTATTTTTTCTCTTTTTGGACACGTTTTTTCTCTTTTCTCTTCTTTTTTTTCTGACTCTATTCTTTTGCTCAACACTTTTCTTTTGAATTTTACTGACTCTATCTTGATTCCAAAATATGGGTATGAAATAAAATAAAATAGGATCAAATGGGGTAAACAAAGGATGACACAATCTTTGGATAGCTGAATGAAATGTCTTCGTCATATCAATCTTTGAGAATGAAAGTACATAACATGCAATTGAAAATGGGAGATAAAGATCATGTGTGACACTTTAACAACACTAACTTAAACTGTACATGTGTGTCACTTCTTCTTCTATACTTGTCCAGCATACAACTTCACCTTTGTTATGCATCCTTCACATCGAATGATTTATGCTTTTGTGGAGCTGATTTCTTTTTGTTCCTCTTGATATAGGATCACGCAGCCACTGTTTGACCTAATTGAGACATGTCTTTCAATTGATGTCCGAGTTATTCTTGTGATTCTCAAAATAATTGCCTTAATTTTCAAAAAAGGCTTTAACTTATCACCAAATGTCTTAGCACGCTACCTATTTACTCAGATGTTTCTTCTAACTTTAGCCCTCTGATTCCATGTTTCATGGTTTGATTGGATTTTAAGATCTGGCTAAAAATTTCACTGGCATGTCATATCACTAGAGTCAACATAAAATATACTATGTAGAAAAACAAACAAACAACACATATTTAAAACACAAAGAAAAATGGGATACTTCATTTAGTTGAAACATAAGATAGAAGGGTTTGAACATAAACTACAAAAGGAAAACACAGTGTAGATCCTGAAATAGTTTGGACAACTGAAAATAAAACAAAACAAGCTACTAGACCTCTTCCCAGTAGGAAGAGGGGTGACTTCTCAATTTCTCAGCCTGATATCTTAGCCACTGGTTTGCATATCAGCATGACTAGAGTTTCTCTCACTGTCAATATTCTGCACCTTAATGGATCCATGTTGAATCATCTTTTTAATTTCTGTTTTAAAATATCAACAATCTTCAATACTATGACCCTGAGCATCAGAATGATATGCACATTGTACATTAGAATCAAAACTTTTTGAACGTCGATTAAGAGTGCATCCAAGGAGAAGAGTGATCATGCCTCATTTTAAAAATCTGTAAAATAAATTGGCATAAAACTCTCCAATTGGTGTGAAGCTATCTCTCAACTGCTGTCTCATTTCATCATTTGGCTTGGATCGAAAATCAGGCTTAAAGGGCTTTTGGTATGTTTGTGGAGTTAGAGGATGACTCTGAGGAGTTGGTGTGTTCCACTGTGGGTAATATGGGGGTTGAATATGTGGCTATGCTTTATATACTGGATATAGAGGGGGAAGAGTAGAGTATAATGGATTTTAGGAGTGATTATGTGAATCTTGGGCATAAACATGGGTTTGTGCCTTGAGAATGATGCTGACGTGGTCTTCTTGACCTTTCCTGCTGTTCAACTACAATAGTAGATGCATATTCCTCATTCTTTTTCTCCCCAACACTTCCTGAACCCTTTTGAATTTCTTGAGTAGTCGCTTTCAATGTTTCAAAACTCACAATGAGACCACTCTAAATTCCCTCTTCTATCATCTCCCCCATTTTAAGGAGCTCAATAAACGGCTTGCCTAGTGCAGGTAACAAATGTTGATAATATATTTCATATTGAACTTGAATAAATACCTCCACTATATTGCTTTTTTTCATTGGAGGCTTCACCTTTGTAGCTTGTTCACGCCATCTGATCGCATACTCTCTGATACTCTCAGTATTTTTCTTCTTCATACTAGTTAGGGATTTTTTGTTAGGGATTAATTCCACATTATATTGAAATTGTTGCACAAGTTCATTAGCTAAATCATCCCAACTATTCCACCTATCAATATCTTGATCAACAAACCACTTCGAGGCTAGACCCTATCTAGACTATCACCAAAGTAAGCCATAAACAGTTCTTCTTTGCCTCCAGCACCTCTTAATTGGTAACAATAATGTCTCAAATGCTCTACTCGATCCCTATGCCCATCTTATTTCTCAAACTTTGGCATTTTAAAGCCAGGAGAAAGGTTGACATCTGGAAACATACATAAGTCCTTATATGAGACACTTTTGTAACCCCCAAGTCCTTGCAAGTTCTTTATAGACAATTCCAAAATTCTCAATTTTTTGGTTATTTCCTATTGTTCTTCTGTCATAACTGGCTTCTCTGTGTTACGAGTAAATGCAGGCGGGTGAGTGTCACCGTAAAGACCAGTCAACTTGAATGTAGGCTCGGAAGTGTAATGCTGATCACCAGTAATATTCAATGCAGGCTCTCTTGTAGAGTAGAGAGGCACAACTTGTGGATGAACATCAACAGTAGGATCTTCAGGTGGGGGTGGCGCCACAAAAGCATGAACAACAGGTGGAGCTAAGTATGTGGTAGTCTTGGATTAGGGAGTGAGGAAATTAACATTAGAAGTGGTTGGATATTATTGCCCCAGAGTCGATCCTAATGCATGTTGTGTCATATCAACAAAAATGGGAAATTGTTCATCTGACACGGGAGGCAAGCAAGAAATATATTCTAGATTATCAGTGGGAACTGGAGGAGGCGACAACCCATTAGCCCAAGCTCGATGCATTTCCATCATTTGTTGCCTTAATTTCTAAATCTCTTCATTAGATTCTAAATTCTCATTTCCGGAACTCCCTATATGATTAGTGACAACAAACTTGGTATCCTTGTTAGCCATAACCTTCTCTGTGACTTGGTGCAATATGGAGGACGAGCCAAAATGCCACAAACCAAACACCTTAAACTAACTGGACAAGAGACAGCAAACGCGTTAGAGTTCAACAATTTTTCAAGACTTTTTTTTTCTTGAAAAGATCACTGAACCCTAAAAGGGCGCCTACGTATCTCACCTCAAAAAGGGGAGAATCAGGTGTGCGTAGTTCGTGAAGTCTTGCCAAAATGGCCAAATAAACTCTTTTTCTATTCCTTGAAACTTTAATAAGAAAAGAAAATAACAATTTGTCAAAAGAATTGATGAAAATCTTTTTGAATTTTTCATCGTTAACATCCCCATACAAAATGAAATCTATGATTACCAAAGAAAAATCTTTATTGGGTTTTCAATTTTGAATTTCATATGAAAATGAAACTTGAACCTATAAAAGGAAAATCTTTTGTAGTTTTCTTTTAAAGATGTATATGAAACACTTACTCTAAATAAAGAGTGAAGAAATTCTTTTTGAATTTTTCAAATAAGATCCAACAATAGGCTGCCTACATATCTCACTCCTCAAAGAGGAGAATCAGGGGTGTATAGTTCGTCCAGATTGGAAAAGTAAAGATTAGACAACTGACTGAATCCTCACCTAAGCGACACAACCACAAACAAATGACAAACAACGTTAATAAATTTTTTTTGAGTTTTCAAAATGACACTTCACGTAGAACTAACACCATCAACTATGAATAAAAATCTTTTTGGTATTCTCATTATATGAAATGTATAAAACTTCTACCATATTTGAATTTACTTTTATAAAAAACTACTATTGTAAAAAAATCTTTTTTGAGTTTTCGAATGGTGAATGCTTACTAAAGACAAGGAAAATCTTTTTGATGATTTTTTGGATTTTTTTTGGAAATGAGTGCAAAAGGTAAAAAAATCTTTTTGGAATTTTAAATTGTGAAAAACGAAAGCCATAAAGAACTCTAAACAAACTACGAAACACTTTTTTTTGCTCACCTTTTCTTTTTCTCTCTTTTTTTAGCACTTTTTTGTCTACACACTTTACTTCTAACACATATTTTTCCCCAAATCAGTCCGTCAAATGACTACGCTACCCTCAAAGATGCAATATTTACCACGCAGGGATGCTTTAGAGGTGAGTCTCCTACAAAGGACCAAGTGAGCCCCGCTAGGTCTCATTATGATGTACATAGGCATATATTAAAGGCTGACCTATGCTGGGGTTCACTAACAATGCTATTCAGGGGAGCGTATGATTGATAGTAGTTGTGATAGCTTTCCACCTACTCCATACAACCTAACAACTCCCCCCTCCTAAAATAAGGGTGACTTAACTATAGGTCATGTACACACGTGTACTACGGACTTGTTGCAGAAAGAATGACTTGAGTTATGCACATGATACCAGATATAAAGCGGTAACACATAAAGAAAAACTATAAACAAAGAACACGTAGACGCACAACAGTGATAACAGTAACACAAATAATAACTCAAACAATGCTTATACACCCATAATGCCAAACAAAGCTGATACAACTCAAAAAATAAGCTCGAATTCTGAAGAAATCCCCAGCAGAGTCACCAAAGCTGTCACACCCCTTTTTTAACTCCAAAAAGATTGAATTTTAAGGTTTCAAAAGGGCTTTTATTAAAGTGACAAAAAATGAAATTTTTGTTTCAAAAAGGATTATTTAAATTTAAACTCAGAGTCACCACTTTGTATAATCTGGTGTACCAAGTCACCATTAAAAATCCTTTTTCAAAAATGATTTTGAATATTTCAAACTGATCTGCGAATAGAGATTCCGGTTAAGGAATTCTGATGACCGATGGGAAGGTGTTAGGCACCCCTCGATCTGGTGGTTCGACCACAGTCTCTTGGTGGAGCATATCAACTAATTTGACATTACAAATGTATAAACTATGCAAAAAAACATAAAAAAATCAATCAAAGATACAAAATAAAACAAATTCAAAATATAGTGTTCAGTCTAATTATACAGTCCAAAAATAAAAATATGAAAAATAAATCCTATTCTAACCTATCCAAATCCTGAACTACGCTCCCATGCTTTACCCAATGCCTCGAGCCTTTATCACGAACTTTCTTTGCATACATATTACGTCGGGGCATTCCCCGATAAATAAATACAAATGACCTCGGGGCATTTTCCGGATAAATAAATACATTTTCTAAATGCTACAAAAAGAAAATCATTCAATAAACATTCCACATTCAATAACCAACAAGCTTAAAATTTGCCTACCCGAACCTACTATTTGCCAAACCGGCTTGACCTATCATGATTCTATCACACTCAACATCATCAATGAATCAAAATTTATCCAAATTTACTTCTATGGAGACCAATACTTCCTGCACTCATTTTCCAATCAATTAACTAATTCTTCAACTACCAATCCAATTTATCATGTCCAACATCAATCAACAAAGAATTAAGATTCAAACATGCCAAACACACAAATTATTCATGATTATCTCACAATTAAAGAGATAGAAGATAAAATTGGACCTTTCGAATACTTTCGATTGATTTATGAAGGGAATAAAGAGTTGTTCCGAAACTTTGACGAATACTGAACCTCGACTCCCAAATCAATTATGAAGCCTTCACTCGCAATAGACCCAAAATCCAATTTGAATCAAAATCTACAAAAAGAAACCCAAATAAATACCCAAAACTGAAACCAAGAAGAAAAAGAAGGCCACAACCCCAAATAATAATTTAATGGCCGAAATTGACGTTAGCAGGTGATATTTAATTGAGAATAAGAGGAATGAACTTTTGATGGGATTTTAGATCGTACTAGAGCCGGTGGTGTTGTTTTTCGATGAGTTTTGCCGGAATAGTGGCCAAACCTTGGCTATTGGTATTTTGGGGTAGTGATTTGGGCGGATCTCCAGTGAGAACCCATTGGAGAAAGTACCTATTTTCTAAACTTCACTCTTTCAATTCTCTCTCTCTCTCTAATCAACAGTGTACTTACAAATTTTTTATCACCTGTGCATGTATGCAATTCCGGTGAGTTACGTGGGTATATGTCTCTATGACTTTGTGGTCTATTTTTTGTATGTAAGAGTGATGTTCTGTGAGGATTAGTGAGGTTCGTAGTGTATGGTATGCAATTTTTCATGCGTAAAAATGTGTGTTAATGGTAGTTTCTTATGCATGAATTGTGAGCTCTCCCCCTTTATTATTGCTAACTATGTATATATGCCTATGGAACTGCGTGGTGATGGTGATGTTTCTGTTGTGGTGAAAAAATATCAGTGAAGTGTGTATTTTCCTGTGGGCCCCACCCCTATTTATGAGAATTGTATATTGTATATAACTGTGGGTCCCTTTTCTCTTTTGTATTATGGTCTTTGAATTTTGTATCCCTTTGTATGATGTGTAACAGTAAGGTCGTATGGAGTAGTAGGGTAGGGTAGCGGGTGTAAGATGGTGAGAAAGGAAGGGAGCAGGGGTAGGTTTTTAGGATGATTAAAATAAGATAAAATTTGTTGGAATTTTTTTAAGGGTTGTTATTTTTTATTTTTTTTGTGGGGTGTAATCACATGGGTGAGGGTACATGATAGGATAAGATGATAAATAAGTAAAAGTAATGCTGGAGAGGGAAAAATTAGGTGTCTACAATATCGTGGCTATCCAAAACCTCTGGTCCATCCCACGAACAAGAGAAGAATACCTAGGCTTGGTCTCGAAACCCTCATCGCGTGTAGCAATAGCAAGTGTCCTAGCCATCTGCGAAAGTGTGAAGTCAAAGAAATTTTCTATAATCCAACTCACACTCTTAGCGTGAAATAAGTGAAAGAAGTGAAGAACTACTAAGAATCTCCCATAGCCACCAAAGAATAGGAAACAGATTTCATCATTTTGATCCATAGGACTCTACTAGACATTTTGTTTGTACCACAATATCAATGAAAGCTAGATCTGATACTAATTTGGCATGACCTAATTTATGAGTCATAATGGAACCAACTATTTCATAATAGTAGTAAAGAGAAATTGTATCCCATGGATAATGTAAGACCACGCAAAATTCTCTCATTGTCTGAGCCTTAGAGTGTGTTTAGTAAAGTGTTAATACAACCTTAAAAGGTTGAGAAGTATCTTTCCAAGTGAGAAGCATTTTAACCCGTATTGAATTTCAATGATATCGACTTTTTTTTCATGTGGAGAATTGAATAAGCTTTTCGTCAATACCAAATTCACCCAAATCTGACACTCGGACAAAGAGTTAGAGCTATTTTAGTGAGACGGTGTGTCACCAGGCACTTTAGCGCCTAACGGATCAAACCTAAATGGCAATCATCAAAATCCAGTGAGGCTCCGCGATTATGGCATATTGCACCAAAGATTAATTTTATAATTGTTAATTTCCAGTTCACCAACGCAATTCCACCGTGTCGCGGTGCTTTTCCAGTTCGTAACCAAGGTGGCAATGCAATTTCCACTCTGTTACGCCATCAAGCAGTTTTCCGATTGTCCAATTTCCGGTGAGCTGGCGCGATTCCACCATGTCGCACCAGCATGTAAAAACAGAATTTTTTAGTTTAATTCTAGCGGTGAAAGGGTCATTTTGTTACCCCTATATATACTCATTAACACGGGATTTTGCATCATTTTAACCTAAAAATTCTAATTTTCTATCAAAGTTGTTCAAGAACAAGAGATAGGGTTTCTAAATCAAGATCCCAATCATCAAGATTTCTCTATTAACTTTTCAAGAATCAAGAAACTAAGGTACGCAAATGTTGATTCTTGGGTCCTTTTCATCCAAGAAGCTCAAGAACCCTTTTCTAAATTTCAAAGCTTTTACGTTTATAAGTTTTCATGATTCATATGAGTTGAAATTAATGTTCATGCTATTATTGAGTTGTGATTCATGTTTGTTTACAAGGTTTTCAAGCTTTGACCCTAGTATATGATATTCATGTGATGTTCATGATAAACCCTCTTCAAGTTTCTTGTTAAGTGGTGTGTTAATGTCAATTAAGTGCAGAAACTGTTGAATAAGCAAATAATACTCCCCATATGTTTGATAAAATGCCTATGTGAAGGAATTAGAGTCATTCTAGCATATTGATTAGAAATACCCAATTGTGTGCAAGCCCATGCATGCCAAGTGTTTGTTAAAAAGCCATAGAGAATGAATTGTGACATGATAGCATGGAATTCCCCAATTATGTGATCTTTGACACATGCTAAGACTTTAATACATGCTAAGTGTTTTATGTATGATCTTGTTAAATGGAGTATGAGCCAATATCATGTCTCCCTATACTATAACATGTTTATGACTCCCAAATGCTTGAAGAGATGTTGTAGTGATTGTGATGGTGAACGAATGTCCATGGTCTTGATAATTCAAGAATGGTTATGCTTTACTTTTATGTTATCGAGTATTGGGGGTATTTATACTCGACAATTTAGATACAGTCTAGAGCCCTTATTAGTTTTCAGGATAATCTCAGTTAAACCGAGATTCTCAGAACTTAGTGAGTTATAAAACTCTGTACCCTCAGACAAATACAGAACTTAATTAAACTCAATAATATCCATAGTCTCAGTATCGCTAGTAATCTAGCCTCAGTTTTGTACTTACCTAGGAGCTAGTAGTATTCAAGTGTTCAGTTTTGACCTCTAGAGTGACCGAGTAATCTATACAAAGCTCATTGTCATTCAGTCAGATAATGAAATTCAATAGTATTTTGTTAGATACTGAACCAAGTGAATTCATCTTAAATCAGTCATATCATTCAATAAATATGATCAGTATCAGGTTTAGCTTAGTTTGTATTCAGTTAAGAATCAGTTTTGAGTCATTCAGTTGGGAGTAGGAGCTAGCACTGAGTGAGGGTAGGGATGGAGGCTCCCCATCATAGAAAAAGAGTTGTTAGGAGATATCCCTGAACTCTAGAATTGAATAGCCAACATAGGATACAGGAGTCACCCGCTAGGAAAGGCTGGTCACCCATCAGATAGGCTTGACTATTATATTGCCTTAGGCTTGATTTCCTATGAGGGTCACCCATCAGATAGGCTTGACCAGAGAGGTCTTTACGCATGGCATTGTATTGATACCTTTCCAGATGGGGTTATAGAATGGACCCCACCAGTTGAGATTTGGGGCATGTCGGTTAAGTGACTACTTCCCACAATTGCACTTTCAGTATCAATCTTTAGAAATCAAGACTATTATATATAATCATCTATCTCAGTGAGGAACTCAGATAGTTTCATTGATTCATGGATCACCCATCAGATAGGCTTGGTCCCATATAAAGTTATTCAGTACCAGATCTAGAGATCACCCATTATATAGGATAGATCTTAGTCTCATATTTAGTTGAGTAATCTCATTATCAGATCTCGAGATCACCGGTTAGATAGGCTTGATCTCAGCCCCATATTCTGTTGAGTAATATCATTATCAGATCTTGAGATCACCAGTCAGATAGGCTTGATCTCACTATCAGATTCAGTTGAGTAATCTTATTATTAGATCCCGAGATAACCCATCTGATAGGCTTAATCTCAGTCTCAGATTCAGTTGAGTATTCTTGTTATTAAATCTAATGGTCACCCATCAGATAGGCTTGATCTCAGTCTTATAATCAGTTCAGTAATCTCATTATTAGATCCCGAGATCACCGTCAGATAGGCTTGATCTCAGTCACAGATTCAGTTGAGTAATCTCATTATTAGATCTTGAGATCACGCATCAGATATGCTTGATCTCAGTCTCAGATTCAGTTCAGTATTTTTGTTATCATATTTAGAGATCACCCATTAGATAGGCTTGAACTCATTCTCATATTAAGTTCAGTAATCTCATTATCATATCGCTAGATCACCAGTCAGATAGGCTTGATCTCAATCTCAGATTCAGTTGAGTATTCTTGTTGTCAGATTCGAATATGATCATTTCTTATCATTAATAGTAGATTCTAGAATCATCTGCTAGAGAGGTTTGATCTCCAGTACAGTCAGTTGAGAGTAGAAAGCTCAGAATTCAGTCATTGATATGAGTAGATTCAGTTAATCAGTTTTAGCATCATCAGTTTTTGAGATCACTCGCTAGATAAGACTAATCTCAACTCTAGTACGCAGTTATCACTATTTGATGATTCAGTTTTTAGTATCTCAAGCATTAGTAGTGAGGTCGGATGAAAGTAAACCAGTATTTGAGTTTCATTACTTCGAGTCACTATGATTTTTGTTATGGTTTGTGCATTCATGCATGTGTTCTCATTTTGTACTCTCATGATTATTCATTTACGTAATTGTTCATGCATAAGCTCCTACATTTAGCCTTACCTCATCTTTATACTTGGTACATTTCCGTACTGACGCATTTGTGCTATGGTATTTTATTTCACACCATAACTTTAGAGGCACGAGATCCAGAGTACCCTTAGCAGCTCAGTCCCAGTCAACAGCAGTAGACATAGCAGTGAGTCCTCTTCAGTCGAGTATGATCCTTATTTTTATTATTATCGAATGAGACTTAGTTTATCTTCATTAGATGGAGTTATTTGGGTACATGTCCCATCAACTACACAGTTCAGATAGTTTAGAGTCTTTTCGAACAGGTGTACCAGTATTCAATTCTCAATTTTGAGTATTTTTAGATGTTTTGAACCTTATGGCTAGTTTTCGTACTTATTATTTATATTATGCAATGTTCATGCACAGATATCAGTAAAGGATTGGATTGTGGTCCTTCGGGATCATGAGCACCATGTGACATTTTGATTCCAAAAAATTAGGTCGTTACAGCTAAACACAATGGTATAACTCAGTGGAAAATGCCACACATAGGCAGAAAATAACAACACAACTTCAAATAAACTACACACTTAAAATAGATGTAATATAGTCAATACATAGAAAACCATCCCACGGCCTGGTAGAGCTAGTACAAGAGCATCTAGTAATAATACAATTGAAGTTCTAAAATAATCACTAAATTTGTCTCAAAAAAAGGCTAAACATAAAAGATAGAGGGAAATAGAAAACTCTGACTCCAAGAGCTCACACTATCTCTGAAAATCAACACAGCATGAACATCGATCAACGATGGTAACTAGTATTCAAATCTACATCAAAAGATATAGAAATTCAGTATGAGTACCAAAACAATGGGTACTCAGTAGGCATCATTAAAAGACTGAGCTAAATCAAGATATAAGTATGACAAAATGCGACATAAATTCAAGGTAGAGATGAACCTTAATCAACTCCAAATCATTATTGTGCATAAATAAACTAATATATAGAATGACAACATAACATAAGGCATCAACAAATGCAATCATAGCTAAGAATTGGGGTCCATATGTCAATTAATATGGAAGAGTAAATAACCTGTCCCAATCCCTCATAAGCCTAGAAGGTACAAACAAGATAGTATAATCCACCACTATCATTTACAAACTCTTATGATACAACTGGTATTCTTCTATGGCACACTAACCATTGATTTTATGTGGTCATTATCTATCAATAGATCAATATCTCTCTACTAACCATCATGTAACAACTAATCCTTATATATCATCTAATCATCCTTTATCAATTTAATCATTATTTTTTGACTAATTATTAGTTATCCATTATACATTATTTATCAACTAGTCAATTCATATCATGCCAAATTATAATCATTTCCTCATTTTCTTACTTAGCTCGAATCACTATTTTCAATCTCACACCCCGATATCGCTATATCACAATTGGTATTCATCATAATATAATATGTCTATCCAAACTCAAATTAGTATGGGTGTTCAACAATAACTTTTTAAGTATCATCATAAATACCATAGCCAATATCAAACCTCTACATCATCACCAATAATATCAATGTCACCATTAAAACCATTAATACCATCATCAAAATCATATCCATCCTTTGTACTTACATCGGGTATCAATAACATTTATCATCATCATTCTCAAGACTTGAATCGATTTTGTACAATTCAAAGCATAAGAAATATCTAGACTTATACTATTAAGTATATCATTATTATCATGGACAATAAATAAAGCATACGAGTATTAAATAGCATAATCACTAGCATAAATATTAACATAATGTGTAATCCTAATAGAAGAATGATCCTTAGAAAAATCAATAGCATAATCGCTGACATAATAAATAGGCATGATCCAAAACATAATTAATAGTATAATTATTCACATATTAAGTAAGCATGATCCTTAGCATAAGCCATAGCATAATTGCTAATGTAATCAACAAACATGATCTTTAGCATAATCAATAGCATAATTGCTAATTTAGTCAATAAATATTATCTTAAGCATAATCAATAGGATAGTGATAATATAATCAGTAATTGCTAATATAGGCAATAAGCATGACCTTTCATATTATCAATAGCATAATTTCTAATATAATCAATAAATATGGTATTAAGCAAAATCAATAGCCCAATCCATAGCCTAAAGAATGGCTTAATTCGTAACAATGTCAAGTTCCTCTTCAATAGTATACTCTATTAGCACATCATTTGCTTAATTATTAAGTTATTCATAGCATAACTAGTAAGTGTTACTCCCTAAGTCAAACCATCATAACTATCAATTACCAAGGAATCGTAAATCACCATAAATAAATATTTCCTAGGTACATACAACTACATAAAAGATATTCAATAACTAACACGATTCTTGGCCTATGGTGGGTCAAGAGTCCACTTCTAAATCTCTGAAATACTTTACCAATTAATATCTAGCCCAGACAAGGATAAGGTATCTAAATCAATTATTAGATGATGAATAAGCCATAACTAGCCCTAGAATAGTAATCTCTACCAATAGGGAACAAGTAAGTATATTCCACCTAAGGAATGACAACTAAGGTCAAATCCACCATAAACTCAAGTGGCTAAGGCAATCTCCTCATTTGAATCGTAACTAAAGCATTTCGAGCCTAATCATAGGTTCACAAGGTCAATTTTACCTAAGGTATGATTAACTAGGCTAATCATGCCCAAAACAGTGTCTAAAATAGCCTAAAGATCCAACTAATCCTAGGTATTACAATTTAACACACCAACACCAAAAAATAATCTCAAATCTAACACAATATCATAAACATTCTATGAATTAGCTCATTCTAACTAGGAGTAAAACTTAGCCTACCTAAGCATCGAAGAAAGCTTAAAAGATCTACTAAATTGCCATTTTTCTCTTTTGAGAAGCTTCACAAAATGCCAAACAATCAAAATCACAGTCTACTTATCAATGCTAGAATAATAATACCCATATTACACCTTTGTGCTTTGGATCCAAAAATCTTACCAAAATCCTATGAGGGTTCCACTTACGGATATTGCATTTCAAAAACCAACCCAATGTTACCTCATGCCTAAGGAATCATTACCCTAAAAATGGGTGCAATTTGAGGTTATTTGGGGCTAAAATCTAGCCCCCAAAGTTTTGGGATTTTTGAACTAGAAATAGTAATTATACCATGAAAAAGGTGAAATTTTACCACAAATTAAAAGATAATAGCACAAATAAGTAATAGAAAAGCTCCTAAATCACCCATAATCTCCAATTTTAAGCTATCTCCCTAATTAGGGTTTTAGCTCTCTTGGAATAGATGAAAAATGGGAAAAATCATGCAAAGAGGGTCTATTCATACCCATACCAGGTGCTTGGGTATCACTATCAAGACCCAATGTTTGTGATCGCCATATTTTATGGTTGTACTAGTGAATTTCAATCATAACATGCCACCCTAATTGCAATACTTGATTCCTGCCAAGG
Source organism: Capsicum baccatum var. pendulum (assembly GCA_030864225.1). Classification (NCBI taxonomy): domain Eukaryota; kingdom Viridiplantae; phylum Streptophyta; class Magnoliopsida; order Solanales; family Solanaceae; genus Capsicum; species Capsicum baccatum. Next base: position 7,135,015 of record CM061558.1, read on the forward strand.
GTATCGTGATCGCAACCCCTGGTTCGCAATCACGGGTACACCATATATATTTGAGACTTTTAAATTTCCAATTCTCTGTCAAGCTCTCGATATTAATTAAAAATCCCATATAAATAAAAGAACTATGTAACCATATAAAATTTTGCATTCTAGACTCAATGGCATAGTTAAAATTTCAATTCGAGGTTGTTTTAATGAAATGTGGGTCCTACACCCAATTTCCAACTTCTTAACTTTCCAACCAAAAGGTCATAATGAGATTGAGTTCCTCATGACCTTAACCAAGAGTCCACATAACCTAAAATCAATATTATAGGGCTACTAGAATAGAAAGAATTTGCATTCAAAGTCATTTGACTAAAGTTTTTGCCTGGGGGCCATTTGGAACCAACAAAGACTTCTAAATAGGGAATTTGCTCTAAAAACTAAACGAATTACCTTGTAACTGAACTGTTAGTTCCTGCAAGTCATAAATAACTTAGGAAAACAATAGAAATCTCCAACATTAAAAATAAGAAAAAATATAGAAAATGACCTGAAGGGTCATTAAATTATGATAATCAACTACTTAGTATAGTAGAGGAAAGGATTTACTTGCTTATGAAGGTCCCAAATACTAACTTGTAGGTTTTATCTATTCGTATATATTTTGGACCTTTAATGAGGTTGTTGATTATGTGAATAAGGTGGAACAGGTAAAGCAAATTAGTTAGGCCAAGGTGTTAGCAAAAAGGTCCCAAAATATGGGTAACTTTTTTGGTTTTTACTATAGCATTCATGTCCATCAGACTTATTCGACTCATCCTATTTAGTAATCTCTTCCAACTTCTATAGGTGTTCAATCAGGTACTATTCGAAAGGCCTCAATTTCTAGTGGCAAATGGACACAGAGTCCAAAGATCTGTGTTTGTTCTTTGTTCTGGGAATTCGTGCATTGGATATGTGCTCTTCAACCTATCTTTGTTTTCAAATTTGGAAAAAGTTGAGGAATTATTCCACTTGTATCTTTGTTTTCTAACTTAGTTGGAGGTCGCAATGGAGGTGTTGGGGTTTAAATTGTGCTTGGGTTATGTGATGATTTCTTTATCATGGATTGTGTTCTTGTCCTCTATTTTTTGTTGGGGGAAAGTCAGATGTGTGCAAAGGTGTTATATCGTGTGTATCCTTGCCCGTATCTGTCGTTCGAGGATGAATGATCCTAGTGGGGGAGAATAAAACATCCCAAGTCTTAGACCCTAACAAAATTCCCTTACGTTTTGAACTCATGGACTTGGTACGACTCAAGGGATTCACTCGTACCCTTGTATACAATTCGTAGGCTGCCTTGACGGTTCACTCGTACCCTAGGAAGTATGTTGGGCTTATCTACTTCCCAAGATATGTCTCAACTACGTAAAAGTTGTATAGAAATATATGAGTGATTCAAGGCAAGTCATATAAAGTATTCTTGAGTGGTCTTGGGTAATTTGTCCAAGATACGATTGGTAGGGTATGATTAGGGGGTGTCACTCATACCCTTAGGTACGTGTTAAGGAAGGTGGAGTCGTATAGAAACTTGTAGGTAAGGTTTGTCATGGTCTTGGGTATAAGTTGGGGTACCACTTATACCCTAGGATACGGATGGTAAGGGAGAGACATACCCCTGGACGTGGCTTATTTTAATTTTAAGTCAAGGGTAGTTTGGACATTTCCTACTCCTAAACCCTTATGTAATCACATTATATAACCCTATATTGCCTTCCATAACACTTGTTAGAGGATTAAATCAATTTAAATACTCTCTCAAACTTAGTTTAGTCTAGAAAGATTGGAGGCTAGGGTTTCTCAAGTGTTCTTCAAAGTGCTCAAAGGTAAAGATTTCTTCCATGAATATTCATATAAAAAGGCATTTACTCCTTCCCTTATAGTTATTTCAAACAAAAGGCATGTGTATTGTGTTTTAAATGTTGGTTTATGAATCATGAATGGTGGATTTCGAAATATTGTTGAGGGTCTTGATGCATATGATTTAGTATTAGCTTAAACTATGTTTTTTTAAATCTTTTTGGTGATGGTTTGCATATGTGGTTAGTTGTTGGTTGCAGATTAACAATTCGGTCTTGAGTAACCCTATTTATGGTGGTTTATGCATTGGTTTTTGTCTTCGTAAAAGTATTCCTCAGCATGGTTAGTCTTTTTTATCCCTTGCCCAAAATAGTGATCTTTTTATCTGTTGCAGGGTTGTTCCCTTTTCTCCAAGGCATATTTGAGATCGATTTATCACCTATGAAATATTGGGTATAAGAATATACCAAAGATAGTTTTAAGGAATCATTATGGGCATTATGAGTTCTTGATGATCATATTCGGTTAGACAAATAACCTAGCAACTTTCATGATCTTGTTGAATGATATCTTTAAGTATTTCTTAGATTCTATTATGATTTTATTTGTGGATGACATTTTTGTTCACTCAAATGGTAAGGATAAATGTGCAAGTCATCTTTGCATTATGTCGAGAATTTTGAAGGAGAAGCAACTAGATGATAAGTTCTCAAAATATGAGTTTTAGTTGTTTTCGATTGTCTTCTCAGGGAATGTGATTTTGGAAAAGGGGTGTTTTTCGATCCCCAAACGATTAAGATTGTAAAGAGTTGGGTTCAGCCTATCTCTATGATTGAGGTTAGGTATTTTATGGGTCTTACTAGTTATTACGACAGGCTTTTCAAGAATTTTGTATCTAATTCTACTTAATTGATAAGGTTGACTAGAAAAATGATTCCATTTGTTTGGTCAATTAAGTATGAGGAGAGATTCCAAGAGCTCAAGACCCTTTTGAACATAACTCTAATTTTTTCCCTTCTAGTAGAAGGTAAAGATGTTATTATATTTTATTATGCTTCTCTTTCTGGTTTGGGTGTAGTATTGATGTAGGACAGAAGCATAATTTTCTATGCTTGAAGGAAATTGAATCCACATGATAAGAATTAGCCAACCCATTATTTGGAGTTGTCGAAGGTATCATTGCACTAAAGATTTGGAGACACTATCTCTATGGTGTCAAGTGTGAGGTGTTTACAAACCATCATAATATACAATATGTTTTTATGCACAGGGATTTGAATTTGAGGCAGAGGAGATAGATGGAATAGTTAAAAGACTATGATATGATCATTCAGTAACATCCAAGTAAGGCCAATGTGGCGGTAGACATATTAAGCTCAAAAGCAAAAATCATGGTTAGTCTTTCTTGTTTGAGGGTGTCAAGGTAATCCATGGATAGAGAGATTCAGACTTTAGTATCTTTATCTATGTAGATTGGTGCTTAAAAAAATAGACTGTTGGCTAGTGTGAAGGGAAGGTCAACATTCCTTGATAAGATAAAGGCCATACATCTTGAAGATAGGAAGTTGAACAAACTTAGGAACAAGTTAGTATATGGAAAGTCTCTAATGTTGCACTTTACGTGTGTGGGAGATTAATGGTAAGAGGACGTGTGTGTATGCCTTGAGTTGGTGATTTCATTCAAGAGTTGTTTGTAGAAGCACATGGTTATCGATATTTTATTCATTAGGGTGCAACCAAGATATACCATAACTTGAAACAGCATTATTTGTGGAGTAAACTGAAAAGGGATATAGTCATGTATGTGTCTAAATTCCATAATTGTCAGTAGGTGTAATACGACTATCAAAGGCATACTGGTTGACTTCAGAGTATTTCTATTGCTGATTAAAAGAGGGAAAGGATAGATATGGACTTCGTGGTAGGTCTTCTAAAGACCTTAGGGAAGCATTACTCGATTTGGTTCATAGTAGATAGGTTGACCAAGTCATCCCATTTTATCCCCGTTAAAGTGGATTTTAGATCAAAGAAATTAGCCAAGGTTTATGTCAAGGAGATATTGAGGCTACATGAAGATCCAATTTCCATCACTTTGGATAGATTTACATAGTTAACCTCTATGTTTTGGGATAGGCTACATAAAGAGTTAAGCACTAAGCTCATCTTTAACACTCCTTTCCACCCTCAGACTACTGGCAATTGGAGAGGATTATTCAGGGGCTTGAGGATATATTAAGGGTCTATGTGATTGACTTTGGTGGTCATTGGTATAATTTCTTTTCATTGTGTGAGTTTTCATACAATAATAGTTATCACTCTATCATTGATATGGCTCCATTTGAAGCACTCTATTGGAAAGGGTGTAGGTTACCTATAGGATAATTCAAATTGGGGATGTCAACCCTTTTGGCAAAGACTTGGTGAGCAAGTTCAGGAGAAGTTGAGGTTAATTCAAACCAAGTTGTTGGTAGCTCAGAGTAGGCAAAATGAGTACATACATCATAAGGCTAGGGACATGTCATTAAAGGTGAATGAACAAGTTCTATTAAAGGTATATCCTATGAAAAGAGTTATGAGATTTGGTAAGAAGGACAAGTTAAGCCCTCGATATATAGGTTTATTTGAGGTTCTTAAGGATATGGGTCCCGTATTGTACAGGTTGACATTTGCACCAAGCTTGTCTAGGGCCCATCCGAATCATGGGGATGAGTACTACATCATAAAACTTGATTCAATTTTTCTTGTTAAGGATATTTCTTATGAGGAGGATTTGGTTTCTATTCTTGATTAGGGCATTCATAAGTTGAGGACAAAGGAAGTTCAATTGGAAAGGGTATAATGGAAGCATCATCTAATTGAGAAAGCTACTTATGAAACCAAGAGGGACACACAGGACAAGTACCTTCACTTGTTTAAGGATACAAGTACTCCTTTATTTTCATGGCTTGGCCTACTTTTCTTTTTTTATCATTTGAGGAAGAATGATGGGTAAATTGGTTTCTATTGTAATGGCCCTTTCATTATTATGAGTAATATAACATACAAAAAAAATTTTATGATTTTCCCCAAATTGGGAGTTAGAATTTTCATGCTAGGCTAGTCTTAGAACAAATTCGAGTAAGGTATGGTCAAGGGCAATCAAGTAATGAATTGGGGAAATGTAATAATGCTTAGTGTGTTTTTATGTTACATAAGACAATAAGAAATTTGTAGAATTTTTAAAAAGTAAATTTGGGTAAGTAGAACTCTAACTTGACATAAATGGGTTAGTTCGAAATGTCATGGTTTGAGGGTGCATTAACAAAAAGGATAAATGTGGAGAAATTTTGAGTTTCTACCTTGCACACCCATTATAGAAGGTGTCAGTCTGCTATGATGACACCACAATCAAGGAAACATTTCCTCTATAGTTGTCATGACCCAATTTCTCATGTCATGATGGTGCCTTCTATAACCCTTTAATAGGCAAGCCACACTCATAGTTTGGAATGGCTAGTAATGGACTACCTAAAGAGATAAAGGAAAGAATGCGGAATCGATGAAATAAAAGATCAATATGTAATATAATCCCAAAAACTGGTGGTATCAGTGCAAGAGCTCCTAATAATAAGAGTACAAAAACGAAATACCTAGGGAATTATACTGTTACAACTCATCTTCAAATACAACATAGAGACTTGTCCAGTACATAATTGGGAGGAAATTAATAGACCAAATGTAAGGAACTCACTCTATATCTATGAAATATGGTTGCTCTGTATGACGCATACATCAACGGTGATAACCCGTACTATGATCTACAGACTGCAGAAGTGTAGTGTGAGTACGAAACATGTGGTACTGAGTAGGAAACTGCAAACTAAGCTCCAAATATAATGTAGATATATATAATAGATAAACATGATGAAAACAATACCCAATTGTCCAGCAATAACATAAAAATCTAATGAGATAATAAGGCAACTATTCTACTCATACCCACGAAACTAGCATAATAAGGCTAAGGAAGTATCAAGGATGAACTATCATATTCCATCCATACTCAGGAATTTCAATGCTACACCTTATATCTGTGGCCAATATATGAATAAAGGGCAAAAGAAGGATATATAACAGTATACAAGGCCAAGGAATGAATATACAATCTAATTAAATGAAGGAAGGAAGGAATATATGGTAATACTATATCAACAAATAGCTAAATATACATACATATATATATAAAAAGTCAACTCGAAGAACAACCTAAATCATCATATCTTGATTTTATAACCACATAATCCTAGCAGGATTTAGTACTAACACACCCAGGGTTTTAAATCCATACGTCTAATCATGAGTTGATCATGCATAATAATGATATTGTAAGATAGAAGAAACCATAATCATACCTCAAATATTGATACCTAGTCAATAACCAATCGGTCAAAATCTAGCCGTAACAATAATCATAATAATGGTAATAACAATATCAATGATAACATGAGTAACCGGCTAGTTTGGACAACCAGGACCTAGCCGAGCCTATCACATACCCTCACTTCCTTAGGCTTAGAAGGTCCAATCAACATATAACACACCACAAGGCATAGTCTTCACATAGACATATCCACCCCCTTCCCTCCCACTTGGGTTGATAGATATAAGGCATACACTAGTGATAGCCAATCCGTAAACAAAGATGAATACAACAGAATCCACAATACCATAACATATCAAAGTAACATAATATATTCGGACTCGAATTGGCGAATATAATCAATATCATAATATCATCATCACAACCATCGTCAACATAATCATTTTCCAGCCTTGCCGGGTATATATATAGTTGCCATACATAGGGCTAGCCGAATTTGAACCAGTAGAGGTACACATAGGCACATAAATATAATTATATTCTTTCCTTACTGGGCATCAATATCATCATCATAATATCCTCCGTCTTTTCGAGTATCAATATCATCACCACACTTTCTCAGCCTTATAAGTTATCAATATATTATCACAAGTCCCTCTGACCTTGCCAGGTATATAAGAAGTATCATCATAATCATCAACACATATATATATAAGCATCAATACTAAAATTTGTAATCGAATTTTACTCAGAATTTATATAATCAATACAGCATCTTTCTTCGTCCCATATTAGAGAGATTTGTATATAGATGTATAATAGGTGGACAGACTTAAGTAAAGGCTAAAAAAAGTTTATATCCATTGCTTGGAGTGAACTTCAGGACTAGAACATTATATAATGTAGAAAGGATCAAGATATCTCACAAACAGAGTAATTAATATTATCAAAACATAAACCAAAATCTGTCTTGGTCAAATCTTTAAAACATCACTTTTAATCTCTTATGCATGTAAGTTATCCATTAAGACCGGAAATTATTGTTATGAAGAAATCCATTTTCAAGGTAAAAAGCGGGGCTATAATGCTTATTTAGGAATAAGTAATAAGATCATATTTTAGCTAGATTGGATTATTTACCAATATAACATTCATGAATATACTGAATCTATGCATGCCATCACAAGTATTCAATCAATGGAACTATAAACATCAATATATTCATAAACTACAACTGCATCCTTTACAAAGATAAACACTTCTCGGATGTCCAACAGATATTATAAGACAGCCTTTGGCCCAATAATGTGTCCAAAATAGTTACAACATCATAATCATGGCCTTAGGCCTATATACGTATCCGAAACTCATATTAAGAATCGTATTTATAAGCCATCTTGTATCTGGGAGGAATAATACCAATAAGCATCTTACATCTAGGAGACATAATATCACTAGGCCAAAATTCATAACTATGAGGCGTATCATATATATAAGGCATCTCATATCTATAGGTCATATATTAAAATGATGAGAAATATCACCTCTATAGGCCAAATATCACATCTATGAGGATTATCAACTCTATAGGCCAAATATCCCATCATGACTATATCATGGCGGTGAGCCATTAATCATTCTCTTGGGAAAATACCATCATCATTCACCAAGTCACGAAGAAACCTTACACTAAAGGCTTACTAGACTCAACTATGTCTAATATTCACAAATAAATCCACATGGGATAACACAAGTCTTAGCCTAAGGTAGGCCGGAAAAACCAATTTCTAATCCTCGAATTCCATATTAAGGCAATTTAAATCCCAGAAAAGGATAACGTATCTAAATTCACTTCTTGATGCTACATAAGCGATAATCAACTCTAAGATAGGAATCCCCACCTAGAAACATGAGAAATTAAGTCAATTCCACCTATATTACGGTTTCAACATCACTAGAATAGTCTAAATAAGGTTAATCATACTAACCATGCTTCCAATACCTAAACAACATCCCAAATCTAGCCTCATATCAAAACCTTTCTACAAATTAGCTCAATCTAGGAAAAAGTTAATAGGATTCTAAAAGTGTAATAAGCATTTCATAATAAAAACCCTCATCTAATCCCCAAACTTCAATAATCAAGACTATGTCATTCTGCCTATAATCAATCTTCTCCTTTATATCCACATGCAATGTATAGCATGCATCATCTTATGAAAAAGAGTGTGCAAAAGCCTACCTCGAAGCTGAACCATAAATCCTTAAATCGATCACTAAATGTTCTCTTCACTCCACAATTTAGAAATGCCGCATTGCTATAAAAATCATAATCTATATTTTATTAGGAGTAAAACAAGACCCTTATTTATCTACTAAGGATTAGGTCAAATTTTTAGTCAAGAATGGGCCTGCAGGGCCCGCTAATGGAATCCAAAAATTGAAACCTTCATAAGGTCCCTCGAAGGACAAGAAAGTTGTGCTCAAAAGTTCAGCACAAATAGAACACATTCGAGTATCAAATCAACCCGCTAAGTTTTGGAATTCATGATAACGCTCAAACTATACCTCTCTAATGAGAATGTAAGCGATCGCTGTCAATATATAACCCAAATAGGTTGGGGTCGAATCCCACGGGATATAAGGTGTGAACTTAAGTTGTTTACAATTTTAATCAACTGATAGTTCGATGTTTCCTCAAATGGGGGTTTTGGAGATTAGCAAAGAATTGTTGGTTATTTTAGTTTTAGTGTTTGTAATCAAGAGTTTATGAAAAACCAGAATTATGTTTACTGTGGGTTTTATTACTTGACAGATGCTAATAGTGATTCAAGATTCTCATAGTAGGTAGGACAACATATTATCTCTATCGAAGTTATGCCTAAATGTCTCTCGACCTACTTAAGTATTTAATTATCTGATCCTCTCAGACTTAGGAAATTTATATTTACTAACTATACTTTACCTCAGGTTAATCTACTTTGTTACAATGTCGATTATTAAATGGAAATTTAGTGTTTCAAAGTCCCTGTCAATAATTCCCTTTTTACTATATTTGATTTTTTATCTCAATCAAATCAAAGCAGGTGATATCTATCGTTTGCAACCAATAGACAATTATTAAAATCTCAAAATTATCAAGGAGTCCTATTACCTTTAGAATCGTAAACACATAGCATCTTAGCAAGACTTAACACACAGATCCCATAATTTAGGTCAAAGGAATTTAACCACTCATAATGTAATAAGCGAAACAACTAGACGTATTCATAATTTGAAAGATGAACTTACCACAAGATAAATAATAAATAGTGATTCTCAGATTAGGTCACAATAGAAATCCCAAAATATTGATGAAAATATCTTCAAAGTTAATTATTTTTCAAGACAAGAAACTAGAGAGAAAAATAACAAAATACGTGTGTTCCAAAATTATGTTCGGGAGTCCTTTAGAAAACCCTATACCATACTTTTTATTGTTCGTCCTAAATAAGAAAACAAAATCACAGATTTTAATAATTCCTCGAATTAGGAGACGACATTCGTGACACCTTATCAGGAGTCTGACGACTTATCACAAATGTCGTCAGCTCCCTGTTTAGTTTTAGCACTTCCTTCTTAAGGCTGATGATGAATCCCGATGACTTATCAGAAATATGACGACAATCAGACAATGTCGTCACTTCTCCACATCAGATCACATATTCTACGTAAGGATGACGGCGACACTGACGACTTATCAACTCTTTGACGACTTATCAGGAAATATCGTCACAACTTTCAACTGAGGTACATTCTCTGTCTAAGGCAGGCGGTAAATATAATAACTTATCACAGGGCTGACGACTTATCAGGAATGTCATCAGCCACACTTCTCTTCAATTTTCTTCAGATTTAAACTCTTTTGCTTCCATCCTTGTTGGTTCTCTTGCATCTTGGCTTATACAGCAAAATCAAAGATAAAACAATCAAAAATGACAAAAGTTACTTAAGAACATGCAATTATTCTCTGTTAAAAGCCTCAAATATGTTAGCATTTGCTCACACATCAATATCCTCAACTTAAAATAATTACTATCCTCAAGCAACTCAAACACAACTAAGAGGATACAAAGTACATTCGGTAGTCAATCATCCATATTATCTCAAAACATATTCACTATCTCAAAGGTCAGTCAATTCAAGAACAACTATGTATATTATCAACATCACAATCAATCAATTCAAATACAAATTATATATTATTAATAACAACTATGCAACAATAAATCAAGATACAACATATCTAATTCGAATACAGCAAACAACATGCATCAATACAATTACACATCAAACAACAGTATAGACAACTCAACATAAACACCTCATATCATAAGAAACATATCATATATCACATATATCATCATATATAACTCAAGAATACAAATACTAATATCAATAATCAATCATATGCTAAATATAATATAGCATATCACTATCATTCTTCTACTCATCAATCTACTATCTAAATAGATGCTACTATTATTCTTCGTATGATACTTAATATGCTAGCTAAGTCTATAGATATACTTTTTCAGTTTTTTTAACCTCTTTTCACTATTTCTTTTTTTTCTTAATCATCATTTTCATTCTTATGCTACATTTTTCCTACATCATTATATTATTTTTTTCACAACTTTTTCTTTTTCCTGCTCTTTCTCTTATCTAAACCCCATTTTATTCTTTTTTTTTTATTCCTTTTTTCATAGTCATTCTGTATATACCCCTATTTTTCATTCACTACTTACCATTTTCCTTCATTCATACTACGCCCATTTCATCAATCATTCAGTTTTCATAGCATAACATTCAAGAATATAGTCATCAATGTAGCACTGTTAACAAAATTAGCTAGCAGTCAACAGTCATATGGATATTATACATACAGGAAAGATTATACTAAAAGTGGGCTAATATTAAAATAGCCTATATCCTTATCCTAACTATCCTAATCCCAACCTACTAACCTAAACTATCAATATCAATATATACATAAGGAATAATAAATATGACATGATTCACACAAGTATAACATACATATATCAGTACACTATCATATCATTGACATCATACACAGTCATCAATAAAGTCATATCCAGCACAGTACACAAGAATACAGTCTACATATATAACAACTATAATCAATAATTACTACATTAGACTATTACATGTGCAAGTAAAATTACACAATAATAAATACATCATTTCTAAATATACAATTATTTACAATCATAATATATATACCCACACTAAAATAAAGATAATAATAATCTACTCTACTCATATTATGGTATATTAAACTAATAGGGTATCCTACATCATGTATCTGTGTCGTATATTTATTATTATCTGGCATCATATTTATGACTACTCTCATCACGATCATGATACATCAGTTAGAAATTTTACCATCTTCATAGGATACATCCATGATTGAGAAAACACTTATCTCTTTTTGTTGTGTCATTAATGAGTGTAATTTTTTTTGTTAAGGGTTAGGGTATACCTTAAGTAGATCAATTACGGGGATCATGGGTTGACTTCCATGTAGCTCCTGATTAATATCGCGGCACGACTTAGTTATCTTGACTACTCGGACATCGTCAAGAAAACCTGCTGACACCTTTTTACCATCTTCATAGAATACATCCATGATTGAGAAAACACTTATCTCCTTTTGTTTTATCATTGATGAGTGTAATTTTTTCTTGCTTCTTTGTCATTGAGCCTGAACTTCAACTCATTCAACTTTATGTCCACTATTACTCTCCCAGTTGTAAGGAATGGTCTACCCAAGATGATGGGTACTTTGAAGTCCACCTCACAGTCCAGGACTACAAAATTAGCAGGCAGTATAAAGTCAACCACCTTTACTAATATATCATGTAATATGCCCACTGGCGGCTTTACAGACCTATCCACAATCACCAATCACATATTCATCGGGGTAGGATCCCCCACACCCAGCTTGTTGTACATAGAGAGTGTCATTAGGTTTATACTGGCCCCTAGATCACAAAGAGCATTAGCAAAATTTAGAGACCCAATTGCACATAGAATAGTGAACGCTCCAGGGTCGGCCTTCTTCTGCACTAACGATTGTGTAGAAATGGCACTACAATGGTAGAGATTATCCACCGGTTCATAACTTACTGCCCGCTTCTTTGTTACCAGGTTCTTCATGAATTTGGCATATACTGGGTTTTTCTCCAGTGCTTCAACCAATGGCACATTCATTGTCAATTGTTTGAGCATTGCCATGAACTTGCTGAATTTTGCATCATCAGTTTTTTCTTCAATCATTGAGGAAATGGAGGTAGTGTCTTGGGAGAGTTTTCAACACTACCTCCTTCTCTTTCTCTCTCCCTTTTTTCGGAGCATCATCAGAACCATCCAGCTTCTCAGACTACACTGGACATTCTTCTTTGTGTTCATCCTCTGCCTCAGTCACATCTTCAACCAAACTTTTGCCAACAAAAGGGCCAGGTAATATCTTAACACTCCTAGTGATAATTGCCATACATGAGCCATCATTTCATGGATTCTAGAACGTATCACTTGGTAAAGTTCTGCTCTTCTTCTGGTTAAATGTTGTGGAGAGTTGTCTCATCTGCAACTCCAACTGTTTGATTGCGGTGGAGTGCGAGTTTACTAACTGACTAATAGATGACAGATCAGTCTTCATAGTAGTCACACCAGAGTTGGTAGCCTCCACTCCCTTCAGCAACTTAGCCATCATGTCCTCCATGGATACCTTTTCAGAACTTGTTGTAGCAGCCTTACGATTTCCAGGAGGGCAATATAGCCCGCTCCTATCATTATTACTTCTCTAGTTTCCCTGCTTCCTATATTTATAACCAAACTTATCATAATAGTTTCGACCTTGATTCCCTTGGCTATTACCTCGAAAACCCCCTGATTATTAACATAGTTTGCCTCTTCTTCTGTATCAGTATCAACTCTATTTTAAGATCCCATATCTTTCACCTTCTCAGTCTTTCTTGATAGCAAGTGCTTGGTTAGCGATCCATCTGCATTTTTAGGTGATCCATATCTTGGTCATGCTCCTCATCTCTTCTACATTGTTCCATAGTCATACCTACAGAAATAGTAGGGCTTCCTACCACAGAGTCTCTGGTATGTCAAGCCCAACTCTGTTTGGTTATTCTCTCTAGAATTTCTAAAGCCTCTGGAAATGTAAGATCAAAAACTGAACCACCACCAGCATTATCTACAATTAGTTTTGTTACAGAGTTAAGATCCCTGTACAAAGTATCCATCAAGTGTATGTCCGTAATATTGTGGTTCGGACACTGTGTCAGCTTCTTCTTGAATCTCTCCCAGGCTTCATGCAAGGGTTCAGTTGGGAGCTACCTAAATTTGTTGATCTCATACCTCAACTGTACCCTATGGAAGGCAAAAATAACCTTTCTAGGAAAGCTCCTTTCAACTGCCTTCAGTTGGTTATAGAATAGGGTGTCAGCTCTTTAAGCCACAATGTTGCCTCCCCAGACAGAGACAATGGAAACAATCTCAATCAGATAGCATACTGACCTACTCCTTGGTTATCAAAAGATTTACAGATAGTGAAAAAGTTCACCAAATGCAAGTTGGGGTCATCCCCAGGAAAGCCACCAAACAACCCCTTCAGATTAAGGAGTTGAATCATAACTTGTAATGTTGAATTTTGCCCCAGGTGCGAATAGTGGAGAAATAATTTCACCTTCTCTATCCATTCCATCATCATAATTGACGTGATACTGGACCAGCTACTAATCTTGCCTTCCTCGAAATAGATGGTTCCTGCTAGCATTACATTGTACTAGTGCAACTACTTGATCTGCACGCCTTGGGCTACCAGGGTTTAACAAATCCTCATCTCCCGAATCTTCATCCTAAGGATTTGGATGTCGTACTTGTTGACCAACATTCTGCACATTTACCTGAGCTCTAGCTAAGGCTGCTAACCTGTCAGCCTCCTGCTGGTCTGCCATTCTTCCAATTAGTTGTGGTTTTGGGTTAAATGATAATAACAGTTCTCCGAAACTTCTGGTTATTGGCATAAACTACAAAGATACCGCAATAAATAAAAACAACAAATAAATGTCAAACTAGGAAACTTGAATAATAGTCAATTAGCGCACACAAACTTCAATTTATAATTGTATTCCCCAGTAACAGCGCGATTTTTGATAACGCTCAAACTACATCTCTAATGAGAATGTAAGTGATCGTTGTCAATATATAACCCAACTAGGTTGGGGTAAAATCCCACAGGGAATATAATGTGAACTTAAGTTGTTTGCGATTTAATCAACTGATAGTTTGATGTTTCCTAAAATGGGGATTTTGGAGATTAGCAAATAATTGTTAGTCACTTAAGAATAGATTATCTCTATCGAAGTTATGCCGAAATGTCTCTCGGCCTACTTAAGAATTTAATTACCTAATCCTCTAGGACATAGGGAATTTATATTTAGCAACCAGACTTTACTTCAGGTTAATCAACCTTGTTACAACGTCAATTATTAAATGGAAATTTAGTGTTTCGAAGTCCTTGTCAATAATTCCCTTCTTACTATATTTGATTTCTTATCTTAAGCAAATCAAAGAAGGTGATATCTATCGTTTCCAACCAATAGAAAATAATTAAAATCTTGGAATTATCAAGGATTCCTATAACCTTTAGTATCATAAACACAGCATCTTACCAAGACTTAACCCATAGATCCCATAATTTGGGTCAAAGGGATTTAGCCACTCATGAAGTAATAAGCGAAAGAACTAGACGTATTCATAATTTGAAAGATGAACGTACCACAAGATGAATAATAACTAGTGTTTCTCAGATTAGATCACAATAGAAATCCTAAAATATTGATGAAAATCTCTTCAAAGTTAATTGTTTTTCAAGCCAAGAAACTAGAGAAAAAAAATAACAAAATACGTGTGTTCCAAAATTATGTTCGGATTCCTTTAGAAAACCCTAAACAATACCTTTTTATAGTTCAACCTAAATAAGGAAACAAAATCACAGATTTTAATAATTCCTCTAATTGGGCAACGACATTCGTGACACCTTATCAGGAGTCTAACGACTTATCACAAATGTTGTCAGCTCATTCTTCAGTTTTAGCACTTCCTGCTTAAGGCTGACGATAAATCCTGACAACTTATCAGAAATATGATGACATATCAGACAATGTCATCACTTCTCCACCTCATCTCACATGTTCTTCCTAAGGCTGACAGCGACTCTGATGACTAATCAGGAAATGTCATCACAACTTTCCGTGGAGGTACATTCTCTGTCTAAGGCTGATGGTATATCTGATAACTTATCACAGGGCTTACGACTTATCAGGAATGTTGTCAGCCATACTTCTCTTCTATTTGCTTCAGACTTTAACCCTTTTTCTTCCATCCTTATTGGTTCTCTTGCATCTTGGCTTCTATAGCAAAATCAAGCATAAAACAATTAAAAACGACAAAAGTTGCTTAAGACCTTGCAATTATTCTCAGTTAAAAGCCTCAAATGTGTTAGCATCTTCTTACACATCAATTCAAAGCCTTAATTTCTATGAATTTATCAACAAAAATTGAAGGAAATTTACCATGAATTCAAAGAAACATCACAGAACAATGGATAACCAAGCTCCCCAAAAGCATCTACAAGGTTAATCCCAAGTGTTGTCTCTCCTTTAGGGTCTTTACCTCTAAATACATGAGTGGAAATAGGCAAAACCATGGATTAAGGGGCCTATTTATACACCTTTCAGGTACTCAAATGTTGCAACGGCACATGCAGGTGTGCAATCGCACAACCTGGCATCAGGAGCAGGTGTTGCGATTGTAAAACCCTTTAGTGTGGTCTCACTATATCCTCTGTATATTGAGGTATGATTTCCATTCAATAGGTGCAATTGAAGAGGCACCTACTATTAGGTGAAACTTGGAAATTTTCTAGGTTTTTGCCAAGGCCTCTAGATCCATTCGGAATCCGATATAGAAAAATTAACTATCTAACCACATTAATTTTGACATTCCAGATGTGAAAGAGAAGTCAAATCTTCTATCCGAGGTTTTTTCGACCAAATATAGGTCCCACACCAAAATTTTCAAATTTTTAAATTTCCGACCAATAGGTCAAAATGAGCTTAGGTGCCTAGGAACCTGAACCAAAGGTCTACCTAGCCTAAAATCGATATTTCAGAGCTGATGGCATAGTTAGAATTTGGACTCGAGGTCATCTACTAGGACTTTTGTTCCGATACCAAATCCTAACCAGCTAACGCTCTAAAATAGTAAAATAACCCTAAATCAAAATGAACTATCCGATCATTACGCCAATAGTTTTGGCAAGTCTTAAAGGATCTGTAGCCGTTGTGGGAAAGCTCAAAACACCAAAAATACTTACAAATAATAGAAATGACCTGGAGGGTTCATTATTAAATCCACTACTAAAAGGACTTTCATCCTTAAATATGAATGGATAAAAAATATCAAAGCTCGAAAAGATGAGGTACAAAGCCTGCATGGTCTAAGCATGACTTCCTATATAACCTCTATGAAGAGAGAGAACACTTCTAAGGGATTTTGCCATAGGTATCCATTTTTCAACCAACTCTCTCACTTCACTTCCAAATAGATAAACTCAACCTTAACCACCAACTAGCCTCCAACCAAATCAGAAAATGTTGATGCAAGCAAATCTAAACCACCACATATGAATACCATCTCAATACCTGGACCAATCAACAACGGCTCATTCGATCTAAAACCAACCTAAGATATAAGGCATACAATTGACTCCAAATCCAAATATAACCTTCCTTTACTATTTGTTATCCACTCTAAACTAGGAGGAAAATCACCTGAATCATATCCATGCAATCTCATCACAGATAACTTGAAAAACTATAATTGATCCACTAAAAGTCCACACGACAAACATAAGAATAAGCCCATAAATTGCTATCTGGGCACAAAATTAGAGATAATTAAGGAATACAATCAATGTCAATGCAACAACTAGTCCAGATGGTAATCAATAATGAAATCTAGAAGATCAACACATAACTACTCATCACTAAACAATCTGCTCCAGGATGTCTCAACATCAAAAAATGAAACCATACTGAATCCAACCCAAGTACATTACTCCCACTGATTATATCATCCAAAATTCCCAAAGAAGACTAAAGACGCGTGGCCAAATATGAGAGAACCAATATTGGGTCCATGGGATATCAATTGAACACTTATCAACTATAATTCATCTGAAATTAAGATGGCCAAATAGGAAACCAAGGAGTAGGATCACCAACCGATAGATGAAATCTAAACAAGGACAAATCTAAACAAAGGTTGCACTTGGGCTCTACAACTTCAAGCAAAAATCTCAACACCTCGGCTGAATTACTCGATCTCAACTACCCAAACTAAACTTAAAGATGGGTAGGTATCCGTACTCCAAATCTATCATAACTCCCAAGTCATCAATCTAAGGCGTCAAATCAAAAATTAAGCTAATAAGTTTATATTACTATCAACTACTAAAATCAACTTAGTATCCAAATCTAACATATCCAAGCTAAATCATACCGAGCTAAAATTGAAATATAGATAAGGAATAAGATCACCACAGGGATAAACCATTGACTAAAAATGTAAACAACCAACCTTATATCAACTAGAGAGCACAAAAAATAGCCACAGAATAAAAATCATGTCGAAGGATAAATCGCCGACTAAGAAATGCAAATAACCCACTCTATATACACTGGAGGTGATGAACTATCAAAGAATACGCAAAGACTCATAACGGCGACAAACTATACTAGTAATAGCAAAAACTCTAGCAAATCAGAGATATGCAACTTTAGCCAAAAGCTAACTAGTACAATCCTCCATCTCGGCAAAGCATAGCCATAGGCACATATCATCTAGGAAAAATACTCCACCAATCCTCATTAGGCCGAACAAACTCTGAAATAGGGATTTTTTGAATCCACCTAAGTAGGGAAATCATAAATCAAACATAACATGAATCACCATGCTGAGAAATAAAAAACCAACCTCAGCACTAATGTCAAGGTCAAGACCACTACCTAAAAATAAACCAAACAACTTAAGATGAACAACTTCTAATTTTCCAACTTATGAAGAAATTTTAGGAAAAATGACCTACCTCTAACTCTCCAACACCAATTTAGACAAAATCCATATCACGAAAAGAAAGAAGCATCTAACCTATACACTCGTACCGAGAGCAAACCATCAAAAGGAGATGAACACAACCAATCTAAGAGATAGATACATAAAAACCATTATTAAGTGATGAAATAGCCATAGGAAAAGAAAGGATCCAAAATTTGTCAAGCTCAAAAATAGGCTATATATAAGGGATCGTCGATGCAAAAACCTTTGCAATTCAGGAGGCAAGTCTATGAATCTCAAACTCAAGAACATGAAATATAACTAAATTGCAAACTCAAGAACCATATAGAACCACAAAAGGTCAACTTACCCTCGATACTATAAGTGACTCCACAATCAATCTAACACAACAGACACAAGTGGAAAAGAATCAAGCTCACCTCGCTATAAGGAAGAAATTATTAAATTGAACTATAGTTTCTCAAACCAATGAATAAGAACCATAAATAATGGAATTATAACTAGATAGCACTAGTCTAAATAGCTACCCAGTGAGGATTAATATCATCAAGTAATGGCAGTAATACCAACAGCAATCTAAGATCAATATACTAAATAGGTGGTACCCAAATAGAAATCAACAGCAAGTACCAGTCAAGGCCATAATAAGACCAATATGCTAAGATAAATGGAACTCAAACCCAATTGCTACACCCATAGGGAGAAAATATCAACATAAATCTACTCTATCCACTTGTAAAAAAAATAAACCATGGGGTAGTCTTATAATTATGAATTTAATAAAAGGCACACAATAACCAATATACACTCATCAAGGCATATAATCATCGATGGGTATAAAAACCCTGATACACACAAATAAAAAAAGGAAAATATAGAAAAAATACACCGATCATGGTGAAGTTTGCAATTATATGCCTAAAAAATCTAAGGGAGAATAAATCTAAATGGATCTAAAATTGGACCAACTGACTAAATCATCAACTGAGGTGCCAAGCGTACTATCTCCAACCAAAAATGTCACATTCATCATGAGGCAGATCTGGATGAGCTGAATAACTAGCAATCCTATGTTGAGGTTACTCTTTAGACCATTAATTAATTTCTCTGTGGTTGTAACAAACTCTTAAATTTCTTTTCTTGGATAGAAACATGAACTAAGCCCAAATGATAGGCCAACTAACACTGAGATCTCTCCCTCTATAATAAGTTCTATTCTTTCTATAAGTATATACTACCTCAAGAACTCTAGGATAGGGGAGAATACATGCTAACTCTAACTAATCACTAACTTAGGTCTAGGGAAGTCTCTAAACTAATGTCCTATCTCGCAACAACTAAGACATGCTCCTAAAATACTATGAGATATTGCCCCTTATAATCCAAAATAGTTGCCATGGCCTGAAGGTCTAATACCAAAAACTTCATAAGTTCCGATAAGAACTCTGTCCAATCATGACTAATTTGAGGACTACTCATAATCTAAAATTAGCTGTATAGAATTGATGGGCTATAAGTGAAGTTGATCTCTACCAAAAGGATCCTTACTCCTGGATAAAATAATAATTGCACTATATTAATGGCAAGGCCTCTTTTCACAACCTCCATAAGTCTTAATACATTCTCTCTATGCGGCCCTCGCATAATCCACAGCTTGAGAGAAGAACATCCGAGCTTCTACCAAGTGCTCTAAAATGGAGTGGCAATGTTAAACCTCTAATAAATCTATGCACCATGTTCGGCTCCAAAGAGTATATCATAAGAATATACTTGTCCAAATAAAGAAACCCAATCTTATACTCTGAAAATAGTAAAGAACAATGATTAAAACCAATTAATCTAATTTTGGCCTAAGAACTTCTCGATGACTCGAATGTCATCTAAGGCTGGGAGGAATCTACAACATGACACAGATCCCCAATCCTAAACCTCAAAGGGTTGAAGTAGCCATAACCTCAATTGGGGCTTGAGATAGCCCCAAATCCTTTGGATGATGCTAAAGGTCTTTGATATCCATCCCGGACTCTATGGTCTGATACTGAGTTAAAGCTCTAGAAACATGTGTTGAAGTCTCATACGCATCTAACGACCATCTTATATCATCCATTTAGGTATAAAATAGCATTAAAAAATATGCTTGAGGCTCATAGCAATGCAGAGACACGATAAAGAGTCAAGAAATAAATTTCCTAAGAATGTCCCTGTAGCCTCCTAAAGAGAGGTTACAGATATCTTTGCACTGATCTACAAGACTCAAGTAAATACTTCACTCTTGTACTAATACACTGGTGAACCTAGGCTCTCATACCAATTTTTCATGACCTAATTTCTCAGGTCATGATGGACCCAACTATAACCTACCAATAGGCAATCCAAAGTTATAGTCCAGAATGGGAAGTAATTACTACCTAAAAAGATAAGGGCAAGAATGTGAAATAGATGAAATAAGATATCAATATATAATATAATCCCAAAACCTGGTGGTATCAGTACAAGAGTTGCTAATATAATAAGAGTACAAAAATAAACTACCGAGAAAATTACATAGTCATAACTCATCTTTAAAAACAACATAGAGACCAATTCAGTACATAAGAGAGAGAAAAGTAATACTCTGAATGTCAGGAGCTCACTCTAAATCTCTAAACCATAAATTCTTTCGATGATGCATACATCAATGGCGATAACCTGTACTGTGATTTCCAAGCTATAAAAGTGTAGGATGAGTACCAAACATATGGTACTTTATAGGCAACTATCGACTAAGCTCCAAAGATAATGTATATACATATAACATATAAATAGAATGAAAACTACTCCAAATTGAAAAGAGAAAAAACCCTAGCGTTAAGGGCCTAAAAATATGATCGAATAGATGATGAAAACATAAATAGGACTTGTTACCTAATCTTTCCTTTGTCACCAGCTACCATAAGGTAATCCTAATGATCTAGTTTATGTATAGGACAATCTTTGATAAAATGCTCAGGACTTCAATATTTGCGACATACTTTAACTTCTTATTCTCCTTTAGAATCAATCACTCCTTTTTAAGGCTATAACAATCCTATTTGGAGTGATTGATTCTAAAGCAGAAGAAGAAGTTAAAGTATAATGCAAATATAGAAGTCCTAAGCATTTTATCGAAGATTGTCCTATACATAAACTAGATTATTAGGAATACCTTATGGTAGCTGGTGACAAAGGAAAGATTAGGTAACAAGTCCCTGACAACTCAAGAAAGAAGGCTATAACTAATTATACAATAAGTAAGCCCTAGCAGCATGGAGAGATTTCTCCAATAAATCAGATGAGGATAAGATGTCTAGAGATATGTCCATGCTAGCTATGGAAGATAGTTAAGTTATCTATGATTCCTTATTTACTTATATGGCATACACAGATAATAAAAAAGAAGATGAGGTAATTCTCTCTAATATAAAAGTATGTTTAGATAACTACTCTACTAGAAAGATAAAAAGTCTTGCAAGTGAGTTGATAGATTCTGTGTGTGAACTATCTGATGATAAGAATGGCTTAGAAGAAAAGGTAGAGAATCAAGAGCTTGATTTGATTGCATTAACTCTTTATATATCTAAAACTGAAGAAATTTTCACTAAATTGAAATATGAGTATCTGATTTATATGAGTCATCAAAAGAAGGGAAGTGACCTAGATGACAAAGAAAAGAGAGAAGTTTCTTAGATTCAAATTGATCTTGATGAAGAGTTGGAGAATTCATAAGAATATATTATGGAAGTACTACATAGAAATGAAGAGCTAGAGGGAGTTGGTCCACTTAAGAGAAGAGTTGAACAAATCTCATAATTGGTTTGCCTCTACATAGTCCTCTCTAATCTAACCAATCATAATATCAATGATAGTAGAGGTTTGGGCTATTAAGTAGAAATCCAACTTATTAAGTCAAAAATAAAGGTTGCTCATTATGCTATAAGAAATTGACACAAAATCCTATGCACTCACTATAGAAGATTTGGACATTGGAAAGAAAAATAGCAGTCCTGGCTTAAGGCTAAACTAAAGAATACAACATTATTTAGCATGAGAATGGACAAGGTTTAGAGTCTCTAAAAATGATAAAGAGGATATCATCACATCCTAGATGGGATAAGAAGATTTGATCACACTATTATCCTCCTACTGGGAACTAAAACTAAAGTGGGTTCCCAAAGCTAACTTATGATCATAACTTTAGGCATGGGAAGGGGATTTCCGTCAAAAACAGCACATTGATTAAAAGAATTCAAACCTCAATGATGAAATCTCTGACTATGTTATCTCTCTATCAATACACATCAGGTGAAGGTGTCTTATTGTGAAAAGTTGATCTCAAGGTCATAGTCCTCAGCATATGAAAATCTTCTATTCAAAATAAAGCCCTAGAATGACCCTTAGATTTGATGAATGAAAATGCTCAAGAGAATTATCCGAAAAGGAATTTTGTAGATTGATGAAAGGAGTGTTTGCAGTTCATGATTAGTTGGGAACATTATTAATCCTTAATGATGCTAAATATATTGAGCATGAGGATGAAAGATGTAGATAAGTCCTGATTCTCATGGACCTAGTCCTCAGGAAATCCATCTTGGAAGGAGAAGCTTCAGCAGCTTAAACAAAATTAAGTCAGGGACCTGGTCCCCAAACATACTTAGGGAAAAAATTCTAAAAATAAAAAAAGGGTGTAGAAGAATTGAAACATAATTCTAACTTAACCTAATATGCGAATCAATGTCTCCACAGAATAATTGACTACAATGAGGAGGTAGGTATCCTTGGTGAACTGGGTGTATACTAGTCTAAATTAGTACTATACCTTACAGGTATACACCCAAGGAAACAACTTAGGAAGTGGACAAAAGTGACAAGCGCAAACTTGAAAATTCACTCAAAGGAGAGGGATCTGGTCATATCTCATATGCTTTAATAATCATAAAATTTACTGTCTGAGAAAGCCATATATCTCTTTGTCTACTCATAAAATTTGTCAATTCCTTTTTAAAATGAAGATCAATTCTTATCAAAACCAAAAATATCACTCTCTGATGACAACGGTCACCTCTTCAAATTACTAAAATAGGCTAATTCCTAGACTGAGTCTCAACTCATTATTCATTGCCTCTACTAAACCAAACTAATTTTTCTCATTCTCCTTCTTCTATAAAATCAAATTAAATATGCCCTCATCAAATATCCTAATCCTTCAACAAACAAAGCCATAAAAAAACTTCATCTTATATCTTCTAAGTCAAAGTTTGGTAACCCCACTGGAATGAGGCAGAATCACATAAGCTTAAAGAAGAAAGAAAACTTTCGAGGGACTTGGTCCCAGGAAGAAAACGTTTATATTAAAATAATAGAGGCAAGCAATGAGACTAAAGTATGAGATAAAGAATGTGGGTGGTTAAAAAGGGATTAAAATATTGATCACCTAGAAAATTCTCTCAAGAATTAACACTTAACCCCAAAATACATAAGAAAAAGGGAGACATGAAATGCCATACGGATACCTTATCAATAAAGTATTTAATCACTTTGGGGTGCTTGGGAAAAGAAGATCACATGGAATAGCCAAGATGATATTCAGTTTGAACAAAACTTATGGAGAATGTATATCAAGTATCTAAATTGATATCTATTCAAGAGAAGTAGGAAATGGAAATGGATGAGTTAAGAATCAAGTCAGCTGTCAAAGATATTGGAATAAATTTATTTGAGATTACTAAATAAAAGACTATCCTATGAATGACTACATTCCACTGATGAACATGCAGTGGGAAATGTAAAACTCTAGGCAAGAATGGCCAAACTGAATGCTTAAGTGAAGATCCTAAGCAAATAGTTGGTGGATACTCACATTACTATAGATTTAAGAATGAAGTACTTCTTAAGTCCTTTTCACCCAATCCTCATTCCTCCTGAACGTTGTTATCCTTATTTCCTCATCAACCTTCTATCAGTTCCATATCCTAGATCTCATACTAGCTTTTAAAGATAGATATCTTATAATGACTATTTTACCTTGTTGCATAGATACTGACTATTATGAGTGAATGTATCTTTAGTTTGTGTATCTCATTTGTATCCTTACTTTAAAGTTGTTCTACATATTAGTATTTCCCTAGTGGCCATGAGTTAACTAATATATTCTTATCTTTTCTCTTGGTTTACTATTAATTCTTTTCAATGATGCCAAATGGGGGAATACTGAGTACATGTAGTAGGGACCAGGCACCAGGTAAATTGAGATATAAACCTAAAGAGAGTCATATTAACAAGGGAAGTGTGTAAATACAAAAGCACTAAATAAAATAAAGGTGCACAATGATAGGGGGAAGTTTTTGCTGCAAAAGATAACAAGGGATCAGGTCGCAGTGTTGCATAATAAAACAATGATGATAGCGGGAACATTCATCTTCAGGTGGTATCACTATGATTAAATATGATAAATATTCACTAATGCTCAAATTGTATAGGTTGGTTTGTCATCATCAAAATAAGGGAAATTACTATATTTAGTTTTGATGATGAGCAGCTAAACTACAAGGGACCAGGTCCCTATATGTGCAAAGTACAGTACAGATGCCACGGCCTTCTACATACTTTTGTTATCTTGTGTAACAAACTTGTAGGTGTTATTTTATGCTATTTTATACCGACTTGGACAACTATTCCATTGATATTTCAAGCCTTAATCATCACCCAGCTATAAAAGAAAAGAAATGCTTCTTCAATAATTCATTTTTAATAAATTCAAAGAGTGAAGACAAGCAGCAAACTTCTAATTCAACACTACTCAAATTCTTGGCTCTATGAATGCTTAAATTATAATAGTTCTTGAGTGCGTAATGAATTGTAAAAAAATAACACATATTATAAGAGTAGTGTTTTCTTGTTGAGAGAGTGATGCTTAGATAGAGTTACCTAAGCAACAAGTTGATTAGAGCTAATCAGTGTGAAGAAGAGTCATTGATGGATTTTCCAAGATGATCTGGTAGTAGAGTTGCTGCTAGCGCAAGGAGCCTAGAGTTTGGCTAAAATCTATACTATAATTATGAGGTTAATTATAGTGGATTTAGATGGTGATTGTGAGGGAAAGCTGTGGTTTTTCCCTTCCTGGGTTTCCATGTAAAAATCCCTGTCTTTTACTCTTTATTTACTTTCTTTAGTTTTCTTGCACTCTATTATTTGATTGCCTGTGTTTGATTCTAAGGGACCTGGTCCTTTACTGTGCGGAGCAACTCTAATAGGTATCATCAGATGTACATATAGGCACATCAATATAAGCATCTTCCGACCTTGTCAAGCATTAATGGTATTATCACAAAATCCTCCAGCCTTGTTAGGTATCAATATCATCACCACAGTATCCTTCAACATTATTAAGTATCAATATATCATCACAAGGCCCTTCGGTCTTACCAGATATATAAGTAGTATCAACATTATCATTAACATACATATATATAAACATCAATACTAAATTCTATCATTGGGTTTTACTTAGAATTTATATCATCAATACAGCATCTTTCTTTATCCCATATCGGAGAGATATGTACAATGATGTTTAATAAGTGCACAGACTTAAGTCATGGATAACAAGAGTGTAACTCCATAAATCCATAGCCTGAGTAAACTATAAACTAAATTATTATAAAAGTGTATGAATGGTCAAGATCTCTTCAGACTAGAGTAATTAGTTGTATCAAATCATAGACCGAAATCTATCCTAACCAAACCTTGAAAACATCACTTTAATCTCTTATGTATATAAGTTATCCATTAAGACAGACAGTTATTGTTATGAAGAAATCTATTTTTAAGGTAAAAAGGGGGCCTTAAACCTTATTTAGTAGAAGCATTAATAAGATAATAGTGTAGCTAGAAATGCATCATTTATCGATATAATGTTCATGAATATACCAAATCTATAAATGTCATCACAAGTATATAATGTGAATCTACGTATGCCATCTTGAGTATTCAATCAATGGAACCATAAGCATCACTATATTCATAAACTACAATTACATCTTTTACAAGGATAAACACTTCTCAAATGTCTGATCGATATCATAACATGGCCTTGGGCCCAATAATATGTCCAAAATAATTATAAAATTATAATCACGACCTTAGGACTATGTACATATTTGGAACTCATATCAATTATCATTTTTATAAGCCATCTCATATCCCTAAGCCATAGCATAACTAGGGGTACAACATATCTATAAGACAATAAGCATATTTGTAATCATCTCTTATCTAGAAGGCATAATATCAATAAGCATATCATATCTAGGAGTCATAATATCAATAAGCATCTCATATCTAGGAGGCATAATATTATAACACCCTATATTATGGTCTTAAAAAATTTCTTGACCTTTGATCTTACTATGAAAGTAATGACTCACCTTATAAGTCGTAAGGTTTTACTATGGGTAGTAGGATCCAATCATAAGGTGAGCAGTGAGGTTTCCCAATATTTTTGTTCTAATTATGACTAGACTTAATGATCCATCAAGACTTCATACAAGTCATAGGGTCACCAGTGAGTATGGTCTTTGTTTCTGCCTTGGGTACGACTTGAGCTTAATGAGTCGTAAAGACTCCTTACAAGTTGTAATATTAAAATTATAGCCTGGATAGTAAGTTATTAAAGAATTCACTAAGTTTTAGTCCCTGACTATGATTAAGACTTGAAGAGTCATGGTGAGACTTAATGAGTCATAAGGTAGGACTCGTGGTCTCACTAGTGTAATTGCCTATATTTTCTATTGTGGCCACAATTTTGACTACACGAGTCATATGGTTTGGTCATGAGTCATATGATGAGACTCATGACCTTACCAGTAAGGATGCCCTAAGGTACTGCTTTGATTACGACTGTGTGATGACTCGTAAGGAGACCCTACGAGTCGTAACGTCACTCGTGGTCACTGGCAATAATTTTCAATGATTTTATTAAGCAAACTTTGGATATTTACCTCTTTCCTTAATTGATATCCACGACTTAAAATACCCTAAGGGATCCCATAACCCCTCAGTACTCAAACAATTGCTCTCCTCTCTTCTCTCAAATTCTTCATTCAAAGACAAAGCAAGGGTTTCAAGAGTTTGGTCTTTAAGGGTTCAAGGGTTGTTTCTTCTCCAAATTTTTTGGTGATTTAGGCATGCATCGCTTGCTAAACTTGTGTTTTAAATTATGTCATGAATTGCTCTGATATTCATATAATTTTGGATGTGGGTTTTTAATAATGGGTTGAGGATTTTAGATAATGATAGTTTAAATGTTTTCCTATGTGTTTTATGAAATAATTATTCTTTGAATTGATGATATGTAAATCCATTGGGGTGCATAAACATGGTGATGGAATGGGAATTGTGGATACCCCTAAATTATTAAATTTTGGTATTAAAATTGATAAGAACCTCAACCCACCTGCGTAATTGATTTTTGAATATGAATTAGCATTTGGCTTTGCCTACTATTCTGAAATAGTGCCTTGCATAAGTCGCTGAGTTGGCTTTTGAAAGGTCTTAGTAATCATGAAATAGTTTTGAATTGAAACTTCAAAGTCCTATTGTCCAATGGGTTAGAGTCCCACTTAGGTAAATGATTTGGTCCCTACTTAAAACTTTAGATTCTTATTAGCTGAGGAGGGCTAAAGTCTCACTTGGAAAAAGGGTTTGGTTTCTACTTTGAACTTCGGAGTCCTGTTAGTCAATGGGTTAGATTCCCAATTAGCTAAATAGGCCAGTCTTATTAGTTAGTGGGTTAGAATCCCATTAGGTATTTTATTAGGCATGATGTCATTCAGTTGCAAGGCATGGTCGGTATGATGATACCATTTAATATTGCCTTAATGAATGACTCCTTAATTATATAAATGAGTTATGTGCTAAATGTTTTAAGTTGGGCTTAAAGAGGGTTGTGTAATTTTCAATAAACCGGAGGTACCAAGATGACTAATACTGGAAACCACATTTGTTGGTAGGGAGGTTTAAATGGTTGGGTATTTAAGTAACCCTTATTTATGATCGGGTTTTTCTATCACCCTTGAGGTATGATCGATAAGTTTGAGTTCCTTAGCATTTACATTATGATTATTCTATGGTTCGTATGGATACACACACTAGGGCCCACCCAGGAGGTAAGAGCTGAGGCCCATATAGCCTATGGTTACTATTATAATGGTTATGATACATAACCTAGTCTAATATTATAAAGTTTATGCTAAGCCTTGTTCTCTATCTTAGTATGTTATATATATATATATATATATATATATATATATATATATATATATATATATATATGTATGTATATGTATGTATATGACTGTGTGCATTGGTATTGAATGAATTTGAACTATCAATCATGGCACTATTTAATCCCCTTATCCCTGAGTTACATACTAGCGCTAAACCCGCTAATCATCTTAGAACACTATATCCCTGCTTGATACCAGAAATAGAGACACTTCTACTTTTTTTGTACAGTGATAGGTGGTTCTTGGATTGTTCGTGAGTCAGTTTCAAGTGGTGAGCCTCCTTCTTTATGATGGCATATTACTTCATGGTCCAGTTTATGTCATAAATTATTTCTTTAGATACCTTTTTGGTTATCATCAAGAATAAATCCCAACTTAGAATAGTTTTAGTTTGTTTAGAGGCTTCGTAGATTACTGTCGATTAGGAGTTGGTATTATGGATATTTAGCATATTTTTGTTGTTGCATAATCTATCTTGTTATAAATTTGGAATTCATTCACTACTAGTTGTATGGTGTTCAATTTGACTAAGCAAAAGGGGTGGTCTCCAATCCACGGTGAACTTGAGATACATATCATGGCAAATCCCAAGTTTGGGTCGAGATAATTTGGTATCAGAGCCTAGGTTCATGAACAATTAAATATCAACAAAGTAATGTCAAATAAAGTCTCTTTTATGGGTGTGAAGCGTGCCACACTTATAAGGGAGAGCTACGAGGCACTTAGGAATATTTTCTTCTCATGTGTTTACTCTCATGCTGTAGAGTCTAGGATGTTGTAATCTCTTCTAATTTAATTTGTTCCAATTTCAGATTATACCTCCCCGAAGATTTGATGCTTGTGAAAACTACTTTTTCCCACCTGGGGACTGCATAGACGAAACTCATTGGAGTTTCACCCTTTCTAGGGTCTCTGCTTTAGAATACCTCCATGGAGTTTCATCCAGTTCCCCCTAGTCCTCCTCTGACTCCGTAGGGTGATGTGTCTAATTCTGAGTTTTGCCATTTTACTCATTTGTTAACCCAGATAGTGGCCTCTCTGTCCCACTAATTTGGTCTTATTAATGGGAGAAGGAATTAGGAAAAGTGGGACAAAGGTAGAGTAAGAAGTTTATATATTCAGAGCAACGTAAAGGCTAAAATATAATGGCAGGCATGGGAGATAGTGACTAAAAAGAGGAATTAGTAGAGCCCCCATGCGACTATTACTACCCCATGTCCTAGGTCTTCTAGTGATCATCACTTTTAGGACAACGGTGGGTTTAAGGAATAGAGAATCCAATATTGATCCAGTGGAGCTCAGCCAACCCCACCCCATACTCCTTGAAAAGCTTGCAGTCGGTTACACCATGGTTATTGCGATAAGAGAAGGAACTTATGCTTTAACTATGGTTAGCCTGGTCATATACTGCAATATTATCCTTCTGCTAGTGTTGCTATAGGAGCTAATAAAGTTCTGATTTCCCTGTTACTATCTCCTACACCATAGGGTGATACTTTTAATACTAGCACTGGCTGAAATTATCTTTATGGTCTTGCCACCCATCAGGAATCGAAGGTATCTCCTAATGTTGTCACTGGTACATTTTAACTTTTCACTCATGATGTGTATTGTCTGCTTCATCTGGGGTCTACACTTTAAACCCCTTATGTGCCTATTCATTTTTGTTTCTATCCTGAGTGTATTTCTGATTCCTTTTCTATTTATACTCTGATTGGTGATTCTGTAGTTTTAAGAAAAGTTTATAGGGGTTGTGTGGTATCTATCTGGGGTAGGAAGATCTTGGTAGATTTGATAGAGTTGGAAATGTTAGAGTTTGGTGTGATCTTAGGTATGGATTAGCTTAACTCATGCTATGCTTCTTTGGATTGTCGGACCCAAATGGTCAATTTCTAATTTCTTGATGATTTGGTGATTGTATGGGGAGGGAGTTCTCTAGTGCTTAAGGGATTTAGGTTAATTTCTCTACTAGTATGGACTAGTATATTCTACAAGATATTGTATTGGTGATGGATGATTATTGCTAGACACTAAGTTTGAACTTTAGATGTGGATTATGGTAAAAGGAATATTATCTCGAGAATAGCAATGCGAGATGTGCAAAAGTAAATTAGAGGGCTTGGCGGGATATGTGGAAGTGATTAGGTTGATAACTTATAATATTGGAGTGGATAATTATGAGATATATATACCAAAGGTCTAGTGTTAAAGCAATGAATTAGGACTAAGTCATGAAATGCATCCAATATGAATAATACATCCACTTCTAGTATACATCACCTTATAATGTTGTCAGCACATTGCCAAAAAGGATACAGCTCATCCCAAAAGTAGTGTGTCATATCATGAAGGAATTTCTTTCTTTGATATAAAGAAAGATTTTCCATAATGACCTCAATCAACACATAGTTTGCAAAATCATCATACCAAGGCACTTTCTCTATAGCAACAGCTAAGATCTCCTCATCAGGAAATGCATCATTTATCGCAACCTCCTCACCAACTACTTTCTCACCTTCCATCCTAGACATATGATCTGCAACTTGGTTTTTGCAACCCTTTCTATCTTTGACTTCAAAGTTAAATTCTTGGAGCAGCAACACCCATCTACTTAATCTTGGTTTTGCGGCCTTCTTAGCCATCAAATACCTCAAGGTATCATGGTCAGTGTGGACTATCACCTTGGTCCCTAGAAGATAAGCTAGGAATTTCTCAAAAGCATAGACTACAGTAAGGAGTTCTTGTTCGGCGATGGTGAAGTTCTTTTGAGCTCCATTCAGTGTTTTGCTGGCATAATAAATCGGGTGAAACAATTTGTTCTTGTTTTGTCCCAACAATGCTCCAAGGGCAACATCGCTTGCATCACACATGATCTCAAACATTTTTTACCAGTCTGTTGCAATAATTATAGGGTCCTCAACCAACTTCTTTTTAAGGCATTCAAATGCCTTCAAGAAATCAGTATCAAAGGAGAACTTAGCTTCCTTCTCCAAAAATTTGCAAAGTGGATTTGCAACCTTTGAAAAGTCCTTTATAAACATTTGGTAAAAACCAGCATGCCCAAGGAAACTACACACGCCCTTTACTGAGATGGGAGGTGGTAGTTTCTCTATAACTTCAACCTTGGATCTATCAACCTCTATCCCTTTTTCTAAAATTTTGTGCTCGAGAACAATGTCTTCCTTCACCATAAAGTGGCATTTTTTCAAATTAAGCAACAAATTGAATTACATGCACAATTGCAGAGCTCTACTCAATTTCTCCAAACACATCTCAACTGAATCTCCAACCTCAAAAACATCTGAAAACTCATTAACAATATCGATTGAGTGAAAAGTTTAAGCCTCGAACTTAGTGTCTTTGACTCTAACTAGGTGATAGATGCAACCCTTGGATATTAGTTTTTTGGCTTTGAGATAAGAGATAAAATCACTATTGGGAGATACCAAACTCCCAGACCACTCAAAAGCTGGTTCATCAGGAAACTGAAACTTGACCACACGGGTACGACAGTCTATAGACGCATAACAAGAATGAAGCTAATCCATACCCAGAATAAGGTAAAAATCCATAATGTCTAACTCTATCAAATCTGTAAGTATGACTCAATGAAGAACAATAATAGGATAATCTCTATACATTTGTTTAGCAATAATTAACGCCCCTATGGGTATAGAGACTAAGAAAGGCTCAGGAATCTTTTTGAGACTCATTTTGAAATTCACAGCTACAAGTGAGGTCAAATAAGAGAGACTTGACCCAGGGTCCAACAACACATAAACATTAAGACAAAATACATGGAGCATACCAGTAACAACATTAGGAGAGGCCTCCTGATCCTGACGAGATGGTAAGGCATAGAATATATTCTGGCGCTGTAGGCCAGAAGTGCTAGATAAAGCACCCTGAGAAGGGGCGGGATGGGGTGCAGGAGCTGGTGCACTAGTAGCCGGTGCCTGAAGTCGAGCATCTTTGTTCCCCTATCTAGTATGAGGACAATCTCTATGTCGGCAGCCCTGCTTGCCACAACCAAAACAACCCCTAAGATCTACAAAACACTCCCTGAGATAACTCCTACCACATTTAGCACAAGGAGGATAGCGGGGCCTATTACCAATATTGTTCTACGACCTAGACATAAAATATCTTCCCCTTGCTCCTGCCTACTTCTAGGTGCAAGAGCACTAGCTGATGAAGGTGCTAGCATAGACGGACGCCTCTAATACTAAGGATGGTTTCCTCCATGGAACCCAGGCTGGCTATACTTATACTGCTCAGATCTAGACCTCTTGTTACCCCTCACTTGATCTCTTTCCCTAATCTTATCTATCTCTATCTGCTAGTCATGCATCATCAACCAAGCTAGATCAATATCCCTATGAAGTATCGTAGTCCTACACTCCTTCAGCGGAAAAAACCTATCCAAGAATGCTTCTTGGAACACCTGCCAAGTCATAGGAGCACCACCCTTACTTCTACCCTTTCTCCATGATACAACCCAGTAATAATCTATGTCTTTCAACCTGTAAGATGCTAACTCAACACTTTCTTCCTCAGAAACATGCATCACCTGTGTGATCTTTCTCACCTCATCAAGATAAAAATGTGGGTCCACATCTTTCTCACCGCTCGAACATTGGTGGTGACTACTTGGGATAACGCCTGAAAAGCTTCCCGAAACTCAGCATGAGATACTATCTGATTTAAAGGATCAAAGGTGGGAGTATCTTATCATCATTCGTATGGGTATTCACTCTTTGAAAAGGGATTTTCTAAAATAGAAGATCTCAAATTATTATATGAGAGGGACAACTTTATGCACGATAGAATCCGAAAGAAAGAAATAACTTTTCCTAAAATGTCTTATAGCCTCTTGCTTATTGATGTGGCGCTCTACACATTGATGATCAAGACTCTACTCAACGCATCTTGTCAGAATCCCTAGGTATTCTTTAAAACCATAGGCTCTACCAAGTTTGTAATGACCTAAAATCACCTCCTGGGATGTCACACGATGCTTAAGGCTAAAAGTAGCCCCAAGCTAACCCCTTTGAGCCTATTTCTACTAATAACATTCATTTCAAGATGAAATAATTCAAACAGTAGCATAGTCATATCGTATGAAAGGAAATACGGAGAAAATGCTCGGTCCAAATGACCATAATACTGGAAACCTCAACATAACCACAATCTGATAACTAGTCTGACAAAACCTCTACTAATCCCTGAACTAGAGAGCCCTTGGGACAGGTCCCTAACTGACTCGAAATGAACTAAAAGTAAAAACATAGTATCTCATATATAGAATAGTCTGAAGATAGGTCCTCTAACCATGAGGACTCACCACTCTAGGAATGTAGAAAGAGGTACTCGAAAGTCACTGACGAGGATAGGATTGAGCACCTGATCCTATATTATAAGACAATATAGTATATAGACGTATATGTGGATCAGCATTTGGGAATGTAATGAGTATGTGGGGGTGCATTCATTTATATAAAACAACATCAATGCACTTTAATCAAATCACGCATATAAAAAGTAATAAATCAGATGGCTTGAATAAGTATAAAATGCAAATCTCATGAATCATAAAAAATGGAACATGTAACACAATCTCGTGAGTCATTATACTTTAAGCTTTGAATTTGTACTCATCTCTTATTCTCATCACTCAAAGCTAAAGGAAACTTTAAGCAATACTTTCAACTCATGCATATGTCACATGGAGAGTAAAACTTCTTTAATGCTCAAGAACTCATAACTCTTTTGAACTCAAATACTTGAAATTTGAAATCATACAACTTTGGAACATACTTGAAGGCATTTCATTCACGTTAGGAAAATATTTTATTTCAAGCTTTAGGGAAAAATATTCTATCTCAATGGAAAATACTTTAGTTTAGGGACTCAAATTTTAAATGTCAAGGGAGGTTCTCTTAACCGACATAAACCATGTAATCTACATGGAGTCCAATGTTTGTCCTCCTAAAGAAGAGACCTCACGTTAAAGAAGGGAGTCATACTCTTGCCAGAGAGTATAACCTAGGTCCAGTGATCACTAAACAAACTTGACCTCAGGCCCAATATCAACTTGTCTTTAGGCCAAATGATAATCATAAACACAGCCTCAGGACAAACCTATGGTGGCATGTAGTTTTGGGGTAAGAAACCATAGTAACTTACCCGCTCGATGCTAAATACTACTCCCTTTAGATTATCTGCGCTCATTTCGTAAAAATATACTTTTAGAAATAATCTCATGGTTCAACACGAACCCAATAATCATGTATGTAATCTCATATAGTAGAGTGGATTTCAAAACTAAATGACCATTAAGTCAAAACATTTCACAATAATCTCAAAATACTCAAATCATGGGTGCTCATAGTACAATAGTTCATAAAATCTCAAGTCTCACGTAGGGATTAATAACCCATAGTTCAATATCAAGTTAAAACTCATTAAAAGCATAATAGATAGTATATAGATTCATAACTCATGTAGAAATCTGGAAATTTCAGCAATTTATCTCAAAAGATCAACATACTCATATATTTCAATGTTTCAAACATTTCAACTATTAATTTCTCAGGGATTAAAATCATAGGGTATAGACCCAGCTACAATTTCTCAAGAAAACATGTAAAAATCATGTTATTAGAATCCCAATTCAACGGAAACATCAGAAGCTTGCAATCAGTAACATTGGGTGAAAAACCCCAATTCAATTTTATCTAAAATCTCATAAATTGCAGAGAATTGTAGTTTAAATAAGCTTTTGGTCACAAGGGTGAAAGGATTACCCTTGTTAAAAACCCACATCCCTTGAATAAGAAGCTTTGGATGAAGTCTCGCTTTTGGAACTCTATTCGTACTCTTGAATGGAGGTTCTTGAAGCCCTTGACTTGGGAACCTTGAATCGTGACTCAAATTAGAAAATCTATGGTGGATTCTTGAGATTCTTGGAAGAGGTTTTGGATACTTAGGGTTTTTGTTGAGAGACAACTTGAGAGAGACTTTGTAGAATGCTTGTAAATGACCTTGATTTGGTGTTTTCATGGTTTAAGAGGCTTGAAAAAAGTCCAAAGTGCCTTTTATAACTTATGTACGAAGCTGGAGAAATTGAACTGGGAACCCAATTTCATGGGCCACCGTGACGCGCCACTATAACGGAGGCTCACTGGAAATTGACAAATAAGAATCTGGGAGTCACTGCGATGCGGATCCATCACGTTGTCCCACTGTTGGGACTTATAACTTCAACGCGACGCGTCACAATCTTTCTAGGCCAATGGATATTAACTATTGGGAAATTAGGGTCCTCCGCGATGCACCACTATCATAGAGTTCCACTAGAAAATTGTCAAATAAACACTCTTCGCGATGCGCCAAGCACTAAAATGATGTTATTTAATGACTAGGACTTAGATTAGCCATAAATTCTTACCCGAGTATCGGATTTGGGTGAATCTTATATCAAAGGAAAGCTTATCAAATTTTCCATATGATAAAAAGTCAAAATTAAAGAAATTCTAAATGGTTAAAAAAGTACTCACTTAGGAAGGCACTTCTCAATATTTTAGGGCTGGAATAATGCCTCACTTGACACACCCTAAGTCTCATTCTATGAGAGAATTTTTGTGGGCTCTTACAATATCTCCTACTTGGAAACATTCGTCCTCGAATGTCGCTAGTTAGACTAAGAACACGGGAAAACCTGAGTATACATAGCTGAAGCAATTTGCTAAACGGGCTCAAAATTTTCTAAACTCTTAAATGCCTCAGAAATTGAAAGAACTCATGTAAGAATAGATACATAGTTTCACTTTAGATTAGAAGGGCTGAGTTAAGGAAAAATAATACCTTCGGCTTGATCCAAACTTGCAGAGAAGAGGTGTGTCATATTTATGCTTGCCCCTAAGTTACTCAGTGCATGGACCTCTTTACTCCTAATTTGAATAGGGATATCAAACTTCCTTTGATATTTTAATTTCTTGGGGATTTTTTGTGTCATCACAGCACTACAGTCTTCAGTGAGTGTTATAGCTCCTACTTCTTGCAATTTCACCTTCTTCGCCACCACATCCCTCAAGTACTTTTCATACTTAGGTATACTCTATAAAATATATAGAAAAGGTAAGTTAATATAAAGCTCTTCGAATGTATCAATGAACTTTTAGAATAGGGCATCCTTCTTCACTTTTATTCTCCTTTGAGGGAAGGGTAGTGGAAGTGTCTTTTTCACTTCTAATTCAGCAACTTTTTCTTTCAAGTACTCAGACTTTCTTGATTTTCAACAACTCTTTCACTTACCTGTTGGGTCACCATATTAGTATCTACCTCCTTTATTGCCTTGGGAGAATCTCCTTGAATCTCTTTACCACTTCTTAAGGTGATTGTCATAATCTTCTTTAGATTTTTTGTATCTGCTGGTAACCCACCGTATGGTCATCTATTCAGTCCTATGATAATTATACCACTTGCAACTCTAAACTTCTTGTGTCCTTTTGATGATTCTATAACTCTGCCATTTGAATTGTCATATCCACAACCAATTGTGCTTGACCAGCTAAGAATTATTTTAATATCTCTTCCATTTTACTTGTTGACTGATTTGATTGGGTTTATCGTTGTGGGGTATTCCATAGCTGATTTGGTGGTTGATTTTTCCACTTTATGTTGTAGGAATTACCATAATTTGGCCTTTGAGAATTACCTACAAACATCATAGATTTTGGATTTAAAGCACACATGGCTGCTGTATGACCACTATTTTTGTATACCTCATACCAACCTGCAGCTTGTTGGATATCATGGACTATGGCTGCAGGTTGTGCTACTCCCAACTTCATGTTGCTTAAATGAGTATTGATCAAATTTTGTAAGGCAAAAACCTATGTTGATAAGGCTTTAAAATGGTCCACCTCTAGTATGCCTGCAATTTTTTTGTGGCACTTCTAGAATCTGAATGCCACTATGGATTTCCTTAGGATATGAAGTTCAGTAATGTGTATAGCTCATCATAAGTTAATTCCAGTGCTTGACCACCTACAGATGAATCTAGCAAAATCTTTGTATTGTGATCAAGAGCTTCAACAAAAGTATGAGCAATTACCTCATTGGACTGTTGGTGGTATGGACACTCTTAAAGAAGAGCCTTGAAGCATTCCTGATCATGATAAAGGTTTTCATTGGGCTTCTATTTGAAGCTCACTATCTGACTGTGAAGACTTCCAGTCTTGCCTAATGGAAAGAATCTGATGAGGAACTTCTTGGCTAAGTCGTCCCATCATGTGATTGAATTGGACGGCTCTGCATTCAACCACCTTTTAGCTTCCCCCAAAAGTGAATGGGGAAATAATGGCAGCCTTACATAATCCGGAGTCACCCCAGTAGGAGTGAATGTATCAGTAAGCTCAATGAAAGTCTGCAAGTGGACTTGTGGATCCTCATGTGAAAGCCCTGCAAATTGTCCACTACTGATAAGAAGTTGAACTATATGATGTTTTAACTCAAAATCCCCCCAGTTGTCGGTCTTTGAATTGGGGAAGTCAAGTTCGTCGGAAGTGGGACTTCCACTTCCCTAACTGTCCTTTGGG
This sequence comes from Capsicum baccatum var. pendulum, assembly GCA_030864225.1. NCBI lineage: Eukaryota > Viridiplantae > Streptophyta > Magnoliopsida > Solanales > Solanaceae > Capsicum > Capsicum baccatum. The sequence goes on from CM061558.1 coordinate 7,173,321, forward strand.
TTGCTTGTTCTTCAGCCATTGGAGTAGTATTCTCTTGGTCTTCTTGGATTTGAGGAATTTCGAGAAAAAGGGTTTCTTCTCTCCAGTGTTAATGAAAGTCTTGCATGGGTTCAAAGCTTGGTTCTACCAAATCCCGATTCCTTGCCAGCTTATCAACCTAAAACCTATTTCCTGCAATAACAAAACCAAGACCAAGCGTAAAAACACCAAATAAATCTAAAAGTAAAACTAAAATAAACAATTGCAAAATACAAGTCCCTGACAGCGGCACCAGAAACTTGACGATGCACATGCAAGTGTCTATGGCCTTATCAAGTAATAAAGTGGCATTCAAGAAACTCGAGTATCGATCCCACAGAGACTTGATTTAACAATAATTTAATTTTAGTTCACAGTCTTGATTAATTTAGTGCAAGAGTAACCAAAAAAGAGAGTTTGAAAATTTGAAATTAAAATTAAAGTAATAATGCATAAATAAAAATACTTGAAACAATAAATGGAGTAAAACCTAGGGTTAAAGCACTCCGAACAATCATACTATGTTATTGAATTTCATTCGTTAACTTGCTTATCTTGGTTGTTGATTCGCAGGGTTAATTGCATGATCATGGTTTCCCAACCACTAATCTTTTACCTAATATGGACATTACAATTACATCGTTGAGCAAAGATGTAATAATCCAATTAAATGAATTAAAGTTATCCTCCTACGTTTGAATCAAGTAAGGTATCTAAGTATGTCTCTGTCCTAGACGCTAAGTTTAATTCTTTATTTTATAAAAGAATAAAAATTCAAACTTTTTTTCATCCATTGTTCTATCTCCCTATTCACTCTTTCGAGATCAAAAGGTCGACAATATATGTATTCTAAGGGTCCCGAATACTTAAAATAATTAAAACAAGAATAAACAAACAACCAAATATGATAAGCAAAATTAATCAAAATTAATCTAAAATAATAGTACTCATATTCTTGGCTTTAATCCCAGAAAAAAAATTTTTAAACGATAATATTTATAATCACGATCTAATTAATTAAATATATAATATAATTAATTAGGAGCTAAATAAAAAATTAAAACCTAATAAAACCATGTAGCAGCCTCCGTATTTTTTCTCCAAACTATGTCCATGTATTCTTTTCTTTTTCCAAGACCAAATTTCTTCCTTTAATATTGTCCATGTGTGACCCCACATGTCAAAGATTGTAACCAAAAATGATTCAAATTGTTCCCAGATGTCCATATATATATAATATAATATATACTCCAAAAAAATTTGGGATTAGGAGCTGAACGTGTTCCAAGATTAAAAATCCCACAAGAGATCCCCCTTCTCCTCATTTTGCGTGCCAAATTGAATTAATAGTAGGACAAGGCCCATAACTGTGTCGGCAACTTTAAATTGGCCATGCATATTTTCATCACCACGATGCGACAAGTTTGTGTCGATGTGCTGGAATTAGCATTGAAAAATTCATCCAAGTGTAAATTGTGTGAGTATCGATGTGATGCGTTGACTCACTGGAATTAACTTTCAAAATTTTGTTAACTGTTGAACATCTTATCTTTTGCCCATGTCTTTTGTAGTGAATTTTTAATAAATTTTAGGCCTTTAAATCATCAATATATCATCATATTTAGCTCACAAAGCCTCCTATAATATCACACACCACAAATTAGAGATCAAAACAACACAATATTCTCAACGAAGAATCAAACCAAGAGCTAAAATAAGGCAAATTCACAATGATCTTCCACTTATTATTCTGACTCTTGACTTAATCAAATTGAACTTTAGACATTACAAATAAGTTATTTCACTCATAATTACATATTTAAATCCTTTGGAACAAATTAAACACCTTAGAATCCAACGACGCCAACTAGACACACACCTAGCTCAAGCTAGTAAAACTAGTTTTCCAGGTTGAACTGTAAATTACTCAATTAAGCACAAACTTATTTGAAAAATACTTTCAACATTGTAATTATGCGTTTGGACAATTAAATGCTTCTTTATATCAATATGAACATGTTAAGCACACGAATTGCTCTCAAAATAACGTGAAATGAGCTAGAATAATGATACAAAAGTGTATAAAACACCTTCAGATCATCTATCAAAATTGTAATCTACGTCTTAATAGGAGTAAAACGAGACCCATTTTTCCATATTAAGGATCGAATCAAATTTTGGGTCAAGAATGGGACTGCAGGGTTCGCTAATGGAATCCCAAAATTGAAATCGTCAGGAGGTCCCTCAAAGGACAAAAATGTTATGCTCAAAAGTTAAGCACAAATGAAATATAATTCAGATCTTAGATCAACTCTCAAAGTTTTGGAAATCAAAGCCCTAATTTGTAAGAATTTATCAAAAAATTAACTAAACGTTACAACAAATTCGAAGGAAATCATCGAATAATGGATAACCAAGCTCCCCCAAATAATCTACAAAATTAATCCCAAGCTTTGCCTCTCTTTTATGGTTTTTGACACTCAATACATTAGTGAAAATGGGCAAAATCATGGTCTAAGGGGTCTATTTATACCCTTTCCAGGTACTCAGATATTGTAATCCCACATCCCGGTGTGCAATCGCATAAGCTAGCATCAGAAGCATGTGTTATGATAGCACCAACATTTAGTGGGACCATACTATATCCTTGTAACGCCCTGAAATTTCCATCCCGAGACGTTAGAAAATTTATGGATCGCTCTAAAGCGTAGAACTCGATACGTTTCACACGAAATCTTTACGAAGAAAATTTTTTGGGGTATTACATTATCTCCCCCTTGGAAACATTCGTCCTCGAATGTCGCTTGATAGGATAAAAGCACTGATCAACTGACCTTCTTAAGGGACGCGAACATCTGAGACATATCGGCACGATTGGAATTACAGTTTCCTAGTCTTCATACTGAACATGCATATCTGACGTATAAATATCTAGCTGAACTGACTCTGGAATGTATGAATGCGTATGCAACAATAGCCAATTCAAGGCTCGTAATGAGAACTTGAGCATGAACTAGATGTGTTTAAAACACGAAAGATTTAAGAAGTCATGGGGTATCTCCCCCTTGGGACTCTATGTTCCTCTACAACACTTATTTCACAGGGTCACTAAGACTGTGCACAGGGCACCTATGAATTAGCTCATATGCATGACGCACGAACAGAGGTATACTCGTAACTTCTGAGATGCTCCATATGGAAATGATTTCATTCCTAAGATCCTTGGATAACATGATGAAATGATAAATGAGAAGGTACACTATACGATTCTGATTGACTGAGCTGGAATACTTGGAAAATAAAGATCGTTTAGTAGAAGTTTACGAATTAAAGCATAACTAGCTTCCAGAATCTGAAACATGTACACCACAATCCCTCAAGATAACCACTTAAAACTTCAACTAACCACAATATACATGAAAGCTTAATCTTAATCTTACTTCACATTACCACTTAGCTCAAAATAAGCATACACCATCTAGAGCTTCAACGCTTTCAGCTCAACTTTGGAATTTCAATCTTAGAGTCTAACGCTCAACTCAAATTTTTGTCATCCTTAACGAACCACACTACCTCTGTCATTGCTTATTAAAATCACGCTTGTAAACTTATATTTCTAAACCATAAGAATCAAAATCACATCTAAGAAGCTCAACCATTACAGTCATACACTAATCCTCGAAATTAAAGCAGTCCCATATTATCTTGGATGAACTTTCTCATCATAAACACAACATCAAACTTAATAATGAATCAACCAAACTTAAACTCTTATATCCACTATTCAAGCCTACTAGATCACTTCCAAACAACTAATACCATTAATCAAGAAATCGTCACAGTCACCTTCACGATCACCAATCATTCAAACTTAACTTTTAGCACATAATATAACTTAAAACTTTTCGCATGAAATTTCTACTTAGAAACTATAAAACAATCCTCAACAAATGCTAGCCCATTTAAACTTCATAACAATAATAATTGGTCATAATCATATAGCTTATCTTATTCACAATCTATTAATACATCCTTCTTTCATCCGTCACTACTATCTATCTTTCATACACAACTTAAATTAGTTCATAGCTCTCTACGCCTTAACTTAACTTCCTCTTGCAACCCGGCAATGGCATAATTTAACAACACTCACCCACCGAGTACTTCCATTACTAACCTATACTCTCTAGCATACAAATACCGTCAACACCCATTTCATACCTCGAACAAACTACATCACAAAATTGACACACAAGGATATATCACTCCCTATTAACCCCAACTGTATGCAAAAATAGATTCCGTTATACTTATGCTCAACAAATCACACTTACCATCCTTCTTACTACTACACCTCCAAATCCCACATTTTCAGCCAACACAAGGAACAAGATGAACTACAATTTGCTAGTGGATCGAAATAGGCCGCACACGGCTCCACTAGGCTTTAAATATGAGTTTTGAAAAAGAAAGTTTGAGGTGAATAACAAAACAGTTGTGCTAGTGAATTGAAAGAGCCCCACACGGCTTCACTAGACTTTTATTTTTTTCAATAGCATGATGATAGCAAAATTATGGGAGATAGGAACTTGGCATACCATATTTGATGATCAAGGAGTACGCATCCACTCAGTCATAGCTAAACAAGTCATAAACAAGAGGACATAACATGAAACCTCAGGAACTTATAACACACTGGGAGGCTCTTCTAAAGCCACTTTTATGAGATTTCTGAAACATTTTGCTAATCAGTCTAAAAACATTATCAGGGAAAGAACCGGGACTTGTTGCTCATACTATCTCAAGAATAGCACATAGATAGAAAAGTACAAACTCTCACTTATAGATCCTGAAAAGAAATTTGGCAGCTTATCTGATTTAAACTTATTGCACGATTCAAGACTTGAAAGAATAGCAACCCTTACTAAATGCCTTATAGCCTCTCGAAGAAAAGTACATGCATCTCCATACCATTTCGCAAGACTCTACTATACACAGCTTCATAGACACACTAGGACACTTGAAATCTGTGACTTGATACCAAGTTTGTAACGCTCCGAAAATCGAGTCCCGAGATGCCACATGGTGCTTAGGGTCACAAGTGACCCCAAGCTTACCCTTTCATAGGTATAAGTCAAAAGCAGCTAATTTAAAATATAATTCTGAGAGAATGAAGCTAAAAATATCTCAATACAGAATCTGTTCAATATAATATTGGAATTATAAGATGACAATTCTACTGACACATACATATACAAGAAGGAGACTGAATACATCAACCATTACTACTGTCTATGAAGCCTCTACTAGTATTTCCTATACATAAACGGGTCATGACTCCCAACTATCCTACTCAATATGGCCGACAGAAGAAGGTACAGTGTCTCTAAACTGAAACAACCAACACAAGCCTTGAACTATAAGGACTCTTTTACTTGCTGACCAGATGTTGCAACTGAATAGAATAGTAAATGAGGGTCAGCACAAAGCGAATGCACTGAGTATGTGGGGGTGCATGCAACACTTTAAATAACATCATCAATTTCATGAAAACATACATACAGACCATGATGACTCACTTGGCTTGAGTTATATCAAACCATACTTTTCATACTTTCATAATAAATAGTTCTAATGGTAAAATCTCATAATCCATGTAAATCATCAAAAATCATAAATTATGATAAATCATCATAAATTATCATATCGTCAAAATTCATCATAGGTAATCATAATTCATCATAATATCTCAACTCTTTGACTCAACTCTCGGAGTGACACGGTAATTCAAGAAACATGACTTTTATGGACAGGGGAGTTTTCTATAACCGACAACCCCACGTGAGCTACGTGGAATACCAACGTTTGAAACCCCCATTGGCAGGAGCGTCATACTCTTTGCCATTAAGTACGACCTTAAAACTGCAATAATCACAATAGGGCTTTCTGGCCAATAATATCATCATCAAACAACCCTACAGTGGCACATAGGTTTGGGAAAATACCAAATTTCCCTCTCGATGCTAAGTACTACTCCTCCATAAGCTCAGAATGCGTTAAGAGATCCATCATCATTATCACAAGGGTCTATCATAAAGACCAAAATAAATATCTCAATTTATAATTCATCAACAATTTGTGGATTCCTAACCCAACTTTGACTTAAAACATTTCAATCTTTTTCAACATCAACAAGGTATCAATGCATTGAACCATAATCGACTCGACATTTAGACAAGGATATGAAGACTCAAAACGTAATATTTTCAACAATTCAACTCATTAAAATCATTTGGAAAAAAATATCAAAATTCATCTCAACATCTATATCAAAATCAATCTTTCTCATAGTCAAAATCATCTCGACTCTGCGAGTTCAAGGTCAATGTACTCAAATGATTATTCTTTAAATTCGATAATTAAATCATGACAACAACTTTTGAAAAGCACTTGAGACCTTCAATTCATATAAGAATCCATATCCCGTAGTACAACTCAAATCATGACTTTTATCTCAAAAGCCTTTAGAAATATCAATTCATTGTAGTAGTATGCAATTCATAGCATAAATTCTCAATTTAAGAAGTAAAGTAATGAAGTAATCATGTATCTCGATATTGGAAAAAAAACTCAAAGTCTTATAAATCCTTCATAAAGTAATTTGAGTGTATACCCATTTTCGAATATCATGAAATTTCAATAATAGAACTCAACCTTTTTAAATGTCAAAATGTAACAATTTATCAAGTCATGACAGCATCAATATTTTTGAGAAAATATCAAGACTCATGGTAACATCTCAAATGTTATATCCCAATATGCTCAATGATTCAATTTCATCATAAAGAAGCTTTAAACTTATCATAAATTTCAAAATCATTCCAAAATACCATTTCAACCTATATCACGAAATCATTCAAAATAAAAATATGAAATTTATAATTATAGACATCAAGACATCTCATGTCTCAAATATATATTCAATAATTCAAATCGTCATTGGGAAGCATAAAGCTTGACACATATCTCAAAATATTATTTCAAAATACCATCTCGACATACGTCCCAAAATCATTCAAAATACCACCTCGTGGTAAAAGTGTGTAATTCGCAATGATAATTATTAAATTATATCGTGAAAACATAGAGATAATCATATAAATCAAAGTTGATTCATTCAACCATCATAATCTCATAATTGAATAATTTAGACATAATCTCTCGTGCAAAATCATGTAAAACCATAATAAAATTAAAGCTTTGGGCACAAGAACGGAAGATTGCCCTTGTTCAAAACCCCACATACCTTGAAATTGACTTCTTAATTACGAAATCCTGTTCGGACAAATAATGGGTGCTCCTCAAAGGTCTTGAAATGAGGAGTTCGTTTATCGGATTAATTTTGGATTTCTACGGTGAAATTGAAAGGTATTTGAAGGTGAAATTTGGCTAGGGTTTCATTATCCCAAATGTTTCATGGAGAAAATGAATTTTGAAGGTTCAATTATGGATTAAATGGACAAATTTTCGTCCAAGAGGGGTGTGAAATGACCAAATTGCCCTTAAAAACAAATAATGTCAAATCTTTCCTTTGGTGGACTATTTTGATAGGCTAAAGTAGATCGATCATAATATTTTACTCCGACAGCCAAATTGGATGAAACCAATTTCATTAGAAAGAGGAATCTTAGAGATTTCCATTGATATATAGTAGCTCACCCAGATCATTATGTACAAGGAGTTATGGTCGTTTGAAGTTGACCCTAAAATTTGCCTGGCTGTAGAATTTTTTTAATTTCCTGGACATTTTACTGTTCACAGTTCGATCGGAATGGTCGTAGTTCGATCGGAATGGTCATAACTCATCGCTTGAGTGTCCGTTTTTTATGATCTACATATCGTTGAAAAGCTTATTTGATACTCTATGCAATGGTAGGTCAACGTCTTAGAAATATGACACAAAAAATTTATGGATCGCTCTAAAGCGTAGACCTCGATACGTTTCTCATGAAATCTTTGTGAAGAAAATTTTTCGAGGTATTACACATACTCTGTAAATGGAAGAAAGAGGTGGATTAGACTGAGGATCAACTTGAGCTCATGCGCACTCACACGATATGAACATTGAAAGAAGAGAAACTGCTCCTAAAAACAACTTATAGCCACTCATACGAAAATGTAGCGCGTAACACACCCATGCACAAGACTCTAATACCAAGTTTGTAATGACTCGATTTCCTAGAACTGAAACGTCACATGGTTCTCTGGATCCCAAAGAGCCATAAGCTAACCCTCAACTGATATCTGTACCTGGACACTACAGAATATAGATAATAAATACAAAAACTGTCCATAAGGTTCAAAACATCTAAAAATACTCAAAATTTAAAACTGAATACTGATACAACTTTTTGAAAAGCCTTTAAACTGTCTGAGCTATGGTTTTGATGGGACATATCCCCAACTAACTTCGTCTACTAAAAATAAATAAAATCTAATGCAATAATGATAAAAGGATCATCCTCGAATGAAGAGGACTCACTGCTATGTCTATTGCTGCTGACTAGGACGGAGCTACTAAGGATACTCTAGATCTCGTGCTTCTGAACCTATGGTGTCAAATAAAACACCATAGCGCAAATGCATCAGTAAGGGTATGTACCGAGTATGCAGATGAGGTAAGGCTAAATGCAAGGGCTTATGCATTAACAATTACTTAACTGAACAATCATGAGAGTACTGAATGAGAACACATGCATGAATGCACAAACCATAACTATAACCATCACGACTCTGATACTGAAACTCAGATACTGTATTATTGTCATCTGAACTCACTACTAATACTAAGATACTAAAGAACTGAATCATCTGATATCGATAACTGAGTACTGGAGATGAGATCAGTCTTATCTAGAGAGTGATCTCAAAACCTGAGGATATTGAAGCTGATTGACTAAATATACTCGCATCATTGACTGAATTTTGAGATTTTTACTCTTGACTGACTGCATCAGAGATCAAACCTCTATAATGGATTATTCCAGAATCTACTATCAATGATAAAAAAAGATCATATCCGAATCTGACAACAAGAATACTCAACTGAATCTGAGACTGATAGCAAGCCTATCTGATAGGTGATCTCTAGATCTGATAACAAGAATACTCAATAGAATCTGAGACTGAGATTAAGCCTATCTGATAAGTGATCTCTAAATTTGATACTAAATAACTTTATATGTGACCAAGCCTATCTGACGGGTGGTCCATGAATCAATAGAACTATCTGAGTTCCTCACAAAGATAGATGGCTGTATCTGACAGTCCTAATTTTTTAAGATTGATACTGAAACTATAACTGTGGGAAGAAGTCACTTAACCGACATACCCCGAATCTCAACTGGTGGGGTCCAACCTGTAACCCTAGATTGAAGGGTGTCAATACCATACCACGGGTAAAGACCTCTCTAGTCAAGCCTATCTGATGGGTGATCCTCGCGGGAGGTCAAGCCTAAGGCATATAATAGTCAAGCCTATCTGACAGCTGACCAGCCTTTCCTAGCAGGTGACTCCTACATCCTGCATTGGCTAAGCAGTTCTGGAGTTCAGGGATTGTTCCTAATGACTCTGCCTCTCTAACGAGGAGCTGCCATCCCTACCCTCGTTCGGTGCTAGCTCCTATTCCCAACTGAAAGACACTAAATTGATTCTTATTTGAACACAAACTAAGCTAAATCTAGCACTGATCACATTTCTCGAATGGTCTAACTGAGTTAACCTAAATTTACTTAGTTTCGTATCTAACGGAATACTAATGAATCTTGTTATCTGAATGAACGACACTGAGCTTTGAATAAAGTACTCGATTACTATAGAGGTTAGAACTGAACACTTGAATACTTCTTGATATGAACTGGGTACAGAACTGAAGCTAGATTACTAGTGATACTAAGATTACGGTGATTACAGAGATTATGGAGATTTCTTAAGTTATGTATCTGTCTAATAATACAGAGTTCTATAACTCCTGAGTTCTGAGAATCATGGCTCGACTGAAATTATCGTGAAAACTGACACGGGCTCTAGACAGCAGTAAAATTGTTGGGTATAAATACCCCCAGGACTCGATAACATAAAAGTAAAACATAACCATTCTTGACTAATCAAGACCATGGACAATCATTTACCATCACAATCACTAAGGCATCACTTCAAGCATTTAGGAATCCTAAACATGTAATAACATAGGGGGACATGCTATTGGATCATACTCCATTCAACAAGGTCTTGCATCAAACACTTGGCATATATTAAAGTCTTAGCATGTATCAAAGAGCACATAATTAGGTAATTTCATGATATCATGTCACAATTCATTCACTAAGCCTTTTCAACAAACACTTTACATGCATGGGCTAGCACACAATTGGGGATTTCTAGTCAACATGCTATAATGTCTCTAATTCATTCACATAAGCGTTTTATCAAACATATGGGGAGCATGCTCTTTCTTATTCAACAATTTTCTTCACTTAATTGACATGAACACATCACTTAACAAGCAACTTGAAGAGGGTTAATAATGAATATCACATACTAGGGTCAAAGCTTGAAAACCATGCAAACAAACATGAATCAAAACTCAATAATAGCATGAACATCAATTTCAACTCATATGAATCATGAAAACCCACAAACATAAGATCTTTGAATTTTAGAAAAGGGTTTCTACATACCTTAGGGAAACTCTTTCTTAAAAGCTCTGAGCGAGATTCTTGATTTCTTGATTTTTCTTGAAGAAGAAGGAAGGGTTTTGAATTTGTAGAAACCCTTGTTATTGATGTTAAAGGTGAGAAATAAGGATGAGAGCCTTTATCGAGTATAAATAGGGGCTGAAAAATAGTGGGAAAAGACCACAAAGCCCTTTAAAAATCAAGTTAAAAATGCTGAACGGAGGGGCTGTGAAGGTCGAAGAAATGGTCTGTCGCATGTCTAATGGTCCGTCGGATCGTCTATCGCATGTTGGATAGAAAATGAACACACTGCCTCGATGCGATGGACTCAGTGAAGGTCCGTCGCACACCCGACAGTCTGTCGGATTTTCCATCTCACATTGGCCAGGATGAGGCCACACTGCCTCAATGCGACGGTCCCAGCGATAGTCCGTCGTAGCCTTAACAATCCATCGCCCTGGCAATCGCACTTGGGCGTCACTACCTTGGTTGCGACGGGCTGGGTCTGGCCATCGCACCTGGGCGATTTCAACTGTTTTCAGTAAAACGACCTTAACTTACTCGTCCGATGTCAGATTTTAACGAAATTGGTATAAATGGAAATCTTATTCAATGCTCTACATGACAAAAAGTCAATATTAGGAAAATTCTACATGGTTCAAAATATTTCTCACTTGTGAAGACACTTCTCAACCTTTTTGGACTGGATTTACGCATAACATGACACACTCTAGGGCTCAAACTATGAGAGAAATTTGCGGGGTCTTACACTCTATGAGTGAGGCAGATCATGTCGATCACCTCCGTGCTGTGTTGCCGGCCTTAAAAGATCAGTGTTTCTATGCTAAGTTCTTAAGATACAAGTTTTAGTTAAAGGTTGTGAGTTTTCTTGGTCATATTATCTCTAGTGATGGGATCATAGAGGATCCATAAAAGGTTGCAGTGGTTAAGAAGTGACCCAAACCCGTGAATTCAACCGATATTCGGAGCTTCTTGGGTTTACTCAGTTACTATAGGAGCTTTTTGGGTTTACCCTAAAGCATATCCTCCAATGTCTGAATAGTTCTCTCCGTTTTCCCATCCGTCTGTGGGTGGAAAACAGTACTCAGACTAACCTTAGTCCCTAACCCTTTCTAGAAAGATCGCCAGAAGTGAGAGGTAAGCAGTGTGCCACGATCAAAAATAATCAAAATAGGCACCCCATACAGCTTTACAATCTCCTGAAGATACAGCTTCGCATAATCTTCCGCCGAGAAGGTACTCCACATTGGCAAATTTACAATAACCCAAATCAAATCATATTAATTCTCGAGACCGATAAAGACCAGTAATGAAGTCCATATTGATCACTTTCCATTTCTATTCGGGAAAATCAATTTCTTGATACTACCTTCCTCGACTCATGTACCCATCCTTAACCTGTTGACACACCATGCACTTGGCCACAAAATCAGCCATATCCCTCTTCATGCCATTTCACCAATAGATCTCCTTGATATTATGATACATCTTAGTTGATCCAGGATGAACAACATAGTGTAACTCATGCGCCTTAGCCAAAATCCTTTGTCGTAACCCGTGAACATCAGGAACACACAACCTCTCTTGGTATCATAAAGTACCATCACCACTAATCTCAAACACCACTATATTTTGCCTACCAATGTCACTCTTGATTATTATCAAGACAAGATCGAGCATCATTACACCACCATCTTTGGAGTCCAAGGGGTGCACTCCAAGATTAGCCAAGCGGTGAATATCCTTTACCAATTCCTGCTTTCCCTCCTCCACATGAGCCAAACTCTCTATGGATAACCTGCTAACAGCATCAATAACCATGTTAGCTTTACCTGGATGGTAGTGAAGACTCATATGTAGTCCTTGAAAAGCTCAAGCCATCTTCTCTATCTGAGATTAAGCTTCTTCTGAGTGAAAACATACTATAGAATCTCATTATCAAAAAAGATATCCATGTGAAAACCATACAAATAATGCCGCCATATTTTCAAAAAAAACCACAACGACCAACAACTCCAAATTATAAGTATGATAGTTTCTCTCATACACTTTTAACTACCTGGAAGATAGGCAATCACCATCCTATGTTGTATCAACACACAACCAATCCCTACCTGAGATGTATTATAATAAACCACGAACCCATCATTGTTTTTCTGCAAAGTCAGGATTGGAGCCGAAGTTAACTTATCATTCAACTTCTCAAAACTTCCTTCACAAGTATTCCACCAAGAAAACTTAAGCTTTTTCTGAGTCAACTTAGTCAAAAGAGCAGTTATCGATGAAAAGATTTCCACAAACCGCCTATAATGCCTGGCTAAACCCAAGAAGCTCTGAATATCAAATGGAATCGTGGGTCTAGGCCATCTCTTCACCACAACAACCTTTTGCCGATCCACCATAATCCCTCACTAGAAATAATATGACCCAAGAAAGTTACAGCGTTCAACCAAAAATCATGTTTAGAGAACTTAACATACAACTGTCATTTCTTTAAGGTCTGGAACACCACACGGAGGTGATTAGCATGATCCATCTCACTCTTCGAATAAATCAGAATGTCATCAATAAATGCAATAATGAAGAGATCTAAATACTGATGAACAACCCTATTCATCATATCTATAAATGCCGCCAGAGCATAAGTCAACCCAAATAACATTACCAAAAACTCAAAGTGCCCATACCGAGTATGAAAAGTCATCTTAGGGATATCTACTCCCTAATCTTTAGCTGATAGTACCCAGACCAAAGATCTATCTTAGCAAAGAACTTGGCACCTTGTAACTGATCAAACAGATCATCTATCCTTGGAAGAGGATATTTGTTCTTGATTGTCACCTTGTTCAACTGCTTATAGTCGATGCACATTCGAAAGGAACCATCCTTCTTGCGCACAAACAACACCGGTGCACCCCATGGAGATACACTAGGATGAATAAACCCCTTATCTAGAAGATCTTTAAGTTGCTTCTTGAGTTCCCTCAACTCAACCAAAGCCATTCTATATGGGGGAATAAAAATTGAATGAGTGTCTGAAACTAGATCAATACCCAAATCTATTTTCCTATTCGGAGGAACACTAGTAAGATCATTCGGAAAGACCTCTGGAAACTTATTGACTACTAGAACTGAATGGAAAGAAAGACCTTCCGAGTGAAAATCTTTAACCCATACCAAGTGATAAAGACAACCTTTAGAGATTAACCTTTGAGCTTTAAGATAAGAAATAAACCTCCCCCTAGGAGCTAAAGAACCACTCTTCCATTCTATAATCGACTCACTAGGGAAGCTAAAGATAATCCTATGGGTCAAACAATCTAAGGACGCGTAACAAGAGTGCAACCAATCCATACCTACAATGACATAGAAATCTACCATACCCAAATCAAATAGATCCACCAAGGTTTGCTTACCACCAATAGATACCACACACCCCTATAGACTCTATTATTACTACCACCAATAGATACCACACACCCCTATAGACTCTCTTAGTAATAATAGAGTCACCTATTGGGGTATAAATAGAAAAAGAATCTAAAATAAATTTCAGATCGAAACCAAAAGATACAGCCATATAAGGAGTGACATATGAGAGAGTGGACCCTGAATCAAGAAAATAATATATGTCATAAGAGAAAAGTTGTAACATACCAGTAACGACATCAGGTGATGCCTTAAATTCCTATTAAGATACCAAAGTATACAACCTATTCTGACCAATACTAGAACAAGGAGCGGTAATAGAAGAGAAAGAACCAGAACTCCTATGCAAAAAAATTATCACCACTTTAATGACACTTGTCACCCGACTGGTAGGAAGAACTAGCAAAAGAGAAGGAACCATAACTCCCCCACTACTTTTTCTGCCGTTTGCCACCATCTCGACCACCTTGAGATAGAGCACCTCCCTGGTAAAAAAAACTATCACTCTTACCTTATTATCTTCTAACTCCACCTAATTTATCTTATAATCCTCTACCTGCTGCATATGACCAATCAACCTAGAGATGTCTATCTTTTTAATCTGCAAGGTAGTCTTGCTCTCCAAAATCAAATCTTAATTCAACCCAGAAGAAAACTTCCTCATTATTGATCACATGTCAACCACTAATTCAAGAGCATACCTTGACAATTGGTGAAACTTCAAGGCATATTCCTTGACAGGCATCCTTCCCTGCTTAAGTTTCACAAACTCTTCCATCTTTACTTTCCTCAACTCTTACGGAAATAAACGATCTAAGAAGGCCTTAGAAAAAGTGTCCCATAAGACTGATTCTTCCACATCACCCCTATCCCATTCCCGTTCTTCATACTACTGATATGCAACCTCTTTGAGTTGATAAGCTGTAAAGTTTACCCCGTTCACATTGGTAGCCTACATTACCCAAAATATCTTTTCTATTTTATCCAAGAAACCCTGTGGATCCTCCTTACCTTCACTCTAGAAAAAGTAGGAGGACCCATCTTCATAAACAGGCTAGCCTTTCTAGTCTTAGTAGACAAAGCATCAGTCACACCCCTCTCATCCTGAGCAGGGACTATCTGAGCAATAATATAAATAGAAGAATTGTTACTTTTTCTTGAGGAGGACTAGTAGCAACTGATGAAACTCTATAATTATCAGGGATAGGACCATGAGATCGAAGATGAACCTAAGAAGTAGGATGCACCCCTTCAGCATTACCCCCAGATGGGATAAAAGAATTTGTTTTTGTTTCAGATGTACGAGGCATAATCTAAAAGATGAACAAATAAGGATTAGAGAAGATTCAAGGACTGAGATTCCAAGCTTGAAAATTGAATACAAAAAAAGTGAAACATTCCAAAATGCCTTGTAGCCTCTCCCTTGTGAGTGTAGCGCGCTACACACTCCTAAAAGAGACTCTACTAAACATGAATTAATGGACTCCTAATTGAGCATAAACCTAGGCTTTGATACCAACTTAACACAACTCGACTGGGGGCCTTATCATAATGGGCATCCAAAGTTCAACAATATTAGGGACCACCCTCACCTACCCATTACCTTAACCAACCTCCAATAACATACCCTGAGTTAGTTGAATTTTGAGCATATAAAAAGATAGTGTAACAGATCATATAAAGACACTAGGATAGGATCGCAATCGTGACCAGCCCAATTGAGTCCAACCAACCCACACCAACTGCCCAATTGTACCAAACCATTCCAAAGTCCATAGTCAAATAAGTTTCAAAATATAATATAATTAATCCCTAAATAAAATATGATGGAACAACCAGTAATATCGTCCAAGGGTGTAAGCCCCAGAACCAATGTCAAGGCCAAGGCTTACACCCATATCGATCTCGCCCATTCGAACCCATAGCAGACCACAAAGCCTCTAACCAAAAGAGTAATAAAATTTGCTTGGGACATGCCCCCAACCATAGCCAAAACCAATATCTAAAATAAAATCAAAGTGTCTAGAAATATATATAACATGAAATAGATCCTTCAAAATGGATGGAAGCTCACGACTTTAATATAAATACTTATCCCCAAGTCAATCACTATGTAGGAGAAGTAAAATGATTGGTTCCTGCATAGCATGGGTATACAGCCACCAGTAGATGAGTTAGCAGGTGAACGCTAGCATGATCTTATGATAAGGATAAAATAATGCCATTTATAAATCCAAGTAAAAAATATACATATTCACATAACCATACATATATATATATAAAACCATGTCAGGAAAGGGGACTGGATTTATCATGCCATTAAAACCTTTACCTTGGATGTGTAGCTTTGCCATCTAAACCAGCCATGGGCTATATGGGTTTAGCTCCCTCTAATGAAAGGGACCCAATACATGTAGCCATACTGCCAGGGAAAAAACATGGGATAACTAGTACATCCTCTAAATACAGTGCGACATCATGCACATGGTCACCAAGACCAACCCCATATCGGCAAATATGAGTTTCCAGTTTTAGTCCCCTGGGACCTCCACCTTCTATGGCTTTACTATATATCCCGTTATTATTGTCTAATTAAAACCATTATCAAGAAACCAATAAATCCATTTATCATTTATTAACCAAGGCTATTTAGTAGTGGTATCATTATACCAACCATACTTGCAAGTACAATCCATAGCCAACCAAATATAGGTTTAAAGGGACTTCCAAGTTCCCTTCCATTTACCATATTAAACCACTTGGAGGATTCTATGTACCCCACAAGCATAGCCATTTAGCTATTTACCTTTCCAAGCCATTTAAACCATGCATAATTCCTTTACCAAGTTTTAAAATAAGAAAGAGATCCATTAAAAGTACTCAATGCAATGAAAACATTATTATAGGTATTTTGTCAAACACATTAGTGGCATAATATAACCAAGACCAATTCCCATTACCATTAAACTATTTCCATGCAATTCGATTGTCCAAAACCACCATTAATGCACATAAAGCATAATTAAAACCATGGAAAACCATAATCAACCATTTAATATCAAAACCCCCAATTCATATTTAAAAACCAAAATTATACAATCAATAAAGTCATGAATTCATTCATAAAAACCATACTTCTAGTTAGAATTAACAATGAAGTAAGATAACATGTCTTAAACCAAGATGATGATGGAAACAAATTACCAAGACAAGCCCCAAATTAATCCTATAGTGGAAACCCAAGCTTCCCTTGCCCTAAAGCTTTTCAGAGAATTTTAGAGTGTTTTAAAAGAGTTTCTACGTGTTAATGAATGGAATAATAAGTAAATAGCCTCCCATGTAGGGAAGTCGTGGGACCTTATTACAATAAGTGGGGAAACATCCAGAATACCCCCACTTAAATTGCACAAAATCCCATCCCAGGGGTATGACTGACCCTCACGAGTCGTACCTTCCACTTGTATCCTAGCCTTAACCTTTATATCCCATACTTTCTAGTATATGACTCATCCAACTAAGTCGTATCTGAAGCATATGATTCATACCCTTCATTCGTACCCCTTGAAAATTAATCCCAAGGAATATTAAGACACTATCCACCATACAAGTCCTGGGTGTGACTCATACCCTGGCTTACGGCTTATGGTGAGCCAATCATACTCAGATTCAACCCAAGTAACTAAGTCTAAGATTATGTTAAGGAACCAAATGATCCGTACCCACCAATATGACTTATACCCCTAAGTCGTATCCATTCCAGTAACCAAAATCCATCTCACCAACTAATACCGGTTAGTATACGACTGGACCTTACTATTTGTACCCCAACATATGGCTCATACCCATAATTCGTATTATATCCATAGTCCAAAATTCTAAGAAATTTTCTAACGATCAAAACCCAGAGTGCTATAACCCAGAAGAAGGTTAAGTTATTATAGTCTGATACGCGTGAGTGTAGTTTTGATAAATTAAAGGATAAGTTGACTTCATCTTTAATCTTGACCTTTCTTGAGGGTAATAAGGGCTTCATAGTATATTGTAATGCTTCTCATATTATGATTTATTGCATATTGATGCAGCATGATTGGGTGGTGGTCTATGCTTCTAAGTAGTTGAAAGTTCATGAAAAGAACTACCCAACTCATGACTTAGAGTTGTTACCTATGGTATTTGCATTAAAGATTTGGTGTCACTGTCTCTATGGGGTTTATGTTGAGATCATTTCTAATCTTAAGAGCCTGCAAAATATATTTACACAAAAAGAGTTAAATCTCAGGCAAAGAAAGTGGCTTGAGTTGCTGAAGGACTATGATATGAGTCTCCATTACCATCCAGGTAAAGCTAACATAGTTGATAATGCTCTTAGAAGGTTATCCATGGGGATTCTAGTTCATATTGATGAGGGTAAGCGGGAGTTGGAAAAGTACATTCACCATTTAGCTAATCTTGGAGTTTATCTCACAGACGCTGGGGATAGAAGAGTGTTTATGCATCAAGTATCCCAGTCATCTATTGTTGTTGTGATAAAGGATAAGCAAATGTTGGATACTGACTTGATAAAGATTAAGATTAATGTGGGTAAGCAAAAGATTATTGACTTTGGAATTGGCGATGATGTTATCTTGAGGTACCAAAAAAGGTTATGTGTACCTGATATTAGTGAATTGAGGGTAAGGATTTTGGCCGAAGCTTATGGATCATGTTATGTTATTAATCCAGGTTCTATAAAGATGTATCATGATCTAAGGAGTTCTATTAGTAGAATAACATGAAGCGAGATATGGCTAACTATGTGGCTAAGTGCATAGTGTGTCAACAGGTGAAAGTTGAGCACATGAGACCCAAAGATTTATACCAAGAGATTGAGTTGCTTGAATGGAAGTAGGAGGTAATTAATATGAAATTTTTTATTGGTCTTTCTCAATCTCGGAATTAGTGTGACTCGATTTGGGTCATTCTGGATCGGATGACCTAATTCGCTTACTTCTTGCATGTGGGGACTAGTTATTTAGCTGAGAATTATGCCAAGTTGTATCTTGTAGAGATAATGAGGTAGCATGGAGATCCAGTTTCTATCATCTTAGATTATGGTACTCCATTCTCATCTCATTTTTAGCAATTATTTCAGAATGATTTGTAAACTAAGTTATGCCTTAGTATCTCTCTCCATCTGCAGTCAGATAGACAAATAGAGAAGATCATTCAGACATTGGAAAATATGTTTTGTGCTTGTGTGATTTACTATGGTGGTAGTTGGGTTGACTATTTGTCTCTTTTAGATCTAGCTTATAATAATAATAATTATCACTCTAGCATTAGTATGGCTCTTTTTTAATGTATTGTATTATGGAAGATATCGTTCTCCTATTGAGTGGTATGAGGTTGGTGAGGGTAAGTTGTATGGCCCTGATTTGGTTAACCAAACCTTGGAAAATATGAGGGTAATTCATGATTTGTTGAAAGTCGCAAAAAGTCCTATGCAGATGTAAGGCTTATAGAGTTAGAGTTTAAAGTTAGAGATTGGTGTTTTTAAAGGTATGTCTTATGAAGAGAGTAATGCAGTTTGGTAAGAAGGGGAAGATCAGTCCCCTGTATGTTGGTCCGTACTTGGTTTTGAGAAGGGTTGGTAATGTTGAGTATGAGTTGGAATTTTCTTCTAGTTTGAGCTCCATTCATCTGATTTTCCATGTCTCTATATTGAGAAAGTGTGTGGGTGATCCTTCATCGGTTGTTCCTTTAGAAGGATTGGGTATTGTAGATTCATTGTCTTATGAGGTAATCCCGGTTAAGATCTTGGATTGTCAAGTTTATCGGTTGTGGATGAAGGATGTGGCTTTGATAAAGGTTCTTTGGAGGAACCATAAGGTTGAAGAAGCTACTTGGGAGGCTGGAGAGTACATGAAGTACAAGTACTCGCACTTGTTCCCCATTTCAGAAACTCATGCTTAAGGTATGTGTTGTTCTTAATATCTTTATTTTATGTCTTTGTTAGAGAAAATGTAAATTCCTTGATGTCTTTATTTTCTAATATTGGCTAAAGGGATATTTGATGGGTAATATTGTGTTAAATCATGCTTGTGCTTGCCTTTACCCATCATTCGAGGATGAATGATCCTAGTGGGGTGAAATTGAAATACCTTGGTTTTTTACCCATAGAAATTTCTTAATTTTGAGCTTTCTGATCATCATATGACTCATGCTTACTTATCGTATGATGTGGGTATTATTTAGGGGTCTTGGTCATATGTTACTCAGTGTGGTTTTGATTGTTTCCTATCCAAGGTACGAATGGACATTATAAGGATTGTATATTGATGGTACGAGATAGGAAAGTCACTCGTATATTGCTCAGTGTGTCAAGCCCTTGGTAGGTTGCCTAGGGTACGGTTTTCTGGTACTAATCGTATGTTATAGATATTAGTTGATCTATAAAGTCGTATATTGGATAGGATTGGAGTCCAACTTTTTGTCTAGGGTACAAGAGTTGGGTACCACTCGTATGTTGTATGTACAAGTTAGGGGGGCCAAGTTGTACCCTCCTACGCATATTTTTAAGCTTTTAAGCTGAGGATATTTTGGACATTTCCCAACCTAAAACCCTTAAGACCTCACATCTTATAACACTTTGTGTCCTCTCATAACACACTCTGAAGGATCAAAACATTCTCAAAATCCTCTTTAAACTCTCTTTTGAAGATTGGTCTAGGGTTTCTATAAGGTGTTCATCTAAAGGCTCAAGAGTTAAGTTTTTTCCGTGAATCTTTGTGAATAAGGCATGTGACTTTTCCCTCATTGTTAGTTTATGGAAATCATGTATTTAAAGCTTTGTTTATGAATCATTAATAGTGGTTTTGAAAACCAATGTTGGGGGTTTTGTTGCTTATTTTTAGTATTATTTACTCTTGGTTTAAATTGTGAATATACATGTTTTAAGATGGTTTTGCATAGATGGGTGCTCCGTAATTGTGATTTAACAATTGGGACATGGTTGACCCTAAACTTGATGGTTTTTACTTTGGTTTTAGTCTTGGTAATGGTATGCCCTCAATGTGTTTATGAAATTGTCTAAGAGAACAAACTTGTCATATGTTAAATTGTGTTTTGGACTAAGAAATTGGCCTAAAGATTGTGAATCATTGGTAATTGGTTTTGTAAAGGCCTTATTAGCTATACATTGATTTGGATTATAACCTTGGTGGTTTAATTGGTTGAATGGGTTTGAGTCCCAATACACTGAATTGAATTAATGTCTTTGTTAGACAATGGGTTCGAGTCCCAAATGAACAATTGATTAATAATGGTAATGACATGTGGTACTCTTTCAAGTAGTATTGGTATGATGACACCAATGGTATTCCTTGGTAAGTAAATAGTTTAATGGTTGTGTATGTGTAATGAATGTCTTTAATATGGTCTTTAAAGTGGGATGTGTAGCTGGGCCATGAAAGTAAAGTTCGAATGACTAATACAGAAACCGTGTAGCCGGCGTAGGTATCTTTATGACTGGGTGGTTCGAGTACCCCCAAATGAATGTATGAATGGGAAGGTCGAGTCCTCTTTAATACATGGATTAGTTCTCAAGCCAGCTTGATTATGTCATGAGGTTTGAGTCTCCCATATAGGCATATATGATTTTGGATCTTGTCTGGTTTGTGCGGCTACACCCACTGGAGCCTTACCAGCTAGGGAAGAGCTGGTCCCATATAGCCTATGGGTGCCTTGTTATATGATAGTTATGCTACACATCCCAGGTTAACATTTTCAAAGTTCATGCTAATCTTGTTGCCTATCCTGATATGGTATATATATGTATATATATGTATATATATTGTTGCATTGGTTATGTGCATCGGTTGATTTTTTTGAACTGTTGGAATTATATTATCCTTATCCTTGAGTTACATGCTAGCGCACCAACCCCTAACTATCTTCGAACATTATATCCCCATGCGATGTAGGGACTGGTCATATTATCTCTCTCCTGTTCAGTGACTTGGATTCGAAGATAGCTCGTGCTGACTTGAAGTGGTGAGCTTCCATACTTTGGAAGGATGGAAGCCTCCATTTCCTACTTTTAGTTTTTAATGTCTTTATTAGTTTAGACTTGGATATTAGTTTTGGCTATGGTCGGGGGCATGTCCCGATCGGATATTCTTGGTTTGTTTTAAAGGCTTTGTATGGACAAATTGTAGACTTGGGTACATTATGGAATGGAATGATTATGTTATAGTTGTTTTTTTTATTTGGATGATTTGACTTTGTTAGGTTGGTCTCGAATATAGACTTTCCCCAAAGTCATTACAGTTTGAATTACTCTATCTTGGTGTATGTGCAAAATTCATCCAACTCAAGGTATATATTGGTTGGTTGAAGCAGGTATCGGGGGTGGTCTCCAGTACTTGTTGGGTTTGAGATGCCCATTATAACAAGGCCCTGGTTCGGTTCGTGTCATACTGCCTTAGTTACGACTCGTGGTGACAAGTCGTATGGTGTGGTTACGAGTCAAGGGGTCGACTCATAAATAAAGGCAGCACTTTTTCAGCTTTTAAGTTGAGGGCACTCTGGACATTTTTCACTTTAACCCCTTTGACCCCACAACTTAGAGCCTTCCTTGGGACTTTATTATCACGTCATTCTTAATAAAACACTCCCATATTCTCTTTCGAACTCTCTGTTCAAGTTAAGGCGGGTTTCAAGAGGTTGATTAATTATGGCTCTCAAGGGTGGTTTCTCTCTGTACATTTTACTATTTCAGGCATGTTACTCTTCCCTCTTTGTTAATTTTTCAAAAGCATCTGATTTAAAGTATTGTTCATAAGATTATTATTTTGGTTTTGAAAATAAAGATTGGGGATTTTGAATGTTATGAATTGAACAATGTTTCTCATGGTTTATATATATATATGATTTTCATGCTTTTAATATGGTTTTGAACTTGTGGGTGCAAGGGTATGGTGAATGAACTAAGGAATTGTGATTTTCCCTAACTTGTGGCTTTTAAAGTGGTTATAACCCTAACCCCATAATGTGAAGGTGGTTTTAGTTATGAAAACTGTGGGAATTTGTAAAAATAAACTAGTTTTGGACTATTGCATGATATAAAGAAGTATTTGAAATACAATGGTAGGATTTAATAAACAAAGGGAGTTGGTGTTCCCCAATGTGTATTAATCAACTAAGGGAGTTATTCTCCCCAAGTTAATCGAAATTATTTTGGCATGATGTGTTACCTTGCAAATGTAGTTGGTATGACGATACCAATAATGTATGCCTTAATATGGAATGTGGTTAAATGAATGAAAATGTGTGATACTTATTTTAGTTGCTCTCTAATAAGAGTTGTGTAGCTGAATTGTGAAAGTGAAAGTCCGAGTAATCGATACTAGAAACCACTTTTGCCGACATGGGGGTCAAAGTGACCAGGGAGGTTCGAGTCCCCCTTATTATTATTTCATGATTAGGGAGGTTCGAGTCTCCCATAAATCATTATATGATCGGGTGGTATATGTTGGAGGGTTCGAGTCCCCCATGAACATATATATGAGATTATTCTCTGGTTCATGTGGCTACATGCACTAGGGCCTGACCACGGGGTGAGAGTTGGGCCCTATATAGCCCGTGGGTACTATTATATAACCGTTGAGCTATACAATCCAAGCTAAAGTTTTGAAAAACATGTTAAGCCTTGTTCTGTATCCCGGCACATGATATATATATATATATTCATGTATACACATTTGATTATGTGTGTTGGCTTTTAAATGGTTATAAATTGTTAATCATATCATTATGTTATCCTTACATGCTAGCGTTTACCCCGCTAACAGTCTCCAGACACTGTATCCCCACGCTATGCAGGAACTGTTCATACTTCTACTCCTCCTACTCAGTGACTTAGATTCGAGATCAGCTAGCGAGTCAGAAGGAAGTGGTGAGCTTCCATACTTCAGAGGACTCCATTTTATTCTATAGATTTCTTTAGGACATTACTATTCCTTTGGATTTGGTTGTTGCCTATGGTCGAGGGCATGTCCCGACTGGATATTCTTTGCTTTTTATAAGAGGTTTTATCGAACTACTGTGGGCATGGGCGATGTCGTATTAGTATATATCGGTATTGGTTGGTTTTGGTTATAGACTTATTTTTATGTCTTTAAATTGATATTCTTTATCTTGTTATATGTTCAAAATTTAGCTGACCTTGGGGTATGGTGTGCTTGGTTTGGTTAGGTGCAAGGGGTGATTTCCAATCCATATGGTACTTGAGATATCCGTCACGGCCAGGCCCTGATTCGGGTCGTGACAGTATCAAAATGCCCTTTAATCTTGACCCATTTTGATCCATCCAAATTTGCCCCAACACACCCAACTGCCACCCCTAGAAGCAAGTCAGGAAGGAAACAACATCATGGTGAAGAAGGGGTGATTATTTTTATCGCTAGGTTTACAATACTTTCTAAATTAAGGCTAAAGTTCGTTAGTACATGTTACAACTTGGTGTTGTTTCTACATAAAAGAAATTGGAGAAAATAACAAAATTGGATTCTTATATTTAAAGGTAGATTCAGAATAGTTCTTTAAAATATGTACTTAATAATTTTAATACATTAAGTTTGTCATAAGTTAACAAAAATGATCTCTTGTATTTATGGTAGGTTTAAAATAGTCTTTTATGTACGTACTTAACAACTTTGATCCTTTTAAGTTATCAAAAATTAACACGTTTACTCTCTAGCAATATTTTTAGAGTAATCACAATTTTCCTAATTATAGAACTGATGTAACAAAATATATGATTAATTAGGATAAGATATGTAAACCAGATAGTAGTAAATTAAGTCCAAACAGTACAATATTACCTTTACTGGACACTTACATATTTTTAGGTTTTTTAATATAGAAATTAGAGTAGTTCAAGAGGACCCTAAATGCTCCTGGGTCTAATTAAAACAATATTCATTTTTCAACGAATTAATAAAATTACAAGTGCAATAAGCATTAGTACAATAGGGATGAGAATGAAGTATAAGAAGATGTTGAAGTGTTGGTGTTGCGATTTTGAAGCGTCTTTCAGAGTAATGAAGGTTTTGGTGGAGATGCTGTTGTCGGTTTTTCAGCAGTTGGTGGCTCATCATCTTCTACAGCTGATGGTGGATCAACTTCTGTTGTTGGTGCTACCCATGGTTTAGCAACTGAAAAAAACAATTATGTTGTGTCAATTCAGTAACAAATTATAAAACAATGCAAAAAATAATTAGTAAATACATTCTTGGTCTAGATTCTTGGTGATATATTATGACCAGTTTTCATATTGATGCATGTTTAATTAGATGCAGATTAAATAACATATGGTGTACATCATTAATGGTTATGTCTCGATCACAAATTGTTTAATTACATGAATCGTCATTTTTCATGTCTATTCATTCATGTTCATCTCTACCTTATAATATATGAAATAAAAATAAAAAAACATTAGAAATACTTTATACTTCTATGATCGCATAAATCTGTGAAAGAAGTAAGAGACCCCTAACTAAGACTAGGTGTAATGATCTATTTCATCATTATAGCATGTTATGGTGTAAGTGCTGGATAGAGGTTTTTCGAGGATGAGAGTTGTGAAACATTTCAGGATAGGATAAGTTCACAAGAAAATTAAGTGTTGTGTGGGTTGGAATCATCTGTGTCTTATGGTCATATGTCACTACAAGAAAATACATATATAGCAACATAACATATCGTAGTTAAATATGAAAAGTTTCATAGCTAAACGCTTTAGTCATAATTCTTTTTTCGTAGCAAGAACTGGCGTAACTAAAAGGCTGAACCCATCGAAAGATACTTAAACTTTGCACGATCTTTCACTTTGAAATCTAAAGTAGACAGTGTTCATTTTAGGCACCTAAATCAGCCATCAATTGTGTCATTATGACACTTTTTGCTGACATGGCATGGCGAGTGTTGCACACTCTCCATGAGCGCGTGAAGCTTCTTATTTATCCAAAAAATATTTAAAAATTATAATTCTTCTTAATTCTTTTTTGACCATTTTGTTCATTATCATTTTTTATAGATATTCAACATTGAAAAAAAATTTGGTTGGTCATCAATAGCGAATTCATTGACAAGGCAGGGATGGACAACATTCTTTACAAAAAATTTCAATTTCTCCGATGCATCCATGATGATTTGTTGTTGCAGTAATGGGTATGTTAGCTGTTGCAGAAAATCCCAATCATAGACCCCAATTGTGGGTATGTTAATTGTTGCAGTAATGGGTTATTGAGGGCTCAGATTTGTTGTATTTTGAACGAAGCAATACCATTGTTATTGAAGAAATTTTGAAAAAGATAATTTTCAAAGAGGGATATTGGAGAAGATGATCGAGGGGGGGAGGCTGCTTTGCCGCAGCATTAATTTGTGAGGGAGGAGGGGGTTGCTGCAGCAATCCTGGGGTGGTGGTGAGGGCATTTATTTATTAATATTTTATTTTATTTTATTTTAAATTAAAGTTAATTATCAAAAAATTGATTTTTTAAATTTTAATTATTTAAAATTATTATTTTAAACAAGAACGTCACATGCCTTTTTTTAATTGATTATATGTCATGTCAGCAAACGTGTGTATTACACACACTTTGTAAAATCAACTGATTGTAAAAAAAAAGTGTCAAAATGACACAGTTAATTGTTGGTTTAGGTGTTTAAAATAAATAAAGTCCACTTGAGGTGCTTAAGTAAAAGATGGCACCAAGTTAAGGGGCCCGGCGATAGGTTTGGCCTAACTAAAAATTAGCTACAGACTTTTCATCCTTTGTAGCTAAGGACAAATATTTATATCTATGAAAAAGTTGTGTTGTAGCTGTGATGGTAAAAAATGATCTTGCTACAAAATATATACTTATAGAAAATAATTTTACTCCTTGCCACAATAAACTGAACTGTAGCAATTTTTTATATTATAGCCACAATATTTTCTATTGCGTCAAAAGACTTTGCTAGAAAAATTTAAAATTTATGGATAGTTTATATTTTAGTCTCGTGATCAGTCCTTACATTTATATATGAGTTAGAAAATCTGTAGCTATAAAATTAAGTATTTGCCACAAACATTTTGTACATAGCTAAGAATTCATTAATTTTGCCACGAAATACATAAATTAAAGTTACTTTTTAAAGTTGATATGAAAAGTGAATATATATAACCATTTTTTTACAGTTACATATAGCTACAAAAATTCATTGCTACAAATTGAAAAATAATTTCATAAATATTATTAATAACAAGAAATTATGTAATTACCTGATTTGTGAAATTTTGATTTTGAAGTGGTTTGATTATTTTTTTCTTTTCTGCAATTGATACATGTTAATTTTGGAGTGTAGGATGGTTGGAACGGTTTCTGATGCGATTGTGAATGATTTGGATGAGTTTGTATTTTTTAGAGATTTTAAAAGCGATATAATTGACTTCGGCCAAGATTTAATAGGTGCTGAGTGTTGGAGACCAGTTTGGACAATTTCGCTAAGTTCAAAATATTGAATTTGAGTTAGTAACATGACTGATTTGAATTCAGAATTTTTATT
Source organism: Capsicum baccatum var. pendulum (assembly GCA_030864225.1). Classification (NCBI taxonomy): domain Eukaryota; kingdom Viridiplantae; phylum Streptophyta; class Magnoliopsida; order Solanales; family Solanaceae; genus Capsicum; species Capsicum baccatum. Next base: position 7,201,118 of record CM061558.1, read on the forward strand.
TTATATTTCGACCCTTCGTTTTAAAAATTGTCACACATTATTGTCTTGAAATAATTTCTACAGTGATTTGAACGTTTTATAGTAAATAATACACAGTAAAACTTAATGAACTTAAATTTTATTTTCTTTGGCGGCTGAGAACTACAGGGATAAATCACCACGAAATAAATTTTATTCCATTTAACGATCGTTTGGTACGAGAAATTTTGAGAAAAAATGCTAGATAATATTTAGGATTAACTTTATTTCACATGTAGTGTGAGATATTTATTAGTTTCGAGATTATTTTATTTCACTGTTTATATTAAATGATGAACTTATTATCTAAGAGAATGAGGTAAAATAATCCCATAAAATATCCTACTTGTCTCATCCAGGTGTTCCAAAAGACCCCTTAGCACAATTGATAAATTTGTTTCAAAAATTTTATGGAATTTAAGTTTTGTGCATTATCAGTATATAAAATATTCAACATTAGATAAACTTGACATGCTATTGCGAATTATATAATTTTTTATTTTTTAATTTTTATGTGAAAAATTGGATAACCTGTAATAACAAATTAAATTTACGTGATAATATAAAATATTTTGTACACTACACAAAACTTAAATTCAATTTTACGACCATAAGACAATAGACCAAATTAAAGTCAGTTTAGGTACTTTATTTGATTGAATCCAAAACCTAGTCGAATAATGAGGCATTCAAGTTGTTACATACTCCCTCCGTCCCAAATTATTCGGTCCCAAATTTTCTAATTTAATTTTCCATTTTACTTGTCTTTTTTCATTAATCAAGAAGAGACAAGAAAATTATCCATGTTTTATCCTTTGCATTAATTATTTTTTCTTCAAATTAAAATGTAAACATCATTTAATCGGAGCACTATAATAAATTGGTCATGTTATTAATTATTTTTCTTAATCAATGTGTCATCTCAATTTGAGACGGGTAATTTAGGACGGAGGGAGTATATATAACCAACTTGACCTCCTAGGTAGGGTTGTACAAAAACCGAACCGACCGATAAACCGAATCGATAAAAATATTATTGGGTTATTGGGTTAACGGTTTGTTAATGGTTTTATAAAAAAAATTATTGGGTTATTGGTTTGGTTTGATTTTTTCCTATATATATATATATGTGTGTGTGTATGACTTATTATATATTTCTTTTTAATTTCTCTTTAATTTCTACCAATTAACAAACTTATTATTTCAATTATACAAACTCTTAATTTCTCCTAACAACATTTAGTTCAAACTTTAAGATTCTTGTAAATTAAAACACACTATGTAGGATTTTTGGTTGCAACTAAGATTTGATTTTTTTTTCCATGTTAGTTACAACTATTTCTATTTTATGAGTATTTTCTTATCGGTTAAATCGAAAATCGAACCGTTAAGAGCTAAAAACCGATAAAAAATATATTATTGGTTTGGTTATTGGTTTAGAATATTTAAAAATCGAAAACCGATAAATAGAACCGATAATATATAAAATCGAACCGAACCGACCGATGCACATCCCTACTCCTAGGTATGCTATTCTTATACTTCCTCCTTTCCATTTTACTCGTTTTAATTTGATATTACACATTAATTAAGAAAAATAATTAATAACATGATTAATCTATCATAGTACTCCTATTAAATGATATTTACATTTTAATTTGACAAAAAATAAATTAATACTAAGGATAAAAAAAATTATCTTGTCTTGATTAATGAAAATGACAAGTAAAATGAAAAATTAAATTAAAAAATTTAGGACGAGTAAAATGAAACAGAGGAAGTATATTCCAAACTTTGGAGTTCAATAATTTGTTCAGCTTTAATAGATTTGAGTTTTGACAAATAACTAATGGATTTAGACAGGTTCCTCATTCAACAACAAATTCAAGAACGAACCCCTGTCAATTAGTAGATTGATCTTTGCAAGTATTAATGACTACAGTCCCCAAGATTTCTTTGCAGGTATACTACAATTTGCACCCTACTCAATGCTACAAGTTGTGTCTTTCTTTTATCTTACTATTGAAAGTTACGAGTTTATAATATCCACTTCCAACTCACGGTATGCTTTTTATGATCTCGATATATGATTCAATTGTCATTTACTTTTTTCATTACATTTTATTCGTCCCAAATTTTTTAATTTAATTTTTTATTTTGCTTGTCATTTTTCATTTATCAAGACATGACATTTTTTTTTTCTTTTTTTAGCATTAGTATTAATTATTTTTTCTTCAAATGAAAATGTAAACATCATTTAAGTCATGTTATTAATTGTTTTTCCTAATCAATGTGCAAGTCAAATTACAACGAGTAAAATGAGACTGAGGGAGTATTTAACTAGCGAATCTCAAAATTTATGTTTTTCCGTGATTACCTCATGTAGGGCTACAGAGTGTGGAAGCGTGATAAATTCAACCAAAGATTCCGAGAAATTAATAAAAACAGTAAAATTGACACCAAGGTTTTAGGTGGAAAAACCCTCTTTAAATAGAGGTAAAAAACCACCGGCGAGAGAGCCAAAGATTCCACTAATATTGACGAGAGTACAAAATATTTTCTCGGGACTAACAAGACAAAATAGCCCCTTACAATTCTCTACGAGTATAGAAATACTCAACCAAGAAGTAGAGAAAGAAGAAAATATAAAGGAGAGATTGGCTATTGAAATGTTGTGTAGGTTGTCTTTGCAAATGAAGTAGCATTGGCTTTTATTGCCAAATCTGGACCTCAAAAGTCTTGCCTTCATATATGAATGCAGCCACCGATATTGAAAACACAAAGTCACAAATGTCTTCATCATCCACAATTGTTGAAATATGAGCAACAATTGTTGACGAAAGGAGAGCAACAATTGTTGACCAACAAATCTCCACCTTGATCTCCTTTTGACCGGAAATACTCTCTCGCCATGAAAACCTGTTAACAATGAATAATACCAGCTAAGTCCAAGCAATGATCGAACTTAGCGGCTGGAAGTGGTTTGGTTAACATATCTGCAGGATTTTCAGTTGTATGGATTTTTTTCATAGTAATTTCTCCTGCATCAACAATATCTCGGATAAAGTGGCGTTTAATATCAATATGCTTGGTCTTTGAGTGATGCTTGCTATTCCTGGCCAAGTGGACAGCACTCTGACTGTCGCAGAACATAACAAGAATGTGTTGTTGTAAACCAAGTTCAGCAACCAAGCCTCGGAGCCAGATAGCCTCTTTCACTCCTTCAGTAGCAGCAATATATTCTGCTTCAGTGGTGGACAAAGCAACAATGGCTTGAAGTGATGAATACCAACTGATAGCAGAGCCGCAGAGTGTAAAGATATAGGCTGAAAGTGATCTTCTCCAATCTAAATCACCACCGTAGTCGGCGTCAACATAACCAACTACGCCTCCTGGATCAGACCTTTGTCTATCAAATACCAAACCAATATCAGGAGAACCCTTCAAGTAACGAAGGATCCATTTGACAGATTCCCAATGCTGTTTTCCTGGGTTGTGCATGAATCTGCTAACAACACTAACCGCATAAGCCAAATCAGGCCTAGTACATACCATAGCGTACATAAGGCTTCCGACTGTATTAGAATACGGGACATGTGACATGCGCCTTTGTTCCTCTTCTGATCGTGGACACTGATCTGATGACAACTTGAAGTGGGCAGCAAGTGGAGTATTAACAGCTTTGCAATCTCGCAATCCAAATCTGTCAAGCATCTTCATTACATACCTTTTTTGTGATAGAAAAAGTTTTCCAGCTTGACGATCTCTGTTAATCTCCATTCCAAGAATCTTCTTGGCAGGACCTAGATCTTTCATATCAAATTCACTGTTGAGCTGCACCTTTAACTTGTCAACAAGAGTTTTATCTCTTGCAGCAATTAACATATCATCAACATATAACAGCAAGTATACTAGTGATCCATCAGATATTTTTTGAAAATAGACGCAGTTATCATAACTACTTCTAGAATAGCCATGTCCAGTCATGAAGGAATCAAACCTTTTATATCATTGTCTTGGTGATTGCTTCAAACCATAAAGAGATTTCTTCAGATGACATACATGGTTCTCAATTAATAATTTCCACTCTTTAAAGGTGGAAAAAACTTCATTCTTTTGCTTGAGAAAATATACCCAGAGTTTACGTGAAAAATCATCAATAAATGTCAGCATATAATGACATTTACCTCTGGAGGGAACTCTCGATGGACCCCAAAGATCTGAATGGATGTAGTCCAAAGTACCTTTGGTCCTGTGAATGGCCTTTGAAAAGCTAACCTTTCTCTACTTACCAAAAATGCAATGCTCGCAGAAATCGACCTTACCGGTACAATGGTTGCCAAGATAGCCTTTCTTTTTGAGAATTTGGATTCCCTTCTCACTCATGTGGCCCAACCTCAAATGCCACAACTTCGTGTTGTCTTTGTTGGATGAGGCGACGGCTGCAGAACCTATAACAGTTGAACCCTGAAGCAAATACAAACTACCAGATCGAATTGCCTTTAGTAACACAAGAGCTCCTTTGGACACTTTTAAAACTCCACCTTCAGCTGAGTATCTACACCCTTGAGATTCAAGAGTGCCTAGGGAAATGAGATTCCGTTTCAAATCAGGGACATGTCTAACACTGGTCAAAGTTCTAATGACTCCATCATGTGTCTTGATTTTGATTGTGCCTTTGCCGACAACTTTACATTGAGCATCGTTGCCCATTAAGACAAGACCACCATTAAAAGATTCATAGGTGGTAAACCAGTCTCTATTAGGAGACATATGAAATGTACAACCAGAATCAAGAACCCACTCATTTTTTGACCTTTGTTCAGTACCAGAAGCAATAAAACACTCTCCATCAGATTCGGTTTCTACAAAACTAGCTTCGGCAGATTTTTCGGGTTGCTTACCCTTATCTTCTCTGTTTTGCTTATTTTTTAATTTGTAGCACTCAGAGATTTCATGATTTCTTTTCTTGCAATAACGGCAATACTTAGAGTTTTTACCTTTGGATTTGGATTGGTTTTTACCGCTAGCACCTACTTCGTGGTTTCTCCCTCTAACTACTAGTCCCTCACCCGAACTTTCAGAATGAATTTGGGTATCAAATTTTTCTTTGGACAGTAGGTTAGACTTGACATCATCAAAGTTCAAGGTAACATTATTACCATATAGCATAATTTCTTTGAAATGTCTATATGAGGGTGGCAAAGAAACAATAAGTAGTACGGCTTTATCCTCATCATCAATTTCGACATCCAGATTTTCCAAATCAATTATGATGGAATTAAATTCACCAAGATGAGATTGGATGGGTGTACCTTCAGACATACGGAGTGTGAAAAGTCGCTCCTTTAACCGGAGTTTATTTGCAAGACTTTTGGTCATGTACAGAGACTCCAATTTACTCCATATGCCGGCTGCAGTTTTCTTATTGATGACTTCGCGTAGCACCTCACGGGACAAGCATAATTGGATTGTGGATAACGTTTTTTCATCCGTCTCTTCCCATTGCTCCTCCGTTGTAGTGGCTGGCTTCGCCGATTTGCCGGACAGAACCTTCTTTAGGCCATTCTGGGTAAGAACAGCCAGCATTTGGACTCGCCAGATAGCAAAACTAATTTTACCATCAAATTTCTCAATATCGAACTTCGTCGACATTTTTAATAAAAAAAAATCCCGGTTGAATTATTGTGGCTCTGATACCAATTTGTAGGGCTACAGAGTGTGGAAGCGTGATAAATTCAACCAAAGATTCCGAGAAATTAATAAAAACAGTAAAATTGACACCAAGGTTTTAGGTGGAAAAACCCTCTTTAAATAGAGGTAAAAAACCACCGGCGAGAGAGCCAAAGATTCCACTAATATTGACGAGAGTACAAAATATTTTCTCGGGACTAACAAGACAAAATAGCCCCTTACAATTCTCTACGAGTATAGAAATACTCAACCAAAAAGTAGAGAAAGAAGAAAATATAAAGGAGAGATTGGTTATTGAAATGTTGTGTAGGTTGTCTTTGCAAATGAAGTAGCATTGGCTTTTATAGCCAAATCTGGACCTCAACAGTCTTGCCTTCATATATGAATGCAGCCACCGATGTTGAAAACACAAAGTCACAAATGTCTTCATCATCCACAATTGTTGAAATATGAGCAACAATTGTTGACAAAAGGAGAGCAACAATTATTGACCAACACCTCATCAAAAAGAAAGTCTAGATTTTCAAGGAAACCCGACTCTAAATATTTGATCTTAGTTTACTTTGTACCGCCCCGAGGTCATATTGATCGGAATTTGGAACATAGGAATGAAAAGGTTGGTGTGCAACAACTAGAACTATTGGTGCTTCAACAAGCTTAGATTCTAAGGGTACTACTGAATAACTTTTTTTAGGTCCTATAATAGGGATTAGGGAGGTGTAAACCACGAAAGCATGTGGTATTGCAGCTACTAACATGTCTCAGACAATTTCCCTTCCTTTAAACTAGCCAAACAACTGTTGTTCCGCACTCACCTGCCATGTTAAATTAAAAATGGGAAGGAAAAATTATACTAAATCTAGAGTTCAACTTCAAGACCTTTAAATCAACTAATCATATACCTAATTGATTTGGATGAACTTTTTTGATGGTTACATTGCAGGGGAAATAAATGATGGTGGAGTAAAGGAATGTTATTTATTGACACCAAGGCGTAGAATATAATACTGACTCGTCCGAATCGTCGAACCAGGAATGGCTACTGGAAATTTGTGAGATGTATGGATGACAAGACTCTTGGATCAGAAGGGGTTGGTGGGATAAAGCAGAAGTTTTTGTTCTTTGAGGGTGAACAGAACCAAGCGTACAAAACGCACTGGTGCACGATTTGAGTATAGGCTAAGGCAGCACTGCTGTTTTATTGATTGTGACCATAGGTCCGGGAGGGCAAGTATCAAACATCATCCCTTTCTTTTGTTTAATCCCTCCCTAAGAGCTTCTATCCTTTTTGCTCTCTTGGTGACTCGAAACCACAATCTTAAGGTTGGGGAGGGTGTTTACATCCTATCCAAGCAACCCCTCTTGTCAGTGTCAGCCGGAGTTTAGTCTATTGTGCCTTATTTGGATCGACAAAAACTTTTCACAGAAATTTAGCAAGTATTTGTTAGAATAAGTTACCTACACAATTGTCGTTATAGAATTAGTGGACGTTTTGTTGGTTAGTTGCTCTAGTTCTACTATTTTTATTCTTTTCTTCTAATTTTTTTTTTAAATTTCAGCTCGACGATTGGGTTCTCTGCAAGGTGTACGAGGAGTACGACTCTGAATCACTATCTTTTCAAATGGAAAGGATGGATATTGACTAGAGCCTTTTATCTATATGGACGGAGTGTCGATCTTGGAGCTCAAGGTTTTTTTCAGCTGGAATCTGTTTGTAACATGACTAACTACTTTGTATCTCTACATGACTACAGGTAACAACAAATGTATAAAGTTATACATCTTACTCTATTGAGTCAATGTCCTGTCAGATTTTGAGTGAATTATCATTGAGCACTTTCTTCAAAATCGAGTCACTCACTTTATTTTTTAGCATAGACGGGTCAGGATTTGAAACTTATGAATTCAGACTTAACTAGGTTCTAAAGTAATAACTTATACATATTCAATGAATTTTTTAAGGCAAATACAGAATTTGAACCAAAATTACTAGATTCGAGCGAACACATAACATACACACTAGCTCTGCACCTGTTCAATAAACCCATTGTTCTATGCCAGAAGCCCTTTATGAGGTTGTGCATGGGTGCATGCTAAGAGCAGTTTTTATATACAGCAATGCCAAGAGAAAAGAGAAGAGTTTGGCATGATCAAGTGTATGATGTTGAAGTAACAGATGTGGCCTTCAGATGGACAATATCCACAGATCAAAATCAGTGTATTCATCAAACTAATAAGTACTCCAATAGTTTGGCTTGGTCACTCACTAAAGATGAAAAGCAAAATGTTCCAATACAAGGAAGTAAAAGTCGGAATGAACAATCAACAACAAGAAAGAAAGAATAGGCAGCAGATTAGATTAGACAAGAAGAAGAATTCGCATTATATTTCTGTAACAGCAATTAAAATCTATACAATAATGTTTCCTCCTCTCTTTTCTACATGTTATACATGCCTCAAGAACTAACAAAAAAATGCTTCAAAGAACAGCACAGTAGTAGGATGATCTTTTCACCTTGACATTCATTATCCATCATTTCACAGTGCCTATAGTTTCTTGAACATGAGCTAATCTTCATTGATCTGTGATCTATCTGAAACTCTTGTGGCAGATTCATTAGAACCTTGATCATGAAGACGAACACGCGGGAATGGCGTTGAGAGTCCATGAACCACAATCCTTCTATTGTAAACAAGGTCCAAATTCCTGATTTTAACATAATTGATCCTCATTGGAACCAAAGGACCATTGCCACCCGCAGTAGTCACAATCAATTTCCCCTCTTTATCCATTGTCAGCAGCTCAGAATTCGGAGCCAAATCCACCAAATCAGACGCCATCAACAACCTATTAGGCACAATATGAAACCCAAGATTCGCCACATACTCGTGCCCAATTCCGACACCAAAAATTGACAAATCATCAACTGCAAAAATAGTCATCGACTTCAAATCTGCCAGTTCACTGTACCTAACTCTCATAGCAAGCGCCACAATAGAGTACCCCCCAGTACGCAAACGACCCACAATATCTCTCAACATCAATCGCGATGCGTGGAATGCAGAAGTGGGTGGTGGAAGAAATGGGAAGGACAAAGTAGTCATACTCTCAATTCTACAAGAAAGTACAGAAAGATGACTAACATACCCCTGTATACCATGAACAATCAAGAACCCATTATTATAAACATCCTGTTTAGTAATCTCCACCCCATTAACAAACACTGCCCTTGACGAATTCCTGTATCTCGATGGAGTAATCGTAAGACAACGCGTAGGTGCTAAGGTTTCAATCTTGGTACCAAATGCGAGAGTACGAAGGAAGTGAAATGAGTAAAGACCAAGAACAGAGTGTTCTTGAAGAAGCAGGGGAAGTGAACAAGAAGGGCAAGTGAGTAGTGAAGAATCAGTAGGTGCAAAAATGGTGAGTGGGAAATTGATAGTAGAGACAATGGAATGCCGAGAAGCGTTCGCGAGGTCATTGAATCCAAGATTTGAGAGAACGATGGATAGCGGAGGTGATGATGATGATGGAGATAGAGAAGGGAATAGTGGATTAGTTGTAGTGGTGTGTGTGATGAAGGTGAAAATGGAGAAGAAGAAGATGAAGATATTAGCAGTGAACGCCATTGATGAATTCTTGAGGCTCTTTGAGAAGAGTTTTTTCGGGAAATTGTCAAGGGAATGACGGTTAACGAAGCGGTTATATATCAGCTCAGTTTGCTTGATTGTTCGCCCTTTCTAAAAAGACGAAACTACCCTTCTGTTTAGTGATATATATTTCCAATTTTCCATTTGCTTTTTTTTATTAACCAATATATTTTAATTTTGTAATTTAAAAAGAAAATAAGAGAGAGAGACAAGTATTGAAAACACCCTTTTAACTAGGGGTGGCGTTCGGTACTTCAGTTCGGGTTCGATTTTTTTATTTCAGTTTTTTTGATTTTCAGTTTTGAAATTATAAGAACCGAAAACCAAACTGAATTTGTTTGGTTCGGTTCAGTTTATATAATTTTTGGTTCGATTTTATTGCGATTTAATAATTTCAATTTTTTGGTTTTGGACCTGTTTAATAGGCTACGTTATATTTATAAATTAGGCTACTGGACAGCCAGACAGGTATAAAACTAATAAGTAATAACACTAGTTTATAAATTGAAGGAATGCAGATGATTAAGTATATACAGAAAATAAAATATGTACATGGACAAATCAGTGTAATATAGATATATTAATTTAATAAAAGGAAATTTGCCTTCTGAAATGAAATCAATTTACTGATTTAGGGCCTTTTGGAATATATATATATTAATTTAAGAATATAGATATATTAGTGTATATTATTATATTATATAAAGGGCACTCTTAAAAGTTAAATATATATATTATATAATTAGAAAAAGTAGATTAAAAATTTCGGTTCAAACCGAAAAATAAAATTATGTGAACCTAAAACCCGTAACTCGAACCAAAATACTGATTTTTTTTTAAAAAAAAACAAACCCGAATCCGAAAATATCGAATTGATTCGGTTCGGTTCGGTATTTCGATTTTTGGTATTTATGCCCACCCTACTTTTAACTTGTAGTGGATTATTTGTTTAGTTTTCGGACTATATTAAGTACTCCCTCCGTTCCAAATTTCCTAATTTAATTTTTCATTTTACTTGTCCTTTTTCATTAATCAAGAAGACACAATTTTTTTTCATGTTTTCCCTTTACATTAATTATTTTTTCTTCAAATTAAAATGTAAACATTGTTTAATAGGAATATTATGATAAACTAGTCATGTTATTAATTATTTTTTTTAATTAATATGTTATCTTAATTTGGGACGAATAATTTGGGATGAAGGGGTATTAAAATGCCCCTTTATTTGATTAAGTGAATTTAAAAACATTCTCTTATGCCACTTGGCGTAGCAAGTGAATTTGATTCGTTTCGTACGTGAGTGGCTTAAAAAAGTCACATGAAAATTTTCATTTTGTTTTTTACTTTTTTTCCTTCAACTTGATACCACCCCAACGGCTACAAACCCTTTCTGCCTCCTATTTATAACCCACCTTCATTTAAACTCTTTTTTTTTTCTTTTCTTTAATTGACAAATTTCTTAGGCTATAACCGTCTTTCCCCTCCTGTTGTGCTGATGACCATTTTTGTAGATGTGGATTTTTGGTAACGTTGAGAATTTCTCGAAGGTAAAAATTATTTTCTCTTCTCAACTTTATCTTAAAAATTAAACTTCTCCTCAACTTTGAACAATAATTATACTTCCCTTTTATCCTAATTAACTTTTTAAAATTTCTATTTTACCCTTTGTCATCAATTTTTTTATTTTTGTTTTTAACTTCTTTAAAATCATCATATTTTTATTTAAAAAAAAAATTCATCTAACAAAATTTTTATAAAAATATAGACATTATCTTCTAGAAAAAAAACGTAAGAAATACTAGTTAAGTATATAAGCTAATTATGATCATTATAAAGTAAATTAAAATGATAAGAAAATTAGTTTTATTAATAATAACCAAAATTATAATATTTATTTTACAAGTGAAAATAATAAGTAATACTAATTTTATAAACATATTACAATGCAGAAAAGAAGAACAATAAATGAAAGCGATAAGCCTCTAGTATCACCCCGAACTATGGTCAAAGTTGTTATGACACACTCTAACTTCACAGGAGTCCTACTATCTCCTGAAGTCAAATTTAGCGTATTTTTGTTATTTTTTTGTGCTAATGTGACATCTTTATTGCATAAAATGAAGCTCACATTAAAGGTGTCACGTCATCTAAATAATTGACAAAAAGTATTTCGTTAGCTAAAAAGATTGAAAAAAATACACTAAAATTTAGTTTAAGGGGTAATAGGACCCCCCGTGAAGTTGACATGTGTCGTAGCAAATTTGGTCATAGTTCGAGGGTACTAGATGTTTTTCTCGAATAAAAATAAGATCAAATTTTAAAGATTATATTTATTTATATAAATTATAAAATATGTAATACTCTATTAATGACAATCACAACTTATTTACTGATATAGACAATAGATAATATCATTTCTTATCACTTGATTCTCATACTAAAAATAGATGTTTTAATTTATCTGCTCAATTTGTGAAATCAAGAGAATTGTATTGTGTTTTTTTTTTCTACCCTTTAGTGTTAAATAACTATATAAAGTAACAGTATAGATAAATTTAAAGTTTCAAATTATCATTAATAAGGTTAATTTAGCAAAATATACCTCTAAGTAAAATTTCTTAAGGATTGTGTTATATCAACAAAAAGTTAAATGATATGAAACGAATTTAGTAAGAGAGTGATAAAACACGAAAATATACGCACATGCATGTACATACATATGTATATACACACACTTAGGAGTGGGTTGGTTGGAAACAAGTTATTCCGAAATTAGTTATCACAAAATAAGTTGTACTAACATGTATGTGTGATAACTTATCTCATCGCTGTGGTATAAATCGTGCGACAAATAATTTTGAGACTATCTAATACATCTAATTAAACGCAGAATGAATAATCATGAACTTTATCTCTGAATTATTATAATTATACTTCACACCAAACGGCTCTTTAATACATATAATACTAAAATAACGATCTTAATAAATAACATTGAATTTTGTGATAAATTTATAAAAAAACATTAATTTGCTTATAAAGTTAATAAATTTAAATAAAATGCTATAAATATCCATGTTAAAAAAGTATTCATTACATATAATATAAAAAGATATTACATAAATATAGGATTAAAATTACAAGGATAAAATGGACATTGCATGGGATAAAAGGAGAATATAATTATTGTTTAATGTTGAGGGTCAAGTTTGATTTTTTAATCAAAGTTGGGGTGAAAATGATTTTCACCCATTTCATCAACGATGCCAATTCAGGGAAAGAGATTTTGAGGTTGTAAAAACTATAAGGTATGAATTAATTTATTTTGTCGGGTTTGTTTTATGTATTAAACTTTGTCATTGATGTTCTGCCATTAAATTTATACAATGCAATGCTTGATTTTGTTGTAATTTATACAATTCTTACCAATTTTAATGAGAAGCGACATATTTGAAAAGATCTAGGCTAAAACCCTTTGTTTTCATGAAAATCAAAGGGTGGTGTCCTAGATCGTAAGGGAAGTGTTTAGCAATTGTGAGAGAACTGAGAAGTTTTTTAGCGATTGTGAGTTTTTTAGTCGGGTGGGATATTTAGTCAGGGTGGGTCAAATATGGTTTAATTTTTAAATATAATTTTTGGATTTTATGCATTTATGTGGCAGCCAAAAGTATAACATGTCAGCAGAAAACTTCACATGAGAATATGATAAATCAGGAGTGCTTTTAAATTCACTTGGTTAAATGAAGGAGCGTTTTAAATATAAATATGGGAAAAGGATATGGGTTGTCCATTTTTTTAAAAAATGGTCCACATTTTAAAAGGTGGATATGGGTTATTCAGTCGGTTAAATTAATTTCTTTTTTTTTAGTTATTTGGCCCAATTGATTACATACAGTCTTTATACTCAATTGATGTACTTTTATATCAAATTGATACACTTTTATATTATATTGATACACTTTTTAAAAAGGAGAAGGAAAATTCTATGCAAGCACATGCAATTCCTATACCCAATTGATACTATTTTATACCATATTAATATACTTTTATACTACATTGATACACTTGCAGTGTTCATATACTCAATTGATACTCTCTTATATTAGATTGATACATTTTTAGAATGCATGTAGAAATTATATAGAGTCGTATAAATATGTATCTAAATAATAATTGTAGTTAAAAATTATATAAAAATGTTATAAATATTATATAGAATATGTGTATATATAGAAACTGTATCATTATTATATATAGATATATATCTTTAACAATTGTATTATATTAAAGGTATATGATGTTGTATTTTATTGTATAAATAAGTTAAAACTAAATAAAACAAATAGTATGTTATTTTAATAATGTTGGTGAATGCAAAATAATCTGAAAAAGAAAAAAATAGTTACTCGATTGTTTAAAAAAAAAAAAAGTAGAATCTTTAAAAAAGAAAAGTACTAAACTTATTACAATTCTTTTTGAGTTTTGGTTGATAGATCCATGCAAAAATTGAAAGAAAGTGCAAAAAGTAATCACGAAAAAAATAAAAAGTGAGGTTGCATGAGAGAAAAAGAAACGACAGGAAGGTGAAATACTTATAAACATTTTAGAGTCAACTCAAACATACTGGTCAGAAATTCAAATTATACTTGATTCGAAGTTAGGCTCTTCTAATTTTTTCATGAAGAGATAACAAAGAATTAGGACTCCTTTTACATTAAGTTTGATTTTTTGAATATTGTACATTTATAGCCCAACATAGTCCATGCACAAATAATTCAAAAATATAGATCAAAAAATTTGTATAGGTAAAATTGTAATTCATACTAGTATCTGCACAAAATTTCAAAAAGAAAGAAAGAAAAAGGTTGAAAAAGATCATACAAGAAGGGCATATGAGGGAGTTTGTTATTTAAATAGATATTTACATCTCTATTTCACGAAAAAAAAATGGAAAGTGAGGTTGCATGGGAGAAAAAGAAATAGCGGGGAGGTTGGGCTAAGCAGTGTCATGATCGAGTGGCTATTTATTAGGCTTTTAAATGTAGGTGCTAGTTTTGTGAAATTATTTTAGTTTGAGGTGTTATTTTTGTCCTTTTCCCTTTAAATATTGAATATAATTTGAGAACCGAGCTAATAATCTATGTTAAGTTTATGAATGTTTTCAATGTTTCTTTCCAAAAAAAAAAAACTAGATATTTATTTTATGTAAAAAAAAAAACACTACGTAAATCAAAAACCTAAACACTCAAATGCCCATTTCTCAATAAATCTAAATATGTATAGTTATTAAGAAAATTATGTTTGTTTTGATTGTTTTTTAAAATATATGATATGGTATGGTTTAATTTTATGGTTTGATAATCATGAAAATCCTCGTTTTATGTAACCAACGATTTGGTGATATCCTATGATTTTTTTTTTCAATTATGCCCTTGCTTAATATTATATAATCCTATTTTACTCTTCACCTTATATTATTTAACTCTACCTCCTACCCCAACCCCCAACCCCCAACCGACCACCTACTAATCCTCCACCCCCACCAATTTCTTTTTTATTTTTTAAATTTATTTTTTAAAAAATTCAAAGAAAATTTTCTTACACCACCTCCAATCCCTACCAGCCCTTCCTCCCCCCCCCCCGGCCACTCACACACACGAAAAAAATAATTTTTCTACATTAATATTTTTAAAAAAAAAATTTAAAACTTTTTTTCTTACCCCCTCCCCCGCCATTATCCCGATCCCCTACTCCACTACCCCCACCCCTAAAATATTTTTTTTAAAATAATTTTTTTCTCACCCTTCCACCTTTATCATATTCGTTTTTATTATTTGTGTTAAATATATACAAATATTTTTAGAAAATATTTTTCTACTTGTGTTACTAAGTAAGAAATAATTTATTTTCTTGAATTTTTTTGGGGGGAATTTTATTTAGAAAACACCCGTATCATAAACAAAAAATGCATTCAAACTTTCTATTTGTCAATGGTGACACATTTCAGAACACCAAAAAGAAAGAAAATTTGTTACTATAAAAAATAAATCTGATTTTATTTATTTGATCTATTATTTCATTAACTTTGTTAGTATTTACATGAATTTAACAAATTAATATATCTACATGGCATAATTTATGACAAATTAGTAGAAAGAAAATTATTTTATTAATAATTTTAATATTTATAATAATTAAGGGTGTTTTAGTAAACTTACCAGTTACAATACAGAACTATACTGTCAAACCAAACAATAGAACTTTCATTAAACAACAGTAAACAATATAGTCTATCCAAATATTATATTGCACTATACTGTACTATGCCACACCATATCATACCATACCATACCATATAGTACCGCATATTATGAAATCATGACAAACCACCATCCAAATAAAATATAAATTGAGCCTAAGAATTGCTGCCCGCTTTTTCCTTTTACAATTCATAAGCCTTTCCAATTCTATGTTTCTTGGGGTATTTAGCTAAAAGTGACAAAAGAGTTTGAAAATGTGGTGTATGTGACTCAAGTCTTAATAATTGAGTGGATGTATTAAGAAAGTTGGAGAAGTTTGAGAATATCCCACAAGTTTTTAAATTTACACTTAGATCTAAATATAACAGGAAATAGGAGGAAAAAGCGTGTTTCTCTCTCTTGTCATCTATTGTTGTTTTTCTCTCTTAGCAATTTTTGTTGTGCATTGTTATTGTTGCTTTATTCATCATCTTCTACTTCATTATCATCATCTTCTTCATTATCATCATCTTCTACTTCATTATCATCTTTATCTTCTTCTTGTTGATCATTATTGTTGTTGTTACCGCTACTGCTGCTATCTGACCAATTTCTTAGGTCAAAGTTTATTTCGTACATCACTTTTCACTTTGGCATTACTTCATAGGAGACTTTGGTAAATTGAATTACAATTTTTAAGTGAATTTTTCATCTGGGAAATTATTATTGTGCTATTTTTTCAACAATAAATAGGACGCAAATATGAATACAACATAAGAAACATTTGTTTAAACAGAACACTAATCTATTACAACGAAATACTCATATATTGGATCTATGTTTATGGTTCTATAGTGTCATAGCATGAATCGAACAGATGGGTCATCTGTTGCAACATATGACCAATCTGTTGCAACAGACTAGATTTCTGTTGCAATAAACTAGTTATCTATTGCAACGGGGTAAATATCTGTCACAACAGATTGGTAACCTATTGCAACAGAACCTGAACTCAATTTTAACAAATGCACCATCTGTTACAACTAAGTAAATATCTATCGCAACAGATTTTTAACTCGATTCCAACAGACGCGTCGTCTGTTGTAATAGAGTAAATATTTATCATAATAGGTTGGTTATCTATTGCAACATGTCACTCATCTATTGAAATCAGCTTCAAAGATTCCTTAGTACTATAACATTTATCCCAACAGGCGTTTCATATATTGCAACAGATATATAGTCTGTTGCAACATATGATTCACCTGTTACAATAGATAGCTCGTCTGTTGAAATCAATTTTAAGAGCGTAAAGTGAATCCCAACAGGTAAGTAATCTGTTGCAACTGATCACTTACCTGTTGAAATATATTTTTCACATGTTGCAACATATTACACATCTGTTGGGGTTCATTTTACGGCACTATAAAATCACTATTAATTTTATTATAATATCATTATTAACTTTTTTTAATAAATAACTGTATTTAGGTACCACTAATAGAGGGATCAATAACAATAAAGGTGGATTGTCATGGTCAATGGATCGAGAAGAGCAATCGATATGTATGGCATTGAAAGGAGGGTGAAATGCTAGAAATGATAGCTATGACAGTCCAAAGTGATATTCCGTATAATGATTTTGTGAGCTTAATCATCAGCTATTGTGGACTGAATTATCAACCGAAAGAACTCATCATCAACTACATGTACAGCTTCTTTGAAAATCACAAGGTTCTACCTTTCAAGATAACCGATCAGGTTTGATTGCGTGGTTATCTTAGTGATTTATCTTGTCTGGTGTTAAGGGTGTACGTGGTTGAAAATATGAGAGAGAATAATAACCAAAATATTGAAGAAGAAGAAGAATAAGACATCTTTAATTATGTTGGATAATCTAGATATGAATATTCCAGATGATGATCAAATACCTACGTTCGTTGCTAGCAATACGGTGGGCAGTTCTTCTCAATCATCACAGTCTAGCAACTGTCTAGATAATGAGATCGGTTTTTTCATTGGAATGTCATTCAAGGACAAGAAAGAACTATCTACTACTTTGTTTATTTCTCGCTTGAAAAAAGATTTCAGAATAATGAAGGTGATTAATTCGAGCAAAGTCTTTTGCTACAGATGTGCTAATCCAAACTGCAAGTAGTGGTTGAAAGTAGTGAAGAACTTAAGTTTTGACAGATTCGTCATTCATAAACATAAAAAGTATCAAACATATGGTTTAAAGCGTATTTTGGGACAAAATTCTCACAACACTGCAAAGATCCTCGGTGAATATTTCAAGAATAGATTCCCCAATAGCAAAGGCCCTTTTACAAGGGATATGTATAATCAACTCCATACAAAATTAAAAGATATATACGGCCATAGGGATTGTGAAGGACTTGGTTAGGGGGACACACGAGCACGAGTATGCAGTCCTCGATGCCTAACGTTACATGCTTGAGTCCAAAAATCTCGAAAGCAATACGATATTGCATGTTGATGAAAATGAAAGGTTCAAATACTTTTTTGTATCCTATGGTACTTGGATTCAAGGTTTTTGATATTTAAGAAAAGGCATAGCCATCGACGGTACCTTTTTGAGGAGCAGGGATAATGGAGATCTGTTAGCGGCGATGGCGCAGGATGCGAAGAATCACATTTTTTCTGGTGTTTTTTGTGTAGCAGAAAAGGAATGTGATGCCTCTTACGAATATTTTTTTGAACAACTACGAAGCTACGTCAAAGATATCGAAGAGTGTTTTGTTTTGTTTCAGATAGGCATTCAAGTATTCCAAAGATCAGCTCACTTTGGTTGTTTCATCAGGCATCTTGGAGAGAACATTCAGATCAACTTTTACAATGAAAGGATCATGATCTTTTTTTATAGAGCAGCTAAAGCATATAGTAGAGAGGAGTTTTTAGGCCATTTCAATCAAATATCTAATATGAATCCCAAGGTAACAGAACATCTCATACGTGTCGATTTCAAAAGATGGAGTTGGGCATACTGTTCAGCAAATAGGTACATCCTTATAAATTTAATGCCTTGTTTGAGGTACATGATTAGTATGATGCCATACTAAGTGATTCTTTTTTATAGGTACAATATTATGACATCAAACATAGCATGATGTCATACTTAGTGATTCTTTTGTATAGGTATAATATTATGACATCAAACATAGCTGAATCAATGAATTTATTATTTGGTGATGAAAGAGAATTTCACATCGTAGCTCTATTTAATATAATAAATGAGAAGTATGTCAAATTTTTCCTCGAAAGGCGTGTGGAGTTCGACAAAGCAGGAAATCAATTTGTTCTAAAAGTAGAAAAATAATATCAACGAACATCAGTCTGGGGAATAGGTTATTTTCTTATTCAATAGCAGATTACAAGTTCAGTATCAACAGTCACGGTGATGTTTCCACTGTCGATCTTCAAACAAGATCTTATACGTGCAGAGTTTTTGACTTGGATAAAATACCTTGTCCATATGCTATGGCAATGCTTCAAGCTAAATATGGTGCAAAATATGGAAGTAAAACTTATGAGTACTCTGCACGTACAAGATTTTGTTTGAAGATCAAACGTGGAACATCACCGTAACTGAACAAAATACCTTGTCCATATGTTATGGTAAAGCTTCGAGCTCAATACAATGCAAAATATGAAAGTAAAACTTATGAGTACTTCTCTCCATATTATTCGGTGGAAAAATATAAAATGGCATACAGTAGGTATATTACTCTGATGCCTCCCGAAGAATCTTGGGTTGTTACTGCAGAGCTTTTACGGAGATTAATACCTCCTCCATATATTGACCCAAGCACTATCAAACTGGGAAGAAAGCCATATAAGAAGAGGTGTGGAATCAGAGGATCATTTTCATCAAGAAGAAACAAGTGCTCCATATGTAAGAAGGCTGGCCACAAAAGAATTACATGCCTAGATCGTAATCCACCATGATTGTTGTAATTGCAAAAACTTGTGTTATCATTTGTTATGGACTTTTATATATCTAACTCATTGTTGTGAATGTAAATGTTATCATTTATTATATAAAATATCTTTTTTAATAACTTGTGCATCAATAAAAATAGGTAAAATATGAACTAAATACAGCAAACCACAAAATTATTTTCAGCAGATTATCCATCTTTTGCAACATATGGACATTAGCTAAAAGAACACAATACAGTTCATCAAACTGGATTTTTTTCCTTCAATAAATGACAAATTTGTTGCAACAGATGGATAATCTGCTGATAAAAACCCAACCGATGACCAATCTGTTTCAATAGATGGTCCATCTATTGAAAAAACTCAAAACTCTTACTATTGCTACTGGATTCAAAATTACTCCTTGCCTCCAACCGTCGACATATTTGTTGAGAAGAAGAAATAGACAGAATGAAAATTAAATAAGAATTTAAAAGCCAAAGTCAACCAAAAATAAGTTTTTTATCAAACAAAAAACAAAATACATTAGTTATAGATTCGATATAGAAAAATTAAAATACATACGCTAAAAGAAAAAATACATTATTATTATTATTATTATTATATCATCATCATTATTATTATTGTCAGCCGGCCAATCGTCAACCGTCAGCAGCAGGGCCCTCATTAGCCTCTGCATCTCTCTGAACATCCTTGCTCTCAGAGAACCAACTCCCTCTGCAGATCATTAACCTGCCTCTGAAGTTTCTACACGGTGTCGCATAGAATAGAAATATCCCAAACAGGATCAGCCATATCTAGAATACGCATGAAATGAAAAAAAAAGTAAACACAAAAGTAAAGAAAATATTCTGAATGTAATACAACGTATACTACCAACTAGTAGATTTACACACCAAAAAAACTTATCTCAAAAAGAAAGAAATATGCTCTTTGAAGAGAAGTGGTTGAAGATGTAATACGAAAAGACAAAATGCAAGAAATAATAAATAAAGTGGAGTAGAATGAAGATTAAGGAGGAGCCTATTTATAGAGGATTGAATCTGAATGTGTTAGGCAAAAAGGCACGACTGTTTAGCTCCATTGTATTAATTACATTCATACTGCTGACTTTTTATTTTCTGTAAAAAGTCATGACTTTTTATTTTACATTCAAATTTCTCACCATTTCAAAATAATTTCTCTCTTAATAACAGTCTTTATTATTGAGCTAGTGCAACAGATGGTCAATCTGTCGCAACAAATTTACCATTTATCACAACAGATGGTCTGTATATTGCAACAGATGAGACATCTGTTGCAACCTATGAATTATCTATTATGATAGATAGACCATCTGTTGGAGGAGATGTTTTGATTTCTTCTGACGGTTGATTCATCAGTTGCAACAGATGGAGAATTTGATTCATCAACTGTTTTGAATGTGTTAAACAAAAAGTCACAATTTTTCACCTCTTTTTTAATAGTCATCACATACCTTAATTAATCTAAATTGGTGAATGTTTTACTACATATGAAAAAAATAAATCTAAAAACAAAAAAGGTGAAAAAGTCACAACTTGTAGCACTTGTTTTTTCTTGAAGGGCATGTAGTCCTTTAACCTTGAAGATGGTTACCCTCTGAGCCTCCGTAGTCTTGTACACTACTTAATCATGAGAAGTAAAGACTACACATTATCCGACATTTATGGGGTAGGAAGAATAAGGTGTGTGCAGATGAATGAATCCACTTTTATACGTGGAAGTTATGTATTATTGATCAAGTTTTTGTGACAGACACATAAAGTATAATGATTTTTTGAATGTAGTTTTTTACCGATTAGACATTGATCCTTCAAATAAGATCCTACATTATACAGTTTAGTTTGATAGGTAAGATTGATAAGGCCAAAGAGTTCCAAGAAGGTGGTGTCGATACTCTGTTACAATTTAATGACGATTTTGCTCATGTTTATGTGTCAAGGTCAGAGAAGCGATTAATATTTGATGAAATTATAGACATTATAATAGTGATTGGACCAATTTAATTGTGCAATGGACTTTTGAAAGGCCTCTAAAACCTCACACTCAATAAAACAAGAATGAAAAAATAATAGAAATTTCTCTTGTCCAAATTTATATGAATGCGTTACTTGAGGAGACTATTATACGGTAGAAGGTTCTTTGGAGAATACCTGTGCGGAAAAGGGGAGGTAAAGAAGATCATATATCATCTTATACCTTGCTTAAGAGGAAACACAGGGAAACAAGTAAGGAACTTCTAGTGAATCTGGCCAATGAAATTGATTTTAGAGATTAAAAAACTGAATGAGTTTCAAATGTGGAAGTGTATCCAAATATTAAAATTCATCTGTCATTATTGAAAAAGAAAAATGCTAAAGAGGACTGGAGTTGTACACGTTACTAGTGAATGCGACTAGCGAGCATGGCCTCAATGAAAACCCACAAAGTGCAGCACCAGAACTCTAAAGAAGCAGCTTGGTGAGCACAGAAGATTGGTAATATTTTTTCAGTCAAGAATGAAACCTAAACCAACAACTTTAGATGGAAAAAAAAGAAAGTCAAGGCATCAATTTCTGAAGTCTAACTTTCATCTCATGTTTTCTATTTATGGTTCTAATCAGGTCAATGGCAATAGAAATAAAAAGGTCTGAAGTTGGGCTAAAATACCATGCCTAGTTATTTCTATTTCCTTTGACCAGACCAGAACAATAAACAGAGGCATGGGATGCAAGTTTAACTCTAGAAATTTTCACTTGGCTTTATCCCTCATTTTTACTTCAGGAGTTGTTGGTTTAGGTTTCGTTCCTGACTGATAATCTTACCATCATCGGTGCTCGCAAAGCTGCAACCTTAGAGTTCTGGTCTGGCATTTTGTGGGTCTTCATTCAGGCCACGCTAGCTAGTTGCAGTCCCCTAACAAAGTGCACAGCTCCAATCCACTTCTGCATTTTTATTTTCAAAATGGACTGATGCATTTTCATTTTTGGATACACTTTCACATTTGCATCTCATTCAATTTTTTCACTTTTCATGTCAATTTCATCAGCCAGATTTGCTACACGTTCCTTCCTACCCTGTGTTTCTTTCTTAATAAGGTCTGAGTTGATATATGGTCTTCTCCACTACCCTTTCCCATATGGGTATTCTCCCAATCACCTTCTGTTGTATAATAGTCTCCTCGAGCAACCAATCTATATAAATTTAGACCAGGGGAATTTCTATTACTTTTTGATTCTTGTTTGCAGCGGTGCGACGCTTCGGAGGCCTTTCAAAAGTCCACTGAACCCTTAAAATTAGTTCAATCACTATTTGAATATTTACACTGCCACCAAACACTTGAATATTAGCAAAATATTCATTAAATCGTAGTAAGGTATCGACACCACCTACTTGGTCCCTTGGCCTTACCAGTTAGAATCTAACAATCTTAACTATAAAACACCATATCTTGTTTGAATGATTAATGCTCAATAGGTAAAGAACCAACATTCATAAAATCAGTGTACTGGATGTGTGTTTTCATAATAGGTTGATCAGTAATACATACCTCTCATATATGAAATGGTTCCATCTGCAAGCAGTTTATTCCGTTGAACCCTTTTTTACTCATGCCTTTAATGGTGGTCGGGCAAAATTTGATCCACTTTCACTTTTTTTATCTGCAAACAATAAAAAAAATGTGATGTCAAACAAAAGAAGAACAAAAAGAATATTACAAAAGGGTAACACAAAATTTAATGAATACAACACATTACAACAAGTGTTGCAATAAATGGTCATCTGTTACAACAGGCGACGCATCTATGGCAACAGATGGCTGACATATTACAACAGATAGGTCATTTGTTGGAATAAATGAAACCAGTCTTGCTACTAGTTTTATTTCTTCCAAAATTTTCTTCGTTTGTTTCAATAGCTGACTCATCACTTGCAATAGTTGAGGAAACTATTGCAACACTAATACCAACATCAACAACAGAGAAATAACATCATGTGTTCCAACACCATTAACAACACAAACACCATATATTCCAATAACACCAACACTCCCAACAACAACAACACCAACAAAGTAACAAATAAAAGACATAAAAATGCTATAGACAACAAGGTTTTTTAAGTTTTCCCAACAGATGACATTTTTTTGCATATTTCTTAATAAAAACAATGGTTCATTCATTCAAGACTTAAAAGTCACCTTTTCTTCAATTCTCTCAATAAATAGGATACAGGTAATGGGTAAATCAATAAAAACAATAGATATAAATATTTAATTTAAATAACATACAAAGAAGAAAATGAGAAGAAAAGAGCAACAGTGAATCATACCTGCAACATAGGTAATCTGTTGCAATATATTTAATAATCTGTTTGACAAATTCCAATAGCTATGTCATCTGTTATAATAGGTTGAACAGTTGTTTTACAATTTTAATTGAGTTCATATGTTCAACTATAACTTAAATTGATTTGGCTACAACTAAGGATGAGTTGATATGGTCTACTATATTGCATGATATTGGTATTGCGTTCTTCCCGACCTGAGTTGTTGAATGATCACTTTATGTTGAAACGATCCTTATTAACCTATTATTAATCTAATACCTTAGCTACAACTTGGGATGAGTTAACAGGGACAACTACAACCTTAATTTAGTCTTTGCAATTACATGATGTTGGTATTGCGTTCCTCTCGACCTGAGTTGTTGAACGATCATTCTGAGTTGAAATGATTCTTATTAACCTATTATTAAGATAATACCTAAATTTATTTAGCTATAACTAGGGATGAGTTGACAGGGTCAACTACAACTTCAATTGAGTGTTTGCAATTGTATAATGTTGGTATTGTGTTTCTTTCTACCTGAGTCATCGATCACTATGAGTTGAAACGATTCCTATTAACTTATTATTAATCTAATACCTAAATTGATTTAGCTACAGCTATGGATGAGTTGATAGGGTCAACTACAACTTTAATTGAGTCTTTGCAATTGCATGATATTGGTATTGCGTTCCTCCTAACATGAGTTATCAAACAATTACTCTGAGTTGAAACTATTCTTATTAACTTATTGTTAAGCTAATACCTAAAATTCATCAGTGTTCTAATTGAACTTAATACACTTTATTATGATGAGACAGTTAAAAATTATATCTTTTAAAATTTTAAAAATTAATTAAGATTAATTTGGACCAAATTAACATTTTCAAAACTTGTCATTCTTTTCCAAAATATACATCAAACCATACAAATCATCCATTTGCAGAAAAATGTTTCATCATGTCAAATCTTGAGTTCTTGCTCTTTTCTTTCTATCTCAACAATACAGACAACAACTACTTAATATATTGTTCAATCTTTCACAATAGATCAATTTTATTTCCATTTCTGATCATATAGTTGTTATTTTCAACTTTATTCTTGCTTGTATTCATCATTCTCTCTATCTTCATAGGTAATAGAGTTAGAAAAGAGTTCTACATTTTTTCTTTTTTCTAAAAATTAGGGATTTTTAGTTAATGATGAAAAGGAAGACTTTTAGACTTTGAGTTTTGAGTATAGGAAGAACTCAAAAAAAAACTACTTTTTGTTGTAGTGTTTTGTTGACTGTCGTGGTGTTATTGGATGGTGTTTGTGGTGGTGTTGGTGGCTATCGATGGTGATGTTTGTATAGGTGGCACTGGAGGTAGTGTTGGTGGTGGAGTTTGTATGGGTGGTTAGGTGGTGGTGATGGTGGCATTGGTGGTGTTGCCTGTTGGTGGTCGTTGTGGAGGCACTGCTAGTGTTGGTGGTGTTTGTTAGCGGTGTTTGTAATGTATTTCTTAAATTTATTCATACATCAATTGTAATGTATTTTTTGTTTTCTGTTTTTTGTAGGTAAAACATGTCTTCCAAAAAAAAGAAAGTCAAAGTGGATTAACTTCTGACCACCTAACAAAAAAGGCTAGAGTACAGGGGGATTCAGAGGAGCTTCCTGAACAAGTTCAGTTAGGGAAAGGTGAATCTAAGAAAAGATATGAAAACAACATTGTGGGAGATAGACAAGGGTCTATAGATGGTGATAAGAAAAATAAAAGTGAAAAGGAAGAATAAGAAAATAAATAAGAAGATGAGGGTGAAGAAAGTAAGAAAGAGGATGATGATCATCATGATGATAATGCATCGCCAATAGAGCATGAATTAATATCGAAATCCCAGCATGAGGCTGTCAAAACTATTAGTATTGACAGGTTTAAAGTTGTGATGCCGATAAATAACCCTGCAAAACTAACTGATGATTTTGTACTTAAATGTCAGTTGGGGAAACCTTTTGATGACTTTAGAAAAACTATGAAGAATGTAAACAGAGAAGAATTTTTTAAGAAGATATGCTATGGAAACTTTCTTGCGCTACCTTAGGACCACACTACCTGTTTCCAAATAATCATGGTATTGGTCTTCTCAAGTGTAGGATCAAGTACGTGGGGGATAGTTAAAATTTGAAGAGGGGAAATAGATGAAATCTGGATCAACTACTGTAGTATGTCAGTTTGTTTTGGCTTTAAAGAGTTTTTCATAGTGACAGGCTTGAGAAGCGATCGTCCAGAAGAACAACTTATTAAGAAAACACCACACAAAAGGTCCAAGGTGAGCAGGATAGACAAACTACCACCATCAAAGAGAGGGATGGCATTGTCCTATCGACCACCCACCAAAACCAACAAACGCAAGAAAAAAATAGATGGATTGTTGGACATTGCTGGACGTGGGTATTAAGCCAATAAATTAATAAAATATCTAAAGGATAAAACCATATCAATGAAGTACAAGGAGAAACTGTGCTTAGTTTGGTTTGCCCATTCCGTTATATTGGCAAGAGACGTCAATAAAGTCATAGAAGATGATTTGTTGAAGCTTGTTGAGGATTTTAAGAAATTTAACAATTATCTCTAGGGATATGACAGCTACAACTCAATTTTCAAATATTTACCGTCAAAGCTATCCCTAAAGACGATCACACTATACAGCTTTACTTGGGCTTTCATGGTAAATTTAATCACTATTTGTTTACTCATCCATTAATTTATATTGAAAAATTACTATGACATTTTTTATTTGTTTCTCGTTTACATTTTTTTGGCCTGGGCATTAAATTTATTCCTCCCCTCCAAAAGCAGGTCAAGGATTATACAGATAAGGTTTCTCATCCAAGGATCCTTAGATGGTTGGCTGCAAAGAGTAACACAATAATTAAGGAGGTTGATCTCTTTAACCCTCTGAATGATGCAGTACATCTTCTTTCAAGTAAACTAATTTGACTCAAAGAAAGATATTGAAAAAGATGTGACATTTGTTGCGACAGATGGGTCATCTGTTGCAACTAATTACCCGTCTACTACAACTGATGCAACAGATAGATAATCTGTTGCGATAGATGACTCATATTTCACATCAGATTACCCATCTATTTCTTTGGTTCTCTGAACCCAACTCAACAGATTACCATTCTGCTATAAATTATGCAATAAATGGGTAATCTGATGTAATATATTGTTAATCTATTGTGGTAGACAAATCAGTTATTGCAGCATAAAGATCATCTGTTGCATAAGTTGTCTGTTTTAACATGTAACCCAACTGACTGCAAATTATTATATGGTTTAAATGTATCTATTTTTTTATTAGATTGTGCATCCATGGATCGTGCCTATTGAGCATGAGTTGGGGATGACTTCTTTTATTACTCTAAGTCTTATTGATGCAATAGTAGACCCAAAGGTGGAGTTAATAAAGAAGGAATTTTTTGGAGCGAGAACCATAAGAAGAGCAGTTAGGCAAGGAGCCTAATGTTTAGGCTTTTCCTAACCAACCTGTTGTAACAGATATGGGTGCTTCTTTTAGGAGTGTTGCAGGTGGAGTTGTTGATGTTGGTGGCAGGCATGTTGATGTTGATACTACTTCTAGTTGTGATGATGAGCATATTGATGCTCAAGAATAAATAAATATTTTTAAAAACACCCCTTTCACAGGTCTCTCTCCCTTACAGAGGTCCCTCTCACCCTTATACCGGTCCCTCTCACCCTTACACAGGTTCCTCTCACCCTTCTTCACCCTCGTGTTCTTATTGCAAATATAAAGAATGCAAGGACAGATAGGATAAACTCTTTGAAAAAGTAGAGGCTATTGCTAAAGCTGTCGAGGAATTAAAATCCAAGAGGGGTGTTATCCTCCAAGAAGGTGAGGGAGCCATACACTCCCACAGTGGAAGTTAGGAGAAAGAAAAGAGAAATTAGCCAAGTACTCTCCAATCAGAAATAAAAAAAAATTGCTACTTATCCTTCTCCAAATGTTGTTGAAAGGCAGGAGTCATTGAAGAAGGTGAACATATATGTTAAACTTGGTGCCAAAGAGAAGAGGGATCAACGACGGGCCAAGAATGCCAAGAAAGGTTACCCCATGCATACCTTTTTCGCCCAAGACTTAAAGAGTATGACATATATGCATATGCCGTACGTGGACAAGGTAAGTTTATTTTTCCTAACCTAGCCTTCTAATCTACTATACGAAGAAGAAGCTACGCAACAGATGTGTTATCTGTTGCAACAGTTGTGTATTTTGGTACAACTGGTGGTGGTGTTATTGCAACATATTATCTATCTGTTGCATAAGTTGCGTTAGACGGGTAATTTATGAACAGATTCCAAGAACCCTTTGCAACAGATGGACTATTAGTTGTATTTTTCCACTATGTTTTTCTTCTTTACAATTACTAACCTATTTAAAAGTTGACTTCTTATATCACAGTATCTTGAAGAAATTCTCTGCCTTATGGGAGGTAGGCAATTAGCGTATTCAGAAGCTTATGATCTTACCGATAGGATAATGGACCTCAACTTCTACAAGAATTTCAAGGATAGGTACGATGAGCTCACTAAGAAAGCATCAATTCTCGGTGGCCCAGGATTTGATTTGTTAGTTTCTTGGTTCCAATGGGATGAATAAATAATTAAATCTGTTAGAAAAAAGAGGCCATATCCATACGGTAAGAGCTGGACCAAGGCAAAGATAATTCTTGCAATCATGAACATGAATGTGAACATCAAATATTTTTTGGCTCTTGAGATACTGCTAGAGAAGGGAAAGATAAAGGTTTATGACTACAACTTACCTACCATCGAGGAGGCTAATTTTTTACCCACATTTAACCACTGTTGAATTTGTTCCCTAACTTGTTGAAGCAGAGTAAGCTGATCGATGATTTTCCAGAGGAAGTGTTGAAGAAGCAAACATCAGATTTTGAAGGTCGAAACAAAGACATGGACCTTTCAAAAAATAAAACCACTGCCGCGTGTGGGTCATACACGCTTCCATACATCAAATGTTTGCTAACCGGCACAGAAATGGCCAAGCTAACAACCTTTCTGTACGACAACACAGTGTAAAATATGCAAGAAGTCTGGGCTTATGAGTTACTAACTGGACACTTGGAGCCTGTGTATAAATAAGAAGATGTAGAACACAATCACCATAATAATTTTTTATATCAAGTCAGTTCACTTTACATGAAGTGGAAATTTATTTATCTGATGAAAGTTAAATTTTTTAATAATGCAATAGATTGTCTGTCTGTTGTAACATATATTCTACCTGCTATGACATATAGTTTATCTGTTGCAACAGGTTGGCCATCTGTTGCATTATGTCGATGTTTCTATTTAAGTCTATCTGTTACAAAAGTGGGAAGACCTGTTTGATAATTTCCACCATATGACCTACATGTTGCAACATATGTCCAAATTTGTTTGATATTTTCCAATAATTACTCTTTAATATTCATGTGTTCAAAAACACCAAACTAGTATTAAATACACCACCATAAAAATTTCAGCAATTAGTCTTGAATATTCATATGCCCCAACACCAAACCAGTAGCAATAACACCAACAATGTAGTATCTTTTTGCTTGATTTTATTTCTCTTCAAAAGCCTTGACTTTCTTCAACAAACCCCAGATTATATGATTTGCTTGTGAAGGGTGTCATTCTTCATACCAATCAATGAAATCACATCCACCAATTTCTATAAAAATAAGACCAAATTACAAGTCAATAATTAATCAACTAATTAAATAAAAAAAATATTACCTTTGAAATCTTATAAGTAAAAAACCTACGACCTGAATTTTGTTGAGTCCAAGAAGTCTTCAGTAGAGCTTCATGACCACACTTACAATATCAAAAATCTTTATCACAAAAAATAGTGGAAGATGAGCTTGACATTGTCAAGCTCAGTTGGAAAAATGAAAAAAAAAATGAAGAAAAGCCATATACAAATAATTTTAAGAATTTAGATAGAGAAAAAAAATGAAGAAGAAGAAGATTTGGAAATATAGGGTTGAATTTTAGGAAGAAGATAAATATATAAGACATAGGGGGGAAATAATTATTGGGGGACAAATCAGACGTCAGGTCAGCAAAAATAGAGGTTTAACGTGCCTTGGATGTGTGAATTACACGCGAGCTGCCCACAGGGCAAAAACTGTCAAACTGACACATTTAATGCCTATTTTAGGCGTTTAAAATGAACGATGTCTACTTGAGGTGTCAAAGTAAAATATTGTTGCAACTTTAGGTGCCTGTCGAAGGGTTCTGCCTTTTTTATTTCAAGTCATTTCACTTTACATGTAGTGGCAATTTTGTATGTCTAATGAAAGTTGAATTTTTTATAATGCAACAGATTGTCTATCTATTGTAACAGATATTCTACCTGTTCTGACAAATAGTTTATCTTTTGCAATAGGTTGGCCATCTGGTGCATTATGTCGATGTTTCTATCTAAGTCTATCTGTTGCAACAGTGGGAAGACCTGTTTGATAATTTCCAATAAATGACCTACATGTTGCAACATATGTCTAAATCTGTTTGATATTTTTCGATAGATATATTGTCTGTTGCAACAAATACCTTATCTGTTGTAATATTTGAATCTAGTATTCCATTCAATTAATAAGATCAAATTACAGATAAAACAAAATTCATAGACAACATAAAATAAATCGAAGCCTTCAGAAATTATATGAAATAAATCAACAAATAAATAAAATATAAAAAATTATTATGGGTACAGATCTCAACAAATAAATCAACAATTTAAGTTTTGATGCCAACAATTTCTAACGAGGTGTGAGGTTATTACTTTGACAAACTCAAGCTATAAAGATCTACTCAATATGAACAAGTTGTTCTTCATTCGGTGCTATGAAATTCGACTTTGGTCATCGTGAATCTGTAATATCACTTACGTACAATTTTTGTGCTTTCACTTCTCCGTATTTTCATAAAAAGAGTAGCATTTTTTCAATGTTGTTCAGTAGTAGCTTCTACTGTGACATCCACCTGAAAATCCAGAATTGTCAATGTTAATCACAGAGATACAAAAAAATTAAAAAGGATAACTCATCTATTTTAGCAAATAAATTATCATTCTGTTGCAACACGTGGATCATCTATTGGGATAAATTAAAACATGAGGAAGAGATGTATTAGAATCTGTAATGGATAAACTATTTGTTGCAATATATGACTCATCTATTTGGAAAAATTAAAATAATAGGAAGTCTTGATTTAATTTATCCCAACAGATGACCCATATGTTGCAGCTTATAGGTCATCTGTTGGTACAAATAAAAATGGTAAGTAAAGCTATTTGATTTTCAAAAATAGAAGTGACATATATTGCAATAGATACTGTATCTGATTCAATAGGTTAGTCAACTATTGCAATAGATGTATATATCTATTTGATAATTTTCAGCAGATGTGTCATCTATTGAAACAAATATGTGTTTGTTTGTTAGTTGGAATAAATGTAATATATTCACCTTCTTAAACTTGTGCTACTCTCCTGTGGGCCTTGTACATTGCTCAATAGTGCAACACGAAGACAGTGGAGTTGCAATTTTGCATTTTTTGATGCTTGATAATGCCTTGGAAATTACTTTCCTTCTTCTCTTAGCCTTAATCTCTAATGAAGTGGATGGATATAAAATCATCTTTGATGGAATGACACCTCTCTTAGATGTCAATTACTTTACAGAAGCAGTTAATGTATTAATAATACTAATTACTATATCATGTTTCGCCTTGCAGTCTTAAAATTTGCATGCAGAATATTCGCTAGGAGGGAAAAAAATTGCTTAACTAATATGATCATACTTATAATGGTTTTTTTAAAAAACTGTAAGAGGAGCATCATTAGACCCAACAGAATCACCACTACTACCCCCAACAGCTTCACTACTACTACCATCATCAATAAGAACAAGCGCACCCTCCAAAATTATTTTTCTTCTGATGGTTGTTGCCCCCAAATAATTTCATTTTTATTCTGTCGATGACTTAAGGATCCGATAAAGTTTGCACAAATCATAAAGTAAGAAAAAATAGCATCTTCAACTCTCGATTGGTCGGAACAAGCGACGGATGCACAATCTAACATAAATCAGTACAAATATTAGAATGATGATTAGATCATCATTCAAAAAAATCATTAATTGAAACAAAAACTTAATTAGAATTAGACTTACTGCATCCTTCGAGGGATTGAAGAGATTAAGAAATTTAATATTTTTATCAGTTTTGGCCGACGATCATCGTAGGATTCTTGGCAGGAAACGTCTTCCTGGTAGTTCACTTGTTTTCTCAAATAAGGAATGGCTTCAAATGCCCATGCCTATAAAATAACGCCAACAAATCAAAAGTATTATTGAATAAAAAAATGAACCATATCATAATAAAAGAAATATTTACCATGAAAGCCTATGGAAAGCCATATAAGTCGACTGTCTTTGGCGTTAAATGAGTCAACAAATATTTGACAGTCATTTTGAAACTTCCATGACCCCAAAGATAGATGTTAAATGACTCAAGATCATCGGAGAGCTTTATTTAACCAAGTGGTATGTTGTTGTTAATGTCTCTCGTCCAAAGAATATTATGTACAAACCAAACTAAGCACAATGATTGCTTGTGCTTCTTTGAAAGTCTTTTACCTTTCAACGCATCTATCAAATTTTTATTTTTGAAGCTTGGACTAACAAGGGACACCAAGTCTTTATGATCACTCGACTTGTATTTGTCTTTTTTGAGTGTGCGGGGTGTTTTTTTGGGTTAGAATGGATACAACTTGAGAAGGAGAAGGAGGATAATAATTTAGTCCAATAACTATGGAAAACTTCTTCCAACCAAAACAAAAAGGCATGCCATAGTAATTTATCCACACCTCATCCATTTTATCTTTATTTCCATACATAAACCTATGCTTGAGAAGATCATATACCATTTTTATTTTGAAATGAGCATTTTTGTCCTCTGGCAAATCAAGATATTGCCCAAAGAAGTTGTCCTTGAAATAAGCATCCAATTTTTATTCTTGAAGTATTTTTCTGAAGGCGTCAAAAGAATTTTCCATGGCTGACTTAACCATGAAATCATCCGTTAAATCTGTGGTACCATTGCACTATATTCTCATAGGATAACTATCAATACTGAAGGTTTTGACCCACTCTTTGTGGAAGGGATATTAGTATTTGGATCATCTCTTTTGAAATATTCCTCCTCCCCATGTTCCTCATCTTCTGCTCTTTATTGAGATAGCTCTTGTAAAGCAAACTCATAGAGTAGTGGATGTAGCCTAGATACTTCACTTGTTCCTTTACTTGGACTTGATTCAATTTCTTTTTTATTATCTAAAATTTATAGGAACATAATATAGATAATAATTGATTAATGCATCATTAAAAAGGAATAATAGTAAATCTAACATGCACAACAGTAAAATAATAGTTCCAACAGATCACACATCTGTTGCACCAGGTAGCTTATCTGTTGTAACATATAACTAACCTGTTGCAACAAATGAGTAATCTATTAAAACAAATGAATGGTCTGTGCAATAAATCACACATATGTTGCACATATGAGTGATCTATTGGAACAGTTATCAACAATCAATATTATTTAGATTTCTTCTAATAGAAGGGTCGTCTATCGCGATAGATGAATGATCAGTTTGAAAAATCAAGTGTTGAACATGTCCTATTGGAATAGTTGATAGGATTTTATCTAACAGAAGATTTATCTATTGCATCGGATGATTAATTTTTTGCATTAGATTTTTAATTCGATGGTTTCTCCGTTACATCGGATGAGAAATTTATTGCATCAGATGGTAATCTGTTGTATCAGATGGTTAATCTGTTACATTGGATGGTTAATTTATTGCATCAGATGGTAAATCTGATGGTAAATATGTTGCATCAAATTTTAATTTGATGGTTAATCTATTGCATCAGATTTTTTATTCAATGGTAAATCTGTTACATCAAACGATAAATCTGTTGCATTAAATGGCTAATCTGTTACATCAGATGCCTAATTTGTTTCAAAAAAAAATAGTAGCATGATTTTATTCAATAGAACAACAACAATATCATTATTTTTACCAAGAACAAAAACAAATTAACCCAGAAACTGACGCAACACCAAAAACACCAACATCGTTGTTTTATTTGTACAAACACAAACAACAAAAATCAAACTTCAAAAAATGCAACAAACAACAAAAAATTATATTGCACTCTGAAAAAAGAAGAAGAAATACTAGAAATCAGGATTTTATTCGGATCGTATTTTAAATTAAAGCAACAAATATTGAAATTGTTCACAAATACTAGAAGAGAAGTTGGCTCAAATTCCTCATTTTCTTCAAAACTAAAAAGGCCATAATTTTTTGCCTGTAAAGAAAGAAAAGGGACGATGAAGAACTCGAATTTGTGTGGCTAAAGAGCAAGGTTATCACGTCAATTAACGGTTGAAAGACAAAAAGTAACTCGAAGCCCAATTATTTATTGCCGGAGGTTGAAGTCGACGGGGATTGAAAGGAGAAATTTGCAGAACTATTAGTTGGGAGAAACTGTTGAGAAAGAGAAATGGAGGAGATGGTTGATTTGTAGAGGAGAGGGGTGTGGGTTGATTTGTATTTTTGAAAAAATTAAAAAGTTTTAAAAATATTAAGCAAGTCCACAATTAACTTGATCAAGTTTCCTAATTATTTTGACCCTTCAAGTTGATCAATGCCACCAATCCTTTATTCAAGACTTAAATGACACATGTCCTTCAATTTTCTCATGTTTCTTGCCTTTTCTAAAAAAACTAACCTTACTTTATATAACTCACTTTAAAAATTTTATTTTATAAAATAACCTTAATAGTATAAAAAAAAATGTGCTTAAATTTAGAAATAAATTGATTTATTAAATATAAAAAATATTTGAATATAAAATTTATCAATCCATACGATTCATATAAAAGATATAACAGAGTATCACGTTAAATTAACAATATATATATATATATGTGTGTGTGTGTGTGTGTGTGTATGAAAATAAATTCTTGTGGTACATTATATTATTAAGTACAAACTTTAAAGAACTGGTGTGAATTATTAACCTCATTTACGATAAATTTGCAGTTTTAATTTATTAGGTTTAGTATCAAAACAAAATTAAATTGTATAAAATTTAGTCAATTTAGGAAAATTTTGATAGTGGTTTATATAGGATCCCTATTTTAATATAATATTTAGTTTTAAAAAGGCAATTTTTAGACTGAATCTGTATTTATTTTAGTTTGGAAAAGTTATTTTCTATATAGTAAAATTCTACTTTCTTACCTACATCAATAAGAATTTAATTAATTTCAAATTCTGAAATATTTGATATAATAATTAAATAATAATTATTTAAAAAAAGTGAAGACAGTTTTGTTTATTGCAAATTAAATCTTTTAATGAATGACACAAAGTTTGAATCATTTTTGTAATAGTACTGTACGTGTTTTGCAATTAGCAATTGTCTATCATGCATGATACTTTATGTTGTATACATAAAAAACATTCATTAGAATTTTGGAAAACTTACCCCAAATCACAACAAATTTGTTTCTTCAATCATAGATAGTATTAACATTTCAAAATGGAAAAAAATCTCTCAGTAAGCAATTGCCGATCAAGAATACATGATAGTTTATCATTGTAAACTTCAAGAACATATTAAAATTTTAAAGGCTTAAGTCATCGACAGGCCCTTAAAGTTGTCCCCAATATTCACTTAGACCCCTCAACTAAGGCCTGTACCTATCAGGCCCCTAACCCACCCGAATTTTCATCCAATCAGGCCTTTTTTACCTAATCAGCAAAAGATATAGAGTGTATGTAATACACTCGTGTGATGTGGAAAAATTGATGAATTAAAAGGTGACATGTGGCATTAAATCCAATAATTATTAAAAAATAATGATAAAATGATCTTCTGGATCCTTGTACTAGGTCGATTTTGTAAGTTGGACACTTCTACTTACATGTTTGTCATCTAGACCCCTAAACTCACTAAAAAACAATATTTCAAACCCTTTAACCGTTGATTTTGCTTATGTGGCATTAAATGGCTGACTAGGACAAGGAGAGTGTAGTTGCTCGCCTGGGGTACGAGTGGGGGGTCAATTTTTGGCTAATTTTATATTAAAATAATTAAAAATAATATTACAATTAAAAAAATAAAAAAAATAGCCTTTTTTCCCTCCATCATTTTTAATTAAAAAATATTTTCCAAAATTTAAAAATAATAAATTTTAAAAATAAAAATAAAAAAACCTCATTTCCCCAAACCCCCCTCTCCGTCCAGCCCCCACCCCACCCCTCTGCTACCCTCCCCCGTCCAACCACCCCTTTACCTCCGTCCAGCCCCCTTCCTCTTCCAGCTATCCTCACCCCACTCTTTACCCTCATCCTCCGTCCCTCATCCCTCGTCCATCCATGGCTGCCATGGCATCACTATTAATGTCCCACACCCTTACAGCTCTCTCCATCTCTCTTCATCCCCCCACCCCCATAGCCATGGCTGCCATAGCCATCACCATCACCATGTAAATATCTCTCTCTTCATCTTTTTTTCTTCATCATCATATATGACAGATTTCTGGGCAATCCCTGAACAGGGTCTTTGCTTTTTTTTTTTGGCCTTTTTTTGGTCAAGTCTCTTTGTTGTGTTGATATTATTGTTGTTGTTAATCACCATCACCATTGATATTGTTGTCGGTTGGTCATTGTTGTGGCAGATATTGTTGCTGTTTTTTTTTACCTTGTTTGGTCAAGTCTCTTTGCTGTGTTGATATTGTTGTTATTGTTCATCACCATCACCATTGATATTGTTGTTGGTTATTCATTGTTGTGGCAGATATTGTTGTTGTTGTTCTCATTTTAAATTTTTTATTTTGTTTAGGATTAATTTTGTAACTTTTACAAATTGTTAAAGATATTTAAATAGAAATTAAAAGTTCATTATGTTTGTGTATGTGAATTTATAGTTAAAACTTTAAATTAGTTGGAAGGAAATTTCAATTATTTGGAATATATTTGATGTTTAATTAAATTTATTGTGCTTGTGTATTAGAATTTATAGCTAAAAGTTTAAACTAATTTAAATAAAAAATTTATTATGTTTGTATATATGAATTTATAGTTAAAGATTTAAATTAGTTGGGGAAGAATTTTAATTATTTGGAATGAATTTGATACTTAATTTGTGAGCAAAAATAAAAACATGATTATTTAAATTTTTCTACAATTTATAATTTTTTTTTATTTAATTAAATTAATTTTAATATTTAATTTGTCGTGTTGCATTTTAAAAATGACTTGAAATTTCATAAAATACTTAAAAATGATGTGGCAAGTGACGTAGCACACATGGCAACTTATGTGGTAGTTGACGTGATAGAGTGTGTTACACTCTCGTAAAATGTGTTTAAAATATTATTTTTTAATGGGTTCAGGGGTTCAGATGACAAACATGTAAGTAGAAGTGTCCAACTTACAAAATCGACCTAGCATAGAGGTCCAGAAGATCATTTTGCCAAAAATAATTATACTTTGTTTAAAAATAAAAATAAAAAACTGATTATTAAATAATAATTATAAAAAATTTTAAAAAGTGAAAAGCATAATCTAGTCCCCCTTCTCATTCATCTTCTTCTCCATTTTATCGTCAACCCCCTACCCCCACATTGAAAATCTCCATTTTTTTGTCGATCAGATTAAGACAACAACTTAAAAACTAAATTATCTTCTCCATTGCTAAATATTATTGAGATTTCAAGATTTCAAGATTTGGACAAGAAATCTTAACCTCAAGATTTTAAAATTTGGACAAGAAAAATGGTACCTTTCTTATACCATTGAGTGTTTAAAATGACACTCAAATACCTTTGCCACCAGCTATTTTCTGTTGCTTTAACATTTCTTTTCATATAAAGCATAAATGTCAATGGTGGGTTGGGGGTCTATTGCTTTGACATTTTTTTTTCATTTGAAGCATAGATGTCAATGGTGGGTTGGAGGACGACGGGGACTGGGTTGGGGTTGAGTAGTAGGGGGGAGGGGTTGTGATGAGGATGAGACTGGGCTGGGGGTTGAGGGGTGGGGGGTAGGGATGCGATGGGAGTAGGGTTGAGGAAAACAATGAGGGGGGGGATTTTCTTTTTTTAAAAAAATAAGTTATAATAATTAAAAATTATATTAATAAAATAATTTAAATATAAGTTTTTTAATAAAAATATATTATTTATTCTACAATAAAAAAAATTTGGACCCTCAGTGCCACTTGGCATGTTTTCATTCGTTATTCAATAAAAAAATCGTGTCTCACGCGCCCCTATTGAGTGGACAACACACGAAGTGCCACATAGGCAAAAAAATGCATGATTGGATCAAATTCGGGTGGGTTAAGGGCCTCATAGGTACAAGCCTTAGTTGAGGGGTCTAAGTGAATTTTTTATATAACTTTAAGGGTTTGTCGATGACTTAAGCCAATTTTAAATAACTTACTTCTCAAACAAATTCATCTCTTTAATCATAACTACTATCAAAATTGTAATCATTAAGAATGTACTAAAATATTAGAAAATTAACCTCAAATTACAAATAAATTTGTCTCTTCAGTCATAAGGTATATCAAAATTTCACAAAAACGCTTCTCAATTAACAATTGTCTATCAAAATACATGATAATTTATTTATTTTAAATGTCAAGAATCTATAATCAGTATCTATAATCTATAATATATTATAAGTGTGAAGATCCTTAGAAAAGTGTTTGAATTTTTTGTTCTTCATTAAAAAGTCTCTCCTTTAGACAAAATCGTCTTTTCATTATTTTCACAAATTATTATTTAATTATATTTATAATATTGTCTCCTAAAATATATGGGATCAAGAGTTTAAAATATATGATAAGACTTTTTCTTAAACTAAAAGTCCTAAAATATATAGATAGAGATACTTTTAGTGAAGAATTTTACATTAAATAAAAATTGTATCTTATTATAACTAAACTCACTATAAATATTAATATTAATTTTAGAAGTATGAATCTACTTTTTTTCCTACGTATGAGTAATAATTTTAAGAGTAGGAATCTATACTAATAATTTAATATCCGTATTAAAGAAGAGACCCACTTAACGTAAGTTTAAAAGGAAAAAAATAGAATAAGTAAGAAACTTATTAGTATTAGTATTTATATTAAGAATGGTTTAAAACTTTATTAATATCCCTTTTTGTTGCTCTCCATACAAATGATTGTTCCTCATCAGGTGAATTCTTTAAGTTTATTCATATTATTTTATAGCATGTGGTAATTTTTTCTTTATTTAATTTATTATTTCTTTTGTTTGATTGAAGAGACAATATTTCTCGTGATTTAAAATAAGTTTTGCTTGTGATTCCTCAAATGTGTTTATGTTATGAAATAACTAAAGAATAAAGAAGAAGAGTAGAGAGAATAGAGAGAGTAATTCTTATTTCTCTTGAGGGATAAATTACAATGAAGCAAAACCCATTTATTTATAGGGAAAAACTAACTTTGGGTTTGTAAATTTTTCATAAATAGACATACACAATATATGGTAAATTAGGTATTCACTATATATGGTAAAGTAGACATTCACTATACATGGTATATTTATAACACTCCCCCTTGAATTTCTAATTGATAGATAATGTGTCTCATTAAAACCTTTCTAGAAAAAACCCAATGGGAAAAAATCAAGTGAAAGAAAAAGAGTACACATCTCTAACAATACGTATATAAGCTTCCTCATTAAAAACCTTACAAGGAAAACCCAGTGGAATGAATATACGTATATAAGCTTCCTCTAACATACATATATAACCCAAGATTCTTAAGTTTGGAATGAATCCTTATTCAATTATGCATGTTTCTCATTTAAGCAAATATTCTATTACTTTTGAAAACTCTCCAAGAGTTTCAATAATTTCAAGCTATAAGCTTATACAATATAAGGATTCTAAATAAGTTTCCCATAAACTTTTATATGCTTCAAACATCTTGAATCCTTAGAAAGTTTTCATTTAAATTTTGTCAAGTGACAATATTCATCATTTCATATGTTACATCTTCAAGTGTCTGGACTGCAAATCAAATAAGTTTTATACTTACCAAGATGCATCCTTTCATGTCACTTGGTAAATATTTCTACGTCAGCATGCTTAAATAAACATAGAATTTAGATCCTCATAATCTTTTACAATATTGCGCCAATACTATATCAAAAATATCATTGATGATATATCATTTCATATCGGTTCACAGTGTGACATAACATTTAGAGATATCATTACTTCGTTATTTTCAGGTACCTAAACCTTTTATAAGGTTTCATGAAATTTTATATCGTAGGCTCTTCAAGAGCATATTGCCTTCTTATTATGATTATTTGCTCCTTATCCTTTTCAAGGATTATTTCATTTGGAACTGATTAGTCTATCACGCTTCATGCATGCGTAGATTTTATACTTTAAGAATGCAAAATAGGAGCACTTGTAGCTTAAATATGATACTAAATTTGTGTCAACAGATGCTTTCGACATTTGACTTGAATTATCTTTTGAATGAGGATCTGATGATAATTCCTTATGTACTTCATAGCTACTTATAATCTCCCCCTTATGTTAGAAAAACTAACATTTATCCCCTATCTTCATTGAGGAATTCATCTTTGTGCATCATCATATATTATTAATTGTATATTGCACATCAAAACTATTAGATAAAATAGTTATTGGTTCCTGCCCTTGAACCAATTGAGTGGAAAGAAATAATCATAATTTAATTTATTGGTCTAATGCATACAAGTGTTATTGTATGCAACATATCATATTTCAGACGAACACATGAAGATTTGTTCTCATTAGCAATGGTTTAGCTATTTATTGAAGCCATTCGATGCCAAACCATCATCATCAATATTGTCTTGATTACACAATCTAAAAGTTATGCTCTTAACTCAATTTTATTGAGCAAGCAACTTTATGAATGTCAAACTGCAGGTTGACAATGAACATACATGTGATTATCTTATATCGATGCATCTTAATAGATCACATGACTGGTGAACAGGCCCATATTCACCTTTTATACTTTTCAGATTTCGAGGGATCAAATCCCAACATTAGTTGGTCCAACCAACTTATTATGAGAACAAACAACATAAACAATTCTTGAAGAATCTTTTATTTCTTCAATATATTTCTAATACTCAATATACACATCTTCATGATGGCAAATTGTTTTTGTCAATAGATTAAATGATTTATATTAGTAACTCCAAGTTATCATAACATGTACAAAAATTCTTTAGTAAACATCAGGTTTACTATTACATGAATTTCGTATCAATAAACAATAAATTCTTAGTTTATTATGGCATGTGATTTCATCACGCTTAGGTAAATTTTTACATTCGTGTTTCTTATCATAGAAACTTTAAGATATTCAATCTTTTAATTATTCTACCTCTTTTAGAGGTGGATTGTGTTATCTTCACAACAAAGAATACGTTCGAGTGTATATACAGTCACATTCAACCCCAGGGTATAGATCTGTATTTATAATAATCGAAATTCTCATTTCCAAGAATGATATATAATCATGCCTTAAGCATTCTTATTCCCATAAAGAATGAAATATAATCATGCCTTAAGCGTATCAAATTATGATAGCTACTTCAAAAGAAAATTGAGGCATACATATGATTTATTGCTACCACATTCAATTCAAGGAATGGAGCATATTTAATAGGACATGTTTCATCACTTTCACCAAATACCCATTATGTTTCCTTAGCCATCATAATATAATCAATATGGTGCATTGAAATTCAAACTCAACCTCTTATCCATATAAAGGCGCCTTAGGCATAAATCGATGGGACTTGAACCCAACATATTATCATGATCCCTTTTAATAATATTGTTCTTGAAGAATAAATTTAAAACATAATGGTTCCAAATCAATTATTTTCCCTCAAATACAACAATAATTATATTATTAATAGTAAAAGACAAATAATATACGGAATTACTAACCTTTAAATTGTTTAGATTTATAATCCCACCTATTTGGCAGAGTCTCGTGCTGATAACGTATGATGAAATAACTAAAGAATAAAGAAGAAGAATAGAGAGAATAGAGAGAGTAATTCTTATTTCTCTTGAGGGATGAATTACAATGAAGCAAAATCCCTTTATTTATAGGTGAAAACTAACCTTGGGGTTTGTAACTTTTTCATAAATAGACATACACAATATATGGTAAAGTAGGTATTCACTATATATGGTAAAGTAGACATTCACTATATATAGTATATTTATAACAGTTTAATTATATTTATAATATTGTCTCCTAAGATATATAGAATCAAGAGTTTAAAATACTATATGGTAAGACTTTTTCTTAAACTAAAAGTAACTTATTACAAATCACGAGAAAAATTATCTCAACAAAAGAAATAATAAGTTAAACAAAGACAAATTATCGCATGCTACAAAATAATATGAATATAGCTTAAAAAATTCACCTGATGAGGAACAATCAGTTGTATGGAGAGCAAAAAAAAAGATGTTAATAAAGTTTTAAACCTTTCTTAATATAAATGCTAATACTATTTTTTTATTTTTTTCTTTTAAACTTACGTTAAATGGGTCTCTTCTTTAATACGAACATTAAAATATTAGTAAAGATTCCTACTCCTAAAATTATTACTCGTATGAAGGGCAAAAAGTAGATTCATACTACTAATTAATATTAATATTTATAGTGATTTTAGTTATAATAAGATATAATTTTTATGTAAGGTAAAATTCTAATTGACTAAAATTATCTTTAAGAAAAAGTCATACCATATATTGTATATCCTCGGTATCATATATTTTAGGAGACAATATTATAGATATAATTAACAAACAATAAAATTCTCAAGACTGAAAAATAATAATCGAGACAAGAAAATATTGCAACAATCATTTTATTGATTTCAATACGTGAGTGTTACAATCTCTATGAATCCTCTGATTCGTTTTTTCAAATATAAATTCAAGGGCTTAAAGCTTGATCTTGAATTTCAACTTCATTTGTTGATTTGATGGACTTAATCTTGACTTGTGCTTGAATTCAAGGGTTTTTGAGCTTGTTCTTGAATCTTGAGGTATTGATCATGAATCTTGATGAACTGAATTTGAATGCTTAAGCTTTGTAGAGAAATTGCGGTGTTTGATCCATAAACTTTCTCTTGCTTCTTGTTAGAGTTTTTGGTTTCTTTTCTGAGTTATGAGACACCTATTTATAGTTGTGAAAAGGGAAGAGTCATGATGAAGATGGACTTCCTTTGACCAATCAAATTCAAGTGACGTACCGCCTTTTATGGGCTTTTGATTTCACTAGGACTGCTTCATTATTTTGACATGTGGCATGGTACTATTGGCTCTTTCACTTGACTTGGCATGCCACATCATTTGACATGTGGCACTCATTTGGGCCTCTAGAATATAACAATATGTTGGGCGTAGCAAAGTGGGGTCATCATTTGTAACCCAAATTAATGGACTGGGCCAATAAATATTGGACCTTATTTAAATTCATGTATTTGAACTTAAATAATTAATTCAATTATATTAATCCCCAATTATTTGAGATTAATATATTTTGAATTTAACATAATCTGAATTATGTAGGGATTTCAATTTAATAAAATTTCGTTGCCTATAAAA
This sequence comes from Capsicum baccatum var. pendulum, assembly GCA_030864225.1. Lineage (NCBI taxonomy): Eukaryota > Viridiplantae > Streptophyta > Magnoliopsida > Solanales > Solanaceae > Capsicum > Capsicum baccatum. The sequence continues at coordinate 7,244,849 of CM061558.1, forward strand.
TACCTCATATTTCAAGACTTATCGAGATATTTAATCCCATTTTTTTAGACTACACTTGAAGTAACAACTTATGCTTTAATTGAGATCAATGGCAATTTATATTATGTAATTTTATATGTCATAATTGGATAATGTCCAAAGATTAAGAACATTATCTAATTCCACAAAATTGACTACCATAATAATAGTAATGACAATACAATTATAATGCCAGCATAAAACCACTTAGTTGGTGGGCAGCAATGTTTATAAATCCAATTACAAGTTGTAATTGGTAGTCGACCGACATAATAATTCACTCCCCTTTAGAAGTTTCATGATTCCAATATAATTTCCATTGGGAAACAATCATTGCAGACCAATTTCCACACGGAGACATACAGTTATACATTCTGGTGCCTTACCATTTTGATTCTAAATAGACTACTATATTTTCTATACAATTTGCACTGGAATCAAATCCATCTCACCGCCTCTCGACTGTTATAAATACCCTGTGCTCTTACCATTGAAAATCATTAGTCTTGATAGCTTGTTCAACATTCATCTCTTAGTCAATCTCGCAAGTGTGATGGTACAAGGTGATTTTTCTTTTTTTTTTCTTTTTTTTTGTAAGGTTGAAATAGATAGGAATATGAAATAATCGATAAACATCGGCTTAAGGTGCGAGATTTAACTTCACCTCCGTTACCTTAAGTCCAAATAATTTTGGTTAAATACAGCGAACATCGGCTTAAGCTGGGAGAGTTTAACGTCGCCTCCATCACCTTAAGTCTAAACAATTTTGTTTGAAGATGGTGGACATTGACTTAAAGTGCGAGAGTTTAACTTTGCCTCTGTCACCTTAAGTTCGAAAAATTTTTCTTGAAGATGATGGACATCGGCTTAAGGTTCAAGAGTTTAACTTTGCCTCCATCACCTTAAGTCCGAACAATTTTGCTTGAAGACGGTGGACATCGGCTTAAGGTGCGAGAGTTTAACTTCACCTTCGTCACCTTAAGTTTGAACAATTTTGCTTGAAGATGATGGACATTGGCTTAAGGTTCTAGAGTTTAACTTTGCCTCAGTTACCTTAAGACCAAACAATTTTGCTTCAAGATGTAACGGTTTTCCTTAAGTATGGACCCTTTCACCGATGCATTTATGCAATGGTCTTCTCTAAGTATAGGCCCTTTACCATGGTCAGCATAAGGTGCAAAAGTTTAACTTCGCCTCTGTCACTTTAATACTTAATGAGTTCTTCTTCAAGTATACATGAATATATTTCACCAAATCCAAAACATGGACTTTGGCATTTTTGTAGGTATTTTTCTGAATCTTCACTTTGTGTTAGACCAAGATTCTTTTGTTTATACATATTGCAGAGATGGTTCACTTTAGAGACTACACATATTCATCTTCTAAAAGCAAGTATCTCCTAATTGAGGCTGATGATGGTACGATTTTAACTAGGCTATTGATTTAAACTCCAATAGTAGGCAGGTATGCAGATCCGTGGCCACCCTTGCAAAATTCCCTCCATATGTCAGATTGGACTTTAAAACATGACATTGGTGCTAATCGATCGGTTAAAGTATGGCTTCCTTGGACTCCCAACCAACGTCAATTGAACATTGTGACCACCCTTTCTTGCTTAGGACGTTGGGTACTCAAAAAAGAAATATGTTGGGGGAGCTATGGAGATAACTGGTGAACATCGTCATACTCAAGTATATTGGGAATGGGTTGAGGACATATTGGCTGGAAATGTACAAACCTTAAAGGCAGCAAAAATATATGATGTTGTTTATGCTTCATTATTTACCTATTATCGAAACTCGAACATATTACAGGCATTCTTTGAGGCTTAGTGTCCAACTACCAATACATTGCTTACTTCAGCTGGAGAGATATCCATACCCTTTGGGACTTATACAAAATTGTAGGTTTGTCCATCGAAGGTCTTCCTTATAAAGAAGTAGTGCACGAAGCGAAAGAACTTACAAGTGTTGATAAAAAGAATGAGAGATTTATCCCTCATTCTTGTGAATTCTTATTTGTAGATTTCCAACATCTTCAAGAAGGAGAGGCTTCTAATTCGAGAGTTCTTCTAAGCAAGTGGGTAAAGTTTTTGTGCAAAAGGGTATTAGGATACACGCCAGCTTCACTGAGGAAGGAGAAAAAATCTGCTCACTTAAAGTCAACCCATAACCCAATTGGGGTTATTCCAAAAACAGCAAAGTGTTCAAGTGCAGATGATGCCACATTTTCTAAACTTGCTGTGAAGTATGAACATAGGACCGATACATATTTGATAGCGTTTCTATCATTTTGGTTGTGCACCTTTGTATTTCCTTCTAAGGATGGATATTTCATTCGTCTGAGAAGTTTTAGAGTTGCAGCTATGATGGAAGATAAGCAAACTTTCAGTCTTACAGTTCCAGTCCTATCGAGCATTTAGAATGGTCTCAACAGAGTCTATAAATCTTTGCAGCTTGAGCATCTCAAGGTATTCTTTTTGATCCATTATGTGTATGGTTGGCTTGCTTACTATTTTAAGACACATTTTCCACTTTCTAATGGACTATCTATTCCATTAATGACCGCATATCCTATCGAAGGCAGGGCAAGGTACTTTGATAGAATGCTTGCCAAAAAGTGCATCCATCAAGGAGATAGTGTTATTTAGGCTTCCACTATGCCAAACAAGTCCACTCCTTGTCATTTTATGGATATTGATAAGGATGAAGAGTCAGAGATAAGCTACTTCATGATCCTCCGTTTTAACTTCCTCCTTTTTAGATATAGAGGTTCATTCATGCTTGATCCATATAGTTTATACCGGTTTAGCCATCAGTTTGGGTTTTATTAAGGCCTTCCCAGAATTTTGGAAGATGATATTTGTAGTGATTCACAAGATGAAAACCAAAAATTTCATCGAATTGTGTATTGTATGGTTCTATGTTGAAAGCGACTTTTCCTAAAGCCATATCCAATGTGCAAAGATATTCATCCACGCCATATAAATCTTGGTGGGACAAAGTTCATGGGAACTTTCTTTAAGTTAACTTGCAATCTTTGGTGAATATCGTAGGTCCTATTATCGACACTCTTCAAGAACATGGTGAGGATTGAGGAGGTCCCAATTATGGTTAAGCCTACTATTTTGAAATCTAAGGTAGTCATTCTATACAAAGTCAAGGGACCTCCACATGCAGAAACTCAGAAAGACAAGTCAACTGCCATGACTTAATAGTCTTTCAATAAATGACTATCTCAAGATGAGAGCGATAGTAGTCATGGAAATCATTTTGGGAAAAAGGTAAAACTATCCTTGGCAAAGCAAGGTGATTTTAACTCCCATGTGGAGATTCTTGCTTGTTCATCGAAGACTCCATCAGCCATCAAGAAGGTAACGACTTAACTCTCTACTATTTCATAGTATATGAATCGCTTTTATATACCCCTATGTGATGCTTTTCTTTGTATGTGCAACCAGACAATGTCCAAGTTCTGGAAGATCCTCACCAAAGTAAGCCACAAGATAGTAGCGAGTCTGTAGTAGGTCCAGACTCAAGAGTGTTACTTTTTTCATCCAAAGAGATCACTTCTAACCCTTGTAGTAAAGTCAAAGCAAATGTAGAGTTAAACTTTCCCCAACAACCAGCGGTAACCATGTCTATTTTTTATCGCAAGAAGTTTATTTCAGATATTAAAAAGGAATTTATCATGAAGGCATGGGCTAGCATCTGTACCAAACTTGCAAGCCTTACTCTGAATCGTGTTTCTTCTATCCAAGAAGAAGTTAAAGTCATACTCAACGACATGAGTGGAATGGGGGCAGATATTTCCCCTTTTGTAGAATCTATTGGGGTCTTTCTTTAGAATTGTGACTTTCTATGACCAAGAATGAACCGCATTTATTGATAAAACCACAATAATTAAAGAATCAGAGTTATATTTAAAAGCCTAAGAGCGTCTTGATCTTGTATTGAGGGAGAGGGATAAGAAATATGAAGAAGTTTCAGTTATTTGCAAATATCTTCGGAAGGTGAGAAAGAAGGTAAAGAAGTTAGAAGCTCACCGAAATGCTACCAAACAAGAAGTTGCAGAGATGGAGTTCAAAGTTTCAACTGTTGAATAAGAGTTTTCCAAGTATTCTGACATCTCTCTTGCAACCGCAAATACCTTAAAGGTCGTGGAGAAGAAGAAGCAAGTCTTAGAGGCTGCTTTACAAGATTTAGACAATTATAAGCTATACTTAGATTGGCCTTAGGATATGTTTTCCTTCAAACCTTTTAGTTGCTTTCTTTTACCCTTTTATTATGTAGTTGGGTCTATTAGTTGTAATAGAAAATCTTTTTCTTTATATCACATATTTATTTTAATATTTTTTTTGAATTTCAACTCCAAGAATTGCTTGTTTATTTTGATATGTTGATGTTGTAGTATTAAACTCTGCTTTTCTCTCCAAAACTATTTACTCATTGGATTCACGTCTTTATCTCACAACTGAGTTGGACTTGAAACTTTAGTTTGAAAGCCTTAAGAATTAAAGCTTTTGACTTCCAAACTTGATAATTGCACGTGTGGCAAATCTATGGTCTAAATTATAGGCTTTGGGTATTCCAAATCGTATTGAAAGGGCTTCATTTCCTTTGGATGAGTTGCCCTCATGAGCCACAAGTATTTTCCATAAGTCCAAAACTTAATTGAGATGCATACAGGCTTAACTTTTATATGATGGATCAAGCAGGGACATGTATTTTTTTGACACTAATGTAACTAAATTTAGAATGAAATTCCAAGCGCCTACGTACCTCAGTAAAGAGTATCAAGTCACAATATAGTTCTGGGTGAGTGTTTTTTTACGTCCTAACCTTTTACTAGGCCACCTCTTTTGGGATTTTTGACCTTGCGAACTTTTTTTTGAATCGTACACAGTTTATACTCTTGTGGGCCAGGAGTGTCATCTTCTTTCAAGGATAGTACTTTATCAAGAACTTGGCATTGATAGGGCTAATTTTCACACCATCTGCATCAACAAGCTTGTAAGCACCATTTGAATATACTTCTTGTACAATTTATGGTTCATCCCACTTCGGGGTGAATTTTCCCCCAGACTTACGAGAAGTAATAATGGGCCTTCTTACTTCGAGGATTTGATCTCTAATTTGGAATCACCTCAAGCGAACTTTTTTATTGAAAAAATGAAAAAAGATGAGTTTGGTAACATTTATGATTTTGCTGAACCTGCAGCCTCTTTTCATTAAGAACTTATAACTCTGCAAGATACAATTTAGTATTTTCTTCATTAGTGAGCCCTTCTTGAGTAGCCAGTCTCAAAGAAGGTATTTGACGCTCAAGTGGCAGAACGACTTCAACTCTAAAAGTAAGCGAATATGGGGTTACTTGTGTTGGTGTGTGGTAAGTTGTTCTATATGCCCATAAAGCTTCTTCCATTCATTCATGTCAGTCTCGCTTGGACTTGGAGATGACTTTCTTCAATAGATTGGATAAAGTCATAGTAAACACTGCGACTAGACCATTGGCGGTAGCATGGTACATAGAAGACTTAAGCTGCTTAAAGATAAAGAGATCACAGATCTTTGTTATTAAACAACTTGCCATTTTTAGTTATTATATACTGAGGGATTCCAAAGCAGTAGATTATATTCACTCGAATAAAATTCGCAACATTCTTCTCCTTTACTTCTTTGAGAGCAATAGCTTCGACCCATTTTGAGAAATAATTTTTTGCGGTCAAGATGTCTAAGTATCCACCAGAAGATTTTGGTAGTGGACCAACAACATCCATTCCCCAAGCATTGAATGGACAAGATGCTATAGTTGGGTGTAGTACTTTAGGAGGTTGATGTATGAAATTCGCATGGAAATGACAAGCTTTGCATCTTCTTGCATAGTCCAAGCAATCTTTCACCATCGTTGTCCAATAGTATCTCATCGTTTTAATGTAAAAATGGAGCTTCAGTCCAGACTGATGCGATCCACAAACTCCTGAGTGCGCTTCTTGTAAAGCTTGAATTACTTCTTCCTCTCTCAAACATCACAAGAGTACTCCTTTAAACCATCTTTTGTATAGCGTGTCTTTATAGTAAATAAAGCGGGGTGCACAGCGACAAATGTCAGTCCTTCTCCTTGGATACTATAGAAGTATCCCATATCATAAGTAATCAATGATAGGTTGTTGCTAATATTCTTTTACAATTTCAGACATGGCAACTAGGTATTTAACCTTATTTTCTACATCCTCATTTGACGGCGGAACTACCCATTCTTGGTGGATAGTAACTCTCATTTGATTTAGAAGAGTTAGGGTTGTGGCCAAAATAGCTAGGGCATCAGCTTGCTTATTTTATCTCTTTGGCACATGTTGGTAGGTTACTTCTCCAAGTCACCCCATTAACTTCTGTGCCTAATCATGATATAGTTGTAGCTCAGGCTTTCGGACTTCATAGCTTCCCAAAAGCTGCTTAATCACCAATTGAGAGTCACCAAAGACTTTTAATTCTAGTTGTTTCATGTCAACTGCCAGCTCAAGTCCAATTAGCAATGCCTGATATTCAGCAACATTATTAGAGCAATGGTTTGTTTAGATAAAAGAGTATGGGATGGCCTCCCCTTATGGAGTAACAAACACCACACCAGCACCAGTTTCATCTCGATGTGTGGCACCATTAAATTATATCTTCCATGAGGGTATGGCTTCAATAACCATTGCATCTTTGTCAGGAAATTCATCGCTCAGTTCCTAGTCATCAGGTATTGGGTGGTCTGCCAAAAATTCAGTCAATGTTTTTTCCTTTATAGCCTTTTGAGTAACATACACAATCTCAAACTGTTGAAATTAAAGGTATCATCTTGCAAGTCGGTCACTAAGGACTGGTTTTGACATTACAAACTTGATGGAATTTGACCTAGATACAAGACGAACAACATGAGATTAAAAGTAGTGCTTCATTTTTTAGATTGAGAAGGCCAACGCCAAACATAACTTTTTAATTAGAGAATAATTTAGCTCATTTGGTGTCATCATTCTACTTAGATAGAAAAAGGAGTTTTCCTTGCCTTAACTACTCTCTTGTGCTAGTAGTGCTCCAACTGACCTTTCGTGTACCGTGATATACAGTATCAATAGTTTTTTAAGTATAGGTATTGCAAGAACTGGAGGCTTCATCAAGTATGACTATTACTTTTGAAGGCCTTACTACAAGCTTGGTCTCATTCAAAGGGAGTGTCCTTCTTTATAAGACGGCTAAGTGGTTGACACTTTCCATCCAAGTTTGAGATGAACCTCCTTAAATATGCTAACCATCCTTGAAGGCTTTTTAATTCATGAATGTTTCGAGGCTCGGGCATCTTCAAAATCACCTTGACCTTCACCTAATCAATTTCAATTTCTCGGTATCGTACAACAAAGACAAGGAACTTTTTAGAAGTAACTCCAAAGGCACACTTTAATGGATTCATCCTAAGTTTATATCTTTGAAGTAATTAGAATACCATTGTTAGTTCTTTTAAGTGGTCATCCCTTTTTCTTGACTTTACCACTAAGTCATCCACATAACACTCAATATTTTTATGGAGCAGACCGTTAAAGATATTTTGCATAGCCCTTTGATAAGTGGCACCAGCGTTCCTCAAACCAAAATGCATCACCTTGCAGCAATAAATACCTTTGGGCGTACGGAATGCAGTGAGCTTTTCGTCTTTTGGCGCCATATGAATTTGATTATAGCCGGATGAACCATCCATAAAGGACATTGCCTTATAACCGGTGGTGGTATCAATCATCAATTTTGGTATGGGGATTGGAAAATCATCTTTAGGACAGGCGTTGTTGAGATCCCAAAAGTTGACACAAACTCCAATTTGGCCATTCTTCTTTCGTACTGGAACACTACTTGAAATCCACGTGGAGTATTTAACTTCTCAAATAAATCCAGCTTTGATGAGCTTATTGACCTCATTTTTGATATATGAAACCAACTCTGGCCTAAAATTCTTTTGTGTTTGCTTAACAAGACGAACACCATTCTTGACTACCAACTGATGGATTGCTACTTTTGGATCTAATCCAGGTATCTCCCTATAAATCCAAGAGAATACATCCATATATTTTTTGAGTATGTTCATATAAGCAATTTCCTCCTTCATTTCTACAAATGCACTAAGGTAAGTTGGTCTTGGGTCTTCATCAGTTCCAAGATTAACTTCCTTCAATGGATCTGTTGTGGTCTTCAATCCTTCTTCAAGTTATAATGGAGCATCTTTAGCGTCTTCCTCCTCTTGAGGATCATCATCATTAATGGATATGTGGTAACACTAGAAAGTATCTTTTATCTTTTCATCAACCTTCATTTGAGATGAGACATTATTCTCATTTTGGGTTGTAATAGGACTTGAGGATCCAACACTTTTTTCATCTTCCTCATATTTTTTGGTATAAACAATGGTATGAGCCTTAGCTTTTAACACCTTATTATTACATGAAACTACCAGTTCCGTCTGCCGTCTCATTCTAGAAGGAATCAAACTTTAGAAATCCTTCTGAATTTTAGGTGAAGAGTGTATTATCGTACTTTGATGACTTCTCTGATGCCTGTTACTTCTCTTCTTATTTAGAGGACCCAACCTCTTAAATACTAAAGTTCTTGTGGTTGATTCTCCAAGTCAGTCAAAGACAGAAGGCCTTTTATTGGATGCAGTAGACTCCTCTTCTACAATGATGCAGTCACTAACCGCCCTTCTTATAGAGAAGCGAATTGGAGGTGGCTGCATGTATCCTAGGCTTTCACGTGCCTGCCTGGTTGTACCTTCTGATGAAAGTTTACCCAACCTTGATGGGTCATTAGGATTATATCCAACCTTTACAAATAGCTTGTATGCATTTGAATTGAAGCCCTTTTGTCTATACTTCGTAGGGAGTGTTATATCTTGTGGCTAATTTTGAGTAACAGACTTTCCAACTAGCCTTAAGGATAGATTTATTGCATCAATTCTCCTGATAGGTAAAGTTATCCCCTTTAGTGCATTATTTTGGGCATCAGATGGGTTATCTTTCTCTTTATTTAGCTTTGGTACATAGCGGAGGACAGGAGTTGCCTTCTTCTTCATGGATGCAAAGTTTTCTTTATTCAAAGTGAAGAGGGGCTTCTTGGTGGTGACTTTTTTTACAGTCACTGCGACTTTCTTAGATACAATATCATCACACTTGATATTAGTGACATCTTCAACCATTTTCTCATTCACAACATAATTCTTTAAGTAAAATTTTGCATCGACAAATTATAACTCAGCTTCAGTGAATGGATTATTATCAGTAACTATCTTTTTTTCCACTCTACCTTCGAGATACTTCAAGCATTGATAGTAAGAGGATGATATAATTTTGTTCTCATGTACTCAAGTCCTACCACGTAATACATATATGAAGTTTTGGCATCAATCACATGCATCAATGCATTTGGTTGAAAATCATCCATACGAATCCCCAACTTGACAGATCCTATGGCCCTCTGGCCCCCTTGGTTGAAGCCTCAGATCATTATACGGATTTCTTACAGTTTGTTAGTAGTGATGCCAAGTTTCTTCATTGTGTGGATGGGCAGGATGTTGAATCCGAATCCCTCATCAATCAGGATTCTATTTATCTTATTTCCTAGAATTTGACCTACCATGTACAAGGGATAATTATGTAGGGTTTCTCCAAGCAGAAGAGTTATTTGTAAATGTGATTTTTGTATCACATACATGTGCCTCTGCGTCAAGAGTTTCAGCAAGCTTTTTTGAAGATGAAGGAACTTCCATGGGCAGATTTTTACCCTTTGTCCCCTCTTTTGGCAGTATTAAAACTAGATGCCTCAAGGTTAACTTGAGCAATCTTCGCACGAAACCAAGTTTGTAAGAATTCTTCCAATGTTATTGGATACCATGGTTTTTGTTGGTGAAGCTCCATTACCCTCATATTTTTTGAAAGTTCAACCAGCTTATGTTTCTTTGGCTTTTTCACCATTCTCTTTCTAGTTAGCTGCTCGAAATGACTCTTTTTGTAGACTCATCTTCTTGCATCTGTGCCTGGTCACCAGAGTCCAACCTCCATCATCACCTTTGTCAACTGAAGACCTATCATGTTCTAAGAGTTTCTCATTATGCTCTTCAGCACATATTTGAACTGGATCGAGCGAGCTAAAAGTGATAAAGATTTGATGAGAACTGGTCGTCTCATCATCGAAGAAAATTTTCTTCTCATTTGTGAATTGCATGACTTTGTCTGTAAAGATGAAGCATTTTTCCAGAAGGTGACTCACAAGCCTATAGTACTGGCAATAATTTGAGTCATTGATCTTTTCAGTTTCGCCAGTCCACTTTATCTATGGAAATTCAATGATTTTATGCTGAAGAAGTTCATTAAAAATCTCAGCAACATCAGAATCTATGAAAGGGTATTCCTTTTCTTGAATTTCTTTTAAAGTTAGCTCCTGATTTGGACGTGCTCGAGAAGTCGTCTTCACACTTTACTTCTTGCTCACCTTCGTGGTGACCTTCATAGGAGACATGTCGACATTCATGGATTTTTTATTGTCATTTTTACTGATAAACTTGCCCCATTTTTTGGGTTCCTGCTTATCCTTTTCCCTTCGAGGGTCATGGATAGGCGCTACTCCCTTTCCAGCAAAAGTCATGCTTAACTCCATGTCATGAGCACGAGTAGCTAACTCTTCAAAGGATTTTGGCTTAATTCCTTGCAAAATTTAGAGAAGTTCCCAGTTTATTTCTTGGATGCATATCTCTAATACAGAAGTTTCAATGAGCCTATCTTTGCAGTTTAGGCTTGTATTTCTTCATCGATTGATGAAGTCAATGACTGGCTCATCCTTTCTTTGACGAGTATTGTGAGCTCTACCATTATCACTGTACTCCTTGTGCTATAAAAGCGAATTTGGAACTCATGCTCCAATTGCTCCTAATTGTTAATGGAGTTAGGCTCAAGGTCCGTATACCAATCAAAGGTGTTTTTCTTTAGGGAATGAACGAATTGTTTGAAAAGATAGTCACCGTAAGTTCCATCATTATTGCATGTCTCAACAAAATGTGCAACATATTGTTTGGGGTTCCCTTTGCCCTCAAATTATTTAAATTTGGGAGGTTGATAGCCAGCAGACATTTTGAGGCTATCAATTCTTGTAGTGTAGGGTTTGGCATATGGAAGGGAATACTTAGTGACAACATCATACTTGTCTTTGAGGGTCCCTTCAATGAATTTCTTCAATTGCTCAATCGGGATCATTCCCTCAGAAAAAACTTGGAACTCCTTAGTCTGTGGTGTTTGTTTCATAGGATGTTCTGTCTCGTGACCTTCCAAAGTTTTTCCAGGTGCATGGCTAGACTCTCCGTCTATCATACCTTCCATCCTATCCACTGTCTTATCAATTTGAGCATCTTGATTCTGAACATATTTTATTAGGCCCTCAATTATCTTTGTCATATTTGCAAGCTGCCCCTTTATAGATGAGGCATCAGTCACCATTGCTTGCATGATCACTGGAGACATTGGAGAGTAACATGGACTGTCATATTAGTTGATCTTCAAAGTGCTCAGCTTATGTGGTGTAAGTGGATATGACACATTTGTTGGACGACCATCGCTCTTTCAGCCAGAGTATTTGGAACCAGAATGCTCAAGTAGAGCTAGAGTCTTTTTAAGCAATTCCGCCACACTGTTTCCTTCTTCTGAAGCACTTGCTTTGGACTTTATTTCTTTTGGGGCTGAAGATCTAAAAACTGAAGTTGGCGCGGCGACAGTAGATGTGTTTGTTATCCTAGCATGTTGGCCTTGCTTCTTGTGATAACTCTCAAGCTTTCAAAAGTTACACCAAGGATACTTTCTACTTTAGCAGAGAACTTTAAATCAGCATCCTTGGAAGCAACTGATGGAGAATTGACCTTCTTGAAAGTTATTTCAGTGTTGTTGAATTTTAAAGTTGGAAAAGTTGAGATGAGAGGTAGAGATTGTCCCACTGGGCGTGTTAAAATTTGTCGGACAATAAAATTCTCGAGCCTAAAAAATAATAATCGAGGCAAGAAAATATTTCAACAATCATTTTATTGATTTTAATATGTGAGTGTTACAACCTCTATGAATCCTCTGATTTGCCTTTTCAAATATAAATTCAAGGGCTTAAAGCTTGATCTTGAATTTGAACTTGAAATGTTGTTTTGATGGACTTGATCTTCACTTTGCTTGAATTCAAGGGCTTTTGAGCTTGTTCTTGAATCTTGCAATTTTGATCTTGAATCTTGATGAACCGAATTTGAATATTTGAGCTTTGTAAAGAAATTGTGGTGTTTGATCCATGAGCTTTCTCTTGCTTCTTGTTAGAGTCCTTGATCCCTTTTCTGAATTAGGAGATCTTTATTTATAGTTGTGGAAAGGAAAAAGTCATGATGAAGATGGACTTCCTTTGACCAATCAAATTCAAGTGACGTGTCACCTTTTATGGGTTTTTGATTTCACTAGGTCTGCTGCATCATTTTAACATATGGCATGGTACTATTGGCTCCTTCACTTGACTTGGCATGCCACGTCATTTGACACGTGACGCTCATTTGGGCCTCTAGAATATGACAATATGTTGGGCGTAGCAAAGTGGGCTCATCATTTGTAACCCAAATTAATGAACTAGCCCAATAAACATTGGACCTTATTAAATCCATGTGTTTGGACTTAAATAATTAATTTAATTATATTAATTCATAATTATTTGAGATTAATATATTTTAAATTTAACATAATCCAAATTTTGTACGGATTTTAATTTAATAAAAAAAATTTGCCTACAATAATTAAATAATAATTCAAAGAAACAATGAAAAATGAATTTGTCTAAATGAGAGACTTTTAATAGAGGACAAAAAGTTCGAATCACTTATCTAACGGTCTTCACACTTTAAATATTATAGATTATAGATTATAGATATAGATTATAGATATAGATATAGATTATAGATATATATTGATATATTTTTGTACTTCTCTCTTTTTTTGTGTGTTATTTATTTTTCTTGTATTTAAATATAAAAATAATTATAGTAACTAATTATTTTTGGACTAAAAATATTAATAATAACTAAACTATAAGAAGAAGTAATTAGAAAGAATATTAAATTTATTAATTTATTTAGTATAAAACTAAATTAATAGAAATATATATGTCTCCTTTGTTATTAGATTATCTTCTTGCATATCATTTCTTTTTAAAAATAAAAAATATAAATATTTTTCTTTTTTGTTTAGATTCCCATTACATTCAAGACCAAGAATTTACGAAATTGAAAATTAGTGAAGTCCACGACAGCAGTGTGTAGTAAGAATTAGTCTATGTGATCAGTTTTGGTGTCACTTGTTAATATTTAGACATGATTTGAAATTAAATGTAATTAAAAATGCTAATTTTGTAAGGTGAAAATATTATAAAATGCGAGTAAACAAAGTATTACTCCTATTAATAAGAGTGAAGAAGCTGGCAGCTCTTCGTACTGCTTCTTCACCTACTTCAGTTGCTCCGTAATTTTACTATATTATCCCTAATATATTATTTTAAATCATTTATATATAAAAAATTAATAATACTTAATTAAAAAAGATAAAATAAACATTGATGACACGTCTGTTTCAGCTATTTCAATCGCAGTTTAATTATATCATCTCAAATTAATTATTATAAGTCATCTAGGTATTAAAAAATAATAATATTTAATAAATAATAAAATAGATATAAATGATAAATCAATACTTGATGTATTAAATTAATAGGACATCTTATATGAGATTTATTTAAAAAAATTCACAAGTATGTTTGTTCCATGATTTTACTATATTACCTCTAATTAATTATTATAAGACATTTGCATATAAAAAATTAATAATATTTAATAAAAAATGGTAAAATAGACATTTATGACATGTCTACTTCAGCTACTTCAACCGTAATTTTACTATATCACCCCTAATTAGTTTTTTTTTTTGGTTTAAATGGTCCGGTGTCCGGTACCCGCTTTTTAGGAGTCCGACTATATCTGAATTCGCGCCCGCGCCGGGCCTCATTTGGGGGGAGAGCTCCCAACAGAGTGTTTGTCCATATCCAGGGTCGAACCCTCGACCTTTGGGTAGGTTGGGGCAGCCCCTTTCCGCTGCGCCACCACTGCTGTTGGTCACCCCTAATTAGTTATTATAAGTTATTTAGGTATTAAAAATTTAATAATATTTAATTAAAATAAAATTGACATAAAATGATAAGCTAATTCTTGATGTTTTAAATTAACATAACATCTTATATGAGACTCATTTAAAAACAATTCACAAATATTTTCTCATAGTAATTTTGCTATATCACTTCTAATTAGGTATTATAAGTCATTTAGGACATATTCACCTCGTTGTTTTAATCATAAAATTTGGTTGACTCTCGAATTTATTTCAGTGTTACTTAAACAGGAATAGAAGAAAAAGTATTATAAATCATAATAATTAAAAACTTAAATTATTTTAAGAATATAATTGAATATCAATGCCACAAAATTTTGGATAAGGAGAGTAACATATATTATTTGAAAATTACATAAAAAAAATATTAAAAATTACAATAGCCAATAATTTAAATTATTTAAAACATATTAAGAATCTGATTGATTATCTAAATTATATTTACGTCACGTAAATTCGGGATAGTTTTGACATTTTATAATTTGCATGTTTTATTGTTTTAATTTAGTAATTTGTTGATCCAAATGATGTTTTTGAATTTAACATGTTTTAACAATTTAGTACTTTATTTATTTTAATTTATTTACTTTATTTTGGTAAAATATTATATATTTAAAAATTATGTAAAAAAAATAATTATAAGTCATAACTATTAACATCTTATAATATTTTAAAAACATATAGTAAAAAATATGATTGACTTTTGAAATTCTAATAGTGTCACATAAGTTGCGATAAAGCAAGTAACATAAATTATTTGAAATTACATTAAAAGATACTAAAATCACAAAGATTGACAACTTAAAATATTTAAAAATATATATATTAGTAAAAGAAATTTGACTGACTCACTAAATTTTAAAATTAGGACAAAGCGAGTAACATAAATTACTAGATTACATAAAAGATACTATAAATCACAATGATTAGCAACTTAAATTATTTAAAACTTTATATTAATAAAAATTTGATTGACACTCCAAATGTTATTTGTGCTACATAAATTTAGATAACGTAAATAACATGTGTTGGGCCCATGCTGGCACGGGCTACAATATCTAGTATAAAAAGAGATCGGATAAGAGATTGTAGAGAATTCTCATTGCTCCTGAGTGTTTTCCAAGTGTACCAATGAAATTAATCGTGCTTCGCGCGGTTATAAAAATTTAGTAAATGAATATATTTCACTATTTTGTAAATGAAGTAGTATATAACATTGATATCCAAGTCAAAACTCAAAACACTTTAGATTTTTATTGATCTTAATTTGAGACATAGTATTTTTTCCAACAGTAAATATTAAAATCATTTGCCCCTTTTTAAGTACCTACTTTTTTTATATATACATAGTAGAACAAATAATTTAGGATTATGAGTGAAGAAGTAAATAGAATAAGAGGTCATATTATGAAACCATAATCTATGGATTAAGTTGAAAATATTATTTTCTGTGTTAACCTCTATCTTTTGTAGGAGTACTTGATCTTCTATGCAAATGTTGATTATAATTTCTATCTTGTGCCTTTAGTGATACATTCGCTTATGACGGCATCCTTTTACACATCAAATAAATATTTTTAAAAGTTATGAAAATGAAGCAAAGTAAGCCGAAGTTACGAATAAATAAAATAAAATAATTAATTATTATAATATAAAACACAAGAATGTGACAATTGTTAATATGATATTGCACTATATATGATATTTGTAATATTTCTATTCCAAATATATCAATAAAAATAATTACATAGAAAAGAGAAAAGAAATCTAAACTATATTATACATCTTAAATTTTCCTATATATATGTATGTATATAAAGGAGGCTTAGAAATATGTTCATGTGGCATACTTCTAAGGCCTCCATTCCTATTTTTTCCTCATTTTTTGATTTTTTTTTTGTATCTTTCCTTATTCACGAAACTAGTAAAATTAACCGTGCTTCGCCAGCTATAAAACATTTAGTAAATGAATATATTTCACTACTTTGTAAATGAAGCAGTATATAACATTAATATTCAAGTCAAGATACTTTAGATCTTTGATTTTAATTTGAGACATAGTATTTTTTTTCAACTATAAAAATTAAAATCCTTTGCTCCTTTTTAAGTACCTACTTTTTTATATATACATAGTAGAACAAATAATTTAGGATATATGAGTGATGAAGTAAATAGAATAAGAGGTCATATTATGAAACCATAATCTATGGATTAAGTTGAAATATTATTTTCTGTTTTAACCTCTATCTTTTGTAGGAGTACTTGATCTTCTATGCAAATGTTGATTATAATTTCTATCTTGTGCCTATAGTGTTACATTCGCTTATGACAGCATCCTTCTACACATCAAATAAATATATTTAAAAGTTATGAAAATGTAGCAAAGTAAGCCAAAGTTGTGAATAAATAAAATAAAATAATTAATTATTATAGCATAAAACACAAGAATGTGACAATTGTTAATATGATATTGCACTATATATGATATTTATAATATTTCTATTCCAAATATATCAATAAAAAAATACATAGAAAAGAGGAAAGAAAACTAAATTATATTATATAGCTTAAATTTTTTTATATGTATGTATGTATATAAAGGAGGCATAGAAATATGTTGATGTGGCATACTTCTAAGGCCTCCATTCCTATTTTTCTCATTGTTTGATTTTTTTTTTTGTATTTTTCTTTATTTTATAAGTGAATAATTAATCATATTCTATCCTATTTATTAAGTATCATTAAATTCTTTAACAATCACATTAATTTATTATCAATAAGTTATTATATTAATTATCAATTATGAAAATAAAGCAAATTAAGCCAAAGTTATGAATAAATAAAATTAATTAATTAATTATAATAATCATATGACAATTGTTAATATGATGTTACACTATATGATATTTATAATATTTTTATTTCAAATATATCAATAAAAAAATTACATAAAAAAAAAAAAGAAATCTAAACTATATAATACATCTTAAAAAAAAAAATCAACCGTGCTATTATAAAATTACCTTAATATTGATTTCCATGATCATACTTAATTGGAGGGGGACAACAAATATGAAAAAAAAATATTAAAAATAAAAAAGAATATCAAATGCATAAACATGAAAGAATATTTGAGAATAAAATATTTATGATACTGCACTATATATTATATTTATAATATTTCTATTTCAAATATCAATAAAAAATTACATAAAAAATAGGAAAGAAATCTAAATTATATTATACATCTTAAAAAGAAAATTGATCGCACTACTATAAAATTACCTTAATGTTGATTTTCATGACCATATTTACTTGTAGGAGGATAATAAATATGTAAAGAGAAAATGCTAAAAGTAAGAAAGAATATCAAATACATAAGCATGAGAGAATATTTAAGAATAAAATATTTTGTCTTCATATACTTCTTCTTATTACGTGCTATAATTTATAAACAAAAGAGATGAAGAAGAGAAAGAATAATTTTGAATGGGAGTCTTCATGAAACAAATATAAATTTATACAGGTAAAATAGAGCAATACCATAAGGTATTATAAATTTATAAATTAATGTATGGGAGTTATAGACATAAAAATTATGGGAGTTATGGTGATACAAGATCAAAACCACAACAACAAGATCTCGGATTTCAGTTTAGCAACACAAGAACACAAGTTTCTGTTTCGGTTTTCAACAAGAACCCGAGAGCCACAAAACTGTTTTGTAGTTTCTGTTTTCAGTTTTCAGCAAGAACACAAACTGTTTTTGTTATGTTTTCCAGATTTTCAGCACAACAACAAGAAGAACAAGATGGATACAAATGCTAGTGAATCGAAAGAGCCACACCCGGCTTCACTAGACTTTAAGATAACAAGATAAACAACAAGAATGACAAGTTTCTGTTTTTCGGTTTTTCAGCAACAACAAAAGTAACAAACTGTTTTTGTGTTTTTCAGCAAGATGAACAATAACAACAAGATAAAATAAAGATAGATAACTTGACATAAACCACTCAATAATCTAAGAACCCTAACCTCAAGATAGGACCCCTAAATCTACTGATGGAGAACACCAAGTTCTTACGAGGACCAAGAGGTACTTTACAACCTCAAAACCCACGTTTCTAGCCAAGATCCAACACAAGTGAATCCACACCTTGATGGACAGTTTCGGTCTCCTCTTCAAGCAAGAGAGAGAGTTACAAGATACAAGTCTTTGTTTGTGAAAATATCAATAATAAGCTAATTCTGAAAAATGGCCCTAAGGACCCCTATTTATAGTACACAAAATGAAGGTCAAATGTCCCTTCTACCCTTCAGTCAAGTGCCGCCCATGGAGTGTAATTTTATTACACTTCAAGGCTCATTTCGCACTTTAAAACGTTGAAGCTCTTCGGTGGATCGAGTACCAATTCACACGCAGCCATTTGCATGAACATGGCTTGTAGTTTTTGTAGCTCCCGAGCTTGACTTTGTGTAAATGGTCTAGAACGAGTTGGGCAGCCTTGTACACCCGTATCATCCTCTCCATCTTGAGAGGAATTTGACCTCAAATTCAGTATTTGGTCGTCTTCAACTGCATCCACGAGAGAAAGATCGCACACGTTGAAAGTGTTGTGCACTTGGTATTCCGGGGGAAGATAAACCTTGTAGGCATTATCATTGATCCGCTCAAGTACTTGGAATGGGCCATCACCTCGTGGCAGCAACTTGGACTTCCTTTGAGCTGGAAATCGATCCTTTCGAAGATGTACCCACACCCAATCTCCGGGTTCAAGAATGAGTTTCTTCCTTCCCTTGTTGGCTCTCCTCGCAATGTCTTGATTTTTCTTTTCAAGTCGGAGCCGCACATTCTCATGTAACTTCTTCATCGAATCTGCCCGCTTGCTGCCATCTAAGCTAATCATAACATCACTGGGCAAAGGAGTTAAATCCAAAGGGGTAAGGGGGTTGAGGCCATATACGCACTCAAAGGGAGTCATTCCCGTACTTGAGTGTATGACGCGATTATATGCAAACTCAATCAAGGATAGGTGTTCCTCCCATGAAGTCAATTTTCCTTTTACCATGGAACGTAGCATAGCACCTAAGGTCCTATTTACCACTTCCGTCTGACCATCGGTTTGTGGGTGGCAGGATGTAGAGAACAACAACTTGGTTCCAAGCCTACCCCACATAGATTTCCAAAAGTGACTTAGGAACTTAGAGTCCCTATCACTCACAATGGTCCTTGGAACACCATGTAACTTGACAACATTATCAACAAACAAAGAGGCCACACTAGGTGCATCATCACATTTAAAGCATGGAATAAAGTGTGCCATCTTAGAAAAACGATCGACCACAACAAAGATACTATCTCGACCCCGTCTAGTCCTTGGCAACCCTAACACGAAGTCCATAGATATATCCAGCCAAGGGCGTAATGGGGTGGGCAGCGGGGTGTACAATCCGTGAGGTAGGACCCGCGATTTGGCCCCTTTGCAATCTATGCATTGGCCACAAATTTTGGCCACATCCTTGCGCATTTTCGGCCAATAGAATTGCTCCTCCAATATTCCAAGGGTCTTTTCGATTCCGAAGTGACCCATGAGACCGCCATTGTGCTCTTTCCTCATAAATAATTCTCTCCAAGAACTGGAAGGTACGCACAATCGTCTACCTTTAAACAAGTATCCATCAAACTTGGCATAGGAATTTGAACCCCTAGCCGAATCCCACTTGTCCCTACCCATTTCTTCGCATTCCCTAAAGATAGGAGCAAAGTGAGGGTCCTCGGGATACAATTCTTTCAAGCTCTCAAAACCCATTAATTTTGAAGACAAAGTAGACACAAGAACATGTTTTCTAGACAAAGCATCGGCCACTACATTGTCCTTACCCTTTTTGTATTGAATAACATAAGGGAAGGTTTCAAGGAACTCAATCCATTTTGCATGCCGTTTGTTAAGCTTGTCTTGTGCCCGAAGATGTTTCAAGGATTCATGGTCCGTCCGGATCACGAACTCCTTGGGCCACAAATAGTGCTGCCAAGTGGCCAAAGCTCGAATCAAGGCATACAACTCTAGATCGTACGTGGAGTAGTTTAGAGTTGCTCCTTTGAGCTTTTCACTAAAATAAGCAATGGGTTTTAAATCTTGCATCAAAACAGCCCCTATGCCCACTTTACTAGCATCGCACTCAACTTCAAAGGTCTTGTCAAAGTTGGGCAATTGTAATAAAGGCGCGGAAACGAGCATAGCTTTCAAGGTTTCAAAAGCCTTAGCTTGCTCACCACCCCACTTGAAGGGCTGGTCCTTTCGAATAACCGCGGTTAAAGGAGCGGCTATGGTGCTGAATCCTTTGACAAACCTTCTATAAAAACTAGCCAACCCGTGAAAGCTTCTCACTTCGCTAATGGTTTGCGGGGTTGGCCAATTTTTGATAGCATCTATCTTGGATTCATCCACTTCGACCCCTCTCGAACTAACAACAAAACCTAAGAAAACAACTTCATTGACACCAAAAGAGCATTTTTCCAGATTTGCATACAACTTCTCCTTTCTAAGGACATCAAAAACACATTGTAAATGTACTACATGCTCATCAATTGACTTACTATAAACCAAGACATCATCGAAGTAAACAACAACGAACTTTCCGATAAATGGCTTCATCACATGATTCATTAGCCTCGTGAAAGTACTTGGAGCATTTGTTAGGCCGAATGGCATAACCATCCATTCATAGAGACCAAATTTAGTCTTGAAGGCGGTTTTCCATTCATCACCGGGTTGCATTCTTATTTGGTGATAGCCACTCCTTAAGTCAATCTTGGAAAATAAACACGAACCATTCAATTCATCCAGCATATCATCTAACCTAGGGATAGGGTGACGATATTTTACCGTAATCTTATTGATGGCTCGGCAGTCCACACACATACGCCACGTCCCATCCTTTTTAGGCACTAATAGCACCGGAACCGCGCACGGACTCATGCTCTCCTTGATGTATCCTTTGTTGAGGAGTTCCTCAACTTGTTGCTGCAATTCTTTGGTGTCCGTAGGGTTGCTCCTGTAAGCCGGCTTATTTGGCAATTGTGAGCCCGGCACAAAGTCAATTTGATGCTCAATTCCCCGAAGTGGGGGCAATCCCTGCGGAAGCTCTTTAGGAAATACATCCTCATAATCCTGCAACACACGAGAAATCAAAGGAGAAATACAAGTATTAGTGGGGTTAGTATTAAAACAATGTGCCAAAAGAAGCATTGGCATGTCCACATCATGATCTAGGAAAAGTTCCTTCTTCCTAGCCAACATCACCATGCTTTCTTGCCCATTTGGCGTTGAGGCAGTTTCGGGATTCTCTACTGCCCCACCCACGGTTTCTTTCTCCTTTTCATCATTTTCGGGTTGTTTTTCCTTCTCCTTCAACTCCCTCATCCTTTGATGTAATTCACTCACTTGTGATGGCAAAAGAGGATAAAGAGTGACTTTTCGACCATCCTTCTCAAGGGAATATCGGTTGGTCCTCCCATCATGTTTGGAAGACCTATCATATTGCCAAGGTCTGCCCAACAATAAATGGCATGCTTGCATTGGTATCACATCACAAAGCACCTCATCTTGGTAGTTCCCTACCTTAAACCGTACCATACATTGCCTCCAAACTTTTAATGCACCGCATTCGTTCAACCATTGCAACTTGTAAGGGCTAGCATGAGGTGTAGTTGTTAATTTCAGAAAGTCTACCGTAGAGACACTTACGACATTCGTACAACTACCACTATCAATCACCAATGTGCACACATTCCCCTTTACAAGGCATTTAGTATGGAATAGATTCTCCCTTTGGCTAGGGTTGTCTATTGCCTTACTAAGCATAGAACGTCTAACTACAAAGTTAGGAACAACACATTCCCCTTCTTGTGGGTAGATAGTTTCACCACCATCGTCATCATCATCTTCAAGTGGCCTATTTTCAGTTTTCTCTCCATCTTGAGGCTCGGCCTCATCCTCCACCCTTTCGGAATTCACCTCTTCACCAAGGTCGTATACTTGTTCTATCCTCCCACTAATAGTCGTCACTTCCCCCCTTATTGCTGCCAAATCCCCTCTCACGGCCCCAAATTCATAATTCATTCTTTC
The DNA here is from genome assembly GCA_030864225.1 of Capsicum baccatum var. pendulum. NCBI lineage: Eukaryota > Viridiplantae > Streptophyta > Magnoliopsida > Solanales > Solanaceae > Capsicum > Capsicum baccatum. Next base: position 7,267,244 of record CM061558.1, read on the forward strand.
AAGTGTCCGGGCAACGGCCTCAAGAGTGGCCCTCATTGAGTCAAGAGCATTAGTATCCGCATCATGAGATGTAGTTCCTTCCATTGTCACGATATTAGCCGCTTTAGTTCAACACAAGTTGGTGTTCCACAAGTGTTGTATAATTGGCTAGTAACCGAGAAGTCTTAAGGTACAAGCTAGCTCTTATCCGGAATGGATTCTTGTTTGAAAGACTCAAATAAAATTCTGCCGGACTAGAATCAAAAATTCAGCAAGTCGTTCAAACGAATAAAAAGCACACAATTAATCGTTGACACGAACAACGGCTCAAGGAACTAGTTGACAACCTAGTAGGAAAGTACTAGTTTGTTAATTAGTTCTAGGATCAAGTAAAGGAAACCAAGAATCAATAATTAGCAACCAAGATTATCCTAAGTTGAGCTCGTAGTAACGTGGCAGCATGCAATGGTCCTCACGTTTTTATCTCTTTTTTTTTTTTTGTGGTAATAATATTCACACCAACAATAACAAGAGTCTCGAATTTCAGATTTGCAACACAAGAAAATCAGCAAATTCAGTTTCTGTTTCTGCCAAACCCGAGACAATAAACTGTTTTGTAATAAGGTTCAAATAATTTGGTTATAGTTTGAAATGAGTTTGGTGGGAAAACTAGAATCTTGTAGTCTTTTATTCTATTTCAAACTCAAGAAAGTGGAGTTTGGTTTACAATTTCCACAAGACAAGGTTTCTTGAAGTTAGGAAAGAGAATGATGGGCAAGACAACAAGTGATGGGTGAAAATCTTTCCAACAACTTTAAGTGATGGCAAGACAACAAATGATGGGTGTAAGGCTTTCTTTTATAACAACTTTAAGAACTTGTCTTACAACTTGAACACACAATATTATGAACAAGATGACCAAGTTCACAAAGTGAACACTTCACAAACTTCAGCACATAACATACATCCACCGATTTTCTTTGGTTATCAACAAAATACAACTTTCGGCCACCTTACAACATGCAACCTTTCAAGCTCAACCTTGGATCTAGACACCTTAGTGTTGGTGAGAAAGAAACCAACACTAGAAACTCACTAAACAAGCAAAATGACACTTAGATCTACACATGCAACACTATTCTCGGATTCAACTTTCTGATGGACAGATTTTTCAGAAAGTGTTCTTGGTGTAGTTTGGTTTTGGCCGAGAACTACTAGCCCAAGATGGGTTATGTTGGAACACAACCGGTCTTGCTTTGATACCAGATGATACAAGATCAAAACCACAACAACAAGATCTCGGATTTCAGTTTAGCAACACAAGAACACAAGTTTCTGTTTCGGTTTTCAACAAGAACCCGAGAGCCATAAAACTGTTTTGTAGTTTCTGTTTTCAGTTTTCAGCAAGAACACAAACTGTTTTTGTTATGTTTTCCAGATTTTCAGCACAACAACAAGAAGAACAAGATGGATACAAATGCTAGTGAATCGAAAGAGCCACACCCGGCTTCACTAGACTTTAAGATAACAAGATAAACAACAAGAATGACAAGTTTCTGTTTTTCGGTTTTTCAGCAACAACAAAAGTAACAAACTGTTTTTGTGTTTTTCAGCAAGATGAACAATAACAACAAGATAAAATAAAGATAGATAACTTGACATAAACCACTCAATAATCTAAGAACCCTAACCTCAAGATAGGACCCCTAAATCTACTGATGGAGAACACCAAGTTCTTACGAGGACCAAGAGGTACTTTACAACCTCAAAACCCACGTTTCTAGCCAAGATCCAACACAAGTGAATCCACACCTTGATGGACAGTTTCGGTCTCCTCTTCAAGCAAGAGAGAGAGTTACAAGATACAAGTCTTTGTTTGTGAAAATATCAATAATAAGCTAATTCTGAAAAATGGCCCTAAGGACCCCTATTTATAGTACACAAAATGAAGGTCAAATGTCCCTTCTACCCTTCAGTCAAGTGCCGCCCATGGAGTGTAATTTTATTACACTTCAAGGCTCATTTCGCACTTTAAAACGTTGAAGCTCTTCGGTGGATCGAGTACCAATTCACACGCAGCCATTTGCATGAACATGGCTTGTAGTTTTTGTAGCTCCCGAGCTTGACTTCGTGTAAATGGTCTAGAACGAGTTGGGCAGCCTTGTACACCCGTATCATATGGATACTATTGAATGCATAAATTTAAGAGGTATGAGTTATGAATAGTTACTCTTTTCAAATATGTCGTATATAGAAAAAATAACAGTTACTCCTTACAGATATTTTATATATAAAAAACACTTGAACTATTAAAAGACATTATTATTTTATAATTAAAGAAAGACTAAAAACAAGCTTTAAAAAAGGACATTACTTTGTTTATACACACTTATAGACGAGTAATTGAAAGAGATTAAAAATAAAAAAGACACAATTGGAGTGACTTTTCAATTCTATGTACAATAATTAATAACTAATATAATAACTTATTGACAATAAATTAATATGGATATTAAAGAATTTAATGATACTTAATAAATAAGATAGAATATGATTAATTATTAAAATATAAAATTTAAAAAAAAATAAAAAAAGTAGGAATGGAGGATAAATTAATGTATGGGAGTTACAGACATAAAAATTATAGCAGTTATGGATACTACTGAATGTATAAATTTAAGAGGTATGAGTTATGAATAGTTACTCTTTTTCAAATACATTGTAGATGAAACAAAAATAGTTACTCCTTATAAATATTTTACATAAAAAAACACTTACAATATTAAAAGATATTATTATTTTATAATTAGAGAAAGATTAAAAAAAAATCTTTGAAAAAAAAGGCACGTTACTTTGTTCATACGCATTTATAGAAAAATAATTGAAAGAGGCTAAAAATTAAAAAGACACAATCGGAGTGGCTTTTCAATTTTATGTACAATAAATAATAATTAATATAATAACTTATTGACAATTGATTAATATGAGTATTAAAGAATTTAATGATACTTAATAAATAAGATAGAATATGATTAATTATTCAATTATAAAATAAAAAATTACAAAAAAAAAGTCAAAAAAGTAAAAAAAAAAAAAGGAAAAATAGGAATGGAGGATAAATTAATGTATGGGAGTTATACACATAAAAATTATGGGAGTTATGGATAATATTGAATGTATAAATTTAAGAGGTATGAGTTATAAATAGTTACTCTTTTCAAATACATTGTATATACAAAAGAAAAACAGTTACTCTTTATAAATATTTTATATAAAAAAATACTTGAAATATTAAAATATATTATTATTTTATAATTATAGAAATATTAAATAAATCTTTAGAAAAAAAAGGCACATTACTTTATTTATACACACACTTATAGACAAATAATTGAAAGAGATTAAATATAAAAAGACACAATTGAAATGACTTTTCCATTTTATATACAATAATTAATAATAAAATATAATAAATTATTGATAATAAATTAATATGACTATTAAAGAATTTAATAATATTTAATAAATAAGATTGATTATGATTAATTATTTAATTATAAAATAAAAAAGGTAAAAAAAACATAGAAATGGAGGCTAAGAAGTATGCCACGCCAGCATATTCTTAAATCACCTTTATATATATACTAGACGTCGATGACCCGTGCCAGCACGGACTCAATATATGTTATTTTTAGTCTCAATTTATGCGACATATAATTATATTTTTAATATGCTTTAGATATTTTAAGTTGTTGACCTTCGTAATTTATAATATGTTTTTATGTAATTTTCAAATGATACATGTTATTCTCCCTGTTCAAACTTCTATGGCGTTGATAGTCACTTATATTTAAAATAATTTAAGTTTTAAATTATTGAGTACAGTTTTTCTATTTCAATTAAAGTGACACTAATATAATTTGAAGAGTTAATTAAATATTTTATATCTTTAAATTTTTTAAAAATGTTAATTATTGTGTTTTCATATTTTTAAAAACTATATATTTTATTAAATATTTTAAACAGTTAACTATTTTAATTTATATTACCTTTTTATATAATTTTCAAATAATACATGTTAATCTCCTTGTCCAAACTTTTGTGTAATTGATAGTCATTATGTTTTTAGCTATTCTAATTTAAGTTGCACTGATATAATTTTTAGAGCCAACCGATATTTTATATCTTTTAAATTTTTGTAGTTGTTAATTATTGTGATCTATAGTATTTGTTACTTTTTTGGGAATATATAATAGATTAATGTTTTTTATATTTTAAACTGTTAAATATTATAATTTATAATTCTTTTTATGTAATTTTTAAATAATATATGTTAGTCATTTTGTCCAAACTTTTGTGGCATTAATAGTCAATTATATTTTAAAAATAATTTAAATTTTTAATTACTGTGATTTATAATATATTTTTCCTATTTCAATTTAAATGATACAGATGTAATTTCAGTAGTCAGCCAAATATCTTATATCTTTTAATTTCTTCGGTTATTAGTTATTGTGATTTACAAGATTTTTTTTGTATTTTTTTTGAAATATATAACAAATTAAAAAAATAAGACAAAAATAAAAATGGATAAAAAAGTGAAGGCAATGGGAAGGACCAATGAAGTTGTGCCAAAACAGATAGATTGACCTTTAAATTATTTAACTTGTTAATTATTATGATTTATAGTATTTTTATACATAATTTTTGAGACACATAACATATTTAAAAAATTTAAGATTTTTTTAGTTGCTAACTATTGTAATTTCTAATTATTTTTATGTAATTTTCAAATAATATATATTACTTTCCTTGTCCAAAAGTTTTTGACATTGATCGTCAATTATACTTTTGAAATAATTTGATTTTTTAATTGTTATGATTTATAATACTTTTTCTTCTATTCCAATTTAAGTGGCACAATGCTTAGATGACCATAATAATTAATTATGATGATATAGTAAAATCACGATTGAAGCAACAATGCAAAAATATTTTAAATGACTTATAATAACTAATTAGAAGTGATATAACAAAATTATCATAAAAAATACTTGCAAAAAATAAATAAGTGGACCTCATATAAGACGCTAAGTTAATTTAGTATTAAATATTATTATGTTTTTAATACTTAGACGATGTTATAATATTTTTTTAATATTTAGATGACTTATAGTAATTAATTAGGAGCGATGTAGTAAAATTACGATTGAAGCAGACATATCATAAATATCTATTTTACTTTTTAATTAAATATTATTATTTTTTAATACATAAAATGACATATAATAATTAATTAGGGGTGATATAGTAAAATCACGGAGCAAGCAGCTGAATTGGTCGGCAAGGAGGACGATGGAAAGTTCTTCAACTGCTCAACTATCTCTTATAATACTAGCTATGCACTGCCCATGCTAGCACGAGCCCAATATATATTTTTTATTTCAATTTATGTGATGTAAATAGAATTTATTAATCATTAAAATAATTTAAGCTTTTAATAATTGTATTTTATAATATTTTTCTTCTATTTCAATCTAAGTGACAATGATATAATTTTGAGAACCAGTCAAATATTTTATATTTTTTAATTTTAAAAATTATTAATTATCTGATTTATAATATTTTTTACATAATTTTTCAATAAGATATGAATACTCTCTTCGTCCCAATTTATGCTGCACAAATAAAATTTTGGAAATCAATCAATTTTTTAATATATTTTTTTTAATTATTGTTACTTACAGTACTTTTTATTTCATTTTCAAATAATATATGTTGTTTTATATCTTCCTCTGTCCCGTCTGAATTTATATGACACTAAATAATTTTGATAGTCAATCAATTTTTTTATGTTGACATATAATTTTGTTATTCTTAATTTTCTAATACATAAATGATTTATAATAAGGGGTGGTATAGTAAAATCATCGTTTGAAGGACGATAATTTAATTTAAAACATCAAGAGTTAAGTTCGCATTTTATGTCTATTTTATCTTTTTATTAAATATCATTTATTTTCTTAATACCTAGATGACTCATAATAACTAATTAAGAGTGATTGATCATGTTACTCCTATAAAAATTACTATTATTTTATCATATCCAATAGTAATCATTGATAACTCACCGGAGTAGTATATTAATTAAATACGAGATACTATATTCTGCATATACAAAATATGATATTATTAAACATATTATTGGATAGTGCATTATGTTTATCTCTCACACTAATACAAATTTTTTATATATTTTTATTTATTTCTTTTTTACTTGATACAAATTGACCCAACACAAATCTTAAGAAAATATTCATTAGGAACTTATGTTATTAAATTAAATTTATTAATTTAATACTTTAAAATTTTAAATTTAAGTTTAAATATTAGTATTTTTATATAAAAAATAATTTAAAATTTAAATTTACTAAAATAAATAAGTAAAAAAATTAAAATTTGAATATAAAAGTCAATTAAAATAATAAAATTGATTTAATTTAAATATTTAGTTGAAATTAATTAAGATAAAATTATTATATTACTTAAATTTAAGCTGCTATATTTTGTATATACAAAATATGATATTATTAAATATTATTGGATAGTGCATTATGTTTATCTCTCACAATAATAAAATTTTATTATATATTTTTCTTTTTTACTTGATACATATTGACCCTACAGAAATCTTAAGAAAATATTCATTAAGAATTTATTTTATTATATTAAATTTATTAATTTTATGTTTTAAAAATTTAAAGTTAATTTTAAATATTAGTATTTTCATATAAGAAAAAAATAGTTTTAAAATTTAAATTTACTAAAATAAATAAGTAAAAAAAATTAATTTTGAATATAAAGTCAATTAAAATAATAAAATTAATTTAATTTAAATACTTAGTTGTAATTAATTAATAAAAAATTATTATATTGAATTTTGAAGTTTTAACAAGTTAAACTCCAATACAATATGCTTCGAAGATTTGCTAGAGCTTCAAATTCACGTAGGATTCATACGGTTTAAATCTTTATAGTTTAAACATTTGAAGTACAATAAATTCAAAATTTCACAATTAAGTGAGAAAAATTCTTGAAATGTCAAACTTCATGATGATTTAGGGAGAAAAAACATTTATCAATTTAATTAGTTTTAGAAATGCTTCATGGAGTTCAAACTTTTCAAATGCGAAAACTAAAGTTTCAAACATTGTGAATGGTTCGTAAAGTTAATACATTCATCATTTCAATTTTTAGAAACGATTTGGGGAATTCAAACTATTATTAGTTCAAACTTCAAGAACGATTAACAAATTTCAGACTTCTACAATTAAGTGTAAAAATTTACTGGAGTTTCAAATTTCGTAAATGATTTAGAGTCAAACTTTGATAATCTAAAGTGTGAAAATTTAATGAATATCTTTTGTTGTAACTATGAAATGATTGTCAAAAAAATTATTTTCGCATTAAAAAGTGGTTAAACAAAGAATAGTTTTGGCATACTATATAAAACTTAATTAGAGATTCAAAAATACTTATTTGATTTTTTTTCCCACCTGTGATGATAGAAATTGTATCGATAGTTAAATTTCACCTTGATAAATTAAGATATATGTATTTCTTTTCTTTCTTTTTTTTTTTTAAAAAAAAAAACTCTTGACGTATAGCCATTGTTAGTATTTTCCATACAAAATGTTTATTCCTCCTAGGCTCCGCCTGTCCTTTAGTTGATGTAATCAGTTTTACTTCCCGCGGGATGGTGTGTTGCTTCATGAACGGACATCATGTTTTACATATTTAAATCCACATTGATTTATTTTACAACTTATAATTACGATTACAATTTCTATTAATTCATAATATGTCTATATATGTGAAAATGGGTATTAAAAATATTGTTTGAACTTTTTTGTCTTCATTAAAAGTCTTCACTTTAGACAAAATCATGTTTTCGTATTTAAAATTAATTAAAATTGTTATTTGATTTCGGTAAGAATTCATAATTTTTAACACTTTTAAATCAAATAAAATTTTACCTCATATAGAAAAAGAAATCCACAATTCTATTTAAATAACTCTTTAATCAAATTTGAGTAGAAACCTACTATCAACTTCTGCTTCTTCTACGTCTTTTACGACATCAACTAACGAGTTTACCACAACTCAGTTTTTCTTCTTTTTCTTTCACTCACTTGTATCCCTTCGCCCAACCCTTTTTTATCCTCACAAATAGATATTTGATCTTTTGTTAGTTATTGTTGGTGCCATATACCATAAATTACAATAACTATAATTGAAATAATAAAATGAACATAATGAAGAAAAATTAGATAATCTTCTTCTTGGTTGATGTAGACATGCAATTTTTGGCCCTCCCGAACATCGCATTATCAAATTTACCACATCGTGACCGTACATCCTCACCATTTAATATTCTCCCCACAAGAATCCAATTAAAAATTTGTAACAAATCCATAACCACCTTATCCTAACAAACCCTCAACAAATTTAGCACCCACCCTAACCAATTTCGACACCTCACACCCCCTACCCCCTTCTACCCACATACCCCACCCCGCTCACAATCACGATACATACCTCACAATACACATTACACAGGGGAGAGCACCACAACAATACAATACAATACAATACATTCCATACACACAGCTCACACATGACACTCACTCACTCTAACGGGAACACATACACACACATCGTCACTACATATTGACACACACCACTGAACACAACCAGTAAAGAAAACATAGCGGGGAAAGGGCGAAGGCGAGAGAAATCGTGATTGTGAACGCGAAAGAGTGGAGAAAGAGAGAAAACGGTCCTTGGTTCGATCTTCCGGCGAAATAATCGCCAAAATTATCAACCGGAGAACACCCTAATCATCATGTATTGCCATTACCACCAAAAGTCGACTATAAATATCAAAACAATGACCAAAACACCCGAAAATGAATCCATCTCTCCATAAATCCTACCAGCTCCAGTGAAAATTCATCGAAAACACGCAAAACGGTGAGATCTGACCTAAAATCCAATCAACTCCGGTGAAAATCCATCAAAAAGCAATTTAAACCAACCCAACCAGCCTAAGCTCTGGCAAAATCCGCCAGAAAATGAATGAAACAATAACGTTGCATACGAAATCCGGTACGATTTCTCATTACTTCAGATTCCTAGGTTCGGATTGGTGAAAAACAAAGAAAAATAGTAGACCGAGGTTGTTTTATTTGTTCTGTGAGGTTCAGTCCAAGATTTTAGACGCAGTTCTAGTCGAAAGGAATACGTACTCTTGAAAATCTTAAATTTGAGGTCCATCTATTCTCATTCTCTATTGTATCTCGAATCTTAATTATTGTTGAGGCTATGAATGACTTGTGTGCTTACATGCTTGGATCGTTATTGTGTGTATATGGTTGATTGTTGGATTCGAATTTTGAAAGATTGAAAACAGAAAGAATGAATTGATTACCAAAGAATTGGTTAATCATTGTTTGAGAATGGAATTGGGGGGCGGAAATTAAAAATTGATAAAAAGTGAATATTATTGTGCTTTGATTCATCGATTATTGATTGGATTTAAAATGAATGTTAATTTTATCAAACTCGATAGTATCATATTTTAGGCCAAAATCGACAAGCAAATTTTACGTTTTGGGGTAGGCAACTCATAGGATTCCATTTCATCAAATGTGAATGTCTGTGTCGAGTGATTTCTCCACTTTTATTGCATTTCATCAAATGTATTCATTCATCGGGGAATGCTCCGAGGTCATTTGTATTTATTCGCCGAAGAATGCCCCGAAGTATCTTGCATGCGAAGGACGTTCGTGATGAAGGCCCGAGGCATCGGGTAAAGAATAGTGTTGGATAGATAGAATAGTTTATGTTTTAATTTTAGCATTTTTTTAATTTTTATTTGTAATAAATTGGACTAGACATGAACTTTTGTTTTTTCGTTTGTTTGGTTTGTATGCTTTCTGTGGTTTATTCACTTCATAGTGTCTACTAGCCTATATGCTTCACGAAGCGACCGTGGTCGAACTACGGGATCGAGGGGTGCCTAACACCTTCCCCTAGGTCAACAGAATTCCTTACCGAAATCTCTTTTCATGGACCAGTTTTGAAAGAGTCAAAAATCTTTTTGAAAAAAGATTTCTAAAGGTGACTTGACACACTAGATTTATGCCAAGTGGCGACTCTAAGTTTTGATTGTTAAAAGTCTTTTTCGAAATAAATTATTTTATTTTGTCACTTAATAATAAAACGCTTTTCAAACTTAAAATAAAATCTATCTTTTTTGGTAAAAAAAAAGGGGTGTGACATCTCTGGCGACTCTACTGGGGATATTTTCAGAATTCGAGCTTATTGTTTGAGTTGTATCGGCTTAGTTTGATACTATAGGTGTATAAATATTTTATTTGTGCTATTATTTGAGTTATTATTTTATCATTATTGGATATGTATGTGCTACATGTTTACAGTTTTCTCTTTTATATTACCGCTTCATATCTGGCATCATATGCATTACCCTAAGTCAACTTTTTTTGCAACAAGTTCTGGAGTACACGTCGTGTACACGAACTCTAGTTGAATCGCCCTTATTCTAGGAGGGGGAGCCGCCGGATGTATGGAGTAGGTGAAAAACAATCACAGCCACTATCGACCATACGCACCCTCAAACATCTTGTTAGTGGACCCCAACCTAGGTCAGCCTTTAGGTCATGCTTATTTATATCATATTGAGACCTAGCGAGACCTACTTGGTCTTTTGTAGGAGAATCACCCTTGAAGCATCCCAACGTGCTAATTGTTGTATCTTTTAAGGTAACAAGATTATTTGATAGACTGGTATGTGGGAAACATGTGCTAGAATTAAAGAAAAACGCATGTTTAGGCAAGGAAAGGTTAAAAAGAAAAAGAAAAAAAAGAAAAAGTGAGTCAAAAAGAGTTTCGCAGTTGTTTTTAGAGTTCTTTTTACTTTTGTTTTTCACAATTCAAAATTCAAAAAGAATTTTACCTTTTGCACTAATTTTCACAACAAAAAAAATATCAAAAAGATTTTCCTTTGTTCCTTTAGTAAGCATGCATAATTCGAAAATTTTAAAAAGATTGTTTTTCTATTGGAGCTTTTTTATAAAAGAAAAATTCAAAAAAAGATGGTAGGAGTTTTGTACATTTCATACATTGAAAATACCAAAAAGATTTTTCTTTCGTAGTGATTGGTGTATTTTGGTGTGAAGTGTCAAATTGAAAAGCCAAAAAGATTTTATTTACGTTGTTCATCATCTATATTTGGTCGTGTCTCTCCATTCAAGGTCCAATCTGTTATTTAATCCTTAATTTTCCAAGCTGGACGAACTACGCACACCTGATTCTCCTTCTTCGGGAGTGAGATACGTAGGCAGCCGTTCATGGGTTCAGTGATCTTATTTTAAAAATTCAAAAAGATTTTCTTCATTCTTCTTTTAGAGTAGCTGTTTCATATACAACTTTAAAAGAAAACTAAAACAAAGATTTTCCTTTAATAGTTTCAAGTTTCATTTTTGTATTAAATTTAAAATTGAAAACCCAAAAAACAAATTATTTGGTAATCATAGGTTTTATTTTGTATAGAAAGCTGAAAAATTCAAAAAGATTTTCGTCAATTCTTTTGACAATTTGTTATTTTCTTTTCTTCTTAAAGTTTCAAGAAAAAAAAAGAAAGAGAGTTTGATTTGGCCATGTTGTGCCAAACTTCACAAACTACACGCACCTGATTTTTCTTTCTCGAAAGTGAGATACGTAGGCGCCCTTCTTGAATTCGGTGATCTTTTCAAAAGAAAAAAAAAGGAAAAAGATTTTGAAAAAATGTTGAACTCTAATGCATTTGTTTTTTCTTATTCAGTTAGTTTAAGGTGCTTGATTTGTGGCATTTTGGCTGGTCCTCCATATTGCACCAAGTCAAAGAAAAAGTTATGGCCGACAAGGATACCGAGGTTGTTGTCACTAATCAGATAGAGAGTTCGGGGAATGAGAATTTAGGAGCTAATAAAGAGATTCAAAAATTAAGACATCAAATGATATAAATGCACCAAGCTTGGGCTAACAGGATGCCTCCTCCTCCAGTTCCCACTGATAATCTAGAATATCTGTCTAGCTTGCCCCTTTGTCACATGCATAATTTTCTATTTTTGTTGACACGCCACAGCATGCGTCAGAGTCTACTCTGGGGAAACACTATCCAAACACTTCCAATATTTATTTCCTCACTCCTCAACACAAAAATACCTCATACTCGACTCCACCTATTGTTCAGGTTTTTGCAACCCTACCCCCACCTGAATCTCCTACTTTTGATGTTTATGCACCAGTTGTGCCTTCGTAATCTATAAGAGAGCCTGTATTAAATATTTTTGGTGATCAACATTATGCTTCCAAGCTTACATTTAAGTCGACTGGTCCATATGGCTACACTCAATCGCTTGAAATTCCTCTTAACACTAAGAATCCTATTGTGACAGAAGAACAGGAGGGCATGACACAAAAATTGAAGAGTTTAGAACAAGCCATGAGAAACTTTCAGGGGCTTGGGGGTAAAGTGTCTCATATAAAGATTTGTGCATGTTTTCAGGTGTTAATCTCCCTCTTGGTTTTAAAATGCTGAAGTTTGAGAAATATGACAGATATGGGGACCCAGTGACACATTTGAGGTGTTAATGTAACCAACTAAGGGGTGCTAGAGGGAAGGAAGACTCACTCATGGCTTATCTCAGTGAGAGTCTTTCAAGTCTAGCTTGGGAATGGATTGTTGATCAAGACATCGACAAGTGGAATAGTTGGGATGACCTGGCTAATGAATTCATATAATAATTCCAATACAATATAGAGTTGATCCCCGATGAGAAATCTCTAACTAATATGAAGAAGAAGAGTACTGAAAATTTTAAGGAGTATGTGATTAGATGGCGTGAACAAGCTGCTAGGGTGAAACCGCTAATGAAAAAAAAAAGATAGTGGAGGTATTCATTCAAGCAGAAGATGAAACATATTATCAATACTTGTTACCTGCATTAGACAAGCCATTTATTAAGGTCCTCAAAATGGGGAAGATGATAGAGGATGGAATCAAGACCGGTCGCATTATGAATTTTGCAACATTAAAAGCAACTACTCAAGCAATTCAAAAGGTTCAAGAAATATTAAAGGAAAGAAGAATAAGAAAGATGTTGCTGCTATTATAGCTGGACAATGTGCACATCAAAGAAAACCACGTCGTAGTTACCCTCAGTCTCAAGCCCAAGTTCATACCCAAGATCTATGTAATCACTCCCAAAATCCATTAAACTCTATTCACCTACCCCCATATCTAATATATAACATGCAACCATATGTTCAACCCCCCTTCTTATCCACAATGGTGCACACCAACTCCTCAGAGTCATCCTCTAACTCCATAAACATACCAAAGCCCTTCTAAGTTTGATTTTTGATCCAAGAAGAATAATGAAATGAGATAGAAGCCAAGGGATAATTTCACACCAATTGAGAAATCGTATGCTAGTTTATTCCAAAGATTAGTATAGTGGGCTATGATCACTCCTCTCCTTGGGTAAACTCTTAATCCGTATTTAAGAATTTTTTATCCTAATATACGATGTGTGTATCATTCTGATGTTCAAGATCATAGTATTGAAGATTGTTAGGATTTGAAAAGAGAAATTAAAAGGATGATTCAAGATAAATCAATTATGGTGCAGAACATTGACAGTGAGAAAAGCTCTAGTCATGCTGATATGCAAACCAGTGGCTAAGATGTCAAACTCAACAATTGGGAAGTCACTTCTTTCCTTGCTAGGATGGATGTTTGGTAGTTTGTTTTATTTTCCTTTCTATTATTCGAATTATTTAGGGTTGTAGTTTAGGATCTATCTTGTTTTTTTTCTTTATTGTCTTTGTTCAAACCCTTATATTTTTCCTTCCAATGAAATGTGATATTTTTTTGTTTGTTTTATTTTAGTTTGTTTATTTGTCTTCTTTACACAATACATTTTATGTTAGTTTTAGTGATATGACAAGCTTGCGGAATTTTCAGCTAGATCTTCTAATTAAGTTTAACCATGGAGAATTGAATCAAGAGCTTACAGTTAGGAAAAGCATCTGAGAAAATAGATAGAGGGTTAAGACATATAGTGATCAGTTTCAAGCCTTCCTTGAATGAATGAGAATCAGAAGAATAACTTGGTCATTAATTGAAAGACATCTCAGTCATTCTCAATTAGGTAAAATAGTGGATGCATGATCTCTTATTAAGAGAGATAAAAGAAATTTGTTTCACTAAAGCAAGAGTAATCCGATGTGAGGTGTATGCAATAAGGATGGAATTGTACATTTAACAACAGCGGAAGAAGAAGTGACACACATGCTCAAGGCAAGTTAGTTCTCTAAAACGTGTCACAAATGATCTTCATTTCTCATTTTCATATTGCATGATATGTACTTGCATTTTCAAAGATGGATATGACGAAGACATTTCATTCAGCTATCCGAATATTGTGTCATTCTTTGTTTACCCCATTTGAGCTTTAGTTCTATTTTCTTTCATACATTTATTTTAGAATCAAGATATAGTCAGTAAAAAGTTTTAAAAAGGAGAAAAATGTTGAGCAAAAAGAATAGAGTCAAAAAATATGTGTGTGTCAAAAATAAAGAAAAGATAAGATCATCAAGAAAAATAGAAAAGATATCTTGAGAAGAAAAGAGAGAGTCAAGAAAAAAAGAGAAAAAGAGAATAATAGAAATCAAAGTTAAGCAGAAGAATGAGTTGCCGAAACTATGCTTGACCTGATTCTCCTCTTTTGGGAGTGAGATATGTAGTCTGCCCTACTATGGGCTCGGTCCAACCAAATAAATAATTGAGAATTACCTAGTCAAAAGAAACTTGGGCGTAAGTTAATCTTCGTTGTTGGAGTCGATTCCAAAAGTTATAAGTCCCACCCCACTTTAAGTGTCATTTGGGCCTTATGCCATCCTTTTTAACCTTATCCAAAAGTATAGTTACAACCAAAGAAAGACTTACAAATCAATCTTTGAGAATGATAAGGCTAAGCATGCAATGCATATAATGATGCATTTTGGGAACTACTTGTCTTCCTCAACATTAGAAATCAGGAGAGAAATAAAAATGAAAGAGTCTTATTAGTAAAAACCCTCACGGGCATCATAAGACTATGGTGAGTAAAAAAATGAAAATGAATGATAAAATGAAAGAGTCTTATTGGTGAAAACCCTCAAGGGCACTGTAAGGCGATTGTAAGTTGAGAAAATAAAATAAGAAAGTCCTATTGATGAAAAACCTTATGGACGTCATAAGGCAATGATGAACTGAAGAGAATGAAAATGAGAGAGTTTTGTTGGTGAGAACCTCATGGGCACCATAAGGCGATGGTGAGCTGAGACAAAGAAAATGAGAGACTTGTTGGTGAAAACTCTTCACGGGGCTTCACTAGCCGAATGAGGTCCATAAGTGCAATCGACCTAAAAAAGCAACTTAGTTTTAGGGTCATTAACTCAACAATAATTGGGGAGAGTTTAGATGGAAAGATCAAGCAGTCCAATCCAAATGCATGCCACAATAATTAGAGTTGACTGTCATTTTTAGGTAAAAAAATTTCTTTTTCTGCTTTCAAAAGGGTCACACATTGTCTTTTCTTTCTTTTATAATTTGGTGTTTTTGAGTCTGTCATCCAACTAGAAAATCGTTGTCATTTTTCTTGTGGCTTTGAGTCAAGTCCATGTCAAAATAAGTGAGAAGAGATTTCAAAGCTTGCGACCAACTTCTTCAATTACACAAAGCAAGATAAAAGGTCAGCACATGAAAGAAACATGATTATGAGCTGAAACAAAGCATGCAAAAATTTTTGTCAATAGGTAATTTTGGGGGGATTCATGAAAATACCAAGGTTCAAAAGATGTGTCCAAAGAACATAGCAATAACAGAATATGAACATAGCAATAACAGAGATATTGTGTTTGTGTCACAGTCAGTCTTAATGATCTGAATTTAGATCAATGCTGCAACAAGTCAATCACAATGCTAAACGCTGGAAGCAAGATTGAATGTGACCAGCGCAAGAGCAATTGCCTCAAAAGCCAAAGCCACAAACTAGGCACCATGTTTTAAAATCACAAGTTTTCTTTGATGAAACAGGAAACATGTTACCTTCAAATCGAGGACTTCAGAGCATAAATATCAAGGGCTACAATGCCTCACTTCTACAAATGCAGGAAGTAATCAAATTATGGTAAAAATTCATCATCCTATATCCCTCGGAGACACCCTTCCTTGTCTTGGTATTTCAGTTTTTAATTGCTAGGTGATACAATTCTTAAATTAAACCTTGACTCCTAAAAGATGTACCTTCTAGTCGAGTCATTTCCATTGACTCCTAGAAGATGTACCTTCTAGTCGAGTCATTCCCCTTGACTCCTAGAAGATGTACCTTCTAGTCGAATCATACAAAAAGATGTACCTTTTAGTTGAGTCATTTCTACCTTCTAGTCGAGTCATTTCCCTTGACTCCTAGAAGATGAACCTTCTAGTCGAGTCATTCCCCTTAACTCCTAGAAGATGTATCTTCTATTTGAGTCATTCCCCTTGACTCCCAGAAGATGTACTTTCTAGTTGAGTTATTCCCCTTGACTCCTAAAAGATGTACCTTCTAGTCGAGTCATTCCCCTCGACTCCTAGAATATGTATCTTCTAGTCGAGTCATTCCTCTTGACTCCTAGAAGATGTATCTCCTATTTGAGTCATTACCCTTAACTCCTAGAAGATGTACCTTCTAGTAGATTTATTCCCCTTGACTCCTAGAAGATGTACTTTCTAGTCAAGTCATTCCCCTTGACTCCTGGAAGATGTACTTTCTAGTTAAGTCATTTCCCTTGACTCCTAGAAGATGTAGTTTCTAGTCGAGTCATTCCCCTTGACTCCTGAAAAATGTACCTTCTAGTTGAGTCATTCCCCTTAACTCCT
The DNA here is from genome assembly GCA_030864225.1 of Capsicum baccatum var. pendulum. Taxonomy (NCBI): domain Eukaryota; kingdom Viridiplantae; phylum Streptophyta; class Magnoliopsida; order Solanales; family Solanaceae; genus Capsicum; species Capsicum baccatum. The sequence goes on from CM061558.1 coordinate 7,284,255, forward strand.
AGAAGATGTACTTTCTAGTTGAGTCATTCCCCTTGACTCCTAGAAGATGTACTTTCTAGTCGAGTCATTCCATTTGACTCCTAGAAAATGCACTTTCTAGTCAAATCATTATAATTAATCCATAGAAGATGTATTTCCTTGTTTGGTTTTTTCAAGTAGTTATGATGTGACTTTCACAAAAGTCCTCTGATGATAAACTAGGGCAAAAATTTAATTCCTGTTGTTTGGAACTTCACTTTTTTAAAAAAATAGAATCTTTCATTATCATAATCTTTGTTTGAGATAACACTTGTTCTAATTTTGACATTGACGTATGAGTTCGCCCAAGCAATAAGGTGAAGAAATTAAAATAAGAAACTATATGTAAGTTCAACCCAAAGAAGATCATATCATTCATCACTTATGAAAGCATAGAAGACTCAAGTCAAGAGTAAAGAGAAAGCTGCATAGATAGGACTTTTGTAATTTCATTTATTTATCTAACTTGTAATTTTTATTTTTATGTAATAATAGAGCAGCGGATAGGAACCTCGGTGGGACCTCACTCGACTCACTAACTCGGTATAGTCTTTCTTATTTAAACCTTTGAAATACCCGTGACTTGATCCCCGCATAACTTGGGATGGGTAGGATGTCAAAAATCAGGACTCAGTTGCACTCCTTCCTTCTGTTTTTTTATTTTGAATAATGGTCGGGGAAAGATTTATCTAGTTGTCTACTTCTTTGTCTGAAAGTATTTCATGATTACACACAAAGAGGGGCATAATGTTGTAACGCCCCGAGTCTGTACCCTGGGTGCTACACGATGCTCATAATTCCGAAGGACCATAAGTTAACCCATGACTGGTACCTACTGTAATAACTGAATAATAATACTGTAATATGTGGAAATTAAGTGAAAAATATGCCATAAGATTCAATACTGAAATAAATTTAAATACGATATAACAATATCAAAACTAAAACATCTGTATGAAAATACTCTAGTCTGAAAAGCCTCTAAATAGTCTGAACTGTGAAGTTGATGGGACAAGTCCCCAACTAACTCCGACTACTAAAAATGAACTAAAATATTGAAATAAATAATCATATCCTCAAACTATGAGAACTCACCACTTACTCTGTATGCTGAGAATCTGAACTGCTAAGGGTTCTCAGGAGCCTGTGCATCTGAACCTATGATATAATACATCATAGCGCAAAAAAAGGCATACGTCAGTACTTTGAATACACTGGTATGCTCAGTGAGGTAGGCTGAAATGCATGGGTTCATATGCATGAACAATACTAACTAAATATCATGAATATGACTGAATAAGAGTACATGCATGAATACATATACTGTAACTAAAATCATGATGGCACTGGATACTAAATCTGAATATTGATTTACTAATATCTGAGAATACTGATACTGAATTACTGATAACTGAATGACTGTATCTAATAGTCCTAAATCTATGGAACTGTACTGAGTTCCAAACTGAGTTGAGTGACTATATCTAACAGTCCTGAATTTGTAGAACTGAACTGAGTTTTATACTGAGACTGAATCTGAAATTGAGACTGTGGGAGGTAATCATCTACCCAACATGCCCCTTTCTGAATAGATTGGGGTCTAACTTGTAATCCCAGCTGTAAGGGTATCAGTACCGTGCGATCAGTCCTAGTCTAGTGCGTGACCCTAATATTAGTCCTAAACTAGCGGGTAATCCCTAAGTATGCCAGTCCTATCAAACGGGTGACGTCTCATAACCTACGCTTGCTATTTAGTTCTGGAACTTAGAGATTTCTTCTAGGGACCCAGTCCTAGCTGACGAGTGATCCCCCATCCCTAGGCTCACTCGGTGTTGAATCCTACTCCCAATTGAAAGACACTGAACTGATTCCTAGACTATACTAGGCTTGACTAAGCAGTTACTGATCACACTATTTAACTGAACTTAACTGAGTTCACTGAACTTTGTTGACTGACAGAATACTACTGGATTCTATTAACTGATTGAATACTATTGAGTTTTGTTAGTTGACCAAGTTTACTGAGGTTAGAGCTGAATATTGAATCAGACTAGACTAATTCTAAGTTCTCAGAGTACTAAATTGATTTCTGACTGAATTCTGTGAACTGACCGAGTTTACTGAGTTTTGAACTGGATACTACTATGTTCTGAACTGAATACTAAACTAATATTGATTACTGAGTACTACTAAATTTTTCTTGAGTCCTGTAACTGACTGAGAGTACCACTGATCGTGATTTGACTAATATTATTCTATAACCGACACTGGATCTAGGTAAAAAACAAAATTATTGGGTATAAATACCCCTAAGAATCGATAGCATAAACTTAAAATACATGGCATAATCTTGATACATGGTAACTACTACTTTGTCATCATTTATTTATTTGGGCATTCAAGCAAACACTTGCATGACATGAACTTGCATACATGCTAACATGATATAATTTCACTATTCCACTCACATGGACAATTCATCAAACACTTGTGGGGCATAATATATGCATATAATGCTAAAACAACATGTAGGCATCGTGATTCAATTTCAATTACACAATTCCAAGAGTTTCAACATGAATTCACATGACAAAGCACACATATCAATTAACTCTACACGAATTTTATAGTAAATTACGAAATAAAAACCCAATTAAGTAATAATCATGAATACACTTTAATTCAAATCATGAAAATCATGAAATCACTCTACATGAGCTTTAGAAGAGTTTCTTAGACTCGAAGGGTGGAAGGAACCCTTGGATGAACATTTCATGTACCTTAGTTGCTAAATTCTGAAAGATTGGTGGTGGTTTCTTGAGTTCTTGATTTGAAATTGATCCCTCTAGGGTTTTGTTCTTAAGATATTTTGAGAGGAAACAAGTATATTTTGATTAATGAGGGTTGAATCTCATATTTTAGGGCTGAATGGGGGGTGGGGAAATGACCCATTTACCCCTAAGGCCATGGTCTTTTAATTACTGAAAAATTAAATTATTAATGTGCAGGCCGAGGCACTGTATCATTGGTATCGATGCTATAGCTACTGCGCCACGCCGAGTCTACTTTGATTCACTAGAAATTGCACTGAGCTGAGGGAAAAATTATTTATCGACGTGATGGATGATATGACACGTCAAAATCTTGTCGACTCATTATTTTGGTCATTTGAACATGGTCTAAACAAGGTCTGAAAAATCCAAAACTTGACGAGAAACATATAAGAACATTCCTGATCATGAATCAACCTAAAGATTGATACTTTAAGGTCATAAGGATTGTGAAATAGGGTTACCAACTTACGAAGGACAAAATAAGTCTAAGTCTGAATACTTAGCTAAAATTTTCTAATTCTGAGACCTCTTGACAAGCTTTAAAAGACTGAATTAAGCTTATAATTCTACGGGGTCTTACAATATTTCCCCTTTGGGAACATTCATCCTCGAATGAGACTGACTAAGCTGAGAATGCTAGTAGACTGGATTTAGACAATAGACAATCACAATTGAAGCATAATTTCATGACTGAAATTACTGATATGCTAAATTATCATACTGAACATGCATATCTGATGCATGAGCACATAGCTGAACTGATTCGTGAATGCATGACTGAATATGCAACGATAATAGATACCAAGTTTATAACTGTAACTGAACATGGACTAAGCCAATCTAAGGAAGACTATTACCTTAAGCTGAGAATATTGATGAACCTGAGATCATTTACTAAGTATGCATGAATGGAAATATGAGAACATAACTGAGACTGAAACGTGATACATGAACTGAATATCATAGACTGAACTGAGCCCCTGAATATATGGTTTATGTCTAAGATTGGAACTTGAGGGTCTACTTATGAGTACCCACTACTTCAAACTGGATTTATTATGTAAGGAGAAGATGAAAGGTTTAGGTGTTGAAAGCTCGGGGAATCATAGTGCATCTCCCTCTTAGGACGTTATATCCCTTGAAGGATGCTGACTTGGCTAAGATATTGAGGAAAAGCTAAAGCGATGCACTAAGCACCTTAGAGCTGAGTTATGACTGAATATCGAGAATCTAAAACTATGACATGATACAATAACTGAGCTAAACACGCAACTACCTGTGTGCTCCATCTTGGAAGGGTTATATTCATGAGACTTCGGATAGTGCAACTAGATGGAAAGATGGGAAACCCAACCTTACGAACATTATCTACCTAACTGCTAAACTGAATTGTTGATTTTTGTGGACTAACTTATGCTGGAAACTTATATTTGACTGGAGCATTTCCTTGACACCCTTTCAACTACACTTTCTACCTCATTACGACACTTTATCTGAGACTACTAAAAGTATTCACATGGGCGTTGAGCACGAATGCATAAATACACTAACCTATCTGATTAACTAAATGACTGATAGCTGAACACTAGGTATGTGAGACTGAATAGTACTTGTCCTGAATAACTAGACTGAAATGGTAGAGTACTATGCATATGAGGAAGGGACTGACGGAGTAACAAAAGATAACTGAGCATGAATTCATTAAAGCTGTAATATTTAAGAATGCAAGACCAAACGTATAACATGGTTCTAAAATATTTTGTAACCTGAGGTACTGAAATACTAATAATTGAATAACTGATAATTGTACACTATGGTCGAGTAAACTTGAAACTAAACTGAGTTTCTGATCTGATTATTGGACTGAGACTGACACTATAACTAAGACTGTAACTAAGACTATGATTCGAATGATAACTAGGTCTAAACACACTATAAGGCATAAGTGCAGAATTCATGAGTTGCATGACCTGAGTTTTTTTAGAGTTTCTATATTCATGGAACGTGATTGGTAACACTGAGTGAACTAGAACTCCTTATACTACGAATTATAAGTGTACATAATTCTATTTAATGACATGTAAGGCATTGGTAGTTGTCATAATGATCGAGCAGTTCCTGTATACCCGGTGGACTATGATAGACTGACCTATTGAGGTAGAGACCAAAAGGTTCTATTAAGGTTTCCGATCTGACTTTGAAATTGACCGCTATTTAAGGATCTATGAAATATAGAGAAGCACTTAAATCTAATAAGAAAAAACATGTAAATGAAAGATTTGTAATGTACCAGTGACCGCATCAGGAGAATTTCCCTGATCTCGTTTGGATTGAAGTTCCTAGAGCCTGTTTAGGTGTTGCCCACTGGTGAAACTGGAAGTGGCACCCTGCTAATTTGGGTGGCCAGACTGAGCTGAAGGATAATTATATTGACCTTATTGGCGTAAATATTTTCCCCTCTAAGCTAGTACTCTATACTCCCATATCCTATGGCCTAGCTTACCACATCCAAAATACACATCACTGCCAGCTCTACACATACCTAGGTGATTTTTACCATACTCTTCGCAAAGCAGATGGGTATGACCACTGCTCACACTACCCTAGGTTTTGGAGCCTGGTGCCCCCATCATGACTGTCATTCCTGAACTTTGGCACTGGCGCACTAGCTGAGGATGGATATGGAACTGAAGATTTTGGGTAAAATTGGGAACGATTACAACCCTCTGACTTAGGCTGATTAAAATTAGAACTACCTATTCTAGCTCTCTTGTTCTCTCTCTCCTTCTTCTTTAGCTTTTGCTCTTTAATCTATTGAGCATGGATCATAAACATGGATATGTCCATCTCTTTAATCAGCATCATTGTTTTGTATTCTTTAACCACACTATCTGACACCTCAGATATAAACTTGCTCATTCTGGACCTGTTGTCTGCTACTGCATGGGGAGCATACCAGACTAACTAAATAAACTTAAGGGAATACTCTTTCACATTCATACTGCCTTGCCTGAAATTTATGAACTCTAACACCTTGGCTTCTTTCAGCTCTAAGGAAAAAAATCTATCTAGAAAAGTAGTTGCAAACTCTTCCTATTACATGGCTATTGCATCTGTGATCCTATCCACCTTCCACTACTTAAACCACGTATGTGCTACATCTTATAGCTGATAGGCAGCTAACTTAGCACTCTCACTAGAAGTTACTCCCATGATATCTATGAATTTTTGAACATGATCGAAGAACTCTTGTGGATTCTCTTCTGACTTAGATCTTGAGAATAAGGGAGGATTCATTTGGGTAAAGTCCCGTATCCTGGATGTAGCAGTATTGGCCACTGGGTTGGCCTGAATAACAGCTGGTTATTTATTTTGAGATGCTACTAAATTGGCTAGAGTAGTGAATGCAGCTCTGAATTCTGCATGAGAGACATGCTCGTCTAGGGGATCTGCCTGAACGAGCTGAGGTGCTGACTGATTTCCAGTTCTCCTTTCATTAGTCTTTTTAGGAGGCATATTCTATAATCGAAAAGAATAAAAAGATTCAACTGAGAATTCAGCTTGAGCTTATGCTTACTCGCACGATATGAAAACTAAAAGAAGGGAAACTTTTCCTAAAATATCTCGTAACCTCCTGTCCATAAGTATGGCACGCAACACACCCATGCACAAGACTCTACTAGATACGGCTCTCAGACTTTCAGGACTCTGTTGAATCTTAGGCTCAGATACCAAGTTTGTAACGCCCCAAGTCTGTACCCTGGGAGCTACATGATGCTCATAATCCTGAAGGACCACAAGCTAATACATGACTGGTATCTACTGCAATAACTGAATAATAATACTGTAATGTATGGAAATTAGGCAAAAACATGCCATAAGGTTCAATACTGAAATAAATCTGAATGTGGTATAACAATACCAAAACTGAAACATCTGTCTAAAAATATTCTAGTCTGAAAAGCCTCTAAACTGTCTGAACTATGGAGTTAATGGGACAAGTACCCAACTAACTCCGACTACAGAAAATAAACCAAAATACTAAAATAAATAATCACGTCCTCAAATTATGAGGACTCACCACTAACTCTGTATGCTGAGAATCTGAACTGCTAAGGGTACTCGGGAGCTCGTTTGTCTAAACCTATATTATAAGATGTCATAGCATAAAAGAAAGGCATGCATCAGTAATTTGAATGTACTGGTATGCTCAGTGAGGTATGCTGAAATGCATGGGTTTATATGCATGAACAATACTAACTGAATATCATGAATATGACTGAATGAGAGTACATGCATAAATACATATACTGTAACTGAAATTATGATAGCACTGGATACCAAATCTAAATACTGATTCGCTGATATTTGAGTATACTGATACTAAATTACTGATAACTTAATGATTGTATCTGACAGTCCTGAATCTGTGGAACTATATTGAGTTGAATGACTGTATCTGACAGTCATTGTAATAGCCCGAGACTCTAACCAATAGTACAACCATGAATCAAGCTCATGAGAAATAAATTATAGTGCTTTGGTTGTTTTCTGATCAAGGGTGATGTGTATTAAGTCCTCAAATAAGTCCTAGCGATTAGGTGAATCAAAACTTTCCTTACCGATTGAATTCTTGGGAAGGATATTGCCATATTCAACTTCAAATAAGCATATCTGTCGTTATACTATGAATTATTGATCTAATGACCTACCAACATATAGATAATTGAATTATCATTCCAACAGTATCAATTTCACCCAAATCCGGTATTGTAGCAAAGAGTTATGCCCATTTTACTCCAGCATGTCATGTTGGAAAACCCAGTGACGACATTTGTGACAAGTCGCCACAAGTGTGATGACTTATCACCAATGTCGTCAGCCTTAGGTAGATTTCCACCACAGTGATGACATTTGTGACAAGTCTTCAAAAGTGTGATGACTTATCACCAATATCGTCAGCCTTAGGCAGATGTCCACCATAGTGACGACATTTGTGACAAGTCGTCACAAGTGTGATGAATTATCACCAATGTCTTCAACCTTAAGCAGAAAATTATAAAATCTATCCTTTTGTGATGATATTTCGTGATGACTTGTCATGAATGTCGTCAGCTATTTTTCAGCAATTAAGGACATTTTTGCAAAGGTATTTTGGTTTTTTCCCATCTTTTGGAGGCCTATATAAATATGAGAATTCCCATCCAAACCCTAATTTATCCATTCTCTCTTCCAATTTTCTTAAGAATATATATTAGGATTTCAATCGAGAAAATTTAATCTTTCAAAAATCATCTATAAATCTTCAAGATTTCTTCAAAAATCAAGTTCCTCATAGTGTGGGCTTCGAGAATCATTTATTTCAAGTGCACATAGAGTCTCAAGCACTAGAATTCATCTAATTTTAAAGATTAAGGTATGTGGGGTTTTGAACAAGAGCAATTCTTTCGTTCTTGTGTCCAAAGCTTTGATTTCTATCATGGATTTATATGATTTTGCAAGTGGGTTTATACCCAAATTACTTCATCATGAGATTATGAGAATATAAATTGTTCAAGCTTTATTATACATGATTATTTTGCTATTCCCAAGTTATAATTTGATATTTAATATTGTGAATTTCATATTTCTACCATGAGTTGATATTTCAAGTACTTTTAAGATATGTGTCAAGCTTTAAGCTTCCTTATGACAAACTGAATTATTGAGTATATTAATTCATGAGATTGAGTTGTTACAATGAGTCTTGATATTTTCTCAAATTTATTGATGTTGTCATGATTTAATGAATTGATACATTTTGATATTGAGAAAGATTAATTTGATTTGAGTCGAGTTAGGAATCCACAAATTGATTATGATTTGATAAATGAGAAAGAGATTTGATTTGGTCTTCAATGATAGACCCATGTGATGTTTGTGGTGGATTTCCTAACGCGTTTTGAGCTTGTGTCTGGTGTAGTATTTAGCACGGAGCGGGAAATATGGTATTTCTCCAAAACTATGTTCCACCGTAAGATTGATATTGATAATTGTGGGCCATAGGTCGAGTATGAGATTGTGATCACTAAATTTAGGTTGTACTCCCTGGAAAGAGTCCGACGCACCTACCAATGTGGGGTTCTCTCCTTAGGAGAGCAAAACGTTGGATTCCATGTAGCTCACATGGTATGTCGATTATAAGAACCTCTCATGTCCATAAGAGTTGAGTTTCTTGAATTAATGAGTCACTCCGAGTCTTGAGTTGAAGAGTTGATTTATTTATGATGATTTATGAGGTTTTTTTATCATATGATTTATTTACTATGAGATCATGAAAAGTATGTTTCAATCTAATTCAAGCCAAGTGAGCCATCATTGTACATATGCATATTTTTATGAAATTAATGATGATATTTGGATTGTTGCATGCACCCCCACATACTCAGTACATTCCAAAGTGCTGACCCACATATTTTTCTATGGGCTACATTTTCTCATAATGTAGGTTCAGGTACTCAGTCGTAGCTGCGTTAGCAATATTCGAGTGTCTCAACTACGTTCCCTCAGTGGTGAGTCCTCATGGTTCGAGGACCCTGTCTATATTTTTGGTGATATCGTTCTATTGTTATGGCTTTCAGTTCTGTTTGAGTCAGTTGGGGGTTCGCCCCAATGGCTCCTTGATTTTGATGTATAGAGGCTTTGTCAGACTAGAGGGTTGGTATGTATAGACATTTAATATATTTTGGTTGTACAGTTTAGTATTCTCTTGTATTTCTCTTAAACCCAATGTTGTATATCTCTTTGTTGTGCATGACTATTATTCACTTGAATTCCTTAAGGTAGTGTCTGGCTCTGAGGGTTATCTTGGGGCTCCGTGTAGCCCTAAGCACCGTGTGGTATTTCGGGATGAACTTTTGGGGCGTTACAGTCCTGAATCTGTAGAACTGAACTAAGTTCTATACTGAGACTGAATTTGAAACTGAGACTGTGGGAGATAATCATCTAGCCTACATACCCCTTTCTGAATAGATTGGGGTCCAACCTATAACCCCAGCTGGAAGAGTATCAGTACCGTACCACAGGTACAGACAACTAGCTGTGGGGTCAGTCCTAGTCTAGCGGGTGATCCCTGAGTATGTCAGTCCCATCTAGCGGGTGAAATCTTATAACCTACACTGACTACGTAGTTCGGAACTTAGGGATTTCTTCTAGGTACCCAGTCCTAGCTGACGGGTGAACCCTCATCCCTAGGCTCACTCGATGTTAAATCCTACTCCCAACTGATAGACACTGAACTGATTGTTAGACTGTACAAGGCTTGACTGAACTGTTACTAATTGTACTATTTAATTAAACTGAACTGAGCTCACTGAGTTCCGTTGACTAACGGACTACTACTGGATTCTATTAACTAACTAAATACTACTGAGTTCTGTTAGTTGACCGAGTTTACTGAGGTTGGAGCTGAATACTGAACTGGACTGGACTAATTTTGAGTTCTCTGAGTACTAAACTAATTTCTGATTGAATTATGTAAACTGACTGAGTTTACTGAGTTCTAAACTGGATACTACTGTGTTCTGAACTAAATACTAAACTAAGACTGATTACTGAGTACTACTGAATTTTTCCTGGGTCTTGTGACTGACTGAGAGTACTACTGGTCGTGACTTGACTGAGATTATTTTGTAATAGACACTGGCTCTAGATAAACAACTAAATTATCGAGTCTAAATACTCCTAGGACTCGATAGCATAAACTTAACAGATATGGCATAATCTTGAGACATGGTAACTACTACTTAGTCATCATTCATTCATTTAGGTATTCAAGTAAACAATTGCATGACATGAACTTTCATACATGCTAACATGATATAATTTCACTATTTCAGTCACATGGACAATTCATCAAACACTTATGGGGCATAATATATGCACATAATGCTAAAACAACATGTAGGCATCGTGATTCAATTTCAATTACATAATTCCAAGAGTTTCAACATGAATTCACATGACAAAGCACACATGTCAATTAAATCTACATGAATTTTATAGTAAATCATGAAATAGAAACCCAATTAAATAATAATCATGAATACACTTTAATTCAAATCATGGAAATCACAAAATCACTGTACATGAGCTTTAAAAGAGTTTCTTGGACTCCAAGGGTGGAAGGAACCCTTGGATGAACACTTCACATATCTTAGTTGCTAAATTCTAAAAGATTGGTGGTGGTATCTTGAGTTCTTGATTTGAAATGGATCCCTCTAGGGATTTGTTCTTGAGAGATTTTAAGAGAAATCAAATATATTTTGCTTAATGAGGGCTAAATCTCATGTTTTAGGGCTGAATGGGGATGGGGAAATGACCCATTTACCCCTAAGGACACGGTCTATTAATAACTAAAAAGTTGAATCAATGACGTGCAGGCTGACACACCACATCATTGGCATCAATGTGATAGCCAACGCATAGCGTCGAGTCCACGTCGATTCACTAGAAATTGCCCTGAGCTGAGGGAAAAATTATCTGTTGATGCGATGGACAATGCGACACATCAAGATCACATCGACTCTTTATTTTGGTCATTCGAACATGGTCTAAACAAGGTCTAAAAAATCCAAAACTTGACGAAAAACACCTAAGAACATTCCTGATCATGAATCAACCTAAAGATTGATACTTTAAGGTCACAAAGATTGTGAAATAGGGTTGTCAACTTACGAAGGTCAAAATAAGTCTAAGTCTGAATACTTAGTTAAAATTTTCTAAGTTTGAGATCCCTTGACAAGCTTTAAAAGACTGAATTAAGCTTAGAATTCTGCGGGGTCTTACAATATTTCCCCTTTGGGAACATTTATCCTCGAATGAGACTGACTAAGCTGAGAATATTGGTAGACTGGATTTAGACACTATACATGCAAACTGAAGCATGATTTCATGACTGAAATTACTGATATGCTGAATTATCATACTGAACATGCATATCTGATGCATGAGTATATAGCTGAACTGATTCGTAAATGCATGACTGAATATGCAACGATAATAGATACCAAGTTTATAACTATAACTGAACATGGACTAAGAGAATCTAAGGAAGACAATTACCTTAAGATGAGAATACTGATGAACCTGAGATCATTTACTAAGCATGCAAGAACGAGAATATGAGAACATAACTGAGACTGAAACATGATACATGAACTGAATATCATGGACTGAATTGATCCCCTGAATATATGGTTTACGATTGAGATTAGTACTTAAGAGTCCACCTATGAGTACCCACTACTCCAAACTGGATTTGTTACATGAGAAGAAGATGGAAGGTTTAGGTCCTGAAAGCTCAGAGGATCATAGTGCATCTCCCTCTTGAGACGTTATGTCCCCTGAAGGATGCTGACTTGGCTAAGATACTGAGGAAAAGTTGAGGCGATGCACTGAGCACCTCAGAACTAAGTTGTGACTGAATATATGGGATCTGAAACTGCAACATGATACATGAACTGAGCTGAACTTGAAACTACCTGTGTGCTCCATCTTAGAATGGTTACATTCATGAGACTTCGGATAGTGCGACTAGATGGAAAGATGGGAAACCCAACCATACAAATATTGTCCGCCTAACTGCTAAACTAAATTGCTAATTTTTGTGGACTAACTTAAGCTGGAAACTTATATTCGACTGGAGCATTTCCTTGACACCCTTTCAACTTCACTTTCTACCTCATTACGATACTTCACCTGAGACTACTGAAAGTATTCACATGGGCGTTGAGCACGAATGCATAAATACACTAACTTATCTGTTAACTAAATGACTGATAGCTAAACACTGGGCATGTAAGACTGAACAGTACTTGGCCTGAATAAATGGACTGAAACTGTAGAGTATTATGCATATGAGAAAGGGACTGATGGAGTAACATAAGATAACTGAGCATGAATTCATGAAAGCTGTATTATTTGAGAATGGAAGACCAAACGTATAGCATGGTTCTAAAATATTCTATAAACTGAGGTACTAAAATACTAATAACTGAATAACTAATAACTGTACGCTATGGTCGAGTAAACCAAAAACTGAACTGAGTTTCTGATTTGATTACTGGACCGAGACTGATACTATTACTAAGACTATAATTGAGACTACGATTCGGACGGTAACTAGGACTGAACACACTGTAAGGCATGAGTGTAGAAGTCATGAGCTGCATGACCTGAGTTTTTTTGGAGTTTCTGTATTCATGGAATGTGATTCGTAACACTGAGTGAACTGGAACTCCTTATACTAGGAATAATAAGCATACATGATTCTATTTAATATGCCTAATATGAGACTATAATCATAAAAGGTGACATATAAGGCATGGGTAGTTATCATGATGATCGGGCTTTTCCTGTATACCGGTTATACTATGATAGACTAAACCATTAAGGTGTAGACTGAGAAAGGTTCTGCTAAGGTTTTTGGTCTGACTTTGAAATCGACCGCTATGTAAGAAGCTACAAAAGATAGAGAAGCTCGTAAATCTAATAAGACAAAACATATAAATGGAATATCTATAACGTACCAGTGATCGCATCAGGAGAATTTTCTTAATCTCGTTTGGACTGAATTGCCTAGAGTCTGTTTGAGTGTTGCTCACTGGTGGAACTGAAAGTGGCACCCTGCTGATTCGCGCGGTCAGACTGAGATGAAGGACGATTATACTGACCCTGTTGGCGCAAATCTTTTCCCCTCTGAGCCAGTACTCTATACTCTCGCATCCTATGGCCTAGCTTACCATATCCAAATTATATATTGCTGCCTGTTCTACACACACCTAGGTGATTTCTACTACATTCTTCGCAAAGCGGATGGGTGCGACCACTGCTCACACTATCCTAGGTTTTGGAGCCAGGCGCCCATCATGACTATGATTCTTGAACTTTGGTACTGGCACACTAGCTGAGGATAGAGCTGAAACTGAAGATTTTAGATAAAATTGTGAATGGTTACTACCCTCTGACTTAGGCGGATTAAAATTGGAACTACCTGTTCTAGCTCTCTTGTTCTCCCTCTCCTTCTTCTTAAGATTTTGATCTTTAATCTGTTGAGCATGGACCATAAGTCTGGATACGTCCATCTCCTTAATTAGCATTATTGTTCTGCACTCTTTAACCATACTATCTGACACCTCAGACATGAACTTTCTCATTCTGGACCTATTTTCTGCTACTATATAGGGCTCATACCTGGCTAACTGAATAAACTTAAGGGAATACTCTTTCACATTCATACAACCTTGCCTGAGATTGATGAACTCTAACACCTTCGCTTCTCTCAGCTCTACGGGAAAGAATCTATCTAGAAAAGTAGTTGCAAACTCTTCCCATTCCATGGGTGTTGCATCTATGCCCCTGTCTCTCTTTCACTGCTTAAACCACGTATGAGCTACATCTTGTAGCTGATAGGTAGCTAACTTATCACTCTCACTAGAAGTTACTCCCATGATATCAGTCACTTTTTGAATCTGATCGAGGAACTCCTGTGGTTCCTCTTCTGACTTAGATCCTGAGAATAGGGGAGGATTCATTCAGGTGAAGTCCCGAATCCTGGATGCAGTATTGGCCACTGAATTGGCTAGAGTAGTGAATGCAGCTCTGAATTCTACATGAGAGACATGCTCGTCCAGGGGATCTACCTTAATGGACTGAGGTGCTAACTGATTTCTGGTTCTCTTTTCATTAGTCTTTTTGGGAGGCATGTTCTGTAACCAGAAGAAAAAAAAAAGGATTAGACTGAGAATTTAGCTTGAGCTCATGCTCACTCGCACGACATGAATACTAAAAGAAAGGAAACTTTTCCTAAAACATCTCGTAGCTTCCTATCCATAAGTGCGGCACGCAACACACCCATGTATAAGACTCTACTAGATATATCTTTCAGACTTCCTAGGACTCTGTTGAACCTTAGGCTCTGATACCAAGTTTGTAACCCCCCGAGTCTGTACCCTGGGTGCTACACGGTGCTCATAATTCCGAAGGACCACAAGCTAACCTATGACTTATAGTTGCTGCAATAACTGAATAATAATACTGTAATATGCATAAATTAGGCAAAAACTATGCCATAAGGTTCAATGCTAAAATAAATCTAAATGCGCTATAACAATACCAAAACTGAAACATCTATCTAAAAATATTCTAGTCTAAAAAACCTCTAAACTGCCTGAACTATGGAGTTGATGGAACAAGTCCCCAACTAACTCTGACTACTAAAAATGAACTGAAATGCTAAAATAAATAATCACGTCCTCGAACTATAAGGACTCACCACTAACTCTGTATGCTGAGAATCTGAACTGCTAAGGGTGCTCGGGAGTCCGTGTATCTAAACCTATGATATAAGACATCGTAGCGGAAAAAAAAGGCATGCATCAATACTTTGAATGTACTAGTATGCTCAATGAGGTAGGCTGAAATGCATGGGTTCATATGTATGAATAATGCTAATTGAATATTATGAATATGACTGAATGAGAGTACATGCATGAATACGTATACTGTAACTGGAATCATGATAGCACTGGATACTAAATTATCTGTCGACGTGATGGACGACGCGGTGCATTAATGTAACGACCCGAAACTGCCTCCTGGGATGTCACACGGTGCTTAAGGCTACAAGTAGCCCCAAGCTAACCCTTTGAGCTTGTTTTTAGTAATAACACTCATTTCAAGATGAAATAATTCAAACACTAGTATCGTTATATCATATGAAAGGAAATATGGAGAAAATGCTCAATCCAAACGACCACAATACTGGAAACCTCAACACAACCACAATTTGATAACTAGTCTGACAAAGCCTCTACTAATCCATGAACTAGAGAGCCGTTGGGACAGGTTCCCAACTGACTCAAAATGAACTGGAAATAACAACATAGTCTCTCAAAATATGGAGATGTTTGAATATAAGTCCTTGAACCATAAGGACTCACCACTGTAGGAATGTGGATAGAGGTACTCGAAAATCACTGACGAGGTTGGGACTGAGCACCTGAACCTACATTATAAGACAATGTAACACATAGACGTATATGTGGATCAGCACTTGATAATGTCCTGAGTATGTGAGGGTGCATGCATTTATATAAAATAACATCAATACTCTTTAATCAAATCATGCATGTAATAAGTAATGACTCACATGGCTTGAATAAGTATAAAATGCGAAGCTCATGAATCATGTAAAATGGAACATGTAACACAATCTTGTGAGTCATTATACTTTCAGCTTTGAAATTTGTACTCTTCTCGTACTCCAATTACTCAAGGCTAAAGGAAACTTTAAGCAATACTTTCAACTCATGCATATGTCTCATAGAGAGTAAAACTTCTTCAATGCTCAAGAACTCATAACTCTTTTGAACTCAAATACTTGGAATTCAAAATCATATAACTTTGGAACATACTTGAAGGCATTTCATTCACGTTAGGAAAATATCTCATTTCAAGCTTTAGGGAAAAATACTCATATCAAGGGAAAGTATTTTAGTTTTAAAGGAAAAATATCTTATCTCAAAGCTTTAGTTTTAAGGGGAAAATATTCTATCTCAATGGAAAATACTTTAGTTTAGGGAGTTTCTCTTAACCGACATAAACCATGCGAGCTATATGGAGTCCAACGTTTTGTCCTCCTAAGGAAGAGACCTCACGTTGGGGAGAGGCGTCATACTCTTGCCAGGGAGTATAACCTAGGTCCAGTGATCACTAAACAAACTCAACCTCAAGCCCAATATCAACTCGACCTTAGGCCCAATAATCATCATAAACTCAGCCTCAGGCCCAACCTACAGTGGCACGTAGTTTTGGGGTAAGAAATCATAGTAACTTACCCGCTCGGTGCTAAATACTACTCCCTTTATATTATCTGCGCTCATCTCATGAAAATCCACTTTAGAATAATATCATGGTTCAATAAGAACCCAATAATCAAATCTGTAATCTCATGTAGTAGCGTGGATTTCAAAACTCAATGACCATTAGGTCAAAACATTTCTCAATAATCTCAGAATACTCAAATCATGGGTGCTTATAGCACAATAGTTCATAAAATCTCAAGTCTCAAGTAGGGCTTAATAACCCATAATTCAATCTCAAGTTAGAACTCATCAAAAGCATAATAGATAGCATATAGATTCATAACTCATGTAGAAATCTGGAAATTTCAGCAATTTATCTCAAAATCTCAACATACTCATATACTTCAATATCTCAAACATTTCAACTATTAACTTCTCAAGGATTAAAATCATGGGGTATAGACACAACTGTAATTTCTTAAGAAAACATGTAAAAATCATGCCATTAGACTCCCAATTCATGAGAAACAACAAAAGCTTGCAACCAATAACAATGGGTGAAAAAACCAAATTCAATTTCATGTAAAATCTCATAAATTGTAGAAAAAATGTAGTTTAAATAAGCCTTTGGGCACAAGGGTGAAAGGATTATCCTTGTTCAAAACCCCACATACCTTGAATGAGAAGCTTTGGATGAACTCTCGCTTTTGAAACTCTATTCGTACTCTTGAATGAGGGTTCTTGAATTCCTTGACTTGGGAACCTTGAATCTTGACTCAATTTAGAAAATCTATGGTGGATTCTTGAGATTATTGGAAGAGATTTTGGATACTTAGGGTTTTCGTTGAGAGAGAAATTGAGAAAAACTTTATAGAATGCTTGTAAATGACCTTGATTTGGTGTTTGCATGGTTTAAGAGTCTTGAAAAAAGTCCAAAGTGCCCTTTTTAACTTCTGTACGAAGCTAAAAAAATTGAACTGGGAACCCAATTTTATGGGCCACCGCGACGCGCCACTATCGCGGTGGCTCACTGAAAATTGACAAATGGGAATTTGGGAGTCACTGCGATGTGGAGCCATCGTGTTGTCCCACTGGTTGGGACCTGGAACTTCAGCGTGACGCGTCACAATCACGCTAGGCCACTGGAAATTGACTATTAGGAAATTGGGGTCCTTCGCGACGTGCCACTATCGCGGAGTTCCACTAAAAATTGACAATTGTCAAATAGACCCTCTCCACGATGCGCCAAGCACTAAAATGACGTTGTTTTATGACTAGGACTTAAATTAGCCATAACTTCTTACCTGGGTATCGGATTTGGGTGAATCTTATATCGACGGAAAGCTTATCAAATTTCCCATGTGATATAAAATCGAAATTAGGGAAATTCTATATGGTTAAAATGATACTCACTTAGAAAATCACTTCTCAATTTTTTAGGGTCGGAATTATGCCTCACTTGACACGCCCTAAGGTTCATTCTACGAGAGAATTTCGCGGTGTCTTAAAGTTAAGATCGCGTTGACTCACTGTTTTGGTCATTCGAACATGATCTAAACGATGTCCAAAAAATCCAAAACTTAACGGGAAACACTTAAGAACATTCCTAATCATGAATCAACCTAAAGATTAATACTTTAAGGTCATAAGGATCGTGAAATAGGGTTGCCAACTTATGAATGCCAAAATAAGTCAAAGTATGAATACTTAGCTAAAATTTTCTAAGTCTGAGACCCCTTGAAAAGCTTTAAAAGACTGAATTAAGCATAGAATTCAGCGGGGTCTTACAAATTTAGACATGTAATTTTTGTTCCCCCCCCTCGAACATCGCATTATCAACTTTACCGCATCGTTACCGTACACCCTCACCCATTTAATATTCTCCCCAAAAGAATTCAAGTAAAAATTTGTAAAAAATCCATAACCACCTTATCCTAACAGACCCTCAACAAATTTACCACCCACACTAACTAATTTTGCCACCTCACACCCTCTACCATATACCCCCTTCTACCTACAAACCTCACTCCACTCACAATCATGATACATACCTCACAATATAAATCTCATGGGAGAGGGCACCACAATAATAGAATACATTCCATACACACAGCTCACACACGACACTCACTCACCATCACTCTTACAGGAATACATATACATACATCATCACTATGTATGGACACACACCACTGAACACAACCAGTAGAGAAAACATAGTAGAGAAAGGGCGAAAGTGAGAGAAATTATGATTGGGAATAAGAGAGAGAGAGGAGAAAGGGAGAAAATGGTCTGTGGTTCAGTCTTCCAGCGAAATAATCATCGTAATCATCAACATGAGAACACCCCAATCATCGTGTCGATCAAAACATCAAAACAACGACCAAAACACCCAAAAACGAACCCATCTCGCCATAAATCCTACCAATATCAGTGAAGATTCACCGAAAACATGCAAAATGGTGAGATTTGACCAAAAATCCAATCAACTCCGATGGAAATCCATTAGAAAATAGTCCAAACCGACCCAAACAGCCCCAGCACTGGCAAAATCCGCTGAAAAATAAATAAAACAGTAACGTTGCATACAAAATCCGGTACGATTTCTCATTACTTCACGATTCCTGGGTTTGGATTGGCGAAAAACAAAGAAAAGGATTAAATCGAGGTTGTTTTATTCGTTCTGTGAGGTTCGGTCTGAGATTTTGGACGCGGCTCTAGTCAAAAGAATAATTACACTTGAAAATCTTAAATTTGAGGTCTATTTCTATTCTCGTTCTCTATTTTATCTCGAATCTTAATTATTGTTGAGGATGTGAATAACTTATGTGCGTACATGCTTGGATCGTTATTGTGTGTATATGGTTGATTGTTGGATTCGAATTTTGAAAGATTGAAAACAGAAAGAATGAATTAATAACCAAATAATTGGTTAATCATTGTTTGAGAATGGAATTGGGGGCGGGAATTAAAAATTGATAAAAAGTGAATTGTTGATTGAATTTGAAATGGATGTTAATTTATCGAACTCGATAGTATCATATTTTAGGCCGAAATCAATAGGTAAATTATAGGTTTTGGGGTAGGCAACTCATAGGATTTCATATCATCGAATGTGTGAATGTCTATGTCGAGTGATTTCTCCACTTTTATCGCATTTTATCAAATGTATTCATTTCTCCACTTTTATCGCATTTTATCAAATATATTCATTCATCAGGGAATGCCCCGAGTTTATTTGTATTTATTCATCGGGAAATGCCCCGAAGTATCTTGTACGCGAAGGACGTTTGTGATGAAGTCCCGAGGCATTAGGTAAAGCATAGTGTATGATAGATAGAATAGTTTAGGTTTTAATTTTAGCATTTTTTTTTATTTTGGTTTGTAATAAATAGGACTGACATTAACTTTTGGATTTTCATTTGTTTGATTTGTGTGCTTTCTGTGGTTTATTCACTTCATAGTGTCTACTAGATGATATACTTCACAAAGCGACTGTGGTCGAACCACGAGATTGAGGGGTGTCTAACACCTTTCCCTCGATCAACAGAATTCCTTAACCTAAATCTCTATTCGGGGACCAGTTTTGAAAGAGTCAAAAATTATTTTGGAAAAAGATTTCTAAAGGTGACTTGGCACACCAGATTTATGCCAAGTGGGGACTTTGAGTTTTGATTGTTAAAAATCCTTTTCGAAACAAATTATTTTCTTTTGTCACTTAATAATAAAACTATTTTCAAACTTAAAATAAAATCTATCTTTTTCGATGAAAAAGGGGTGTGACAGCTGAGGCACGGATATTTCGCTCTCTTTAAGGAGATTCAAGCCCACTGAGGCATAATCTACACTGATCCAGCAGTATATCTCTTAACTTGTCCCCTTCAGGATACAACAACCCATCAACGACGTACAACTCAAACAACTCTGGATTAGTTGAAGAGTCTAAAACTTTACTATAAGAGCACCTTCCTTCAACATATATTTACTATCTTTGTATAGTGAATATAGTTAAAGACGTAGAATATTTTTCTTTGTCTCAACTTTCTCTTTCACTACTACACACTATAATCTTTTTCACACTTATCATAATTCCTTGTACATGCAATAACAGACAAGACCACCTTTATTTATAGGTGAGGAATACATCTTTTTATTGAATAGGAAGAATATGGTATATAGTAAAGTGAGTACATGAATAGTCTATAGGTTACAAATATTACAAGAGTTACAAGAGTAATGAGGTAGACTAATGGTAGATGTTACAAGAACTAAATGTCACATTCTACCATAAAATAATTAGTGAAATAAAGTGTTAGTGGTTATAAGAGTTACACAAAGTAAATACACACTTTTATTCTTAATAATATTCCACTAATGTGCATTGGAGAAGTGCAACCATTAACAACACACTTTGTCATTTAATATAATGCACTTTAATATAATAAAATATTAAAATGCACTAACATTTATTATTTGACTTGATTGAAGAGAATGAGATAGTGATGGTGGATTTTGGAGAAAGTTTGTCGCTTGATTTGGAGTTTTGAGTTTCGAAGAAAATTTGTCACTTGATCTAGAAGTTTTGAGTATTACCTTTGAAGGAATGCTCAATGAAATCTTTGTTCTTTTTATTAATTTATAGGTTATTTAGTTAAGCAAACTAACTCATATATCTTTTTAATTCAAGTTATTTTTGATTGATATAAAATGTCAATGTAGAAAAGTCTTGCTAAAGGGAGATGCTTGAGTTTGTTGTGGTATATAAGTAAGGTACATAACATATTTTTTTTTTATGTGAAGAGCCTTAGTCTCTTATATGGAAGAGTTAACAGCAGTGGCGGAGCAACATTGAATTCAGGGGTTCATCCGAACCCTCTTCGTCGGAAAATTATACTATTTTTACATGGTTAAAAATATTTTTATGTATATATAATAGATGTTGAACCCCCTTCTACTAGTCCGTATATTACTTTTGAACCCCCTTAATGAGAATTTTAGCTCCGCCACTGATTAACAGCCTTGTGGAACAAATTCTAATCTTGCATAGTAATTATTCCGATCGTCCTCATTTTGGCCTACGTATTAACAAGTATTTATGGTGTAAATTGTACTTTTTGCATATTTCTTGAACAATTGAAGTCAATCTGTTTGGATTTAGAAGATTTTGTATTTTTTTTATTTTGTGGTCACTATGATGTTATAATGTTAGCATACTATATTACAAGTGGGATGAAAAGTTGAATAACAAAAGTGTTATTATAAAATTGAATAACGTTATTGTCCTCTTTTTAAATACTAATCTTATGTATTGGTTTGTTTGGTTTTGTTTAAACTGGACCAATAGTTTGAGGTGAGTGTCTCACAGATAAATGAAGAAAAACGAATTGAAGAACAACCAGTAATGGTGAGCTCCAGGGATAATTATATAATCTCATCCCAGATCAGTTCAAAAATTTGTACTTATTAATAAAGTATGTATTAACTTAGCATTCCTTTAATCTGTCAAGTATTACGAATTATTTTTGATATTGTCTCTATCTTTGCTCAAGTGATTAGTCCGTTCTAATGAAGTTAAAAGTTGAATTGTACACAAATAATTTTAAATTTTGATGACCACTAATACCCATAAAAATTAATATATAATATATTGTAAATGTTGTTACTTATCTATATATATATATATATATATATATATATATATATATATATATATATATATATATATATATATATATATAAAATCTATATCTGTATTTATATGTATAATCTATAATATATTCACATTTTTTGTACTTTATTAAAAGACTTTGAAATAAACAAAATGTCTTTTTACTTTTTTTTCTTCAATTATTATATCACTATCCTTATAATATTGAATATTGATTAAAATTAATATATAGAAAAAATGAAAAGACTCCTAAATATATGTAAAGACTCCTACTTCTACACAGTTTTGTTGGGGTGCCTGAGATCATTTAAATATTTTATTATTAGTTTTGCTCATTTAAATTATGAAGGAAATATTAATATTTATTTGATGTCGACTTGAATAAGAAGAATACAATTAAACCCGATGGTATCCAATTCCTATAACTTTACGTGATATTTTTTCTGTCAAATTCAAAAGACAAATGTCATAAATTCATGTATTTTTGTTATAGAATTTGATTTGAGTGTCCTCAACTTTTTGTCCCTTTTCAAGTATAAGAGCTTTTTCGGTAGAGTCTGTCTTGATTTTTCAGCATGATCAAAATTATGTTTTTTTTTTGTGTGTAAAAAAGTTCATGATTGAAAAAAATCTCTTTCATATTTGATTTATCTTTTCTTGGAGGACAAGTTTAGAATTTTATAAATCGAGTATAAATTTTTCTCAAAAACAATTGAATAACATCCATAATATAATCGTTAAAGAGTTTTGTTTAGTAAGAATTATTCTCTCAATATATTTGTGTTTTTCTTAATATTAGCTTTTCAATATGTACTTTACTGCCATATTAAATATTATCTATTTTTTATAATTTTCTTTGTAATCTAATTTATTATTGTCGATGTTTGCAATTGTTAGTTTCTGCATAACTAATGTTATTATTTTGATTCGAACAATTTTAGGTTAAGAATTCTTCAGTGTGTTGGCGAAGTTATTTCGTCATTATATATATCTGATAATTCTGGCTTCGTCATAGTAAAAGCTAAGATGATCAAATCAAATATGGCTTCTTCATCAGTTGTTCTTTTTTTAGTGATGATCACTCAAAAGCTATCCGAATCAGAGCATAAGAGATGAAGATATAATATTTTGTTGTTTGATGACATATTCTACAATGTAATTTTACATTCCTAGCTAGCCGAGTACAACAAGTTGAAGAACATTTGTTATGGAGAAGTATGAACTCTAACTATATTTTTTAAACTTATTTCCACCAGAGACTTAGAATTAGAAAATAATTAATTCATTGGTTAATAATAACCTTAATTAAGTGAAAATTGTACTAACAACAACAACAACATATCGAATGTAATTTCGCAAAGTAGAATTTGGGGTTGTTTTCGGTAGACCCTCAATTTCATGAGTTGATTAAGTTAAAATTGTATTGTTCACGTATAAATCAAGGCATGTTGTTGATGCAAATTTATAAGTATGGAAGGAAATGATAGAAGTAGTGAAGATGAAACAGAGTTTGGAGAAATATTTATTATGTGCACAAGGTTGGAATTAGACAACTACATATAAAGTACAAGTTTATATTTACAAAAGAAACGCAAGAAAGAATTGGATGAAGTTGTTACTTATGCATATACCGCCTTTTGTTTCTAATAACCTGTCTAACGGGCCGGGCCGGGTCAACCCGGAACCGGCCCCCTCTCTCTAACCGGGTTACGGGCCGGTTTTGGCCTTAACCGGGCCGGGCCGGGCCGGGCCGCACAGTAAAAAAATAAAACCCACCCGGAACCGGCCCACTTAACCCAATCCGGTCAAACCCGGTCAAACCCGGATAAAAACCGGTCAAATATACACTACATATACGCTATATACACAATCTATACATTAAATATACACTTCTATAGAAGATATATACAATGTATACATTAAATATACACTTCTATAGAAGATATATATACACGTGTATACATTAAATATACACTTCTATAAAAGATATATACACATGTATACATTAAATATACACTTCTATAGAAGATATATACACGTGTATACATTAAATATACACTTCTATAAAAGATATATATAATGTATACATTAAATATACACTTCTATAGAAGATATATACACGTGTATACATTAAATATACACTTCTATAAAATATATATACACATGTATACATTAAATATACACTTCTAATCTTCTATAGAAGATATATACACGTGTATACATTAAATATACACTTCTATATAAGATATTAAAACTTTAAATTGATAAATAAAAAAAAATAAAAAACAACGACTAAGGAGTGAATGAATTTGTGGAATTTTATTGATTGCAAAATGATCCAAAATTTATAATTTACATGAATGAAAAATCTATAAATTATACATCATTTTTTCCAACTAATTCATGTTAATATTAATTGGAATTTGCATAGGATAGTCGAAGTCAACGGGGGCAAACCCATGCATTGGACTTGATTCTGTTGAGTTCTCCCGTGAAGTCATTATTTCTTCAAGTTTGAGGTCGTCGCTTGGTTCTGGTTCCATTCCTTGGTTTCTTCTTTCTGCTCTAATCCAATCTCTAAGGCAAACTAAAACATTCATTGCGTTGCTTCCCAATGAGTGTCGGTTGTCTCCAAGCTGCTGTCGTCCCTGACTGAAGGTGCTCTCTGATGCAACGGTTGACATTGGAACATTCAAGATATCTCTGGCTAATCTTGAAAGTACAGGATATTGTGATTCATTATTTCTCCACCAATCCAGCGAGTTGATCCGTCGTCTGCGATCCTCTGGTGGCGTCCGCAGATAATATTTCAGCTCTTCCCGATAAGTTGATGTGTAAGCTCTCTCATCCACACTGTTCCAACAAGTTAAATCATAAAACGAATCAGGAAAACCACTATGTGCCGACCTTTTAGAAGATGATGGCTCCTCGGGAGGATGAGGAGCGACAGTTGGACTGATATTTGTAGGTACGGCTGAATCAAATAAATCAGCATAGTGATTATATAATTTTTCTATATAATCTTTTGCATCAGCCGTAGCCGTCCACAAATCAGGCTGCTCTTGTTCAGACTCACGGTTAGTATTTATTTCTAAGTTAGCATAAATAAGAGTACTAAAGTGACACATATGATTAAATTTCATGCAAGGATTTAAAATAGCACCAACCAAGTAAATAGGGGGAATCGGGAAGAAATATTTTTTAAATTTCGTAAACATAGCGCCAACAGCTTCTTTATAACCTTCTTTATTTTTATATTGTTGGAGCAAACCAGAAATATCGGCTATATATGCCAAAATATTACAAACAGTAGGATAGTATGCACCGGAAAATTCAACCGTAGCTACATAAAATTTTTCTAAAAACTTAACAAGATCATTAATTATAACCCAATCAGAATTATGTAACATGCAATCAGCAGAATCAGCAAAAGAACCACAGTGTTGGTTAAAAGTTAGTGTAATAGGAATTCTATATTTATAACAAGTTTTTAAAAATTCATACGTAGAATTCCATCTAATATCAATTTCCTCAGGCATTAAAATCGGTGTAAGTCCATTTTCTTGACATTTAACTTTAAATTCTTTAATTCTCGCTCTACGATTATTTCCTTGAATGAAACCTACGGCAAGACGAATTTTTTCAATATAAACCTCAAAAAAGTCAAGACCATCTTTTACAATTAAATTATAGATATGACATGCACACTTAATATGGAAAATTTCAGGAAAGGGTGGAGATAACGTAGATTTTATTTTTGTTATAGCATTCTTGTTGTTAGAAGCATTATCAAAAGCAATACATAAAAATTTATTTTCTATACCATAATATCCGGCAATTTTAATAATAGAATCAGAAATAAATTGTCCAGTATGTTTGCGATCTTCATCATATAAAAAAGCAAGAATACGTTTTTGCATTATGAAATTACTATTCATCCAATGACAAGTAACAGTTAAATAATCATTTTTATTAACAGCACGACCAAGATCAGAAGTTAGGGACAATCTACATTGAATATTTTTTAAGAATGTTGATAAATAAAAACAATATTGTGAATGGAGTTTAAAAATATCAGACCGACAAGTAGTTCTAGGAATACCATTAAACATAGGATTATAAATTGCTTGTATATAACGGATAAAAGCATCAGAAGAAGGAAAAGTAAAAGGCAAACAACCCGCAGCTACCATTTTAGCTATTTCTTCCCGGTCCCTCAATTTATTATACTTTTTCGCTACTTGACCGGTTGTTGGGTCCATTCTAGTTTGCGTTGACCCACCAACATCCCCACCACCTTTTGCAATATTTAACTCTCTTTTGTGATCTTCAGCTATATGTCTCATTAACGTACCCGTACCCCCTTGCTTACCGCCACTTCTATGCTTATATATTTGTTGACAAATATTGCACTGCACCTCAATATCTGATATACGTTCAAAAAATTGCCATGCAATACTAGTTCTTTTACGGGGTTTTGGGGCACTGGGAGGACGGGAAGGGAGATTAACTGATTCAGATCTAACGTTAGCATCTCCTACTGCGGGTGTTTCAGCAATATTTTCATCATCTTCGTCTACATTAACTGCATCTACTTCATTTTCTTCTTCTATACCGTAATTTTCTTGAAATTCTACATAATCCATATCGTGAGCACCTACACCTATTTCTTCCTCAAAAGGTGTACCAAGCGGTACCGGAGGCGAAGGCACACGGGTATATCTATTACTTGAACTACCTCTACCGCTAATAATTCGCTTTTTACTACCACTACCGCTTCCGGGACAAAAAATTTTAACACCTTTAGCAGCGAGGTTTTTTAATTTATCCATAATATAAATTAAATTAAACTAAAAATATTCAAAATACACAAATATAACAAAATTAAATATTAAACAATTAATACAATAAATAAAAATTAAACGTAAGAGATGGAACGACAATACCAAATTTTGGAAGTATCCGAAGATTGCGACTTTAGAAACTTCCGCTCTTACTTTGTAAACGAAAAAATAAAAAATTAAAGTGAACACTTTAAGAAATTAAATATATTGAATATTTGAGAATTGAGAATTGAGATTTGAGAGAGAATGAGATTTGAGAGATTGAAAAATTGTGTGAGAAATGATTTGAAGTTGTAGGGTATTTATAGATTTATTTTGAGGATTAAAAAATATTTTATATATATATATATTTTTTTTTAATGAAATGGGCCCAAACTAGCCGTTTGGACCCAAAAACGGTAATATTACCGTTGGGCCAACGGCTAGTTTGGCCCAACAAATTTTTTTTTTTTTTTTTTGGGTTACCGGGCCGGGCCAGGCCGGTTAACCGGCGGGCCTGGACCGGGTTGGTCCGGAACAGGTTAATCGGGCCCAATTTTTTTAAAAAACCGGACCGGGACCCGGTACTAGGGCTTTTCGGGCCGGGTCAAACCGGTCCGGTTTGATGTTACGGGCCGGGTCGGGCCGGGCCGGGTCAGCCCGGCCCGTTTGACACCTTTATTTCTATTTCTACTGTCACTGTTTCTTTTGTTTTCTACAAAGGTTCGCTTACTGGTGATACAAAAAAAAAAATCATGCATGGTCATCCAGCTTTATGTTCGTTACTTAAAAATCATTATTCTTTGTTTTGTTACATAAAAGTCATCTAACTTTACCTTATTTTTTACAAAAGTAATTTTGTCGAAATTTGATTAAAATTCTACATAATATGTGTGATAAAATTAAAAAACTATCCCTTATGTTTGAGGGTAGGTTCAAAAAGGATCCACAAATATACTTTTGAGCAGTTTTATTGCATTATTTTACTAAAAGTGAGTCTTTTTTATTTTCATATATTTGACAAACTCTACCTACTAAATAAAGTAAAACCAAAAAAAAAAAATACTTAAAATCTATTTATGATAAATGTTAGATTATTATATTTTCATTTACTTATTCTTGACTAATATGTTATTTTGTGTAATTAATTTATAGATATCTATTTTTTGCTTTTGTTAAATATTATTTTGTTCACACAATCAATACATTATTAAGTAAATAAATATGATATTCAAATTTATTCTGTGATAGTTTCTATGAATATTATTATCAATACATTGAATATGGATTTAAACTGCAATATTTTTAGTAAATAGAGCTATTAATTAAGAAAATAAAAAATAAAATCTTGTTAATTATTTTGAAATAAGAAAATTAAAAAATTTTGGATGAGAGATTTTTTGGAGTGGTTGGGGATAGAGTCGAAAGATGTTAAAAGTTCAAATGGTAACATAAACAAATTAAAAATTTATACAAATATTTCACTTCTTGATATTTCAATTATTTCACAGAAGAATTAATTCAATAATCTTAAAATTTATGTCTAACGATAACAAAGAGGGCAAATTAAACAACTACTCTATTTTTGTTTTTTGTTGAACAGTAATAATGAATGAAATACCTGAAAGGATAAAGACTAATAAAACATGCATATAAAATTAATCAAATAAAATAATATTAATAGGGAAACATAAGATTAAGTACACATTTTGCATTAATGATAAATACGTTAAATGAATTATTACAAAATAAATCAAAATAATCAAAGGTATCATATGTAATATGAAAAATCAACATTATGAAGCAAAACTTGTGAAGGGGTCTATAAAATTATTCTAAAAATAGATAAACTACACCTAACAAGCTACACCAAAATATAGCAATAAATTTTAAAAAATAAAAATTACAAAAAATGCACCTCTAGATGCGAGGCAATATTAAATTATTTTCACAATTATGTAAAATTTAACAATTATAGTTTGTTAACGTATTTCTTAAATATTATTTAGCAAGCTTAAAGTATCAAAACTGATCAAAAGTATATTTGTAGGGTCATTTGGAACCTACCCTCAAACATAAGCGATCTTCTTTTCTTTTTTTAATTTCATTTCACATTTTAGGTAGTGTTTAACTAAATTTTGTCAAAGTTATTTTTATAAAAATAAGACAAAGTTAAATGACTTTTGTTTAATAAAATAAAAATAATTACTTTTGAATAATGAACATAAAGCTGGATAACCACCCATGAATTTATTCAAAAATAAAGGGACTCTCGATCTCTTGGGTTAACAAGAGGACGATTTTGATTGTGGCACTAGAAAAATATATTTTTGGCGACAATTTTCAGTACTGACATCAAGTAGGGGATAAAGTTTCACAATAACAATAGTTTACTCTTAAATAAATTTATGTTGGATGAAATTTTAATTAGATCATTCTCCAGATGTTGATCATTTTGATTTCTCATAAACAATTATTTATTGGTTTTTAAGATGGATGAATGACAAATCATTAGTCATGAGAAAGCACGAAAACATATCAGGAAAATATACAAAAAAATGTATCGATTATAAAGAGATATAAGGTTACATATTTGTTAATATAATAAAAAATGTGTAATATGGTATAAATGTCGTAACTGCATATGTTGAAATATTAAATTTATTTACGGTGTTAACATAGTAATATTTATATTATTATTAAACAAATTTCTATTTTTTTAGCATTAATCTTACTATTTTACAATATATTTTTTATATACATGTTTTATTATTATTAATAACATGGTACATGTGCAATATTAGACATACACTAAATTAGTATATATGAAAAATGCAAGCGCATCAGTTACAATTCAATTTGAAAAAGCAAAATTTCCAATAAACTCTATGTAAAAGAAAATAGAGAGCTTAGCTAGATTATTCATTAGCACGATTCATTTTCGAGGAATATGTACAAAACAAATATCTTCAAAGAAATTCATCGATTTTATATCATGCGATGGTATGTTTTTTAAAGAAACAATCTCTTCTTTCATACCATTTGTACCTGCATTCTCCATATCAAATAGTACATGAATTTTTGACCAATCATTTTATACTTTTTTTTCAAATATTATTTTACTTTTCTCTCGTTTGAAATTCTATTTGATTTAAAATTTTGTGTTCATTTGGTTCTTTTGATAGTTACCTTTATTGATTCGATAAGCAATGATATATTATCTATATTAAACCAATATTAAGTGATTTGATGTAAGTGAAAATCGAACATCCATTTAATAAATTAGACATAAATATCTGACACACAAACATAAATATTTGAGATTCAACCCCATATATATACAAGGGTGGTTAATTTATGCCCAGTTATACAATATGCATATGAATTCATGACTTCAGATACAAACTTTCAATTTCAATCATGTATGTTTGAAGTTGCGTCAGAAATGATTAAAATATAAACTCTTAGCTTTAGACAAGCTTTCTTGTTTTTAACTATAAAACCGATTCCTTCACTCGTTCAACTCAGGCCACAGTTTAAATAATGATAATATACTCGTAAAATCTGTCACAATAAAATATGAGAAAAATCCACTAATAAAAATAGAAAGGCTGTTTCCGAAACTATCTTGTGCACTTTCCCGTGTGATGTATTTGGAAATTAGATCCATCCTCTAAATTCTAAGCCCACGGCCCAAAAAACAAAGACAAGAATTAGGGAAAGCCTTTTTAAAACCCTAAAGTATAGCCAACGAGATCAACGCAAAACTCTGAACGGAGGCGCCGCTGCAGACTCCTAGAGAGAGAAGTCGCAGGATTATTTTCATCACTGTATAATTATCTCTACTTCTGTTAATGATTTTTTTTTCGTGGGGTAGTAAATTGTGTTGAAAGTTTTTTTCGGTTTTGTTACAGGACAAAAATGGCGGACAAGGCAGTGACTATTAGGACTAGGAAGTTCATGACTAATAGGTTACTTTCGAGGAAGCAATTCGTAAGTCCTTTTTTATTATTGAAATCTTAAGGCTAGTCTTTGGTCGATTTTGATTTGTTTTTAAAATTCAAATGAGTGTATCGATTTATTTTTTTAGGTTATCGATGTGTTGCATCCTGGAAGAGCCAATGTTTCCAAGGTTAGAAGCATTTTTTTTTCACTAATAGCTTTTGTTGTTTGCTTTGTTTGTGTTTATTCTGTCGAGATTTTTTGGATTTTCAGTTGTAGTTAGTGGAGTGGCAGGGCAAGTAATTATCTAGATAACATGATGGGTTTTCTTTGTATATTTTTGTTAATGCTCATTTTTTGGGGCAAAATGAATATAGATATTTCTATAGCTAACTTCAATTAGTTTGGAAGGTCTCTTGGAAATAGTCTCTCTATGCCCGCGAGGTAGTGGTTACTGATTAGGTCTGTTGGGTATGTTGTTGTGACCTCAACTAGTTTGGGGTTGACATAGAGTTGATTGATAGTAGTGTTATCGTAACCAAAAAAGGCAAAAAAGCTCTAAGGTTCATTGGGACTTTAAGTGCAAACGGCAAATAAATGAATATCTATATAATATCTCACCTCAACTAGTTTGGAAGGTCTTTCTGAAACAGTATCCCTAGTATGGGAAACAGTCTCTCTCTCTATGTCCAGGAGGTAGTGGCATATTTTCTTTGGAAGTTATCATATATGACATTTTTACTACCATCAGATGCGTTTGGACGGATGAATGGTCGTAGAGAGAATTTTTTGAATAGAGAGCGTGCCCGCTCAATTGGGTTGTACATTGGCATGAAAAACTATAGTATTCGAATTAACTGATTGGGTTTTGGATATCCGATGATTAATTATAAAAACAATTAAATGAACTTTTTGGGAAGTTATCATATATGAGCTAATATATCTGGCATTTACTATCATGAGACGTGATTGAATGGATGAAGTTCCTTCAGTTCTAATTCTATTAATCAACTAGTTTGGGATTGACACAGTGTTGATTGATAGACAGTAGGTATGTTAACTTCTTGCCATGTGAAACGACCTACTTGAGGATCTCTCACAGAGATTATTTATGATTTTGTGCTGAATTGTAGAGAAAAGTTTCCCTATACATATCGGTCACCATCACTTTTCAGTTATCTTGTAATTCCTAGGGCTTGTATCTTCACAGTCATGCTCAGTTTGTAACCCAATTGTTTGTTTTATCCTTTATATAGGCTCTTTTGATTCTGTAGCTTTTCATTGCTCACCTATTTAAACTGATGTGCAGGCTGAGTTGAAAGAGAAATTGGCAAGGATGTATGAAGTGAAAGATCCAAATTCCATATTTGTTTTCAAGTTCAGAACCCACTTTGGAGGAGGCAAATCCACTGGCTTTGGTTTGATCTATGACTCTGTTGAGAATGCGAAGAAGTACGAGCCAAAGTACAGGCTGATCAGGGTAAGGCCTCATTTTTTTTTTTTGAGAAAGACGTCATCTTAATTTTACATGCTTCATTCTTAATATGCTTCCAAGACCTGCAATTGATGGGATGGATTAATGAATTTCAGAGGCTTAACCATCGTTAAAGTTGTTTCTTTAATTCAAGAATCTTTTAATTTCTAGTGTTGAAGCTTAAGATCCTTTGGTTCATTTTGTAGTTTGAAACCCACAAGCAAGGCCTATTTACTGTCACACTGCAGCATTGGTATTTCATTTTTATTTTCTTAATTGTGTATTGAACTGGGTTTATTTTTAATGAATTAGAAGCTCTAGGTTAAAAGATAATTGCATATTATATCAAATGCTTCAAAAGACCCAAAAGGAAACCTGATTTCTTATCCATAGACTTTTAAGATGTGTCCTGTATGCCTTTTCTATGATATAGTTTAGTGGATTGTGTTGTGTCTGCTTGTTCACACAGAACTTTTGGTACTGGAACTAGAGAAGTTGGGAGACAATATATTGTTCATTACATGTATGTCTGATTGGTTCTTAATATTTTTCTCAGATTAATCATGTCTTGTATCTATCTGCCTTGTGCTAATTCATTTAAATACTGTTAATAGAATTGCTATTGGAAATGGTCGTGCTGTACTTTTTCCAACTTTTCAGAAGTTTTTTAGGTTCTATTATTGTAACTTTTGCTCATCTGCTGTCCAAAACCAACTGCAAACTACAGGATTGCATTTGCTTGAGCAATGCTCTCTCTATATAAAAGCTATTAGACCCCATAATCATATGTTTTGAAGTACTTAAATGTCTTCATCTGACCTATGCCTTATTTCTTCAGTGTTTTTTTAATTCCCATATGCATTTGAGACTGTTGCTTTATTGGAAATGTATGCTGAGCTAGCTTTTTCCCAAAAGAGGTGTATCACGTTGAGCTGTTTTCTGCATTATAAGCCAATACATGATCTGAGTACCTACTTTCAGATAAGAGTAGCCAACAAGAAGTTATTGAAGGGATTTTGTTAATAATGGAGTTGGTTCACATTACTCATCCTAAATTCTCCCCCCAATGATAAGATATCCTTCTATATCAAAATGTCAGATATAGGAATATCAAGGACTGCTATGTTGGGTACAACTTATATTCTGAAGCAATTTGCAATGGTTGCTAATTAATTTATTTGACAACTCCTGCAGAATGGATTGGACACCAAGGTGGAGAAGTCCAGAAAGCAAATGAAGGAGAGGAAAAACAGAGCCAAGAAAGTCCGCGGTGTTAAGAAGGTAAAAATTGTTATCTTCACATCTGTCTTAGCTGCTATGATCAAGAGATAATTTCTGCTCTGTTGGTCTTGGTTTGTGGTTTTGTTCTTCCTATGCTAACAATATTCTTCCATGAAATTTGCAGACAAAGGCCGGAGATGCCAAGAAGAAGTGATCTGTTTGTAATTGTAGATGAAGAGGGAGAAGTATTTTGCCTAGATATGCTGTCGCATTTATGTTTTTATTATGGGACCTTTTTGTAGACTCTTTTCAATTTTGCTTATGGTTACTCCAATATATTTTGCATGTTCAAGTACTATTAATAGATCATCATCAAAATTGAATGGATTGTTAGAATATCATTCTCTTCCATTTACCAAAATTGTTCTCTTTGTTTTCAAAAGATGTGTTGGGAGTATGGAAATAGGAAAATGTTTAAAAATGCTTTGGATTAAAATGACTTTAAAATTACTGTATTTTCTTACACCTATTGGATTAAATTTGCCTCTTAACATTATTTATAGGTGTAAATATGTACGAGTTCAAGTAGATAAAATCTTCCGAATTGATCAACGTGCCATTGACCTTGACCAGATGACCTCTAAAATATATAGCTGAGTTCTTTTACCTAGCTCTAGCTGCATTTTTTGATCTTTTTATGCTTATGCGGTCCAAGTGAGAACTAATCTTATCGAGTCTCTTTCTTTTCTTTGAAGAAGGTTGCACTGAAGAAAGCCCCCTTGTTGAAGGTAAAGAAGTTGAATCCTTCCTTTTGGCTTTTGCTTCAAATATCTTTAGAAGAGCTATTTGAAGGTTAATAAAAAAAACAGCATATAAAATATAAGACGAATCCAAGAGATATAGCAAAAAGAGACGAAAGTCATCATCATGGCTTTTGGCCCTCTATTTTTTACTATTGGAAATATATTTCCGAGATCGATCATCTGAACAGGTAGTTTCCACGATGGCTTTAACCCACCGGGGAAGATCCATTACGGGAGCCAGAACTCATAAGGTAGTTGTTAGACCAAAAAAAAAAAACATTTTATATTGTATACTATAAAAAGTAAACTTGAGAAAACTTTTATTTTCACTTACAAGTTGGAATTTAAGCTTTCGTAAATAGAGTTGCCTATTTAGAATAATCTCTCTCGTCTTTACAAATACAAATTTTTTCATCCATTGGTGGTTGTGACTGTCGTCCACGCCTTGCCTCGTTTAATAAGATACGTGACTCCACCCTTAAACATCCGGAGGGCATCAAGTCACATCAAATGGCTTAGAGTAAAATTTGCCTCACCATCAAACAAGCGTGAACCTATAGTCAAATTTTTGGTGCTTCGACACCCGTTAAATTCGACGCAGATTATGTATAATTATATCAAATTTGATATAAGATTTAGAAAAACACCCAGTAAGCAAGTAGATAGTTGGTGTTTTAGTTTCCAAGTGAAACCTTAAAACTTTGAACGCAATATATCTGTTTGAACCTAAAGTGCACCCATGACCCCTAAATCCTGGGTCCGCCACTATGGCCATAAGCTTTAATTGCTAAAAAATGACCAGCTGCGACCTCTATACCAACGAATAAATCGGCCAAAACAAACATTATAAGATTTACACAAATCTATGATCACCTAGTATACTGTTGATCAAGACCCATGGTAAATGAATATCTATACACATTCGAATAATCAGACTTGAAAACAATTATATATATTCTCCTAAATAAGAATATCAGGAAGGTGACAACGATACTCATCTCAAAAATTTGAAAAAAGATGTTATTGAGGAATGATAGTTCTAGATCATCTCCCTCAAGCACTCTTAGTCACTAGGGATGATTCGGAACAATCATTTGCTAAGATATACTGCCTAAGAATAGTGGCGTGAATTGCAACCACGATGTCTCCAACATTTTGTTAAGTTCTCAATTTTGATGATTGACAACCCATCATAGGGACCTGGTCTCTACGGTGCCGTAGAGATCCCTTTGATGATGACTACAGTTCTCTAAGAACCAAGTTCATCGATCTTTTGCATCTTTTGGCGAGTCAACATTACAACTGGAACTTGTACTTTTGCCAAAAA
Source organism: Capsicum baccatum var. pendulum (assembly GCA_030864225.1). Lineage (NCBI taxonomy): Eukaryota > Viridiplantae > Streptophyta > Magnoliopsida > Solanales > Solanaceae > Capsicum > Capsicum baccatum. The sequence continues at coordinate 7,320,209 of CM061558.1, forward strand.
AATTGGTGGGAAATGTGGCAGAGGTGCAAAATCTTTTTACCTCAACCAATGAAAAGAGTCCTAGGTTTTTCTTGTGACATACATATGCACAATGATGTAACAAGAAAAATCCAATTTTGTAAAACAAGATATTGAACAATCTCTCTTAAAGCACACAATCAACAAAGCCTCAGCTGCATTAGGGACCTGCTAGATCAAACTTGTTTGTTATAAGTTCTTGTTGTATCTGAGTCTTTATTTATTGGTCTTAAACCCTGCAAACCTACTCTCCTTAGTAAAACTGTTGTAGGCTCTTTTGTTTCTTTGGTTTCCTAATCTCTTGTTAGCTAGAGTTAGTTGACATTTAAAGACTAGAGTTAGTCTGTATATCAAGTTGACTAGAGTCAATCATTGGAGGTGGTAGCAACAAAGACATTGTTGTTTGGTCTTGTAATAGAGTTATTGTAAGATGATGTAGGATTAAGATTTTAATCTTTGTAACTACGAATTCTTTATTCAATGTTGCTTGAAGATAGTGGAGTGGTTGAATATCCTACGAGATAGGTTGTAGTTTTACTCTCTCAAGGAAAGAGGTTTTCACGTAAACATCTTGTGCAATTTTTTTTAGCTTTTGCTTATTCTTGTTCTTAGCTAATTACTGCAAAGTTGTTTGGGGACCTGGTCCCTAGTCTGGTGAGCAACTCTTATAGTTCTTCAATTGGTATCAAAGCAAGTTTTTCCTAAATGATTAACACGTAGGAAGGATCATCTCAAATGGTTGCACCACTTAACCTAGAAGAAGGTCAATCCACTACGAGACCATCCCATTTTAGTGGCCAATATTATGGGTGGTGGAAAACGTGCATGCATCATGGCTGAAGATAGCAAATTGTGAGATGTGACTCTTGATGGACCTTATTTTCCCATGAAACCTATCAATATTGGAGAAGTTACCTCAACTGTTCCTAAAACTAGAAAAGAGTTAGATGAGCAAGACAGGAAGAAAATCAAGAAGAACTTTAAAGCCAAGAAACTTCTTGTCTGTGGTATTGGACCTGATGAATACACTAGGATCTCTGGTTGTGAATCAGCTAAAGAGATCTGGGAATATTTGCAAACTGCTCACGAAGGTACAAGTCAGGTTAAAGAATCAAAAGTTGTTATGTTGACCACTCAATATAAAGCATTTAACATAAAGGAAGGTGAGTTAATACAAGAAATACATACCAAGTTCACAACCATCACCAATGAGCTGCACTGCCTTGATGAAGTGACCAGTCCAAGCAAATAGGTCCGAAAGATTCTTAGTATCTTGCCAAAATCATTGGAGAGTAAAGTGGATGCCATCACTGAAGCTAGAGATCTAAAGACCTTGACCATGGATGAGCTGATTGGAAATTTAAGGACTCATGAGCTCAAGAAGGAACAAGATGAGGGAAGAAGTGGACCAAAAAAGGACACGAATTTGGTTTTAAAGTCTGCAAATAGAGAATCAAGTGAAGAAGATGAAGGCACTGCTTATATCACCAAAAGATTTCTCAAAATAGTAAGGAAAAATAGAGGCTTTCCTAGAAGAGAAAATTCCAGTAGATATTCCAATGGAAATGACCTATGTCATAATTATGGAAAACCAAGTTATTTCATCAAAGAGTGTCCTTTCCATAAAGTTGAATACATGGATTATGTCAAGGGTGGTGGTAACAGAGAAAAAAGAAGGATCGGGTCCCTAAAAGATTCAACAAATACGCTATAGCTGATAATGTTGTGAAGCATACACTTGAAGCTTAGGGAGACTCCTTCAGCAAATCTAAGGCATTAGAAAAGTTTGAGGATGCTTCAATGATGGTGATAAAAAATGAAGATCAAATCTATGACTCTCTTTTTGCTCTGATGGCTAGATCTGAAGATGAAGATGATGACAAGGTAACAATTCTGGACATCAAAGATAATCTTACACCCTTAAGGAGCTGAAATCCCTTACAACTATTTTAATTGACTCTGTATGTGATCTTACCACAGAAAAATATCTTTAAATAAAAATCTAGATGAGCTTAAGATTGAGAAAATTGGTTTGTCTGAGCAAATTTCTAAATTACATGAAAAATATAAGTTTACATCCTTTGAAAATGACCTGTAGAATGAAAGACTTAAAGAAATAGTTAAATCTAGTAAAAAAAGATGTGAAGGTAGTAGGATCCAATTTGAGCTTGAAGAGAAATTGACCAAGGCTTAATTGGATTTAACTACCTCTTTGGAGAGAAGCTCAAAACTTGAGAGAGACCTAGTTCGGATCAAGGATGAGCTTGAGAAATCACTGTAAGTGAACCACTTCCTCTCTAGTTCTGTCTAACCTCATCGAATGATGTTGTGGGTATTAGCTTTCATAAATATAATTCACCATATAACCCTAGTAGCAAATATGTATCTATGACAAATAACCTTTTATGCACTTATTTGGGTAGAAATAGACATGTGAAGGATTTTTGTCCAATAAGAATTGTTGTCATCAAGAAGATGAATGCCAATTTACTTGCATGGAACAAGAATAAAACATTTTTTCTTTGTCTCCTTACTAAGAACTCAAATTAAAATGGGTTCCCAAGGTTAACAAATGACTTTGCTTGCAGACTGGAGCAAGAGGATATAGTCATCACTGATATATGGATAGTGGTTTTTTTAAGAATATGACTGAAAGAATTGAGGACTTCCGCTCGCTCAAAGCTCATGAAGGAGATAATTTCTTCTTTGGTGATGGTAAGAAGAGATTCATTATAGATGTTCAAAAGATTAGAAAAAATCCCAATCATGTAATTGAAAATGTACATTATGTTGATGGTCTCAAGTATAGCTTGCTGAGTGTGTTTATATTTATAACAAGGGAAATGAGGTAAAGTTCATGTTAGACAAATGCACACTAACAAGCCTTAAGAATAGTGAAAGCATTCTCACAGGAGAAAAAATATGTCTGTAGCTGACTTGGGTTATTGCTATGCTAAGAATCTCACCTTCCTTAGTGCTCAAGATGACGTCACAGACTTATGGCACGGAAGACTGGGATATGCCAACTCCTCTCTTCTGAACAAATTGGTGACAGGACCTGGTTTGAAAATTGCCAAAGTTAAAATTTATTGATAACAAAGTGTGTAATGCTTGTGTAAAAAGAAAGCAGATTAGGTCCTCCTTCAAACCAAAAATGCAAGTAAGTACCGCAAGACCCCTAGAACTTCTTCATATGGACTTGTGTAGACCTATAAAGATTGCAACTTGTGGGGAGATGTATATTCTGGTAGTTGTTACAGATTACTCCAGATTTACTTGGACCATGCTCTTAAGGTCCAAAGAAGAAACTTTTCCTGTCTTTGCAATATTTGCTAAACAAGTTCTACTGAAGTTGAATGATAGAATTATTGCGATCAAGTCTCACCATGAAACAGAATTCAAAAATGCCAAATTCAATGAATTATGTAGTAAGTTTGGAATTGATCACAGTTTTTCTACTCCTAGAATACCTCAACAAATGATGGTGTTAAAAGAAAAACAAAACTCTAGTGGATATTGCTCAAACCATGTTGATTCATGCGGGAATTACCAAAAACTTTTAGGCTGAAGCTGTCAACACTACTTTTTATGTAGTAAATGGATGTCTCATTAGATCCATACTTAAGAAGACCCCATATGAGTTATTGAACAAAAGAAAATCCAAGCTGAGTTATTTCAAGGCATTTGGATATCAGTACTTTGTATTAAACAATGGGAAAGATGATCTTGGAAAGTTCAATCCAAGAAGTGATGAAGGATTTTTTGTTGGATACTCCTCAAATAGCAAAGCTTATAAAATCTTCAACAAAAGAACTCAGTGTGTGAAAGAGAGTGTACATTGGTTTTTGGTAAAATGGAAGGCTCAAGTGAAGAACAAGCCCAAGATGATGTTGACCTTGAAGATCTTCTTCAACTTCAAAGAAACTCAGTCAACAATGAAGGTTTGGAAGAAGAGAAAAGAGATGTAGCAGATGCTCAGGAACCTGTTCCAGCTCAAGAAGACAAAAATGATTCCACAAACCATCAAGAACCTGGTTTACCCCAACTCTCTCAAATTGATCTTGGCTCTAGCTTAATTTCTGCAGAGCATTAATCTCTTCGAAGAAGTACTTCAAAGGAACCTAGTACTTTTCTATCGCAGCCCCCTTAATAAAGGCTTAACTGGAAACATCAGTTTTCTCATTCTCTTGACAATCTTCTTTCCCCTCTAGGCTCAGGGATGCAAATAAAAAATTAGGCTACAAATATATGTTCCCTCTTAGCATTCTTGTCTCAAATTGGCCTAAATATATAAAAAAAGCTCTAAAGGATATCAATTGGATAATATGTCATGCAATAGGAGCTACATCATTTTGAAAGGAGTAAGGTATGACACATAGTCTCCAGACCTATTGACAAAGCTATTATAAGGACTAATTGGGTATACGGAAATAAGGCGAATGACCATGGAAACACTATCAGGAACAAGTAGTGCAAGGGTATAATCAACAAGAAGGGATAGACTACGATGAAATCCTTGCACCTGTAACTAGGATAGAAGTAATAAGGGTACTCATTGCCTTTGCTTCATATATGGAATTTAAGTTGTACCAGATAGATATAAAGAGTGCCTTTTTGAGTGGGATACTGAAGAAAGTAGTGTATGTAAAGTAGCCTTCTAGTTTTGAAAATATTGATTATCCTCTTCATGTGTTCAAACTAGATAAGGCACTTTATGGTTTGAAATAATATACCAGGTGATACAAGATCAAACCAACAACACAAGATCTTCAAAGGAGTCTCGGATTTCAGTTTTAACAACCAAGAATATCAAGTTTCTGTTTTCGGTTTCAGCAACAACCCGAGACAACAAACTGTTTTTGTGTTTCTATTTTCGGTTTTCAGCAACAACACATGAACAACAAACTGTTTTTGTTTTGTTTTTCAGTTTTTCAGCAACAACAAGATGAACAACAAGATGGATACAATGCTAGTGAATCGAAAAGAGCCCCACACGGCTTCACTAGACTTTAAGATAACAAAATCAGCACAACAACAACAAGAATAAGAAAGATAGTTAACTTGACATAAATCATTCAATAATCTAAGAACCCTAACCTCAAGATAGGACCCCTAAATCTAATGAATGGAAACACCAAGCTCTTACGAGGACCAAGAGGTACTTTACAACCTCAAAACCCTTGTTTCTAGCCAAAGATCCAACACAAGTGATTCCACACTTTGTTTGGACAGTTTCGGTCTCCTCTTCAAGACAAGAGAGAGAGTTACAAGTCTTTGTAATATCAAGAATATCAATATGGAAGTAATGCTGAAAAATGGCCCTAATGGCACCTATTTATACTACACAAAATGAAGGTTAAATGTCTCTTCTACCCTTCAGTCATGGCCGGCCTTGGAGTGTAATTTTATTACACTTCAAGGCTCATTTCCGCACTTAAAAATGTTGACGCTCGTTGGTGGACCGAATACCAATTTACACGCAGCCATTTGCATGAACATGGCTCGTAGTTTTGTAACTTCCGAGCTTGACTTCGTGTAAATGGTCTAGAACGAATTGGGCAGCCTTGTACACCCATATCAAGCTTGTTTCACCCGTATCATCCTCTCCATCTTGAGAGGAATTTGACCTCAAATTCAGTATTTGGTCATCCTCAACCGCATCCACGTAATCTTATTGAAGGCTCGGCAGTCCACACACATACGCCAAGTCCCATCCTTCTTTAGGGAATTCATCTTCATAATCCTGCAACACACGAGAATTCAAAGGAGAAATACAAGAATTAGTGGGGTTAGTATTAAAACAATGAGCCAAAAGAAACATAGGCGTGTCCACATCATGATCTAGGAAAAGTTCCTTCTTTCTAGTCAACATCACCATGCTTTCTTGCCCATTTGGCGTTGAGGCAGTCCCGGGAATCCCTACTGCCCCACCCACGGTTTCTTCCTCCTTTCCATCATCTTCGGGTTGTTTTCCCTTCTCCTTCAACTCCCTCATCTTTTGATGTAATTCATTCACTTGTGATGGCAAAAGAGGATAAAGAGTGACCTTCCGACCATCCTTCTCAAGTGAATATCGGTTGGTTCTCCCATCATGTTTGGTAGACCTATCATATTGCCAAGGTCTGCCCAACAATAAGTGACATGTTTGCATTGGTATCACATCACAAAGCACCTCGTCTTGGTAGTTCCCTACCTTAAACCGTACCAAACATTGCCTCATGACCGTTAAGGCACCGCATTCGTTCAACCATTGAAACTTGTAAGGGCTAGCATGAGGTGTAGTTGGTAATTTCAGAAAGTTCACCGTCGAGGCACTTACGACATTCGTACAACTACCACTATCAATCACCAAAGTGCACACATTCCCCTTTACAAGACATTTAGTATGGAATAGATTTTCCCTTTGGCTAGGGTTGTCTATTGCCTTACGAAGCATAGAACGTCTAACTACAAAGTTGGGAACAACACATTCCCCTTCTTGTGGGTAAATAATTTCACCACCATCATCATCATCAAGTGGTCTATTTCCAGTTTCCTCTCCATCTTGAGGCTCGGCCTCATCCTCCTTCCTTTCGGAATTCACCTCCTCACCCAGGTAGTACACTTTCCCTTCCCGTAGGATCACATTACGCCGGTTCGGACATTCATTGGCCCTATGTCCCCAACCTTGGCACTTGAAACATTGGAATCCCTTTGGGTTTGGATATTTGTGAGCTTCTTGCCTTGGAGGAATTTTATGGACTGTTTTGGGGTCGGGCAGCCGAGTAGGGGAGGGTTGGTCCTTGTTTTTGGGCCAACCCAAAGAGGATTGAGCCACATCTTTGCTTCTAGGCCAACCCGAGGTGGATTGTCCCTTTGCCTTGAGCAACGACCTCTCTTTAAGCTCTCTTTCAATCTCAAGATCCGCCTGGAAAATACCTTCAACGGTATTAAATCTGTGAAGTGTCAAGTGAGTGGAAATCTCCTTGTTCAACCCACACTTGAACCGGATGACGTCATGACTGATTTGTTCCCCACGATGATCAAGTTTCAACATGAGTTGCTGAAACTCATCATAATATGCCATTACACTTTTATTGTCTTGGCGCAAGTTGTACAATCTAGCAAGTAATTCATGGCGATAGCTCTCGGGAAGGTACCGCTGCCTCATCAATTGCCTTAACCGAAACCAAGGTGGCGGCTGCCCATCAACTAATTCATCACCAAAACGCTTGACGTACTCCCACCAAGTGTTGGCATAACCCTCAAAATGAGCTATGGCATAACAACTTTTCTTTTCGTCCGAGATGTCATTAACTTGGAAAACTTTGTCACAAGCCGATTCCCAAGTCAAGTAAGTCTCGGGGTCACTTTCACCCTTAAAGATAGGTAAGCTCAATTTGATGGTATTGATGCCTACGTCTCTTTCGTGGTGTCGATTTCCCCGTTCTCCATACCCCCGGTTCCGCCTTGGATCAACACGGCCCCTTCTTAACTCCTCTTCCCGCATGTAACCATCATCATAGGTTCCATCTCCTTCATACTCCTCTCTACCGTATCCCTCAAAGTGGGCTGGTCGGCCTTGGCCGTTTTGATTTGGAGGATTTGGAATTGGCGGTCTTTGGTTTAGTGGAGCTTGGAATGGAGGGTTCGGATTTAGTGGAGGTACTTGGCGTTCAAATCCCTCTTGTGGAATTGGAGGGGTTTGGAAATGTCTTGGTCTAGTGGAGTCTCGGTTTGGAGGAAAATAGGTAGATTGGCTTGCGGTATTTAGTGGGGCTTGGGGTGCATTTAGCATTTGGTGGACCATTTCGGGAGTAATGGTTGCGGAGGAGGTCCTATCATGACCATTGGTAGATACATGTAGAGGAGTCGAAGGACGAGAGTTTCTTTGGCTCTCCACTTGTTCTAACCTCCCACTAATAGTCGTCACTTCCCCCCTTATTGCTGCCAAGTCTCCTCTCACGGCCCCAAATTCAGAATTCAACCTTTCAAGATTCCGGGTAACGGCCTCAAGAGTGACCCTCATTGAGTCAAGAGCATTAGTATCCGCATCATGAGATGTTGTTCCTTCCATCGTCAAGGTATTAGCCGCTTTAGTCACCACAAGTTGGTGTTCCACAAATGTTGTATAATTGGCTAGTAACCGAGAAGTCTTAAGGTACAAGCTAGCTCTTATCCGGAATGGATTCTTGTTTGAAAGACTCAAAGAAAATTCTGCCGGACTAGAATCAAAAATTCAGCAAGTCGTTCAAACGAATAAAAGCACACAATTAATCGTTGACACGAACAACGGCTCAAGGAACTAGTTGACAACCTAGTAGGAAAGTACTAGTCTGTTAATTAGTTCTAGGACCAAGCAAGGGAAACCAAGAATCAACAATTAGCAACAAAGAATTTATCCTAAGTTGAGCTTTAGTGACGTGGCAGCATGCAAAGGTTCCTCACGTTTTTTTTTCTCTCTTTTTTTTTGTAATAATATTCACACAATTTGGTTATAGTTTGAAAAGTGTTTGGTGGGAAAACTAGAACCTTGTAGTCTTCACTCTTTTCAAATTCAAGAAAGTGGAGTTTAGTTTACAATTTCCACAAAGCAAGGTTTCTTGAAAGTAGGAAAAAGAATGATGGGCAAGACAACAAGTGATGGGTGCAAGTCTTTCCAACAACTTAAGTGATGGGCAAGACAACAAGTGATGGGTGTTAGTCTCTTTTTTTTTTTTTTTTTATAACAACTTTTAAAAACTTGTCTTACAACTTGAGCACACAACAATATGCACAATATGAACAAGTTCAAAAGAGGAACACCTCACAAACTTCAGCACCTCTTTAGCACAAACACACAACCACCGATTTTTCTTTAATCAACAACAACATACACTTTCGGCCACTTTCAAGTCACTACACAAGGTTCAAATCTTCAAGCTCAACTTTCGGATCTAGACACCTTAATGTTGGTGAGAAAGAAACCAACACAAGAAACTCACTAAACAAACAAAACAACACTTAGATCTAAACATGCAACACTATTCTCGGATTCAACTTTCTAATGGACAGATTTTTCAGAAAGTTGTCTTGGTGTAGTTTGGTTTAAGCCGAGAACTACTAGCCCAAGATGGGTTATGTTGGAACACAACCGGTCTTGCTTTGATACCAGATGATACAAGATCAAACCAACAACACAAGATCTTCAAAGGAGTCTCGGATTTCAGTTTTAACAACCAAGAATATCAAGTTTCTGTTTTCGGTTTCAGCAACAACCCGAGACAACAAACTGTTTTTGTGTTTCTATTTTCGGTTTTCAGCAACAACACATGAACAACAAACTGTTTTTGTTTTGTTTTTCAGTTTTTCAGCAACAACAAGATGAACAACAAGATGGATACAATGCTAGTGAATCGAAAAGAGCCCCACACGGCTTCACTAGACTTTAAGATAACAAAATCAGCACAACAACAACAAGAATAAGAAAGATAGTTAACTTGACATAAATCATTCAATAATCTAAGAACCCTAACCTCAAGATAGGACCCCTAAATCTAATGAATGGAAACACCAAGCTCTTACGAGGACCAAGAGGTACTTTACAACCTCAAAACCCTTGTTTCTAGCCAAAGATCCAACACAAGTGATTCCACACTTTGTTTGGACAGTTTCGGTCTCCTCTTCAAGACAAGAGAGAGAGTTACAAGTCTTTGTAATATCAAGAATATCAATATGGAAGTAATGCTGAAAAATGGCCCTAATGGCACCTATTTATACTACACAAAATGAAGGTTAAATGTCTCTTCTACCCTTCAGTCATGGCCGGCCTTGGAGTGTAATTTTATTACACTTCAAGGCTCATTTCCGCACTTAAAAACGTTGACGCTCATTGGTGGACCGAATACCAATTCACACGCAGCCATTTGCATGAACATGGCTCGTAGTTTTGTAACTTCCGAGCTTGACTTCGTGTAAATGGTCTAGAACGAATTGGGCAGCCTTGTACACCCATATCAAGCTTGTTTCACCCGTATCACCAGGGCATGATATGAGAGACTCTTCAAGTTTTTACTGGAAAATAGTTTTAATAGAGAAAAAAATAAAAACACTCTTTTCTTAAAAGTCGGGGGAAGGAATTTTTTGATTGTGCAAGTGTATGTAGATGACATCATCTTTGGAGCTACTACCAATTCCTTATATGATGAATTTGCAAACTTGATGAAAAGTGAATTTGAAATGAGTATGATGGGAGAGCTTAACTTTTTCCTTGGGTTGTAAATCAAGCAGAGTGCAAATGCCACTACCATTTGTCAGCAAAAGTATATTAAAGAGTTGTTAAAGAGATTCCACATAGAGGATGCTAAACCATTGATACTCTGATCGAAACCTCTTTAAAACTGAACTTAAATTAACCCGGTCCCCCAGTGAATAAAACTATGTACAGAGAAATCATTGATTCACTACTCTACTTAACAGCTAGCTGGCCTGAATAATATTTAGTGTTGGGATGTGTGCAAGATTTCAAGCGTCCTAAAGAATCACAGTTAAAGGCTGCTAAAAGAATTCTTAGATATCTCAAAGGACCCCCGACTTGGTCCTTCTCTACTCTGTTGGTGACAATTTTAACCTATTCGTATATGCTAATATAGCTTATGTAAGGTACCTGGTTGACATGAAGAACACCTCAAGAATGGCTTACTTCTTCGGATCTTCGGTAATCTCCTGGGTAATAAGAAGTAAAATGTAGTGGTTCTCTTAACAACTGAAGTAGAGTATGTAGCAAATTCATCATATTGTGCCCAACTTCTCTGGATCAAGCAACAACCTGAGGATTTGGGAATTCTATCTGTATGTGTTCCCTTGTTTTGTGACAATACTAGTGCGGTGCATATGGAAAAAAATCTAGTCCAACATAAAAAAAACAAATATATTGACATCAGACATCATTTTTTTCAAGATAATATAGAGAAGGTTAGGTAAAAATAATTTTTTGCAAGACTAAAAATCAAATTACAGACATCTTTAGCAAAGCACTCAGCAGGGACCAGTTTGAGAAAAATCTCATGAAGTTAAGGCTTATAAAGTTTAATCAATCATGTTGGAACTTTTCATTCCTCTAGTTTTTTTATATGATTTGGAATGCGTGTGATCTATTCCTACACTTGTCTAACTCGGTTTATATCTTTGCAGATATACACCCATGATAATGAGGAAAAGATCAAAAAAGATGAGACAGACTCAAGCATTAATGCTCAAATACGCATTAAGGGACCATGTCCCAATTAAGGTTAGTATCATGCAATATTATTTAATGGAAAGTTTTAAAAACTGAGTTGAACATGCTATGTGGTTTCCCGTCTGCCTGAAAAGCTGTAAATCCTCTTTATGCCCAATTGTAACATCAATCCGATTGAACGTGTTACTTCACTCCCATTAATTCAAATCTAACTATTCTTCTTCCCCTCCCTTTAAACATAATTTTTTCTCTCATACTATTATTCACTCACATCCTCTATCTCTATTTGTTCCCCACCATTCTTACAACACTATTTCTCTTCTCAAAACTCTCTCTAAATTATATTTTTACCATGTATCAATCACCTCACTACTCTTCATCCCCAAATAAACCCAAGGTCAATCTAGGTTGGTCATCTCTTCTTCATCTTTCTATAATTCTGATTTTCATAATTGTTTTGCCAAAATCCAACTCACTCTTTCATCTTTGCCTAGAAACGTTACTCTCTTAGCCTCTTTAGAGACTGTAGATACTTTTGAGTCCATTCCCTTAGTGGTGGAAAACAAAGATACCACCATTGAAACTCTGATACTTTAATTCCCGTCTTACTTCTATCCTTACCTGGTGTTTCACCCCCTCTCAATCTGGTCCCTTGGAACTTCTAATCGACTCTCAACCTGAAGATATTGTGTTTGACTAACCTAGTACTTTAGTTGTTTATGAGGGCCGCTCAATAAATGAACACATGTTTGATGGAGACCTACTTGAGGAGCGGAGCACATCCTCTAATATTCTTGCAGTCAGTGAGGCCATGTTGATATAGGGGTACCTAAGTGAGAAGTTACTAAGGAATTTTGGGGATAAACAAGTGTCTCCCATTACTGGCACTGTAACACTATCCCTCCCACCTCACCCTCAATGGTATAATACTTTAAGGTCTCTTATGACTAGGCATCAGAATGATGGCCCTACAATAATTAAAGTGGAGAATGATACAGAGAAAATAGATAGTAATTATAGACTTCATACGCTGAAAGTTACGAAGAAGAGGGTTTTCTCAACCTCCAAACCTCTAGCCAAACCTTCTAAATTTCATAGGACTTGAAAAAGTTCTCAAAGATGGCTTGAGGCTTCTTTGATGAAAAATAAATATAACTTCAAGAAGAAGAGGACTCTGAAAAAGAGATCAGTTACTGAGTTTGATATGTCATCTGAGGAAGAGTAAATGTAGAGGATATAGACTAAGATACTAAAGAGGATGTTGATACTAATGTTGCTAAGTACGTATCTGATCACCACTGTAAATCTTTCACTAGTACTTTGACACCCTAAAAAAATGGTGAGAAAAGGAGTTTTGACTAAAAATACTGGATCTGTTAGTGAAACCAAATGCAAGCGTGAAGAGTCATAGATTGTGAAGGGACCTGGTCCTATCTCACTTCTGCCAGGCCATCCAAAAGCTTTGGGTTTCTTGTGAATGGACTAGCTCCTAGTGACACAGTATCTAAGTCCAGACAAAATGTGAAAGTACTTACTCGAGAGGAGAGGCAAAAAGTTCTTAAGATGCATGAGGTATTGTGTGGATGTATTTTTGATCATGGCATTGTTGATTTTCTTGGAATAGTAGAATTTTTTGAGATTGTAAAATTTCAACGTTGGGATCATTTGTTTGAGCCTCCAGTTTCAATCCTGCATGAAAAGGGGGTTCGTATATTTTATCATAATCTAACCTTCGTGAATGATGTCCTATACTTAACCTCTAAGTCCATAATGTCAATATTGCTCTAGATGAAAAAGTCTCTGGGGAGGCTCTTAGGGTACCTATTGAGGGGATCAGGTCCTTAAGGACGAGTCTGGCTCTGAGAAGTTTCGCAAGCATATTGAAAAGTTAGATAATTTGAATATCAAGAACATGATAAATAAATATCTTAAGGGTGAGTTTCAATTATTGTTTGAATTGGTTAATAAAACCTTATTCCCTGGAACTGAAAAATGCACTGCCCTTTCTAATATTGATCTGTTCCTAATGGAATCCCTCACCAAACTCAAGAAGGTCAACCAACCTGCCATTATGATAGAACATATGCATAAAGTAATAACTACAAAGGATGGAAAATATGGATTAGCTTATGAGTTTCTTTTGAATAAAGCATTTGTAAATTTTGATGTGCCTTGTACCCCTGGAAATGAGGGATCTTCAAAGCAGATGTTAACTCTCTCTACCTTGGAGGATAATGAGCGTATTCCCCGAAGGAGGGGGGGGGGGTTGAAATCCAAATCATTTATGTCTGAGTTGATTGTCATACTGAACAGGTTGACTGGCGAAATGGAAGATATGATTGCACTTATGGCGCAAAAGGATGCTGATATTATTAGTATAAAGGCTGCATATTTAAAGGTGCATGCAGAGAGACCTGGTGTAAGTAAGGATCTTCGTGCTGAAAATGAGGTTTTAAAAGCAAAGGTTACAGTGTTAGAAGCCAATGTTAAGGATCTGACTCAACAGCTCCTGAAGATCCATGCTGTCGAAAATGAGCGTATGACTCTACTTTTTCGTCAAATTTCTGGTCCTCCTTCCTAGCCCTAATGACTTTTTCCTTTTTGTTGTCCTTATATCCCCTCATTGTCCCTTGTGCTCCTGTTCCTATTTTGTTACTTCCATTAGTGGCATTTGCTCTGCATCTTGGTTTTTATTATTTTTGTTATTTAATATGTATGATACTCTCCTTTACATGGTTTATGAATATTGGTGCTTTATATTATTATCTTCTTTCTCTTACTTTTCTGTTATACATATTAGTGTAGCCTCAAAGGTCATGAGTTACAAGCTGTTAGTATTTTGCTATACATGGTGTACTAGGTTTCTTCTTTGATGATGCCAAAAGAAGGAAAAGAATTCTATATGGTGGAGAGATAACTAAGAGAACAGGTTCTTAAGGGGAATGGGTATGTGACTTAGGAGGAACATGCATAGGAGTCCATCTTAGGGGAAACCTGGAATATGTGTTTATTATCATTAAAAAGGAAAATTGTTAAGTTCTCAATTTTGATAATTGACAACTCATCATAGAGACCTAGTCCCTATGGTGCTGTAGAGATACTGTTGATGATGACTGCAGTTCTCCAAGGACCAAGCTCATCGATCTTGTGCATCTTTTAGAGAGTCAGCATTACAACTGAAACTCGTACTTTTAGCATGAAGTTATTGGAAAAGGTGGCAAAGGTGCAACACCTTTTTGCCTCAACCAATGAGAAGAGTCCTAGATTTTTCTTCTGAAATATATATGCATAATGATGTAACAAGAAAAAACTAGTTTTGCAAATCAAGATATTTTTTAATATTTCATGAAGCACTCAATCAACAAACTCTCAGCTACAACAAGGACCTGCTCGATCAAACTTATTTGTTACAAGTTCTTGTTGTATTTGAGTTTTATTTACTAGCCGTTTGGCCATGAAAATTACTTTTTTCCGGAGTTAGAGTTGGAGTTAGAGTTGAAAATGAAGTTGGAGTTGGAGTTGTGTTTGGCCATGTCTTTTTGAAATTTTTTTTAGACTTTTGAAAAATCTTTTTTAAATATGATTTTATACCCTCAACTTTTAAAAATTACCAAAATCACTCAACTACTAATTTACCCACTAACATACAACCAAATGTTGAGAAAATAATTTATATGTCTTAAATTGATAAAATAAATAATAACAAACTAATTATTATGATTTTAATTCTTCTAAAATTTGAATAAAAATATCACAAGCACGAGCTAAATAAGTTTATCTGACCATAATCGATTGAATAGAG
This sequence comes from Capsicum baccatum var. pendulum, assembly GCA_030864225.1. Lineage (NCBI taxonomy): Eukaryota > Viridiplantae > Streptophyta > Magnoliopsida > Solanales > Solanaceae > Capsicum > Capsicum baccatum. The sequence continues at coordinate 7,335,226 of CM061558.1, forward strand.
AAAATATATTTTGATAAATATGATTGATGGTTATAAATATATTTTATATATTCTTAAATTTGTTGATGAAAATTCTTAATTACTTTCACTTGAATTAATTGTTTTATTGAATTTAGTATTTCTAAAAAAAATTACGGATGAATTATTTCTGAATAGATTAGTGCTATTTTTTTTCTTTTTATTTATTGATTTTCCTTGAATATTATTGTATCATAAATATGGATCGTTAAGTTATGTTTGATATGCGACTTTATTGACCACTTTTTAATAATTTATTAAAATCATAATAGCCATATTTGACATATACAGAAAACTAGAATGACAAGAAAAAAATATTAAATTTCTCATTTTAAATAACATAATGTACGAGGCCTTATATTTCTATAATATAGTTCATTCAAAACAAAAGTTGATATATTTTCGGCATAGATTGCCATTTATTATTTTTTAACTTCACGTTAGTAAATTTTGGTTAAAAGAAGAAAAAGAGATTAGAATATCTGTAACAATTAAAAATAATGTTGTACCGTAGAAGATAAATAATAATTTTTTCTTGGTGGTTGGTTGTAGTTATAAGAGAGGTTTGTGTAAAAATTTAAAGATTTGCGTTGTATGTAATAATAATGAAAGTTGAAAATGGAAGTGAAAAATTGTGAAAATAATAAAAAGTTGTTTTCACTTTTTGAAATTCAATTCCGGAATAATTTTCTAAATTTCTATGACCAAAGACCACAATTTTCGAAAAAGTGAAAAAATTGAAAAAAAATCCGAAAAAAGGGAAAAAAAATTTATGGCCAAACGGACCCTTAGTGCTCTTAAACGTTGTAAACCTAGTCTTCTTAGTAAGGCTTTTGTAGTCTCTCTTGTATCATTGGTTTTCTAAATCTCTTGTTAGATAGAGTTAGTTGATATTTGAAGACTAAAGTTAGTATGCATATCAAGTTGACTAGAGTCAGTCATTGGAGGTGGTAGCAATATAGATATTGTTGTTTGGTCTTGTAATAGAGTTGTTGCAAGATGGTGTACAATTAAGAGTTTAATGTCGTAACTACAGAGTCTGTATTCAATTTTGCTTGAATATAGTGAAGTGATTGAAAATTCTATGAGGTAGGTCGTGATTTTACTCCCTTGAGTAAGGAAATTTCCACGTAAATATCTTGTGCAACTTATGTTTAGCTTTTGCTTATTCTTGTTCGTAGCTAATTACTATAAAATTATTTGGGGACCTGATCCCTAGTCTGGTGGGCAACTCTTATAGTTCTTCACATTTTATTGGAAGCAACGTCTTGAAAGAAAAAAAAAATTAAAATGATAGTAGAGGGAAAAGCAAATGGCATGGTATAAGATTTAGTCATGTCTTCTTCCTAAATAAATAAATGAAGAAAGAATAAAAACTTTAATACAACTTGAAGAAATCAATGAGGAAGATTTTGGAATTACAAAAATTAAAGTGAAAGAGAAATAATAGATTTTATGAGGATTTCGGATCATCGTTATAAAAAACTTCTAAAATTTGAATCAACGTGGAGAACCAACCACATGGAGACATGTGTCTCAAAAAAATACTTGAATGAGTGACTTATATCATATGTATTAAATGTGAAAGACGTTTCATTTTCTTTCACTATAAGATTTGTTTCAGATTAAAATCAGGGATTCGATATTCGGTGTAGAATGAAAAGCAAATCAATTATGTTTATAGAAAATAATGTTTATGTATAAAAAGCGTGAAAACTATCTATATAGGTAAAAATAGCATAGATATGTGGACATATTAGATTATGACACGTGAAAAAAGATGAACAAGATTCAGTGTACAACTGGACAAATTTAATGACAGATCATATGCTAGCTTGTTGGAGATAGTCAAGAGGGACATGGAATACTAAACTCCAATTATTTCATATACATCAAGCTAAATATAGGATTTGGAAAGAGCAATACGCCTGAGGGGAAGGTCAACGAGCCCTCACTAGTTGTTGTTAGTCGTTCTGTAATTGACGAGCTGATGATGGCAGACGTTATCCTTCCGTTATTAATGATATTTGATTTGTCATTTATCATGTATTATTGAAGGATTAATGCGCAATGATTAGCTAATGAAGATTCATTCATATATAAGCTATTTGATGATTACCATGTAAATAATCATGCATTATCAAATAAACTAATCTTACTTTCTTCACAACTTTTTTATTTTACTTTCTTCACAATCTTTATACTTTTTCTCAATCAATCTCCATGAATTACAATGTGGTCCTATGAGTCTTTAGGCTCATGTCAGCTTAGGTTATATCGAACTCTACATTTTTATAACTTTTATTTCAACTCTTATTTACTGTATTATTCACTCTTATTATTCTACTACATCTAATCAATTCGATCCTCTTATCTTTGAACCTTTCGTATAAATTTATTTGTATATTTTAAGGATAAATATATTTTATAAATTAAAATTTAAGGGTAATTTTTTTTAAAAAATATATATATAGTAAAAGTAAAAAATAAAAATAAAAATCTATTTTTGTCATGACTAAATACTTTTGTAACTAAAAGTGACCTAGCTGGTCATCTATTAAAAACAAAATCTTTACTAATAACAAAGATCAGATCAAAAGATAAAAAACAACATAAACAAAAAGCAACAAAACAAATCTGGGGAATCTTAGTAGCTTAGTTGGTTAGTTACCTGAACTTCCATCTTATTGGTGAGGGGTCGATTCCCCACTTTGTAATTCCCTCTCCCATTCCCCTTCCCCTAACCCCAATTTTTTTTTAAAAAAAGAAAAATAAAGAAACATTAAAGCTCAAACAACACATCGAGCAGATTCTGAATCTTTTCATTATTTTCTCAGGTCAAGATCATCGTGACACCGAGTTTGATGCTTCAGTTTAGTTCAGATCGGAAAAGTACCAATATTTCTCAAAATCTTGAGATATGTAGCTCGATTCTTGTAATATGTTGATTAAATTTTTATTAATCCTCTCACAAATGATTAAATTTATGTAAACTTTAATACCATGCTTGAAAAGACTATCATTAGTATCGAATTATCATGATTTTGATCGAGATACTATAACTGTAGATATTGTATATGGATTGTAACTTGAAACTTACTGGTACTACTGGTTGTTGTGTGAGGTCTTTCGAAGTCCTTATTTTGTTGTTTATTGTTGTTTGTTGTTCAATATGATTCAATTGCTTGTATTGTGTTGATCCTTAGAAAGTTGAGTTTTGTTTGCATTTATTCTTCTTCTTGCTCCTATAAAAGATTTATGAAGATTATGAAATTAACGTGTTCTCTATGTATCAGCAAAATTTAAGACAGAATTATTTAAAAAATCTGTCACCTTATTCTCCTCTTTCATAACACGAGTCACTTTGTGCTCTCTTTCACAAAATAACATCTTGATTTCATTTACTTCAATGCAAATATCTCAAAGAGTTGCTCATTCTCCTTCAATGATCTTCTTCAGTTCTGAATAATTTATTTTCATAATAATAGAGAGAAGTTATTATGTATGCAATATGCTATGTCATCTTTTATGATCATAGTTTCTACAGTGAGTTAGTGTTAGAAATGCAGCTAGTCTTGACAAACATTATATCTTCATTATAATCTCTTACATAAAAAGCTATTGAGCTGTCAATTAGATTACCCCTTGAAGCTCCATCCCTACTACATTTGTATATTTCATAGAAGGATGATCTCGTAAAATGAATTCCTAGCTAAATCTTGGAATATGTTCCTCAAGAAACTGCACCAACTATGGGCAATTGTCTGACATATTCTTCACCCAAGTACATTATTGAACAATTATCGAATGTAGATCTCAATTAATCTCATACAACATCCTGTCTATAATTATATCATTCTTATAGATTAAATTTTTTATTTTTTAAAACTGTCAACATGTGATATCTAGAACAACTTGAAACAAATTATTTAGCTTATTAAGACTGCACTCTGTATTTTAACACGTTGTAATAATTGGCTGGTTGATGTACAAATTACAATATTGATCAAATAATCCAACAACATTATTAAAATACCTTAAAATGTCTCTAGCTAATGAATCCGTGAGTGAGTTTGAGATTTTTAGCCGAGGTTGAGCACAATACCTACACCTAGAAGTCAAAGCAATATCATATTTAACTAAGTTATTGTCTCTATGTAATTTAAGCTTCCATAGCCTCTATAAAAAAGAAAATCTTATAGAGATCGAAATCTTTCATTCAAAACTTATTAAAGTTTACTTCTTCCGATTTATAATTTTCAAGCACTTTTAACGGTGAATTTCTTACTATTATTAACCATCCACCATAGACTATCCACAATTCTATATCCTCAACAATCATTCTATTTCAATAGACATGATCAACAATGTCTTGCGGCAAATCCTATAATAATAATTACCTATTTTATTTTTATTTTTCGTGAAATAGTTGATCTGTTTTATTCCTCCATCAAGAGGAACTTCCTCTAGATTAACATATGCTAATGGATCAAGTTTTGTTCAGTTGTCAAATTAGATTTATGAAAATTCATTTCTAGGCTCCTACCAAATTTCATGAACAATCTCTTCTTTAACTTCCAACATCTTCTTGCACAACTGAGATCCTCATTTTCACTGTGCACTAAAGATGAAAATTTGCTTTTTGCAATACTTATTCCACATAAAACTAATCTAAAATGATCTAATAATTCTAAAAGTCCACGAAAGTTTATAGAATAAAGTTTTGAAGGTATAAAACAAAGATCCTTCTATACCACCCTCACAATTATATACTATTTTTTACATAAATATTTTCTTTCTGAAAAAAGTGAATAATTGTAATGGATAATGAGATCCAAGTTGATTATTTTTTAGATTCTGGAATTATCTTGTACTCATTTCATGTTAATACTTGACACTCCCGTTAAAAAAATAATTATTAGAGATTTATTTTATTATACTAATCTTATTAATTTTTTTTAAAAATTTAAGTTTAACTATTAAAAAATTATATAGTCATTTAATTATAGGGTTAGTAATGAAAGAAATGATAAATTTCTATTGATTTCATAAATTAGAAAAATAAATTAAAATAGCCATTTTTAATAAGGTAATCAAATAAAATGAAATAAAGGGAATAACAAATGTAAAATAAAGCACATTTTTTCACTTCGTGATGAAAAATTAAGTAGGCGTTTGATCATGAATATTATTCACAATATTTCGAAATACGTTTTTACTTTATTCTGAAATACTTGTTTGGTCACATTTTGAAATAGATTTTCATAATATTTGAATTTTTCAAAAACACCTCAAGAGGTATTTTTATTATTTTTAAATTAATTTCTTTTATTTTTCTAAAAAAAATTAAAATTTATTTTTTTATTTTCATAAAATAATCTAATTTTCATAATACTCTAAATTTTTTAAAATTTATTTTTACTTTTTATATTTTTTTTAAATTTAAAAACGGCTCATTTTTAAAATCCACTCTATTTTAACTATATAAAAATATTAAATAAAGGAAAGATTATTTAAAATCGTACAAACATCATGTATTTTACTTGCTAGAATAATGTAAGAAAACTAACACACTGTCATAGAATAATTTATTTGAAAAATAACACACTCTCTCTTCCCCTCTCTCGCTCACTCACTCACACACACACACTCTATTAATTCGAAGAAGTTTTAATTATTTTTTTATTTGTTTTGTAATATATAATTTTATTTATTAAGTATTTTATTTTATTTATGTGCCATTTTGAGATTTGTAATATCAAGAAGATATAATGAAAAAAGTTAATCATTTTATCCTAAATTTTAAATAATAAATAATATAAGGTAACTATTTTAAAAAAAATTATAATTAGTAATTTGAGAAGGAGCGAATTTATAGGATAATTCTAATAGAAAACTTTGGAAATCAATCCCTCCATTTTATTTTATGCATTTTAGTTTCGGTAGTACGTTAGCTTTTGAATTTTTTTTAATCGTAAATTAAAAATCTGTGTGATGTATTGAAATAATTTAAATTCTATTATTTTAAATATGTCATATAAATTGTTAAAGTGAAAAACTACTAAATATAAGAAATGATATTTTCAAAAGAAAAAAAATAAAAAAAAATAGGAAACAACGAATAAAATTATTATTTTGTCAAAGAATCGATTAATTAGTTAGGTGGTGTCCAATAAGAATTATAGTAGAGTGGTAAATACTCCTTCATTCTTAATTTGTTAACTGTCGAGATGGAAGTAAAGCTCAGTGAAGAACAATGGAAGCTTCAAGTTTTAGAGAGAGAAAGAAGAGAGAAGGTGGAGCAATTTTCATTATCTGGAAATTTATAATTGACTGTCTAAGTCCCAAAATATCTCATCATGAGATAATATGTACACAGACGTATGAGCCGGGTCACAGACAAAATAAATCCACAATGTCCACAATTTTAATTATCGGCAAGGCCCATTTACAACTAATAGAAAAACTGACCCATCACAAAAATAAAGAAAAATCAATCATGTTAACAACTATCTAATCTCCAATACCCCCCCGCAAGTTAGAGGGGGATATCGCACCCAACTTGTGAAGGTGATCATGATGTTGAACACCAGTCAGACACTTGGTAAACATATCTGCAATCTGAGATGAGCTAGGAGTATGGGACAAGGTGATCAATCCTTCAGCCAACTTGGTGCGCACAAAATGGCAATCGAGCTCTATGTTTGGTCCGCTCGTGGAAAATAGGATTCCTTGCGATGTGAATAGTTGCCTGGTTATCACAAAATAAAGGAACAGGTGTAAGATCAGCAATGCCAAAATCAAATAGAAGTCGAGTTATCCAAGTAATTTCCCCAACAGCTTTACTCATAGCCCGGTACTCGGCCTCAGCAGAAGAAAGAGAAACAGTAGCCTGTTTCTTGGATTTCCAACCAATTAAACTGTCGTCCAACAACACACAATAACCAGTCATAGATCTGTAACTATCAGCACATGTACCTCAATCATTATCACAATATACAGTAAGTGACATATTAGGTGCAGAAAACAAAAAAATCCCAAGATCAGGTGTGCTTTCAAATATCAAAGTAAATGTAATGCAACAGACATATGAGGCACGCAAGGTTGTTACACAAATTGATTTAAGTGTTGAACAGCAAAGCAAATTCAGGACGAGTAAGAGTGAGGAAGTTGAACTTCCCAACTAATAAACCTCAAGATTAAGAAGAGGATCACCAACACCAGCCTTGAACTTAGTATTCAATTCAAGAGGACAGATCATAAGAGAACAATCCAAACTATCATAGGAAGTCAACAGATCATGAATAAATTTTCTTTGATGAAGTAAAACACCCGAATCAGTGTAGAGAACCTCAATGCCCAAGAAGTAATTTAGAGTTCCCATATCCTTAATCCGGAAAGATGAATGCAAGAACGACTTAAGAGAATTAATCTCAAGTAAATCACAACCAGTGAGTATAATGTCATCAACATAAATGGCAATCAAAACCAGAGAATCCCCGAACCCTTCTTGAACAGGGAATAAACATTGAGGGAATTGGTGTACCCCCTAAAATATAGAGCATAAGATAGTTTGGCATACCATTGCCTCGAGACCTGTCGCAAGCCATAAAGATATTTATGTAATTTGCAAACCAAAGGTGCAGTAGTACCAGAATCAACAGTCAACCCAGAAGGTAGCTTCATATAAACCTCTTCATCAAGGTCTCCATGCAAAAAAGCATTGTTGACATCTAATTGAAACATGGGCCACTTCTTTTTAACAGCAACATCCACCAAGTCTTAACAGTGGACATCTTCACAACAGGTGAAAATATCTCATGAAAATCAATACCTTCAACCTGTATATCCCCCCTAACCACCAACTAAACTTTATATCTTTCCATACTACCATCAGCTTTATATTTAATTTTATACACCCACTTGCAGTCAATGGGCTTCTTTTTAGGAGGAAGAGGGACAATTACCCAAGTTCTATTAGTGGCTAGGGCCATAAATTCTAATCTTATGGCATCCTGCCAAGCAGGAATGGCAGCAACCTGAGAAAAATTGTGAGGTTAAACCTCAATTTGCTCTCCAACAGTAGAAATGGATATAGAGGAGGTTTGACCAGCAATATGACCAATATAGGAAGGAAAAGAGTAATCCTGAAGATATTTTGGAATGGAGTGTGACCTAGTAGAATGCCTTAAAAGAGGAGGAGGAAGAGCAGGAATTGGAACTGAGATAGAATGAGAAGAAGGGATAGGAGATGGATCTGGAATAGGAGAATTCATAGATATTGACAACGCTTAAACTACACCTCTCTTATGAGAATGTAAGCGATCATTGTCAATATATAACCCAACTAGGTTAGGGTCAAATCCCACAGGGAATATGGTGTGAATTTGAGTTATTTATGGGTTAATCAACTGATAGTTAGCAGTTTCCTGTGATAGCAAATAATTACTTCTCAATTCAGTGTTTGAAATCAATATGCTAAGGGAAACCAGAGTTATGTTCACTATGGGTGTTGGGATTTGACAGATGCTAGTAACGGTTCAAGATTTTTGTGTTAGGTAGGAACAGCAGGCTATCCTTGTCAAAGTTATGTCTAAATGTTTCTCAACCTGTTTAGACATTTAACCAGCTAATTCTTTCAAACTTAAGAAATTTATATTTCATAACAGCATGTTATTTCAAGTTAATTAATCTTGTTACAACATTAATTATTAAATGGAAGTTTGATATTTCCAAGTCCCTGTTGATAATTCGTTTTATACTAGGGTTGATTTATTATCTCAAGCAAATCATTAGTAAGCAAGGCCTATCGTTTGAAACCAATAGTAAAAATATAAATAATGGAATTAACAAGAAGGTTCTACCACTGTTAGAATCATAAACACTTAGTTACGTTACAAACCCAAACCCATAGATCCCACAACTTGGGTTAAGGAAATTTAGCTACTCACAATATAATAAGCAAGATAACAAGTTGAATTCATAATTTGATAGATGAACTTACAGTAAGATGAATAGCAACAAGTATTTCTCATATTTGATCACAGTAGAAAATCCCAAAACAATGGTAAAATCTCTCCAAAGATAATTCTCTAATGTTGCAGAGAAAACTAGAGAGAAAACTTGATGTACGTGAAGTTCAAGATGCTCAGAAAAACCCTAAATTATGCCTTAAATACTTCAGCCTAATTATGGAAACAAATCACAGATTACAGATCTTTTCTCGCATAGGTGACAACGAAGTATGATTCCTTATCAGGAGTCTGACGACTTATCAGAAATGTCGTCAGCTTCTTCTCCCAGTTTGATGATTTCTGCCTTAGGCTGATGATGACCCTCTGACGACTTATGAGGAGTTTGACGACTTATCAGAATTATCGTCAGGTCCTCTTCCACTTTTATGATTTCTGCCTTGGGATGACAGCATTCTTGACGGCTTATCAGACAACTAACGACTTATCAGGGAATGTCATCACACTTTTGCTCCCACTACCTCACACTGTTTACAGTTGACGATGATTCTTATAACTTATCACAAAGTTGATGACTTATCAGAATTATCGTCACTTCTTTACTTCAAATCTCATTCTCTGTCTAAGGTTGATGGAAAATCTAATAGCTTATCACAAGGTTGACGACTTATCAGACAAGTCGTCAGCTATACTTTCTCATTTACTTGCTCAGAAATTAACTCTTTTACTTCCATTATTGCTGGTTCTCTTGTATCTTGACTTTTACTGCAATATCAAAGAGAAAATAATAAAAAACGATAAAAGTTGCTTAAGACTTTGCAATTATTCTCAGTTAAAAGCCTCAAATATGCTAGCATCTGCTCACACATCAACACCCTCAACTTAAAACAATTGCTTATCCTCAAGCAACTAAAACACAACCAAGAGGATACAAAATATATTTGGCAGTCAACCATCCATATTATCTCAAAACATCTTCACTATCTCCAAGGTCAATTAATTTAAAAAAACAACTGTGCATATTATTAAAGAAGAACAATGCGACACACAGGAATCAAGATATGGCGTCAATTCAACAACAATAACCATGCATGTATCAAGATTACACTATCCAAATAAGTTAGCAACTATCAACGTAAACAGTGTGCCCTCACTACAAAGAAGTCCCACTTCACTTATATCAGACATCACATATATAACTATGGGGGTAATCAAAAGAAGCTCACTCTTAGAATGAAATTCCAATCAATGTAAGGCTGCATATCGGTTGGTTCGGTTCGATTTTAAAGTTTATCGGTTCGACATATTAATTATCGATTTGTAATAAAGCTAAACCATTAAGAACCATTAAGATATCGACTTATCGGTTTATCGATTATTGATTGTTATCGGTTCGATTATCGGATTAAACTGTTAATATTTAAATTTTAAAATTTAAAGTATAATTTGAAGTTGAGGCAACAAATCTGCAGTATTCAGTTAAATTAACACACAAAGGGCCAAACACGAACTCTTACATCATAAAGGAAAAAGAGAAATTAAAGGACTTACAACCTCAAGCATCTTTTATATTGATCTCGTAGTATGTGATGAGAATTACCTGTACAAATATAAATTCAGTTGTTACATTGAATAAAAATATTTATAGTACCTGTAAATAAATGTGTACATACAAAGACCAACCTGATTAAGGAGCCTCCACATAACTTTCACTAATGGTTAGCCTGATGAATTCAAAAATAACATCGAGAAACCAAGTTGTCAGTAGGTTTTTCAAAATTACAAGTATCAATCTAAAAATACGGTGTAATGACCTGGGAAAAAATAAATTGAGCATGGCCTATTTAAAATAGATAACTAATTAAATAACTTAACCAACCCAATAAGCTACTTCACCATTGAGAAATCATTCCACCTCATTGAACCCACCTCCCTAATATTTACTAATAACTAAATATAATTATTAAAAGAGAGGAAAGAGTCATCTTTGGAAAGAAAGGAGAAAGAGGCGATGTATAGAAAATAAAGCCAAAATTGCTAGTTGTATCTTGAAGGTTGTCCCGGTAGTTTTGAGAAGAAAAAAATGAGAGAAAGAGATCGAATAAGAAAGAAAGACATAATATAAGGGAGAAGGGACAACAAAAACCCTAGAAAGCAAACCTTTCAGGACTTAAAATCTGCACGAGTACTATTCTTCCGGTATTCTTCAGGTAAGTTTGTAATTATATTTTCATTAGCCATCAATATGTCAAGATGATAACTGAGATTTACAATTGCAAATACAGTGATTCAGTGTAGCAAGGATGGAAAAAGGGAAATTTTTATTTCTTCAATGTACAATGCACATATGACTCTCTAAGAATCAATATGATCCTCGAACATTTCTTCTTGTGCAAAGATAACTAGATCAAAATATGAAGATTAAGCCGAAGCATCCCCATCTACTTTGCAAATAACTTAACATCCTGTTTGTTTAATGTTTGGGAACCTATCACTGCTGAGATGGTGGTAGAGATTTGCAAACAACAACGACTGGACAATGACTAGAAATTGAAGATGAAGCAGAAGACTATCTAAGAAACAAGAATGAGATGGAGCAAAAATTGTTACCTGTTGAGCGCAACAACAACAGCAATTGTGAGCAGCAACAGCCGAGCAACATTTTATCCCTCTTAATTGAGCAGTTTTGAGCAAAAATTCAACCAATTCTGAGCAGCAACAGCCGATTGTGAAATCAAAAATATGAATTATAGTGTGAGAAATGCTAATTGTAATGAATAGTGAGAGAGGGAATAAAATTGAAAAGTATAAAGTAACCCTATACTACTATTACCTTTGGTCATTTACCCTTTTGGCCGCTTGGGTCGGCATTAACTCTTTGGATTTTGGGCTGCCTAGTGTAGTGTACTTATTTTCTTATTGGGCTATCGGGTAGCCCGATTAAAAATTCCATGAACCCGAGGCCTGAACCAATAAACCAGTAACAAAAATGTTTAACCCGACACCCGACCCAAAAAGTAACAAAATCGACCCATTAGCCCAATAAACTAATTATCAGTTTGGGTTAATGGGTTGAACCAAAAATGCGCAGCCCTAAATCAATATATGCCAAATACAATAGGGTTACCCTTATTTTCATTACCAAGATTTTCAGACAGGTCAACTAGGATCACTATAGGTCTTCTATTTGTCTTGTAATGTACGTTAGGGGCTGGTATGATACTCGATAATATTTAAAGTGACTAAGCATCTTTGACACTACACTAGCTTCTGGGGTCTCACTTATTAACCTTTTTCTATTCTTCTCTTTTCTTGATCACACATATTCAGGATAGGTGCGGTCTTTTCTACAATCACTTTTTGTTCACAACTTTTCTTTTCTTGTTCTTTTCCACCGCACCCAGGTTCTTATTCTTTTCTTTTATTCTACCTTTCTCCATACTCATTTTACATCATGCACCCCTATGATAGCCACCCTCAACTTAGGGTATTTGCCTAAGTCAAGGTGCACAGTGTCCAAGGAGGACCAGGGCCAAAATAGGTTCATTATGATATAAATAGGACGGTGATAAGTATTATAAAAAGAAATAGGCTATTCAGGCTCAAAATAGGGATCAAGGGATATTATGCATACAGTAAAGGTCATTTAGGCTAAAAATGGGCTAATATCAAAATGGCCTATGATCCTTCCCTAACCCTTATCCTTCAACCTAGGTAAGACTAATCGGGCAAGTTCTGGATTCAACATACAAAGGGGACTAAGTAAGATCTCACACACACATGGCACATAAGTATATCACAAGTTACTACTTATACAGTTCATGCAATTGTTTAGCAATGATTACCAAGTCACTAGAACTAATACTATAACAAGATCCATAGTGGTCACAATTAGATGTAAATCACACATTTAAACAATCAAACCATTTGAGAGGTGTTCACAAAATAACAAAACCATGTTTACTACCTCAGGTACTTGTATTTCTCCTAATCAACTACAAAATATTACAACAACAACAACTCACCCTACACCTTCAACTTAAAATCAAAGCAAAACTGAACTAAGGGTTAGGGTATACATGGAGTAGATCAAGCACGGGGATCATGGGTTGCCTCCCATGCAGCGCCTGATTTAACGATGCGGCATGACTCAGGTATCTCGATTACTTCAGACTTTGTCAAGACAGATAGTAGCAATACTTTTCATCGAGTCTTTTGGACCGATATAAAGTTTGACTCGTTGCCCATTAACCTTGAAGATACTGCCATCTTCATTTTCAAGTTCTACTACTCTAGATGAGTAGACTTGACTAACTCTAAATGGGCCTGACCACATGGATTTAAGCTTACCTGGGAACAGTTGGAGTTTGGAATTGAACAGAAGCACCAAGTCACCTTTTTGGAAATCTCATTTCTCGATCGTCCAATCATGATCTTTCTTCATCTTTTCTTTGTATAGGTATGCTCTTTTATATGCCCCAATATGAAATTCATCCATCTCATTTAGTTGCCCCAGTCTTAGCTCTGCTGCCTTCTTCTAATTCAAATTTAACCTTTTGAGTGCCCATAAAGCCTTGTGCTCCAGCTCTATTGGTAAGTGGCATGCTTTCCATAGACTAACTGGAATGGTGACATGCCAATGGGTGTTTTAAAAGCAGTCTGATATACCCACAAGGCATCATCGAGCTTTTGAGACCAGTCTTGCCGACTAGCGTTCACCATTTTGGCTAGGATGGCTTTAATCTCTCAATTTGACACCTCCACTTGTCCACTAGTTTGTGGGTGATATGGAGTGGCAACTCTATGTAGTTTCACCCCATATTTCGCTAAGGCAGCTCGAAACACTTTGTTGCAAAAATAAGATCCTTCATCGCTTATAATAGTACGTGGTACTCCAAAGCGAGAGAAGATATTTTTCTTGAGAAAAGCAACAACCCTGTTTCCTTTATTATCAGACAAGGAAACAACTCTGACCCATTTTGAGACATAATCAACAGCAACTAGAATATACTTCATCCCATACGAGCTTACAAAAGGACCCATAAAATCGATGCCCCAGATGTCAAATAATTCCACTTCAAACATCTTAGTCAAAGGCATCTCAAGTCTTTTAGAGATTGACCCCTGCCTCTGACATTAGTCGCACTTCAGGACAAACTCGTGAGCATCCTTGAACAATGTTGGCCAATAGTAGCCACTCTGCAACACCTTTTTAGTCGTTCGGTCACCTGTATGGTGACCTCCAACTGGAGAAGTATGACATGCTTCTAATATACACAATACATCCACTTCTGGCACACATCTCCTTATAATATTGTCAGAACATCACCGAAAAAGATATGGCTCATCCCAGAAGTAGTGTGTTACATCATGAAGGAATTTATTTCTTTGATGGAAGGAAAGATTTTCTGGAATGACTTTACTTACAACATAATTTACAATATCAACGTACCAAGGTATTTTATCCATAACAGCAGCCAAGATCTCCTCATCAGGAAATATATCATTTATCTTTATTTCATCACTAACTGCCTGCTCTTCTTCCATTCTAGACAGATGATCTGCAACTTAGTTTTCGCAACCCTTCTTATCTTTGACTTTAAAGTCAAAATCTTGTAGTAGCAACACCCATCTAATCAACCTTAGTTTTGCATCCTTATTATCTATCAAATATCTCAAGGCTGCGTGGTCAGTGTGGACCACCACCTTTGTCTCAAGCAGGTAAGCCCTGAATTTCTTAAAAGAATACACTACAGCCAGGAGTTCCTATTCAGTGACGGTGTAGTTCTCTTGCACTCCATTCAGTGCTTTGTTGGCATATTATATTAGATGAAACAGTTTGTCCTTCTTTTATACCAATACAGCTCCAAGGGAAACACTGTTTGCATCACACATGATCTCAAATTATTTTGACCATTCTGGTGTAATAATGATAGGGGCCTCGACCAGCTTCTTTTTAAGGCATTCAAATGCCTTCAAGCAATCATCATCAAAGGAGAACTTCACTTTTTTCTCTAAAATTTTGCAACGTAGATTTGCAACCTTCGAGAAGTCTCTTATAAACCTCTGGTAAAAGTGACATTTCTCCCTTTTACTGAAATTTCGTGCCCGAGAATGATGCCCTCCTTTACCATAAAGTGATATTCTCCCAATTAAGCACTAAATTGAATTCAACACATCGTTGTAAGGCCATACTCAAGTTTGCCAAACACAGCTCAAATAAATCTCCAACCATAGAGAAATTATCCATGAACACCTCTAAGGTGTCCTCCACCATATCTGAGAAAATAAACACCATGCACCATTGAAAAGTAGCGGGTGCATTGCATAACTCAAACGACATTCTCTTAAATAAAAAGGTGACATATGGGCATGCGAATGTCGTCTTCTCCTGATCTTCAGGAGCAATACAGATCTAGTTATATCTAGAATAACCATCCAAGAAGCAATACCACCCTCTTCCAGCCAATCGATCAAGCATTTGGTCCATAAAGGGTATCGAGAAGTGGTCTTTCCAAGTCCATGAGTTTAGTTTGTATTCGTACATGAAAACTCTCCACCCAGTCACAAGCTTGAGTGGAATCAGCTCATTCCTTTTATTTGCAACAACAATCATGCCCCTCTTTTTTAGGCACGCGATGAACTAGGCTCACCCATTTACTGTCATAAATAGGTTAAACCACTCTTGTATCCAACCACTTAATAATTTTCTTCTTAACTACCTCTTGCATTAGTGGGTTAAGACGATGCTGGTGCTCGATGGTTGGAGTACAATCTTCCTTAAATTGTATTATATCCGTACAGATGCCAGGGGGAATGCCAATAATATCTGTAATAGTCTATCCTATTGCTCTTTTGTACCTTTGAAGTACTAAAATAAGTACTTCTATCTGCTGCTTGCCTAAATCAGCTGCAATAATAATGGGTAGCATGTTTCCATTGCCCAAAAATATGTACCTTAATGCCTTGTCAGTTCTTTCAATTCCAGCACCGGTGGCTCTTTGATGGATGGCTTAGCCGATGGTGTTGGTCGATTAGCAAGAGCAAGATCTAGATTCTTAGGAGCATAAGAGTATGAAACCATTCTAGAAAAAGCACAAACAAATAATCTCTTCGTACTCCTCAATGCCTTTACGATTAAAATTTATTAGAACTGTAGCTAAAGACTCGATAACAAGTTTCTCCTCTATTGACACCTTCTGCTCATCCTCATAATATACATCAACAATTGATAACACACTCATTTCTTTATGCTGCTTCATTGATTGACACACATCAAATCGTATGTAACACCCCGTATTCAAGTACGTGTATTGGCGTATTCAAGTACGTGTATTGGTCTTATTTATATGGAATTAATTTTTTCTATTCTATTTATACTGAAATTTGCCCGTCAATGGTTCCATGCGAAGGTTATTGAATAAGTCTTTCAACGATATAAAGTTTTCCAAAAACAGATAGGTTCTGGATATAATCGAGCACGTTCGAAACTATAAAATGGTGGCCGGGGTATTTGAAAATAGTAAATATGCAGGAAAATTTCCTGCACACAAACTACTGAGGCAAACCAAATTTTTGGGTCAACTTCAAATGATCATAACTACCTTAATATAATAAACTGGGAGAGCTGAGGCCTATGAAAAGAAAGATCTTTGAGTATTCTTTCCAACGCAATTGGTTTTATCTAAATACAACATCTGAGTAAGGAGTTATACTCATTTTACTTCATCCTATCAAAATAGATTTTTAGGGTCAACTTCAAATGGCCATAACTCCTTATACAAGACGAACTGGGTAGCCTACTTTATATGAAATGAAAGCCCTTTGAATTATCCTTCTAACGATACCAATTTCACCCAAATCCGACATCGGAGCAAAGAGTTATGGTCAATCTACTTTAGCTTATCAAAATAGTCCACCAAAGGACAGATATTATTTAAATTTTAAAGGCATTTTGGTCATTTTCTATTATATTATGGACGGGAATATGTGTATATATACCTGTATATGAGTTCAAAAACTCATTTTCATCATCAATCATTTAGAAAGAACAAACCCTAGCCAAATTTGACCTCTAAATTACTTTTGATTCAACCGTAGAAATTCCAAAGTAATCCGATAACTGCGTTTGTTATCTCGAGAGCTTCAAACGGCACCTATTATTTGTGCAAACAGGATTGCATAATCAAGAGGTGAATTCTAAGGTATGAATATTGTTTGCCTTTGTTCTTTTCCATATGTATATGTGTGATAGAGGATTATATGTATTGGTTGTTATTGAAAGGTGATGGAGATAGGGTTATGGACTATTTTGCATAGTTTGGTTGTATTGAATTGTGGAAGGTGGATATAGTAATTGAGTGAGTTATGGAAGGTGGATATGGTGATATACTATTGAATTGATGATTATTTATGTCTATGGCTCAATTTGGTTTAATGGATTGGTTGGAAGGATAAATGAATCCAAACTTGATATTGGAGGATGTTGTATGAATATGCATGGCATGTGAATGTAATTGGAGTATAAGAGGGTTAAAGTGACACCCTTTATGGTGTAATTAAGGCTTACTACTTAACCACTAGTTTGGTGAATTCAAATAATTGAATTGTGACGTTTGGTTGCTAATACTAGATTGGTATATATGTTCATTGTAGATAAGTAATCCGAAAAGACGGGAAGTCCATTTGGGACTAGTATTGAAGGTTGACAGTAAGGTATGTAAAGCATACTCTATACCATATCTTTGGCATGAAAGTGAACAATTGTTCTATTAATAAAGTTTCCAAAGTTATTCAATAACATGTGATCCATAATGGTTTTGTATGATGTCCTACGTTACCAATGAACTTGTTTCCACCCTACAAGATGTCAATACATTCCAATACTTACTTGTTTTCCAAATCTTACATGTTTATTACACTAATGAATGTCAGAAGGTATCCGGTTACTCAAACAAGATCCATGTGCTATTAATGACTCCAAAACGTTTCATTGATATGCCAATAAGTTCCTACTTCATTGTTATGGCATTGATGACTCCAAAATACTTCATTGATGTGCTAATGAGTTCTTACCTCATTGTTATTGCATTGATGGTCTATTTATATGTCTCTTATTGATGTATCATTGTTTCAAAGTATCAAAAATGCGGTGGCGACTGAAATAACAATCTCAAAGATTAATTAAACTAAGTGATGAAAGTTCTCTCTTATCGGGTGGTATCCTAGAGGCATAAGCCTATCATGGGTCAATCCCTATTTATGTGTTTATGGGTGGTATCCCAGGGGCACAAGCCTATCATGGGTCGATCCTAGTTGATATGTACCGGAGGTAGCCTAATGGTCACAGTACAATACAGTAATGATTACAAAGATGATAAGAACGAAGGTAAAGTGATTGAATAAATACAATGTACAGGTTGTCACAAGTTTTAGTAAGTGTGGTCCACTCCTATTATGATTTATTCACATGTTTCTAATTTCTATTGAGCTCCTATATCATATGTGATTATCTACAGCTTTACATACTCAGTACATATTTCGTACTGGCATGCCCCACGGGGGACTTGCATTTCATACTGCAGGCACAGGTACCTCAGCTCATTCACCGTACAAGTATGAGCCAGGATATCCAGCTACTTTGGGTGAGCGCCAGTTTGCTTCAAGGATTTTCGTGTCATAACCAGTCACTTTTGGTATTGTATAGAATGTACTTATATGGAGGGGTGTGTCTCGACCTTAGTTAAACTCTGTGTATTATCTAGAGGCTTTGTAGACCTAATGTACAGTCAAGGTGGTGTTTTTTTAATAGACGTGATGGCTCCAACGGCCAAGTATTATATATACATATATTTGTGTGCTCGAGCTTATATAGGTGATTATTTTCTTTTATATGCGACATGATGCTGTCCGAATTTTGGGTTGTCATAGAGGTATGCATAGGAAGTATAAGGTTATGAGTTGGTTCTCCCAGGCCTCCTCAGTTACGGGTGCTAGTCCGCCCCAATAGGATTTGAGGCGTGACATCGCACCACCTCATTATTCATCCTAAATAAGAGCTCATTAGCTCGCAAATCAATCAACACACTTCTGATTATGAGGAAAGGTCAGCCCAATATTATGGGCACCTCGAAGTCCACCTCGCAATCCAGAATGACAAAATCCATTGGAAATATGAAGCTAGCTACCTTCACCAACATATCATACAAAATACCAACAGGTTATTTTACTGACCTATCCGCCATCATGAGTCGCATGTTGGTGGGTGTGGGATTTCCCAAACCCATCCTTTTATAACAGCCAGCGGCATCAGATAAATGCTCGCTCCCAGATCACATAAGGCCGTAGCGAATACCAGAGACCCAATTGTACAAGGAATAGTGTATGCTCATGGGTCTGCCTTCTTCTGCACCAAGGACCTCATAGAAATTGCGCTACAATAATGGAGATTATCCTCTGGTTCATAGCTCACCGCTCTTTTCTTTGTCAGAAGGTCTTTCATGAATTTAGCGTACCCTGGCATTTGCTCGAGTGCCTCCACCAAAGGCACATTTATTGTTAACTACTTCAACATCGTCATGAATTTACTAAATTTTGTGTCATCAACCTTCTTCTTTAATCTTTGAGGAAAGAGAGGTGGTGGTCTTGGAAGAGTTTTTACCACTACTTCCTTTTCCTTCTCTTTTTCTTTTTCCAACTCATCAACCTACTGATGATTAAAAAAGATATCAATGCCATCCATCTTCTTAGACTCTACTGGATTATCTTTTTCAAGCTCACCATCTACTTCAATCACATCTTCAACTCCACCATTGCCCACAGAAAGGCCAGGTAATATCTTACCACTTCTAGTAGTATTCGCCATACATGAGCCATCATTCTACGAATTCTGAATTGTATTAATAGGTAACGTTCCACTCTTTCTCTAGTTCAGCGCTATGGAGAGTTGACTCATTTGTTGTTCCAGTTGTTTGATCGAAGTGGAGCGCGAGTTTACCAGCTGACTCATAGAGGACAAATCGGTCTTCATGGTAGTCACCCCTGAGTTGGTATCCTCCACTCCCTTTAATAATTTTTCCATCATGTCCTCTATGGACATCTTTTCAGAACTTGTTGTAGCAACCTCACAATTTCCAGGATGGACATATAACTCACTCTTATCATTATTGCTCCACCAATTTCCTTAATCCTGGTTCTTATATCCAGCTTTGTCATAATAAGTCCGACTTTGATTTCCTTGGCTATTGCCTCAGAAATCCCCCTGATTATTTACATAGTTTGCCTCTTCTTCTAAGTCAGACTCCACTTTGCCCTGCAATCTCACAACCTTCACTTTATCAGTTTTACTTGATAGTAAATGCTTGGTTAGCAAGTCCATCTGCATTTTAGGTAAGCCATGTCTTGATCACGCTCCTCATCTCTTTTGCGTTGTTCTGTAGTCATACCAACAGAAATAGTGGGGTTTGCTACCACAGAGTCTCTGGTATGCCATACCCGACTCTGTTTGGTCAATATCTCTAGCATTTTTGAAGCCTCTAGAAATGTAGGATCAACAAACAAACCGCCAGTAGCATTATCTACAATCAGTTCTGTCACAGAGTTAAGAACCCTGTACAAAGTCTCCATCACGTGTATGTCCGTCATATTGTGGCTCAACACTGTATTAGATTCTTTTTGAATCTCTCTTAGGTTTCATGCAAGGCTTCAGTTGGGAGCTGTCTAAAGTTACTGATCTCATCCCTCAACTGTACCCTCCTGGAAGGTGGAAAGAACCTTTCTAGAAAATCTCCTTTCAACTGCCTCCAGTTTGTTATAAAATTGGGTGTCAACTCATTAAGCCACAATGTTTCCTTCCCAGACAGAGACAATGGAAACAATCTCAAACGGATAGCATTCTGACCCACTTCTGGGTTATTAAAACATTTATAAATGGTGAAAAAATTCACCAGATGCAAGTTCAGATCATCTCCAGGAAGGCCACCAAACAACTCCTTCAAATGAAGGAGTTGAATTATTTTACTCGTAATGTTGAATTTTGCCCCAGGTGCTAATAGTGGAGGAATAATTGCACCCGTTGCACCTGCTCTATCCATTCCATCATCATCATCATTGAGGTCATACTGGACCAGCTAGTAATCTTGCCTTCCTCAAAATGGATGGTTCCTGTTAGCATTACGCTGTACTGGTGTAGCTATTTGCTCTACACCCCTTGGGTTACCAGGGTTTAGCAACTCCTCATCTCCTAAGTATTCATTCTTATGATTTGGATGCCATACTTGTTGACTGTCATTCTGCTCATTCACCTGAGCTCTAGCTAAGGCTGCTAACCTATTAGCCTCCTGCTGGTCTGCCATACTGTCGATTAGTTGTGTTTCTGGATTAAATGGTAATAATGGTTCTTCGAAACTTTTGGTTCTTGGCAAACACCACAAAATTCCTGCAGCAAACAAAATCAATAAATAAACATAAAACTAGCAAACTTGACTAACAGTCAATTAGCACACAAACTTTTATTTACAACTGTATTCCCCTGCAACTGCGCTATTTTTGATAACGCTCAAACTAAACCTCTCTTATGAGAATGTAAGTGATCATTGTCAATATATAACCCAACTAGGTTGGGGTCGAATCCCACAGGGAATACGGTGTGAAGTTGAGTTATTTATGGGTTAATCAACTGATAGTTAGCAGTTTCCTGTGAATGGGTTTTTTTAGAAAGTTATCAAATAATTACTTCTCAATTCAGTGTTTGAAATCAATATGCTAAGGGAAACTAGAGTATTTGACAGACGCTAGTAACGGTTCAACATTCTTGTGGTAGGTAGGAACAACAGACAATCCTTGTCGAAGTTGTGTCTAAATGTTTCTCAACCTATTTAGACACTTAACCACCTAATTCTTTCGAACTTAGGGAATTTATATTTCATAACAGTATGTTATCTCAAGTTAATTAATCTTGTTACAACATTAATTATTAAATGGAAGTTTGATGCTTCCAAGTCCCTGTTGATAATTCGCTTCTTACTAGGGTTGATTTCTTATCTTAACCAAATCACTAGTAAGCAAGGCCAATTGTTTGCAATCAATAGTGAGAATATAAAATAATGGAATTAACAAGAAGTTTCTACCACCGTAAGAATCTTGAACACTTAGTTACATTACAAACCTAAACCCATAGATCCCACAACTCGGGTTAGGGGAATTTAGCTACTCATAATATAGTAAGCAAGACAACAAGTTTAATTCATAATTTGATAGATGAACTTACAACAAGATGAATAGCAACAAGTATTTCTCAGATTTGATCATATTAGAAAATCCCAAAACAATGGTAAAAATCTCTCCAAAAATAATTCTCTAATGTTGCAGAGAAAACTAGAGAGAAAACTTAATGAAAACGTGAAGTTCAAGATGCTCAGAAAAACCCTAAATTATGCCTTAAATACTTTAGCCTAATTATGGAAACAAATCACAGATTACAGATCTTTTCTTGCACAGGTGATGACGAAGTGTGATGCCTTATCAAGAGTCTAACGACTTATCAGAAATTTCATCAGCTTCTTCTCCCAGATTGATGATTTCTGCCTTAGGCTGACGATGACACTCTGATGACTTTGAGGAGTCTGACGACTTAGCAGAATTGTCGTCAGGTCCTCTTCCACTTTCATGATTTTTGCCTTAGGATGACGACATTCTTGACGGCTTATCAGATACCTAATGGATTATCAGGGAATGTCGTCACACTTCTGCTCCCACTACCTCACACTGTCTACAGCTGACGATGATTCTTATAACTTATCACAATGTTGACAACTTATCAAAAATATCGTTGCTTCTTCACTTCAAATCCCATTCTCTGTCTAAGGCTGACGACAACTCTGATAGCTTATTACAAGGCTGATGACTTATCAGATAAGTCATCAGCTATACTTCTCTCTCTACTTGCTCAGAAATCAACTCTTTTACTTTCATTATTGCTGGTTCTCTTGCATCTTGAATTTTACTGCAATATCAAAGAGAAAACAATTAAAAATGATAAAGGATGCTTAAGATTTTGCAATTATTCTCAGTTAAAAGCCTCAAATATGTTAGCATCTGCTCACACATCAGATACCACAGAAGTAGGAGAAGTATTAGTAGGGAAAGGAGAAGAAGTATGAGTAGTATCATCAAAGGAGAAAGGTAAAGGAGAAGGACCAACAGTGGAAGAAGGTGAAGAAATAGCAAAGGGAAAGATGTGCTCATGAAAAATAGCATCCCTAGAGACAAAACAAGACTTGGAGGTGAGGTTGAAGAGTTTGTAACCCTTTTTTCCAAAGGGATATTCCAAGAAAACACAAGATGTAGCCCTTGGAGCAAACTTGCCTTTATGAGAAGATGTGACAGTGGAATAACATAAGCAACCAAAAGCTTTAAGATGAGAGTAAGTTGGAGGTTTAGAATATAGTACTTCATAAGGACTTTTATTGTGCAATAAAAAAGAAGGAAATCGGTTTATGTGATATGTGGCAGTTAGGACACAATCTCCCCAAAATCTTATGGGAATAGAGGACTGAAATAATAGATCCCTAGTAGTTTTAAGTAAGTGTCGGTGTTTTCTTTGGATGAGAAGAATACAGAACCAAAAGTGCTTGAGCCTAATTCAAAAACATTATCACTCCTAATACAAAGTACTTTGGAATTGAACCGAGTTTCAACCATACTAATGAATGATTTGAGTACGTCAAAAGCTGTACTTTTAGCCCCCATCAGATGAGTCCAAGTGGCTCGAAAGAAGTCATCAACAATAGTCAAAAAGTATTTGGACCCATCATATGTAGGGGAGTGGTATGGTCCCCAAGTGTCAATGTGAGTCCAAATAGAAAGGGCCAGTGGACTTGATAGAGCTATTAGGAAATGGAAATCTGGTTTATCTAGCTAAAGGACAAACATGACAAGAGAAGGATTGATTGTGGGATAAAATAAGGTGAAGGAGTGGAATGTGTTTTATTTTAGAGAAAGGAATATGACCAAGTCTGTAATACCATACAATATCAGTTTTATTAATAGAAATTTGCATACCAGATACAGAAGTGAGAACATGAGTAGGAATTTTATCAGAACAGCTACAAGAACTAGACTTACAGGAAACACAAAAATTCAAATTTGGCAATGCAGAAGAAGTAAAATGAGATTTTCTAGTAGAGCTAGAGGGAAACAGTAATCTGTATAGTCCATTGGCTACTTTACCAAGAACCAGAGGCATCTTCTGAATAGGGGCCCGTAAAGCACACAGAGTTTTGGTAAAGTAAACAAATCCATTCAGCTATTCTACCAATTTATGGACAAAGATCAAGTTGTACTAGAAAGTAGAAACATAAAGTACATTGTGTAATATGATGTGAGGAAACAGTTTCAAGGAACCTTTATTGGTGACCTTGACCTTGTACCCATTTGGAAGAGAAACAAGGATAGGAACGGGGAGAGTTTAAATATTATATAATAATTCCTTATAAGAAGTCATGTGTTCAGAAGCCACAGAATCTACAATCTAAAGAAAACTGTTTACTTGGGAAAGCATACAAGAGCTGAAGACAACATTATTTTCTATAAGCTTACCAGCAAAAGCAGTGGACACCATTAGAGATGATGGAGTTAAGGCAGAAACTGGTCCAGGTGGAGAAATCTGAGTCTGTTGTAGCAAAGACAGCAGTTGAGAATGTTGCTCAGCAGATAAACCAGGAAATCCATAAGCAGTAGACCCATATCCAATCTCTAGAGAAGTAGAGCCTATAGCTTCAGTATATGCAACTTTTCTTTTAGGTCCCGTGAACTTAGTGAACCTAAAACCAGGTGAAAAACCATGCAATTTGTAGCATTTGTCAATGTTGTACCCTGACTTTTTATAGTATTTGCGAATCAGGTTAGTCGTGGTAGTAGGAGAATCAAAGGTGACCCGTGAAGGAAACTTTTTTGCACAATTTATGCCTTTCTGTTTTTATGACCAGAAATTCTTTCTTGATTTTCATCCAAAATTGTTCTCTGGACTTTTTATCAATATGAGGTGATCTTAGCTTTAGAGAACACGGTAATTGGTACTACTTCGCTATCGGTTACCGTTAAGGATGATTCAGCTTGTGCTCATCGAATTAACTCCAAAGAAGAAAATTAACCCACCGATGTGGGACTCCAACACCCTCCTCCCCTCTATCACCGTGCACGCCTCAAAGCTAGCTCATGGGGGGAGGATTGCCCAAGACCATATAAGGAGACCAAGGACCCTTTAACCCATCGATGTAGGACTCCAACACCCCACCCTACCCCCACGCCCAGGGCTGGACATCTAGAGTGTAGACAATATAAGACGGGGGGCCCAACATAAAAAATAATGAACTGGGTGGGTCTGGCTCTGATACCATGATAAAGAAATGGACCTTGGGTCTAAATCAACCTCAAAAGATTGCTCATGAGGGAAGGATTGGCCAAGACTATATAAGGAGACCAAGGACCCTTTAACTCACCGATGTAGGACTCCAAGACTAAGACAGTCAATTATAAATTTCCAGATAATGAAAATTGCTCCAGCTTCTCTCTTATTTCTCTCTCTAAAAATAGAAGCTTTTATTGTTCTTCACTAAGCTTCACTTCCATCTCGAAATTTATCATGGTATCAAATCCAGGCCCACCCAATTCATTATTTCTGATGTTGGGCCCCCCGTCTTATATTGTCCATGCTCCAGATGTCCAGCCATAGGCATGGGGGGGTTGGAGTCTCCTACATCGGTGGATTAAAGGTTCCTTGGTCTCCTTATATGGTCTTGGGCAATCCTTCCTTCATGAGCTAGCTTTTGAGGTTGATTTAGGCCCAAGGTCCATTTCTTTATCATAATTAAAGATCTCGAATCAAATTTTCTGGACATAAAATCATCTTTGGTAAGAATACTTTGTCTTTTATATAAATTTTTTCGATATAAATTTAAATTAATTAAATTTTAATGTGAATATCATCATACAAACTACTAATGTAAAACAAAAAAACAATTAGCTAGGCGGTGACAACCACGGGCTTGCCCCTGGTTTTGGATTTGTTCCTTTAATTTAAATTAAATATTCACATTTTTGTGACATTATCTACTCATGATAGCAACCTTTATTCCCTAAAATATTATAAAAAATTTATACTCCAGTGATAGATTTATAGTGTTTCTTTATGATCTAAAATACAAATCCCTATTTACATATTATTTTATATTATTAAATAACAACGATCCTAAGTCAAAATTTCTTGCCATATATATATATACTAGATGTGGATGACCCGTGCTAGCACGGGCCCAATAGTTTAACATTTTTAATAGGTGATGAAGTTTGAAGAAGATAGCAATCACTACTACAGAGTGAGATAAACTCTGAGCTTAATTTACTAATTACACCTTTAACACCAACAAATAACTTTGGCAAAACTTTTTTCCTTAGTTACTCTTAATGTTTAAGTTGTAGCAAAGAACAATAAGCAACTGATGGTTTAGTGAAGAAAGTAGTAAGATTTTTATTTGATAATACTACGGCTTA
The DNA here is from genome assembly GCA_030864225.1 of Capsicum baccatum var. pendulum. Classification (NCBI taxonomy): domain Eukaryota; kingdom Viridiplantae; phylum Streptophyta; class Magnoliopsida; order Solanales; family Solanaceae; genus Capsicum; species Capsicum baccatum. The sequence goes on from CM061558.1 coordinate 7,361,766, forward strand.
GAACTTCCAGGCAGGGCATTGAAAGTTGAAGGTCGTGAATCATCTAGACTGTTTAACGTACAAGGATCACCGCGCTTTGAATTAGATTTTCTATAGCCGTCAAGTGGACATTTATCTTTTCTGGACTTATTTCCAAAAATTTAGCACCAGAAGCCCAGTCACATGAGTCTTCTTTCGTGATCTCAGATGATAAATAGGTTGCAGAAGAAGCTTCTATGCAAGCAGAAAGAAAATTTTGGATCAACATATCAATTGAGCATCCACTAATACGAAGGAATTATCTTTCTCTTACCTATGACTATATCCACCAAAATGAAATACTTATATACATGCAATCCAAGTTAGTAACAGAACCCCTTTTTTTTTATCTTTATTGTACATTAGTTAACATAGAGTTTGCTGCAACTGCTCAAACAATAATCTAAATCGCAACTTGGCAGCAATAGAAAATAGATCTGAAAGTCAGGAACTCACTGGATACGCTTGCTCTTTTCTTCACATCACTTGGATACCTTCAGAATATAAAGAATAATAATGAGGATTACAACAACAACATATTCAGTGTATTCTTACTAAAAGGGGCCTGGGGAGGGCCAAGTGTACGCAATCCAAATCACTACCTCGGATAAAGTAGAGAGGTTGTTTCTGATAGAATCCCAGCAAAATAATGAGGATTATAAGATTAAAATCTTAAAAGAAATTTACTGCTCAACTAAAATTAAAAATTACGAAGCAGACAGAACTAAACTTACCAATGATCAGCAACTCTGGGAAATACAGAAGCTAGATATCTAAGAATTGCATGACTGAAAAGCATAACCAAAAATTGTGAGCCCTACTATTAAATACTAAATAAACAAGCAATAAATTACATCACTCGGTAACTGTTAAGCAAATCTTTAATAAAAAATGATCACTTTAAGAAACATCTGATATAAGTATAAATCATTTTAACATCAACCAAAAGAGAGAAAATAGATAGTAACATTCTGCTTCAAGCTCTCATAGTGTGTTAAATCAGTCTACGTTGCTCGGACTCTTCAAAAATATCGTTGAGTGCGTGTTGTATCCTTTAAAAGTAGCATATTTTTAAGGCACCAATACGGGTGAACATTTTTAGTGTTTCCAAGCAACTTAGAAATTAGTCACCAAATATCTTAAAGGTGCATATAGAAATCCATCTATCTTCTATTAAAATAAAAAAAGAGGTCTAAATCATAAATTGACAAATTTGAATTCTTTAATATTGATCTTATCCAGTCACTAAGTAGCGCAGGACACAAACACTCGACAATAACAATGGACTATTTTATTAGTATTATTAAATTGGGGTTGAGAAATAAAAGGCAGAAATCTTCGTCAATAACAATACGTTTTTTATTTTATTATTAAATTAGAGCTAGGAAATTGAACTCTCACCAACAAAATGAAAGTCCAAGCAGTAAACCAAATGAACTACTAAGATTTCATGAGAATAACAATACACGAACCTCCACAACCACATTTTACCCTCTTCATGATCTTTTGATTTCATGCCGGAGCTACTCCTTCTGCTTTTGTTCACTAAGCTGAGCATGTGCATCACAATATTTCGTCTCATATCTTCTACTCGTTGGACACATATCCTTAGAGTTTTTGCATAATTTAACTTTACTAAATGTTTTTTGCTCCCAGATATCTCCAGTGACACTCATTTAGTAAGCAATATAACAAAAAGGGCCACGTCTCCGCTGCATACAATTAAAACAGCCCTATCAAATATCTATTAAGCACTCGTACATAGCAATGCATGTGTTATAAATCATACTTACAATGAGGAATTTCATCTGGTTTAAGCTTAGCGGTCTTTTCCCCAATGTATCTGCAAAATTCAACAGACATTTGGCCTTCTTCTAACCATGAATTTAACAACTTAATCACTTCTTAATGTGTGAAAAATCAAACTAATTAATAATGTTTTTCACTAACATTCAAACACTTTAGATGTCAAAATTACTTAAAATTGGTTGAATTAAGTTTTATTTTTTAATGATTCCACCTCTAACTTGCAGATAAACTCCTCTACAACCTTGTGTTCCCCTATTGAAAGACAGTCTGTATTAACTTAGATTTATCTAACAAAGCTCTTCCTATAACAGTGCCTAGAGAATTGAAGTGCAAAGATATCTGTGTAAAGCTTAAAGAACACTGAAGAGCACAAAAGAGGGTTTTCTATTGATTCCTTATGAATTAATGTTACTTTATTTTTTATCTTCTCTGCATATTCAGTTTTCTTGTGTTCCAGCTGATCTACAATTTCGAGAAGCTCATGAACATAGATAGGAGATGTAGTGTAACATCTATATATTAGAAAATTAAAATGGTCAAAAGTTATGTTGCTTATGCTTTTCGAAATTACGCCGCATCCGTGTTAAATTCTCCAAAAATGTATATATCATAATCCAACGCCCTCGACAATGAAGAACTTGAGCAACATAAGTCAAATGTATTTAAAATCGCAAATTAGTTGTCAGTAGGTGCGAGATAGAACAAAAGGCATAGTAAAAATGACCACCATAATATTACCTATTTCAGCTAGTAGAGACGATTCTCGTATGGTAAGCACAATTTGGTTTGGGATCCCTATTTTGCAGCACGATGATATTGATTGCTGAGGGATAAAGGCAACTGATTCTTGAAGGAGATCACGCTTTGCGGAAGCCTTTTTTTTCATGCCCCGTGCCAATAACAATTCTTCTATTTTAGCAGCAGATATGTGGTTATACGTATCAAGATGCTTGAGTTGTGCCGTAGCTTTCAATTATTTTATGTATGAATATTTGTTCGATTCATTTGAATCCATTAGCCCTGCAAGTTTGAAATTCCCAATTTTCTTTACCGGACGGTATTTACAGCCCAAGTCTGCAATGGAATACTTAATCAAATTATTTAGATTGTCGCAGAACCAAATAACTTACTGAGAAAGATCAGGAACATATTACTAATAACTACAATTTGGAATAATAAAAATCAAACACTTCATGAACCAAAGCCGAAAGAAACTGATTAATACAAAGTTCATTTCTATGAGGAATTTTCTCATACACCTACTTGTCAAAGTAGATGCTAAATTTTTTATCCCGAAAATTGATACTATCAATCGGAAAGAAAAATATACTGGATGATATGAACTCTGAAAAATGGTTGAAATAGAAAAAATTTTCACAATTGAAAACTAACCTTAGAATCATCAAAAATTGAAACTAAATTTGTGTCCAGCAAATTGATACCATCAAGCAGAAACAAACATATGCAGGATGATATAAACTCAAAGAAATGGTTGAAACAGGAGAAATTTTCACAATTTGAAACTAACCTTAGAATAGGAAAAACAAAGAGATGGATAATGAAGAAAATTGAGAGTTACGAACAGAGATATGGATGAGACTAAAGCAATATACGTGAAAGAATGGAGAATATTTATGTAGATTTGAAATGATGAAAGTACCCTCATCTATGCCAGACAGGCATATTGACCTCCTGCTTGGTTGCGGGGCTTCACTGCGTCTTATAATATAAGAGATATGTAATGAACATTAGATAACGACAGTTCATAATAAATATTGACTAATATAACACACGTCTTCTATTTTATATTAGTTAATTTTTATGGACTTGCCACATTCATTACGAAATTAATAGGGAATTACTAAATGACCATAATTTTTTGGCCCAAATTTTGCCACAATTGTGAAAAGACTTTCATAGCCTTTCTTTTTCAAAATAAACTAATTTGTTTTAAAAAAAAATTAATTAAAGAGAGTAAAAATTTTGTTATTTTCTAAACTTAAAAGTCAAAAGTTTATATTGGATAAATCATAGTTATAACTATCATTAATTATGCAAGAAAGCATTTAAATATTTAATTGATTTTATAAAGTGGATTCCACCATATCACTCCACTTCACCTTCTTCTCTTTCTCCTCAACTAACTATTTTTGTTTCTCTTATTTTTAGTTTATTCGTTTTCATCTATTTTTATCAAATTGTAAGGTTAACTTTATTAGTATATAAAAATTAATAACTCATTAAGATGTTTTTTATTTAATTATCTAATTTTAAATTTATAATATAATTTTTTTCATTATTATGTACACTTCATTCAATTATAAAACTTATAGTTCAATTATTATTATTATTATTATTTTAATTTGCTTTCATAGAAGTCATTCAAATTTAAAAATTTGTAACATAAAAGTAACTTTTTCTTAATTTTTGTTACTTAAAAGTCATTCAACTTTGATCAAGTTAATTAAGAAGTAAATTTCATCTGAATTTTGATATATCATATAGAAAATATGACAAGGGTCCCAAATAAATTAATTACATTCAGGATGATATTAGAAACATCTTTAATATTTTACTTTTTAACACATAACTTGTTGGAGGTATACAATATTATACAGCTTACGGAGGACACGACCCTTGATAGTAAGGTGTAGAGGATGCGGAATAGGATAGAGAGTTAGAGGGTAGGAGTGTGTCGGTTACAGTAGGAGAGCGTTCTTTATTTGCATTTGAATTTTCTTATTCGTGGTGTTGAGTGATGTTTATGATTTTGGATAAATAGTTTTTAGTATTATTTTGCATCCTGTACTAGTCTATACGCATTTATGTTTCGTGATTGTTATACTGTTATCGGTCCTAAGTCGGGAGTCTATCAGAAACAGTCTCTTTACTTCACCTGAAGTAGTGGTATGATCTGCGTACACTCTACCCTCCTCAGACCTCACTATGTGGGAATACACTGGGTATGTTGTTGTTGTTGTTGTTGTAATATTAGTAATATTGAAGAAAATATAATTTGACTATTTTCCGCACTAATATATGTATTTGTATAGTAAATTTTGTAAACACCTTTTGATAGTGTATTTGAGCATTTTAATATTATTATTATATTAATTTGGCTCATAAGAATTGAAGTGTCATTATGTTACTTAAGTTACAAATGCATTATTTTTAGCATTAGTTGCTTAGGTTATAAAAAACCCTTTTACAACATAGAACGTGGGGTTTTCTTTTTGTTGTCTGCATGTGGACTTACTGCATGTTGAATGCTGCATTGTGCAGCATTATTTCTCCCTTAAGTACAATTACTTGGCACTATAACCACGAGTGTATGGCTGTTATATTTTCAGCCTTCAACTTCCGCTCAATTGTAACTCTTGTGCATTTAAGCATATGGGTAGTAATGGTAGAATGTAGACATAAATATTTTATCTCTTGTAACTCCTACCATTATATTCTTCATTATTTCTTGTAACTCTTTTAACCCATGTAACCTCTCTATTCCATTGATCTTCCCTCTTAACTACCATCATTGATTCCTATTCATTGCATAAAAGATTTCTCACCTATAAATAGAGATAGTCTTGCATGATTTTGGCACACATATACACAAGATAATGTAGAGTTCACAAAAAATAGTAAAAAAGAGAGTTCATTAGTTGAAGGGAGATGTTCTTTTTATAGAGCTTTGAACTCACCTTTTGTCCAGAGTTGTTGAGTTGTTATTTGTGAGAAAGATTGTTGTATCCTGAAGGGGACAAGTCAAGAAGATAACTGTTGGACCGGTGAAACATTTGCTGCAGTGGGCTTGAATCTCCTTAAAGAGAGCGAGGTATCCGCGCCTCAGCCAAAGAAGAAGATAGTCTTTTTTATTTTCTTCACTTGTATTTTTTAGTTGTAAGTTTATTGTAATTTCACCAACAATTTTAAGGAGATCTTATGGCAACAACTGAAAAAACCCTGGATGTCAATATAGGAGATCTCAACAAGCCATTCTGATTACTCATTTCAAAAGGTGGAAAGGTAAAGTGCTTTTCTACTTAAGTCTTTTCAACGTTTCTTATGTGTTAACTGAGAAGAACCCAAATAAAGTAGATAACTCTTCCATGACCGACGATGAACTTATCTCTCTTCAAGAGAAAGTTGAAAAATATGATGGTGACTTTTACAAGTGTCGGCATCTTCTTCTTAATTATCTATCCAATAATTTTTATGATTATTATGATAGAACTTACTCTAGTGTAAAGAAAATTTGGAAAGCATTGCAGAGTAAGTATGAGCTGAGGAAGTGGGAGAGAAAAAATTTGCGGCTAGCAAATTTTTTTGCTTTCAAATGATGAACAGTAAATCAATGGTAGACCAAGCTCAGGACTTCATAATGATTGTTGGAGAGCTTAGGTCTGAAGAAGTCAAAATTGGAGATAACTTTATTGTTTGTGGCATAATTGACAAACTTCCACCTTCGTGGAAGGAATTTTAAAAATCTATGCGCCACAAGCAAAAGAAAACTTCTCTTAAGACTTTGATAGTGAGAATCCGCATAGAAGAAGAAGCAAAGGGCCAAGATGCACTTTTGCAAACAGAAGAGAACAACATCACACCGAAGGTAAATTTAACTTCTTCAAATACTGCTACCCTTGAAACTAACAAAAATACTACTTTGAAGCCTAAGAAGAAAAAATTCAAGAAAAATGATGGTAGACATCCCAAGGACAATAATGGTGAAAACAACAAAGCAAAAAATGAACATGTACAACAAAACGGACTGTGCTTTATTTGTGGCAAGAGTAGGCATATTGCTCGATTTTGTAGATTTAAAAAACGTGAGCCTAAACCTCAGGCAAACGTTACTGAAGAGCCATTTGTGGCGGTGATAACAGATATTAAAGTGGTGGAGAATGTTGATGGATGGTGAGCTGACTCTGGTGCAAACCGTCATGTCTGTTATGACAAAGACTGGTTTAAAAAATATACAAATTTTGAGAAACCCAAAACCATCATGCTTGGATATTCACACACAACTCAAGTACTTGAAATGAGAGACGTTGAGTTGAGTTTTACTTCTGGAAGGGTATTGATATTAAAAGATGTACTTTATACTCCTTCTATGAGAAAAAATTTAATGTCTAGTTTTCTTCTTAATAAAGCAGGCTTCAAACAGATTATTGAATCTGATCAGTATGTAATTGTTAAGAATAATATTTTTGTGGGAAAGGGGTATGCATGCGATGGTATGTTCAAGTTGAATGTTGAAATGAATAAAACATCTATTTTTGTTTATATGATTTCTTCTACTAATTTTTGGCATGCTTGTTTGTGTCATATAAATGACCGTTATGTGAGAATCATGAGTATTTTAGGATTAATTCCAGTGATCAAACAGAACTTTGAAAGATGTGAGGCTTGTAGTAAAGCCAAAATCACAAAAAGGCCTTATTTTCAAGTTGAAAGAAAAATTGATTTATTAGAATTAGTTCATAGTGATATTTGTGAACTTGGTGAAATTTCAACTCGTGGAGGAAATCGATATTTTATCACTTTCATTGATGATTTTTCTAAGTTTACATAAGTTTACTTAATGAAAAATAAAAGTAATGCATTTGAGAACTTTGAGGGTGTGTTTGGTATGATGGAAAATGTTTTCTGGAAAATATTTTTCGATTTTCCCTTGTTTGGTTGTAATGAAATGTTGGGAAAATATTTTCCACAACAACTCATTTTCCTCAATTTGATGGAAAATGACTTCCCTCGTAGGCCAAGGAAAGTCATTTTTCAGAAAATGGCAAATGTGACTTATGACCCCCACCCCTCTTCTACACCCCAACAACGTTCATATTCACATGATTCAAAAAAATTCACATTTTTCAAAAATTTACATTATTCGAAAATATTTTCCACGGTGTTTTGCTTCAATTTTTCACTGCTTGAAATAAAAAATAGTGAAATCCGTATTTTTTCCATTTTCAATGTTCGTTGAATGTATAGTTACTTTCATATTCATAGAGGAAGACTTACATATGTTACTTTTGCTAATTGCATATTTCATCTTGTCATCGATGTAACTTGTTTCACGAGGTTGAATAAGCTTATCGTTCCGTAATATTTCTATTGATTGTAGTATCTTGAGATTGTCCTGGCAAAATATTTAAAAGTGTCTCCTATATTTGCTAATTAATAGTTGCTTAAATTTAGTGATTGTAGTATTTTAGTATTCGATATTGATATTATTACTTATGCTTAAATTATTTCTTACAAACTGTTGAGTTGCTAGAGACACTGATATATTAGTTAACAGTTAGTATTATTTTCTAAAAAATATTTTTTTACTCACCAATCAAACACTAGAAAATATTTTTCTAAAAAATATTCTCTATTCACCAACCAAACACCATAAAATATTTTCTAAAAATATTTTTCTCTCACCAACCAAACATGAGAATATAAGTAGAAAACCAACTTATTTTCTAGGAAAATATTTTTCAAGAAAACATTTTCCATGGCAAATATTTTCCATCATACCAAACACACCCTAAAACTTTTCTTCATGAAGTTGAAAATCAGTTTAATAGAAAAATAAAAAGAATAAGAAGTGCTAGAGGCCGTGAATATGAGTCACATGAGTTCAATTATTTTGTTAGATCATTGGGTATAATCATGAAATTACTCCTCCTTATTCTCCTGCATCTAATGATATAGCGATAAGGAAGAATAAAACTTTGGTTGAGTTGACTAATGCCATGTTAATTGAGTCTTGTGCGTCTTTAAGTTTTTGGGGTGAAGCTCTTTTGACTGCTTGTTATGTATTGAACCGTGTGCCTCATAAAAAAAATCAAACTAACACCTTTTGAGTTGTGGAAAGGTCATAAGCCAAATTTGAGTTATCTAAGAGTTTGTGGTTGCTTAGCCTATGTAAGGTTAATAGATCCTAACATCTCTAAGTTGGGTAAAAAGTTACTACTTGTGCTTTTCTTGGTTGTGCTTCAAATAGTACAACCTATAGATTTTTTAATCTCGAAGATAATGTGATAATAGAATCAGGTGATGCTATTTTTCATGAAAATAAATTTTCTTTTGATTCTAAAAATAGTGGGGGTCATAGGACTGAAAAAAATATTTTGTCACTATCTTACTCTTCTACTTCTACTTTGAAAAATAAAGAAAATGATGATTTTGAATTAAGAAGAAGTAAACAAGTTAGAGTAGAAAAAGATTTTGGTCCTGATTATTATGTATTTAACGTTAGTGATGATCCTCTCACTCTGAAAGAAGATTTGTCTTCACATGATGCTATTTTCTAGAAAGAGGTTGTACATGATAAAATGGAATCACTAATTTCTAATAAAACTTGAAAGTTAGTTCATTTAACATCGGGTTGTAAAATAATTGGATGTAAATGGGTCTTACGTAAAAAGTTAAAATCGGATGGATCTGTTGATAAATACAAAGCCAGGCTAGTGGCTAAAGCTTTTAAACAACTCGAAGGCCTAGAATTTTTTGATACTTTTTCACTGGTAACTAGAACTACATCCAATAGACTCTTAGTTGCTATTGCAGTGATTTTGATTTACAAATTCATCACATGGATGTAAAAACTGCTTTTTAAAATGGAGACTTAAATGAAGAGATTTACATGAAATAATCTGAGTGTTTTGTTGAGGCTGGCAAAGAAAGCAAAGTGTGTAAACATACTAAATCCCTATATGGCTTTAAACAGGCACCAAAGTGAGGGCATAAAAAGTTTGATTCCTGCATGATTGATAATGGGTTTAAAACAAATGAGTGTGATAAGTACATATATCATAAGTCTTGGAATAATTCACATATTATTATTATTTGCCTATATGTTGATGATCTATTGATCTTTGGCTCTAACATGAATGTTATTAGTGAAACTAAAAATATTCTTAGAAGCCATTTTGATATGAAAGATCTTGATGAGGTAAATTTTATTCTAGGAATAAAAATTACTAGAACATGTGATGGAATTTTCCTTGACCATTCACTTTATGTTGAGAAAATATTAAAAAAATATAATTTCCTTGGTTGCAAGGATGTTGTAACTCCATTTGATTCTAGTGTTCACTTGTTTTCTATTGAAAGTGAAAATGATGTTACAAATCAAAAGGAATATGCTAGCATAATTAGAAGTTTGAGATATGTAACTGATTGCACTAGGCCTGATATTGCATATGCAGTAGGAGTACTTAGTAGGTTTACTAGCAAGCTAAGTAATGAATATTGGCATGCTATAACGAGAGTAATGAGATATTTAATTGGAACGAAAATTGTGGTTTGTTCTATGAAAAATATCCTGCTGTACTGGAAGGCTTTTGTGGCGCGGATTGAAACATTTTATCAGGTGATTCCTTATCCACTACTGGTTATGTTTTTACTTTGGGTGGTGGTGTTATTTGTTGGAAGTCTAAAAAACAAACAATTATTGCTAACTCTACCATGGAGGCTGAACTAATTGCTTTAGCTTCAGTTAGTAAGGAAGCGAATAGGTTAAGAGATTTGTTATTTCAAATATCGTATTTTGAAAAACTAATTCCTCCTATATTAATTTATTGTGATAGCACCGCTGCAATTGATAGAGTTCAAAACCGTTATTACAACGATAAATCCAGGCCTATACGGAGAAAACATAATAATGTGAGATCATATTTGACAAATGGTACCATTAATATTGATCATGTCAAATCTGATGATAATCTTGCAAATCCATTGACTAAGGGCCTTAGCAAGAGAAAAGGTTTGGAGCATATCGTGGGGAATGGGATTGAAGCCTGTTGAATCTTGAGTCATATGTGAGGAAACCTAACTTGGGGACTAGATATCCTATAATCAGGTTCAATGGAAAAAACGAATCACATGATGACTTGTTGTGAAAAAATGCACTACTTTTTTTTTATTCCCCCATATGATGTGAGTGCATTTGTCTGTAATGATTGTGAGGTTGAGTTTTAAGCATGAAAATTAGAAAATAACTTTAGAAAAAACTGAAAGTTTAAGTAATGATAAAAGATTTCTAAGCATGAAAATTTCTTCTTAATAAATTAATATATTTCTTTTAAAGAAAAGAATAAAAATATAATTTTGACTAAATAAGTTTGACAATTTAAATAGGTCTATTATTAAAAAACAATTTAATAACATGGTTTGCCAATTAGAAGAGAAAGGGACGTATGCGATTTTTTTTTTATGAGGATAATAATGATAGTTGAGTTATATTCTTATCTCTAAAAAGATAAAAATAATTTTTATAGGGAATTCAAAAAGTATGAGTGTCCATTAAGAAAAATAACCTTTGAAAAAATATATGTCAAGTTTTAGTACCGATAAAGTTTTTCTAAGTATAAAGTTTTCTTTTCAATAAACTAATGCATTTTTTTAAAAAAAATAGAATTATAGTTTGATTGAATGAGTTTGATAAGTTAAATAGGTTTAATATTTTTTTAAAAAAAACTATGACAAGCCAACTAAGAGAGAAAAAGACTTTTGAGGTGTTTAGTATTTTTTGAGGAAAAAAATGATAGTTGAGTGATATTGTGATCCTAAATGAAACATAAGTGCTATTTGAAGGAAATTTTCAAAACTTAGGTGTCTATTTAGGACATTCACTTTTAAAACTCTATTTTCATGCATTAATTTTAATATTCATTAAAAAAAAATTATAAAATCAAACTAGATAAAAAAGTAAATAAAATAACTTAATTAAATTTCTCAAAATATGCATAAAGTATAAACTATACATAATTAAAAGTTGAACTAAAATTAAACAACTTTAAACATAAAAAAGAAAAAAATAACTAACATTTAATAAATAAATTTGTACTAATTAATTTTTATTTTCTAATAACTAACATTTAATAAATAAATTTGTACTAATTAATTTTTGTTTTCTTAATTACATACTACTACATTTGACAATTATATAAGTACGTAATTGCCAATTAAAAAAATTAAATAATTAAAATAGAATACAAAAGTTGTCCATTTTCATGTATTGAGATAGTTTTCAATGTACTGAAAAATGATTATTAAATATAGTAATGTTAGAAAATAAAATTTAGGATGAAAAGGGCAAAAATGTCTAAAAACTAACTAGTTTATAGTGTGAGTAAGATTTTTTACTATTGTGATCAAATTTGGGCCAAATTTTTGTGGCCAAAAGGATTTTCTTAAATTAATAAATAAAGATATATTTTACATACCTACCTTTATATGCCTTTTAAAGTGCAATAATCAATACAATGATTAAATATTGAAATTTGATACATATTACTCAATTTAATGCATTACGTCTAAAACATTTGATATTTATAATTGAAATTAGTAATAATCATTTAATTATGGTTTTGAGAATTGAGATACTTTATACATTATTCAATAATTTTGAAAACTGTGAATGTATTTAGTATTTCTATCAAGAGCAAAATGAGAAATATATGTATAAATATTCTTGATTTTAGAACTTGAACAACTAATTTAAAACAAATATTTTTTTAAAAAGACCAACTAATACGAAATGGAGAAATTACAATAAATCAAGATTAATCCTACAATAGTACATAATTAATGCAAGTGCTCTAATTATAAATTAAATTATTACCAAAACAATTTATAATAAAGTATCAGATAAGATCGTTGTCAATATGCCTAAAGAAGTTAAAATCCTTAACTCCATGCTATTCGAATTGGAGTAAATAAAATGGAGTAATAACTTTTCCATCTGAAAAAATAGGAATCTAGATATGAGTTAAATTAGGATATTGTTCATAATAAATTGGACATAAATTCTCATATGCACACGTAAAAACTCAAGTTGAAAGTAAATCATATTTTCATTTCTGTTTTTTTTATTCAATATTCAATAATTATTTTGATGGGCTCGATTAATCCAATTTGTGCATGAAAAATCTACTTCAAAAAAATAAATGAAAAAGGTACAATATATTCTTGAACTTTGATAAATAGTACATATATATATTTTGTTATACTTAGATATAAATATACTTTTACCATTAATGAAAAAGTAGATATATACCCTTCTCGTTAGAGGCGAGACACACATTACATTTCTGTTCATTTGCCTTTTTAAAATTTTATTTATTCCAATCCTATCCGAAAGTTATTCTAATTTAACCTACAGTTCGACCCAAATAATTACTTAAACCCGACCTGATCTAATAGAAGTTGCCTGGTGAAGAACATCAAAAGAAAGCTTTTTCTTCTTCGTCATTCTTCTTCTCAAATTTCCTTAACTCTTCCACATTGTCAGGTACTAAATCAACACTCTTAAATAACTTTCATTTCAGAAAGCTGGTTTTCTGGTGTGTTTGGCATGAAAGATTTTTTTTTTCATAAAATAATTGTCAACCAAACAACAAAAATATTATTAAAAAACGACTTTCTTTACTTTATGTTTTTTCTAATAGATCATTAGAAACAATTTTTCAAATTTTAGTGTTAGAACACTGCACAAAAGTATGTTCCTTCATACCCAAATTGCGTTGAAATTCAATTGTCAGATGCCTTCACTTTTTCACATTCGAAACCTCAAATACAAAATAATAAGAGCTCAAAGCATAAATTCAAATACGTCTTTATCCCTTTCAACATAGATATAGAGAGACATAAAAAAATAAAGATTTTAAATGAGAACATAGTAGATGTCATCCTAACTCACTTCCTTTATTTGGGTGGTTGGTACCTGGTGTATTGTGCGTGTAGGAATAAAAAGAAATCGATAGTTTTGGGACTAGAAGGACAACAATTTGTAATTAGTGTGAAGATTATTATTATTTTTTAGGTAAGAAGAAAAAGTTTCTATTAGACAGGTAGGATTTGGGTTGTGTTGTGGCCTGTGGGTTAAATTAGGATTATTTTTGGATAAAAATGGTATAAATTAAATTTAAACAAAGCAAATAAACAGATTGTGACACGTGTCTCTCTATTAGTAAGAAAGGTATATATGGACATTTCTCTTAACATCAAGAGTATATTTATATTATGTGTACTATTTATCAAAATTCAAAATTATATTTGTACCTTTTTCGAAAAATAAAGTACGTAAAAACGATTCACTTATAAAGCTCAAAACCTAAAATCTCTGATTTAGAGTAGATACAAAGTATTATTTATTACTAACAAAATCTTCAATATCAATTTTGTATTTTAAGGAGATAGCTATACCTTTTCGATCTGGAGCGGACAATAATCAACCTACTTACCTTGACTCCACTTAGCCATTTAAGTTGTAATAATTCACATTGAAACATCAACATATTTGAGTTTCAGTTTCACTTCATTCATTACTTTTAACCTACAACATTCCTGTTATACTTCTAATTTTTTTTTTTTCCAACGCTAATCAAATGTTGTCTGAAGGCTGCACTAGGTAATATTTTGAATCCATATTTTTCTTCTTAGAAAAGAATCATTGGAGGGAAAATGAAAAATAAATAAATCCAAAATAATGTCATCTCCCTCCAAAATTACAATTAGTCCACTCAGCTTCTTTACCTCGAAAACGTAAAACAAAGAAAAGAGCTGTATACACATACATAGTACTACTAAAATACAAGAAAGCCCACAATTTTCTCTCGACATTCACTCTGCCATTTTTTTTTCCTCCTAAAACCCGCAATTTTCCTTTCTTTCTCTCTCTAAAACCCCAAATCGTAACGCCCTCAATCACTGTTTTTCTTTATGATGTCACTGTTCCACCGATTTCATGGTTCTTGAATTTTCTGGTGAGACTTTTTTTTCATTTTTTTTTGTTGAATGATTTGGTACTGTTTTAGGGGTTTTTGTAGTTATTGATTTTATGGGTTTTGTTTAAAAACCTAAAATTAGCAGCTACAAAAAATCAAGAATGGAAGAAGGGTTGAAAATTTGTAGTGTAGAGAAGAAACATGGGTTGGATTTGAATAGGGATCCGTCTGAACAAATGGAGACTAGTTTGACTGTGAATGTGAGTGATTCAGTTTGTAGGCAAGATCTTGATTTGAATGAGTCTGTTAAAGATGTATGTGAAAATGATGATGCTGTTGTTGTTGACTCTGATAAGGTTAAGGCAAGTGTTGTTGTTGGTGAAGTTGGTGTGGCGGAGGAGAAGGAAGTGGGGGTTGTTGTTAGGAAGCGGCGTGGGAGACCGAGGAAGGCGGTGGAAGATTCAGCTGAGGCTAAAATGGAGGTGGAGGATGAGGGCTTGTCTTTGATTTCGAGTAGTTGTGACAATGTAGGTGGTGACGGGAAGGGTGATGAGAGTAAAGGTAGAGGACGGAGAGGGAGGAAAAAGAAGGTGATGGTTGATTCTTCATGTGGAGGAGAAACTGAGCGAGAAAGTACGGATTTGGTAGGTTTTGAGAGGAGTGGCAAAACTAGCAAGATTGTGGAGGATGGTGTTGATGAAAGGAATGTTGAAGGACAGAATACGCCTGGTAGGAGAGGGAGTGAAAGGAAAAGACTTAAAGTGGATTATTGTGAATATAACGATGACGATTTCACTGATGATGAGGATATTATTGCTACTACTGATCAGTGCAGGATTAAGGTTGGGAAGAGAGGTAGAGGGAGGAAAAGAGTGAAAGTGGAGGGTGTTGAGTGTCTCGATGATGATGATGATCAAGTGAAAAGACAGAAGGTGAACAAAGTGCTTTCTATGGGTCAGTCTAAAAGGGTCTTGAGGTCCCAGAAAGTGGCAGTTATTAATGGCGAGAAGCATGTTGATGGAGTGAAGGATGAAGATGCGTTCAGTATAAAGATAGAGGAAGAGAACGAAATTGATTCTTCTGAACAAGTACTAAAGACAATGGTAGACGACAATGCAATCCCGAAAAAGAGGGGAAGGCCAAAGTTGAAGAAACCAAAGTTGAAGCACCCAAAGTTGAAGGGCCGTCGCGGAAGACCTCCAAAGACGCAAGGGAGAAATGAAATTTCCAGTCGGACGAATAGCAAAAAGGATAAATTGAAGGGTACCAAGAGAGGCATGGATTATGAAAAAGCAGATGGTTTTGTTAGGGGTTCAAAGCATCTAAAGGCGAGTAAGACAAATGCTGCGGAAGAGGTGGTCAACATCAGAAAGAAGATGGACTCTGAGTATGAAAAAAGTGCTGATCAGGCAAATGCTGAAGCTAATTCTGAGGGTACTGGAGATAATCAAAACAAAAGGCTCAGCAGTGATAAGTGTCATGTGAAGAAAAGTAAATTGAAAAGAAGCAAGTCTGAGGTGGTGGAATCGGGTCTTAGGGAACAAAAACAGGCAATCAGAAATCAGATAATCGATATGCTTGTGAAGGCAGGTTGGACTATTGAGTACAGACTCAGGCAATCTAGAAACTATAGTGACGCAATCTTTTATGATCCTGAAGGAAGGCAACATTGGTCAGTCACCTTGGCATACAAGAAGCTCAAACAGAAAGTTGAAGCTGGAGATGCTGACGATAAGACCAAGTCTGCATTTACACCTATCCCAGAGGAGGTATTCAGCACGTTGTTCCGAGTTAGGCAAGAGAAAGAGAACAAGGGTAAAAAGAGGCACAAGGATGTTGGAAGTAAAATGAGCAAGAAAATGATCAGCAAGAAGATACCCAAGAAGCAATCTGCCAAAAACAACTTAGGTTGCTCAGATTCTAAAGGAAGTGTCGGCTCCAAATCAGGACACAACTCAAGTGAGGCAGTACGGAGGAAAAAGTTAGGATCAAATAAAGAAGATGGACAACGCAGAAAACCTGCTCTATTGGCACGTAGCTCACAGGGAGGAGGTGATTCAGATGATGATGAGTTTATACTTTATGATGGGAAGCGCACTCTTTTAGCTTGGATGATTGATTTAGGGGTTATTCAATCTGATGCTCATGTGCACTACATTTATGGTGGAAGGAAAAAAATGAAGCATGAAGGAAAGCTCAAGGGAGATGGAATTTGTTGTGGCTGTTGTGGTGTGACATTGAGTCTTGCGGATTTTGAATCCCATGCTGGAAGTAAGCTGGGCAAGCCATTTCAGAATGTGATTCTACAGTCAGGACAGTCTCTTTTGCAATGTCTAGTGGACTCATGGAATAAGCAGAGAGATACTGATCGTATTGCATTTCATTCTGTGGAAATTGTTGGTGATGACCCCAATGATGATACATGCAACATTTGTGGTGATGGGGGTGACTTGATATGTTGTGATAGTTGCCCCTCAACTTTCCACCAGAGCTGCTTAGATATTCAAGTAAGACCATCTTCTTCTTCATTATTTATTTCGATGTTGTCTTTCCTTTGTATTGTCTTAGTTTTACTTCAATCTACGCTCAAAGAATATGATAATTCTCTCTTTTCGCTTCTGCTAATCCTGAAAAGAATACAGTGTTTTTCTTTTTCTTCAATACTTCTAGAGAATTTTAAGATTTGGTTCATATATGTTAGGATCACTCTATTAATTGGTTTCCTAGTAGAGATTTTGTATAGTTTTGTTCTATACAGCTTCAGGTTTGGTTTGGGGTTTAAAAGGAAACAGAGAGCCTTGTAGCCCCTTCTAACCAATATGCATGACAAAATCCCCTTACTGCCTGCTCATTTGCACCTAAAATTTGGAGTGCTGCATTTTGGAATAACATTCTACTTCATATGAGGTAGTGGTATGGACTACGTACACTTACCCTCCCCAGACCCCACTTTGTGGGAATACACCGGGTATGTTGTTGTTGTTGTATTCTTAGCATGTTGTTTAGCTGGACGAGATATTGTGTAACCTGTTAATGGAAGTATACCAAAGCATTATTAGTACTGCTTCTTGTGTATGATGGGGATTATATTATGTCTTCTTGAACTATTGTTGTATATATGTATCCAAGAGTTATAGTTAATCTGTTTCATCTTGGTTTGTGTCTTGTGAAATTAAAGCAACCAACAACTATATGACTCACTTAGCAGGCTAGTTGGTAAATCTCTTTTGAGGAAACACAGATCTTTGAGGTGCATTTTGTGCAGTCTTATACTTGTATTGAGTACTACATGCATGGGGTACTGCCATTGGTTTTGCCGAAATGGTGTATTCACGTTGTTGTCATTGACTAGGGATTGTAAGATAACATGTTAGCTATAACTGTCACTTCCTATTTAATACAAACTTAGTTACTAGTTTTCTTAAAGTAAATTTTGTAAGTTGTAACTCTGACTAATGTATTCATCCAATAGAATTTCCTTAACAACTAATCTAACTTAGAAAAACATTTTGTTGGCTGATTTTTATTGAAGCAAGGAAACACCAAACAAATGAGGGAAAGTACCAGTCGACATGGTGACTTACTTCAAGGTTTAGGTGCACCTCAAATGCAAAATTGAGCATACTAGGAAAATACAGAAAAATCAGACACATTTTAATTGAAAATAAAGCAGTAGGAATTTGGTTCAACCATGAACAAATTGTTAGGATTTTTAGTGCTTAAAATTCTTCTGTCCAACTAATAGGCCTCATCTGAAACCTATACATTTCTCTATCTGGATTCTGAAGTACTTACAAGTTGCAACGTGATACATCATATATGGAAGAGTATGACATCTTTTCCTTTTCCAAAATCACTTTTTATTGTAATACTGTGTACAGTGTGTACGCATAGAGAAGCTAAAAGCATGTCTATATGTCAATTTCCTATTTGGTGATGGACATTTGATGGAATCATCATCACACCACACCAACAGATAAAAGTGTTGCTTTCCTATGGTGGATTTACTCGAGTATACATCATTCCGGAAGGTAAGTTAGCTATAAATATGGCAGCTAGTAGTTGGTTCAATGTTTGACATTATCATCCCAGCTGCCAAAAGCCTTTTGTATTATTGATTTATTGTGAATATCTTTTTGTTACTTCTTGTAGGCAAGTAGTAGATTCCTGTCAAAGTGTAAGCAGTTAGAAGATATGGAGAGAGAAATTAATAGCATAGACCCTACACCTTCTTCCATAAGGTTGGAGGTTGATTCACCAACATTACTGGATAGTGTAGACAGGTTTACCGTATAAAGAAAGATTAGATTAGCAATGTAAGTCGTAGAATGAACGAGGCCTGCTCATGGGAATATATTACATATTTTCTTGTAAATTGTAGTCTCTGGTGCTCTCCTAAATTCTCACAACTTTCTCCTAAAATTTTAAGTAAAAGTATGTCTTACTGTTTTCGAATATGTTGCAGAAGTTACCTTCTGGAGATTGGAGATGTGTTTATTGTTCATGCAAATTTTGTGGGACAGTTGTCAGAAGCTCCTTAGAGAATGACGTTCAGGATGTTATGCCAGTCTCTGAATTGTTAACATGCCATTTGTGTGACGGAAAATGTATATTCTGAATCCTCAGTTATTTTTTGCTCTAAATTTGTAAAATGTATTGAGTGAACTAGACTAATGTACCTGCTTTGACGTTTGTAGTCCATTTGCCCTGTGTCCCCGGTGACAGTGCTCTGGATTTTGATTCTAATGATCTATTATTTTGCGGAAAGGGATGCCAGAAGGTATCACACTCATTCAAATAGATAAAATGCAGTTTCTGCAACATTATCAGCTTAAATTATATTTATTCAAGTTCTTTCTGTTAAATATAGTACTTAGGGGTCGTTGGTAGGATGTATTAGAGAAAATGATACATGTATTAGCCTTGGCAATATTAACTACCTTGCTTGGTTGTGTTTTCAGTGTAGTAAGTAAAGTAATATATGTATTAGTTATACATCCTATTCATTAGTATAGGTTGTATAGCTAATACATAAACTTGGTATTATTTAATATGTCTTTTAAATACATATCCTTAATTTGTGCAAAAACTATCGGGTTCATGTGAACCCGTAAGTATAACTATAGATCCACCTATGAGTGCTTCACTTAGAGTTCATTAAATGAGAAAGCGTTTTTATCGGGTTTCTTTGTTCCTAAGGCTTGAATACAAAATCTCTGAGGAAACATTATAAGAATCTCATCTATCCCGTTATGATAAAAACTTAACCATATCAAGTGCTTACGCCAAGTCAACACAGTGAATAACTCTTTCTGAAATTAATACAAACAAATTAAAAGTTTTTTTTTTTGTCCAGCTAATTACAAACTCACAGTAACTCACAAATAAAAAAGTGGACACTGTCTCCTCAATGCCATAACTTCAAGACCTGCATATTTTATTTAAAGGAAGAGTTTGCATGATGAGTAGCGAAGTGTTAAAACAAAAATCTTGGCAGTTTGCTTATTAGGGTGCTTGCATATAATTTATATTTTTTTAATATAGAAAGCGGACGTTCAAAAGTTTGGCAGTTCGTTACTCATTATATGAACATCTCCTTTTGGTACGTACATTTTTTGGCTACCTGTTTTGTTTGTTGGCTTCCAAAAGGTGCCCTTTAGCCCGTGGACTCGTGAGTGATGAGGTCTCGCTCGATCCAAGACAATGCTATAAGTTAGAATACTATCTAGAACTTTCTTTATCAGCCTGTGGACTCGTGAGTGATGAGGTCTCGCTTGATCCACGACTGTGCTATAAGTTAGAATACTATCTAGAACTTTCTTTATCAGCCTAAGAGTAAATCATATCTGTACAATTTATATATACAAATATATATGAGTGTCTATGCAGTAAAATAATCTCACATGTTCTTCAACAGATTTCTGAGGTCCTGCAGTTGCTTCTTGGTGTAAAGCATGACTTGGATGAAGGATATTGTTGGAGACTTCTTCAACATCGTGATTTTGGCAGGGATGCGAATTTGACTGACAATCTAGTAGACATTGAATGCAATTGCAATTTAGCTGTTGCTTTCTCCATTATGAATGAGTGTTTTGTGCCCATAGTTGACCAGCGAAGTAAAATCAATATAATTCAGAGTGTTGTTTATAGCTGCGGGTGAGCATCTCTGAAGCTTGCGATAAATGTTCGTATGAAATTCTATTAAAGGGACTGCATAATCAATTTGTTTCTATTATGAGTTTTTCTATTCCTGTCTAGGCATGCTTTGTCTATAAGTAATGCCATTTGAAGAATTCCATATAGAGTTTATTTCTTCTGTTAGTTCTAGATATGAAGTGTGGAAAGTGTTTGTTGATTTTTGGATTACTGAGTCTGTTGTCCAGACGACTTTAGAGCAACTACCTTTTAATTTTCTATTTTTTTCTTGTTATCTCGAATCATTAGGGCATGTCAATGGTATTGATGTGAGATTATTTTTTAGTTTTTTGCACCGAAATGGTACATAAACCTTTTCATTGGATTCTAAATTTTTGATTCTTATTTTTTGTTTTATAATTCTTCTGAAAAGTTGTCCTTGTTTTTAATACTACAGTTGTACACTAAATGATTCCAGTGATGGTGTACACGGTTCATGATTTAGGCATTTACCTTTCTTCAATAAGTTGATTGAGAAATTTATCTTTATTTTCCTCTTTTTTTGCCAGATCAAACTTTAAGCGGCTGAACCACAGTGGATTCTACACTATTATTCTGGAGAAGGGTGATGAGCTTATCTCTGCTGCTTCCATAAGGTGAGTATTAGTTGATTTTTTAGTCTTCGTTGTAGTATTTCGTACTCATTAATTATTATGATCTCTTCACTATTGGTGTGGCACCCGTGTCGACATGACACGTGTGTGTTATTTGTACCCGATTTGGTTAACCCGTTTTAGGTACTTTGACCATAACTGACTTAGAAGGACAGATCCAATGATTTTTTGTAATCAACATAAAAGCTTAAGATGAAATTGAAGAAAATGGAATACTTTGTATATAGGAATTGCTACATCACTCCTTTTCCTTTTATCTCCTTCCAGGAAAGTCCTCTTGAGTTTTGATCAATATTCTCCTCAAGTATTCCACATAATATCTCATAATTTAGGTTTCATAACTCTATTTTTAGATGTTTGAATTAATTTTAGCCAAATCCCACACTTGTATCTATACCTGGATCCATATCCCCGAATCTTAAAATTTAGATCACAAAGGATCCAACCTCTAGATTCGCACCCATATCGGACACCCACACCCGAGCCCGAGCATCTTAGATCATGATTCTGTATTCTGTCTATGTGCTTCATGACCAAATTTGCTTTTTTGGCCCCACAAGAATCCCCTATCTAGGAGCCAACAGTGTCTCTGTCCCGTGTTTGCTCCCTTTATGACTCCCAACTTCATGGTTGGAGGTTAAGGGTCCTTTTCTCTGCATAAACAGTAACGAATCGAACCTGAATTGTGGCGGCATTTTAGCATTGGCTGAAGACTCAAGTGAATTTCTATAACTGAATCTGTTACCTTGAAACCTGGAATATTTTTAACTGAAAAGCTGGGGGTTGCAGCGCTAGGTCTGAGCCTAGGTCCCAGAACATGATGGTTCAATGTTGTAGAAATGGCGCCTCAACGTAGTGTGCATATTAATAGACAGAAATCGGGAGCTTCAGATCAACATCATACCGGAAAAATTTTAGTGCTTCTTTTAAGATGAACGGTTCCAACAAAGATGCTGTGTGATAATATGATCTAGTCTATACTTACTGCAGATTACTTAGTTGCTATATTTGGTTTGTTTCTTGTTAGGGTGGTTCTGATTAAATGAAATACTACTTTTGCTTACTTAGCAATCCGGAGGCACTTGAATTGATATTTTACATCTATAATATAAGCAATTCTTGTCCTTGATAAGTCATGTAGAATCAGATCAGTCTTATGGTTTTGCACTTGGTTGTGACTGATGCAGTTGAAAACTTAGAAGTGATTCAAACAGCCAAACTGCCTAGTTTATTTCATTTGGCTTTTAATGACCATGGCGTGAATTTAAAGTTGGCCACAAGTAAACAGTTGTATGCTGTGATATCTTTGTCCTTTGGTAGATGGCAGGATGGAGAAACATTATGTTTTATACTATAAACTATATGTTTGCCCCACTTCTGGTTAGCATCTATTTGTTTTACTTGGCTTTTAAGTGTGTGAAGGATCACTTACTCTTGCTGAACTATGCGTGGCAATAGTCTAAATTCATATACAAAGATACCGGGCTGAACTGGTTGACAGGCTGGCGTAGTTGTCTAGCCCAGAATATAAAGCCAGGCACATGCGATATAGGTACTCCATAAAGGGATGTAATATACTACTTTTGAATATCGACCTACATGTTCTAAATTGACGCTTGATGATGTGTCCATCTCTCAATGTGCTTATTTATTTTTTTGCCACATCTCTTCTTGTGCTTAATGGATTCTGGAGAAATTTGTAGTAGTGGTATCTAGTATTATTTGAGTTTGACTCTCTTTTGTATTCAAGAATTGTGATAATAGCAACTCAAAGTGATTCTACTCTATACGTAGGATTCACGGGAATCAGGTTGCTGAGATGCCATTTATTGGTACCCGGTATATGTATCGTCTTCAAGGAATGGCCCGTCGGCTTCTCACAGGAATTGAAACGGTATGTAATAAGCTAGTTTGATACTTTTCGCGTTTTTTGAGTGGCATACTACTTCTCCTTAGAAAAAGAGTTGCATTATAGTTCTCTCTCTACTTGAAGTGTGTATTGATGGTTTTATTTACTCTATATGTATAATCTTCTAGTGTCTTTTCCAACAGACTTGACATGATGATATTATTGCTGGATATCTATAAATGGTATGTCCTTTAGTAATAAAAAAAATCTATAGAAAAGAGATAATTCTGCTTAAGAAGGGCTAGATTCTTGTACTCATATAACGTATCGAGTATTTGCCCATTACCTGCAGAAGCTAAAATGTTTGTCCCCGAGTCTCTCAGGAAATGTGAGATTTGGATTTATTTCATTAAATGTTTGAATTTTGTTTCTATGATTTCAAAATTCCTTAGATATAATAGATATATTTATAACAAGTGAAAATACATATTTGTCCCTTGAACTTGTTGTGAAAATATCTTACACACCTGAACTTTGCGGGTGTCCGCTTACCCTTAATCATGTTCAAAGTGAACCTAACACCATCCTGAGACATGTATAACCAATTTCATGGTGTGAGGTGCTGTCACTGCAAGCCTACATGTGGAAATCCAAATTTCCCCCCCACATTCATTACCCAAAACCGCTCCTGTTCCTCCTCTCTTTTTTCCATTTTCGTGTACACCACCACCATACCCATGGAACTCCTTCACTTATTCTTCATGCCTCACCGCATCTCTATGTAATCAGGCAACCCCAAGAATAACCAACCACCACCAATAGCAACACCTTTCTAAAACCACCACCACCACTTGAGAAGTCAGTTGCCTCCCCCACCATTAACACCAGCCGCTTCTGCCTCCTTAAAGTTTTTTTTTTTTTTTGTTTGTGTGTGTGTGTGTGTGTGTGTCCCCTTATTTTTGATAGGTCAGAAAATAGGAGGGGTTCACGCCTCACCGCATCTCTATGTAATCAGGCAACCCCAAGAATAACCAACCACCACCAATAGCAACACCTTTCTAAAACCACCACCACCACTTGAGAAGTCAGTTGCTTCCCCCACCATTAACACCAGCCGCTTCTGCCTCCTTAAAGTTTTTTTTTTTTTTGTGTGTGTGTGTCCCCTTGGTTTTGGCATGATAGGTCAGAAAATAGGAGGGGAAAAGAAACGGCTACATAGAAAAAGATTGGGATTGCAAATGCTTCTCCACACTCCACGTAAGGTAATAATTGAAAACTAGTTTGATAGAGAAAATACCACATCTAAGTTAAAGATTAGAATGATTTAATCAATTGGATTGTTGAAAATTGTGAATAGTGTTCTTTTTAGGAAATGAACGGTATCAGACATTTTGGAATACCTTGAAAGGAAGAGTATCACATAAAATATGAAGGTGGACTATTTTTTTTATCAATTATTTGACTGTTTGGCCCCCAAATTCTAGTTGACGAGTTTATATATTTTATCGGTTTACCATCTATATTTTCTAGGTTTTCGTGGATTTTTTTTTTTGCTTCATAAATACTTTTGTTCTTTTATTACCTAGAGCTTCTATTTGAAAAATATTATACATGGAAGCCTATGTTATTTGTATGGGAATGTGGAGCTGATTAATCTACATGTGTATTTTAGTGCTCTGGAGCCAAAAAGTATTTGTTTGCTCTTAAGCAGCTAACTGAAATCTTTCTTTTTGCAACTCTTACCAGGCTCTTTGTTCTCTTGGTGTTGAGAAGCTGGTTATACCTGCTATACCAGAACTTCTTGAAACATGGACGAAGGTTTTTGGTTTCAAACCCCTTGAAAAATCAAAGAGACAGGAAATGAAGTACATGAGTATGATAGTGTTCCCTGGCACGGATATGTTAGAGAAGTCTCTATTGAAGGATCAGTTCAGTGAAGGCCAAGTTACTTCAACAGGTATCTGATATGTATTGATACTGTACTTGTTTATCCATATGCGATCTATCTTTTCAAGATCTTTGCTTCTTATGATGCCTTATCAAATTGATTTTACAAATCTGCTTCAATACGTGCGTAAAAGCTGGAATTTGTAATGTGAAACTATTTTTCAGGGTCTAATGCTGATGCTTCCTCTGAAGTCAAGCTCAACCAGGATGATAAAGGTGCTACTTTGCCTGTAGAATCAAGTCTCGATACAGCTGATGGCGTTTTGAATGACATGTCCGATTGCAGAAATTGTCTTCCTTGTCATGCTTCTGAACCTGCTGTTCATCAAACTGAAAGGATAGTTAATTGCACTTCTGCACAACCTGGTTGGGGAACTGTCTCCTCTGACGTAACAGACGGACAAAATCGGATGAAGATGGATCAACATTGTGTAAGTGGAATGGAAGGCAAAACACTAATTTCTTCTCCTGTGGCACCTATATCAACAATTCATGAGGAGAGAGCCATTCACAGTATGGAAGATAGTAAAGAAGCTGTCAGTTGTCTGCTCAAAAGAGAAGTGTGTCTGAATACCAACTCCGAATCCCTTGACAAGGTTTGCCGTATAAATGCATGTCACACACTTGAAGTTCCTGAAGGAAAAGTTTCAATTGCTTCAAGTGAAATGACTTCTGATTTGATGTGTGATTCCACTGGTTCGGTAAGAGCTACTTCCAAGGCCTCTCATCAGGTAGAAAAAGTTATGGGTTGTTTAGATCTACCTATTCCTAATGGCTATATTTGTGATAAAACATCTACCTTAGACCTGTCTTGTTTGAACTCTCGTTTGGCAAGTCAAGGACCTTCACATGAACTTGTGAGAAGTAACATCAATGACCATAATGAAGTTTCTGTGGATGCTCATGGTTTGTCCCTTGATTCAAAGTCTCTCCAAGACGTAGCTCAGTTGTCTGCAAAAATCCACTGAGGAACTGGAGTCTTGTTCATATTAGTAGTTTGTCTGATTTGGAACCCTGAGGCAGTATGAGTTCCTGCGGTGCTAATAGAAGGGTGCTCAATATGTAAGTTCGTTTCTATTTGTTGTGGACTTTTCCTTCTCTTAAAAGTGACAATTGGTTTTGTTAAGCAGCCAATGGTGTATGATTTCTCAAGTTATTTCAATCTGTCTTCTTTTCCTCTTTATGGGGTCTTTGTGGTTTGCATTTTTTATTTTTACCGGTGAAGCTATTTTGCCTAATCTTTAAGCTATTTCACATGTTAACGAGCCATATGCAAAGTGTATAGAGAGAGCTATACAAAATGAGTTATTTTCTGCAATGATCCAATTCTATATGTGTTTCATATTGCATATTTATTGGAATATGTGAGAAGGATCTCTCTTCACTGTCCAATTCTATTGATTTCTGAATTTTATGTCGAGCTCTGATTTTCTGTTTCTGTTGCAGGTATGTTGTGTAGATTTTTGAAGATGTAACATGCTAATTTTGATCTTTTATTGAGCAACAACCGAAACAGCCAAGTGTATATCCTCGATGTAATTTACTGACATGAACATAGGCGGTGCTATGGTTTCTGAAAAGCTCTTTTTTGGTTGAAAGTTGTAGATGGTTCCTACATGGCAGTGGGTGAACGAGTATTGATCAGGGATAATCTGACCTGCAGTCTGGATTGGTATGTGTATAACTAGGTGCAGAAGTAGGGTTTTCTGAGTTGTGTATTAGGTAACCACCTTATACAACGTATTGAATGACGATGAGACCATTCAATTTGCTTCTTGCTCTGTGGTATCATTTGCATGGTAATAATTTCAATTTCATTGCATATTTTCCCTTAATCCCTTTTGGTTTTGAAAGTTACCTATTTGTCCTATTTTCTCTGCCATAACTCACAACTTTTGTGGAAATTGTTTTTGTCCCGTGTAAAATTAAGACCACTCTTCAATTTGAAATATCTTACTGGAGATCGTGTAACAATGCAAGGTGTGGCTGTGCACAATACTCTTGTGGTCGATCTTTCCCTTGATCTTGTGCATTGCTGGAGCTTTAGTGTACTGGGCTATCCTTTTTAGTGTCAGTGATGTATATAGTCAGAGAAGTTTTAGATTTGCCATTGGTCGTTTAGACAAATTTCATGTATGATAGGAAGGCGGTAGTAGTAGTGTGAAGGTTGGTTTGACTGAATAACTGGGTGAGCTGCAGTATTGCTAGGGCGTGAGGACAAGGGAGAAATGAGTAGTTTGGAGAATGAACACAAGCAATAAATGTGATATTGCTTCTCTTTTTCATGACCTGCTCGAGAATCTCATGACAGCTGTTTATAATTCGGAACAGGTACCCATGCAAGAATTGATGGTATTGTTATCCTGTTGATGAGTCATCTAAATCACTGAGCTCAACTTGAGTTATATTAACCAACGGGTATGCATTTGATGTTTGAGATGGGTCCCCATGTTACATTAGTGTCTTTAACGTCTAGCTTCCTTTACTAAGGTAAGGACTAATTGGTGGCAGTAGGGTTGCTGTAGGCAACCTGTGTAGGAAATTGACCATAGAGTGAATTTTTAATCTTATTTTGTCCGTGTATAATTTGTGGGTAGTGTCCTAGTAAACCTAACTGTAGGTTCTTAACACCACGGATTTGGTGTTTTTGATGTCAATTGAAATGAAGTTGTTTGCATTTTTGTCTTGCAGTGGTGTGATATATCGAACCTTTCTATTATGGTCAATTTCAAAAATAATTTTCTCACTACATTCACAATGTGAATCTAATAATACGGACACTAGTTTTATACCCCATTCCACGAACTGAAATTTTCCACTGAAAACGCTAGGGGTTCATGTCAAATCCAAGTAATTTTGATTGGATTAATAGTCGAAGTAGGAGATAATCAAGGGCAGCGTGAGGAGAAAATGGACAAATACCTCCCAGCCTATTATCAGATTACCAACTGTACACCTATATTTCGGGTCCTATTATCTCCTGAACTATTTTAAAATGGAATATGTGCCGCCTTAAAAAGTCATACTTAGATTTGTACCAGGCGGTGAATTGCATGTGCCTCGCCACATAATATTACTTTTTTTTTTTGATTTTATCTTTCTTTATTCTATTATTTTCTTTTCTATTCCCCTTTCCTCCCCTTTTTCCTATTTTTTTTTTGAGTAAAATACAATGAAAAGAATATTAATTTTAACCTCCAGATATTGATAAAGTAGATTAACATCTGAGAGATCAAAAATGACAATTGTAAGAAAAATTGTTTAGGTAGTGACCACCCAATGCCCATCTCTCTAAAAAATTAAGGGAATCTCTCAAGAAACTAAGGGAATGTCTGAAGCTGAATCGTCGGGAACCATTGCTATCGACACACTGACTCCACCGAAACTGCCTGATCCGATGGCCATTGAAGTTCCCAGTGCCATAACTCCTGAGACACCAAAGGACAGTTTCAAGGACAGGTTAATGAACAAGAACAACAATCTAAACAAAAGTTACAACCACATTAATAATAAAAGCCCGATGTACAATACAGATAAGGTGAAGCCATACATCTGTCTGATGAAAAAGAGCTTCGAATATATTGACCACGACAACATTCAGTCATAGTAAAGTTATTACACAAGCATCTAACACACAATTACTTGAGGACCAAGTTAGCCGATCTTTGGAAGCTGTCGGAACCACTGACACTAATCAATTTGAGATGCGATTTCTACGTGGCAAAGTTCAACAAGCCCGAAAATACAATAAAAGCCCTTCAAGGTGGACCCTAGTTCATCACCGAAAACTTCTTGTCCGTTAGGCAATGGGAACCGAACTTTGTGCCGGAGGAAGCAACACAAACGCACACAACTATCTGGTTAAGGCTCCTACAGTTGCTAATTGAGTTTTACGATCAAAGAATCTTGGAATTGATAGGGTCAAAGTTGGGAATCTCGTTAAAGATTGATACCTGTACCTTATCGACTCTAAGAGGAAGATATGCTAGGCTCTGTATTCAAGTACCTCTGAGAGTCCCCTAAAAAATCATATCACCATTTGCAACCAAAATCAGAGAGCGATTTACAAAGGCGATGGGCTCCTCTGCACGGCTTGTGGCAGACTTGGTCACCAGGCCAGACAATGCCCTTATGGTACCATCAGCATCACCACTGACACAGAGTAGCCTAGTACCAGCAAGGAAACACACCAAAAGGTTCCACAGGAATGTCAAGTGGTACCATCCTCTCTTTTTGAATATACAGTAAATCTCAAGAGAATACAATGCTTTAATAAAGTAGAGAAAAGAATTAGACAAGGCTGAGACAAAAATATGTCTCTTCCTTTGTCTTCCAATGCTTATATAATAGTGATTGAACTACTATTAGCCATTGAAAAATAGTCATAGAAGGCAGCCCTAAAGATTCTTTTCTTAGGAAAATGAATAATGAATACTCAATTTTCAAGAATAAGTAAAGACTAAAAGTAAATCTAACTAAATAAAAACTATAATAAGGAGAAAGATGCGGGAATACCATGAATCAAGCATTTCAATAAATGCAACAATCGTTCTTCCTTTTTGAAATATCTTCTGAACTACTTTTTCCTTTTTGAGCATTAACAAGGACTCCTCTGAATATTGTTTTTCCTAAATTCCTGTAATGCAATCAATATCAAAATCATTCATCATAACTTAACATTATCAATACACTCAAGAGTTTTCCCACCACAATATTCAACAACAACAAACATAAGGAAACCAATCAAAAAAAATATAGATTACAAAAGAAAATGTAAGGACAGAATTATGGAAAACAGTCCAATTCCCAAGGAAAAAGAAGGCCGAACCAGGTTAAAAAAAATTTAGATTAGGTATATCCTAAGAAAATCATAGCCTCGTCTAATGATACTTATTTTAATTCTAATACAATCTTTGATAACACCGATAGTTTTTGAAATGCTCCAAAAAACTAATATTAGCTTTAATAATCGAAGTAGGTTGGCCAAAAATTCTCTTAACGATCATATGATTAGTAATAAATTTATTTCTCTATTAAATTATATGGAGAACCTCCTACCAAATACTTCAAATCAGTACACTGTTCACTGTGCATTGAAGCACCCCAATGCAAATACAATAAACCCCCAACCCCCCTATAATATTGAAGATAATCTACTACTAACACCTTATTTATAAAAACACGCCCCCAAACAAAATAAAAATTACTTACCCTCTGTAGCCTCTTCGCCACCTCTCTACATACACACACACTTGGCATTAGAACTTCGCCAAGTGTCATTCATTACTTATCAGGAAATCAACCTATCAAAGTTCTTGTACGCTTCTTACACATCCCTATCAATTAATACTTCTTTAAGGATATCTTCCTATACAAATTTCTAATTTTTACAACTAACTCCTCACCCAAATACCTCATTGCCATCTTTACTAACTCATCTGACTATAATGCAAAGATAAACAATTTCTCTTCACTAAAGTTTGAGCCTATCTCCCCTTTTTCATCCCCTAAGACTACTCAATAAAACAATGGATATCCTGTAAAACTCATCCCCTTTATCTACTACTCCCCACTAGTTTTTACGACTCCTTTGGTTCTTCTATCTTATCAACCTCTCTCTTAGATAGACATGGGGTTCTAGGGTCATGCAACAATATTTACATTATAAATTAATCAGTGCGGTCTATGGTAGTAATTCAAAATGAGAATCAATTAGCTTAATTGGTTACAAAAGGAATGAGACTTGTCCTGAAAAACTTTGTTAATCAATCGTGTATAATAATTAACATGGATCCACATGCCCCATCCACAATCTCAAGATTTCTCCAAATCATGCAAGGCTTACGGTATCTCCCCCACTATTTGAGTCCCTTTCCTTCTATGAATAATATCTCCTAAACTTTTTTCTTCACCCAATTAGAGATAATATCAACCAAACCTTTCTCCTTCCCATGGTAGCATCAACTAACACAATTGAACCAACCATTCTTTATGCTAACTCCTCAAATCCTAAATACCATGGATACTCTCTAATCTCCTCTTCTTTTTTCACGAAAGGGTATAATGAACTCCACTATACAGAGCCTCATTTACCAAAATATCAAACCTAAAATACGTAACACTAATGGTGTTTCTAATTAAAAAACGATAAAAAATACATCCACAACTACCCAAACAACCTGATGAAGTGCTCTTTTATCCTGCGACCTATTGTGAATCAAGATCTAGCAAAACATATAGTTGTAATGGCACCAAAGATGAGGCCCTGTTAGATCTTTAACCCGGAGAACAAGAAAATTTTGATCCAAAACATAACCCTTAACCCTATAGATCAAGATACCAACTTTATTCTATGAAATACTCATAAAATTAATAATGATAATTTTAAAATAAATTTTAGGGAAATAATCAGGAATCACAACCCATTTTTTGTTCTTTATTTAAAATAAAGATGTCTAGTTATCTTTCTCTTAAGGACTATTTATTTATGATGATTTTTTTTGAAGTCACATGGTTCATGTTACCCTAATGGGTCACACTAACAGGAAGTACACGACATGATTTAGGTACTCCTAAACTAACCCATCAGTATTTATTGACTATGTATGCTAGTACTAATAATTTAATAGATCTGACCTTTGGAAGAATTTAATTATTCATAATAATACTATTAAAGCTCCGTGGTTTTTGGTGGGAGATTTTAATGAAACTTTTTGTCAACATGATAAATAGGGAGGGAGGGATATAAATCATAAAAGGAATTCATCTTTTGATTTTCTATCAATAACTATAATTTTTTAGATCTTGGGTTTAAAGGGAGCCAATATACTTGGTCAAATCGCAGAAGAAAAAATAATGAGGTTGATCTTATTTGGATTGATTTTTACTAATGACAATTGGATTCAATTATATCCTAATTCTCATGTTATGTATCTATCAAAAATGCACTCTGACCGTATGCCTTTGCTTAACTATGATAAATCTAGTAAATTAGTTGAAAAGCCTTTAGGATAAGGAAATTTTGGGTTAAACATCCCTCGTTTAAGATTATTATAGAGCAATATTGTCATAAAAAAAATAAACTACTCCATTTTAAGAAACTGCTTTAAATTGGGATAAATTAACCTTTGATGACATTTTAAGAATAAGAAATGACTTTTATCTAGAATTATCAACATTCAAAATTCTCCTTACTACCTTACCAGTACTTTTCTCAGGAATCTTAGATTTACCCTCACAAATGAGTATAACAACATCCTTAAGGTAGACAAAGATTATTGAAAACTAAGATTAAGTATTAATGGACTTATAAAAGAATATGACAACACCAGACTTTTTCACAAATCTATCATAAATCGTATGCATAATAATAATATTTCCTATGTTAAAGATGATAATGGTAATTAGATCACCAACCATGATCAAATTGTTAACCATATTTTTAACTACTATCACAATTGTTTTTCATCAGATCATGCCTATTCTAATTAGAAAGAATCTTTTAACACCATTTTCAATTTTCATAGAATCGACCTCTCCCCCTAGATAGACCTCTGGTCGACAACAAAGTTTATACAATCCTTTTTCCCTTCAAACCCTTCAAAGCTCCAAGACTGAATGAAATCCATCCCTATTTCTACCAACATCATTGAAAATTTATTAAAAAATATTTTATATTGTTGTTATCAAATATTTAATATTTAAAATATTCTCGGGCTGTTAAAAAACACCAAACTTTATTTATTTCAAAATTTAAGAATGCTAATCTTCTAAAGAATTTCAGACCCATTGATTTGTGTAATACGATTACAAAATTATCATGAAAGTAATCACAAATTATATTAAGCCCTTCCTTATAGATCTTATAGGTCCTTATCAAATTAGTTACATTAAAGGGTGTAGATCTTGTGATAACGCTATCCTATTCCAAGAAATTTTAAATCATATTAATAAAACTAGGAACAAAAAGGGTGTCTCATGCTCGAACTAGACTTGAAAAAAACATTTGATCTATTAGAATGGTATTTTGTCAATCAAACTCTTAAATTCATTAAATTTCCTAAGAGAATTACTAATCTCATCATGAACTGCATTCCTACTAGCAAAATTTCTTTTTTGGCTGAAGGTTCCTAGATAAATTATTTTTTCTCGAATCGAGGTGTAAGATAAGGTGAGCCTATGTCACCTTATATATTCATTTTTTGTATGGAATATTTATCTGCATAGATTAATTACTAGGTTGATATTTTGAAATGGGATGTTATTACCTTATCCATGAATTGGCCTATGTTCTCCCCCTCTTCTTTGCCAATGACCTCACTGTAATCTCTAAAGCCACTGTGAAGTCTATCCAAACTATGGATATTATTGTATGAACTATTTTGTAAACTTTTTATTCAAAAATTTAATACTACTAAGTGCAAAGCTATTTTTTCTAAGCATTGTGATATTTTT
Organism: Capsicum baccatum var. pendulum; assembly: GCA_030864225.1. Classification (NCBI taxonomy): domain Eukaryota; kingdom Viridiplantae; phylum Streptophyta; class Magnoliopsida; order Solanales; family Solanaceae; genus Capsicum; species Capsicum baccatum. The sequence continues at coordinate 7,395,368 of CM061558.1, forward strand.
TCCCACAATCTAGTTAATCGGTATTTTAATATTAAACTTTCTTAACAATTTGGAAAATATCTCAGCTTTTCGATCCTAAATTACAAGTCCAAGCCTAAAAAGCTTCAATATGTTATTAATAACATGAGGAAAAATGCTTACCAACTGGAAGACTAAACTCCTAACTCCTATAAATAGATTGACCCCTGCTAAATCAACTCTCAGTTCTATCCCCGCTTATGCTATGAAGTACTCTCAACTCCCTAATGCCACTTCTAAAATAATTGACAAAATTCAAAGAGATTTTATTTTGGGATCTACAAGTGAAAAAATAAAAATAAATTATATTTCTTGTGACAGAATTACCAAACCTAAGGAGCACAGTGGTCTTGGTCTTCTTCATGCATAAACCAAAACCCTCTTTCTTTTAATAAGTCTCTCCTAAAGGTTATTCTCAACTCACAACACTCTTTGAGATCATACTTTGATTAATAAGTATACCAACCCCAACTCCACCTCTCGTAACTCTTTTATTTGGAAAAATATCCTCAAAGAAGGCAAGTTCTATGCCCAAAACATGTCCTGAATCCCTGTATCAAGTAATACCATTAGCATGTGGTATATTTGGTAGATCCCTGATTTATCCCCTATTAGAAATCTTATTAAGGGACCCCTTACTTTGGAAGAGAGCAAATTAACTTTGTCGAACCTTTGGGAAGGTGACAAGTGGAATTGGAACAAGTTCTTCTTACAAGTACCCGATGACATCATTAACAATGCAAAAATAGTTAGATTACACTCGAATCCTACTAAGTAGGATATTCCCTTTTGGGCTGCGTCCAGTAATGGACTGTTTTTAGAGAAATATGACTTCTTTCTTTAGTGTAATGACATAATTTTTAGTGATTTATGTGAATAATCTATTTATGTATTTTCTAACTATTTTAACCCTCCTCATGATTATATTGTGGCATTTCTAAGGTGTGGGTCAGATTGGCATAATTCTCAATGCTTTTGTGATGTAATTCGTACGAGATTGTGATTTTTGGTGGTTTAAAAGGCTTATTAGTTGACTCCAGTCAACATTTATTAATTTATGCATCAGATGACAAAGTGGATTGTACCAACAAATTTGGAACATTGATTTTAGGTTGATAACATGGTTGGTGTGGTTTTATGGTTTCTATGTCTCATTTCAACCCTCAATTTGGAAAGTTGTGAAATTGACTTTTGAGGGTCAACTTTATGAAAACAAATATTTTTGAAAAATTTGATATTTACATTAGGCTCGAAGCATCAAATTTGACAGGGTAGCATAGTTCATTTACATTCTTAGGATTCTGGATAAATTCTGAGAGGTCCGCAGCTCTAAGTCTCCAGCTGGTGCACCACAACTATTGTACTCATTTAGGTAACCTGTTGGTTGCTTAAAATATTGGAAACCAACAGGGGATATCGCGTAAGTGACTCCCTATCACTTAGTCTATAGTTACTTAAGCGACAGCCAGGTCGTATACGCAACTAGGCAGGCATTGTGTATGCGATGCCTGGTTGTTTAAGCGATGCTTGAGTGGAATCCCCCAGTTTTGTGATGTTTTACCATTTTTGAGACTTGGAGCATGGGGAATCAAGTTTTAGGTGATTCCTTTCATTTTTCATCTTGGGAAAGCTATAATACTCCTATTTCAATTATTTTGTTCGATTCTTGTCATTTAAATCCTTTCAAAACTTAATTTCAAAGATGGAATTTGGGGATTTTAGCCCGTAGGGCCTGATATTGCAAATTCTTAAATTTATACCCCAACACCAATCCATTTTCTCCTGAGTTTTCTTCTATAAGTTCCTTTAATCACGAAAAATATACTTTTGGACTAAAATTTGATTTTACTCTTTTTTTTTCAAAGATTTATTTCAGGGGTCCATTTTGACCCTGATTAGAAAAAGGACAAAATGGGTATCATTGGTTTTCTTTTAATACGTAGATTCTAGATTGTGTATTTAGTTGGTTCTAGGTCCGTTTGTGAGGTGAAATCTCCGTGGTAAAGGTCTTTTAGATGGATTTTTGGCATTCAAAGTAGGTTATGTTTTAACTTTCCTTAGATTGGGTTGGGTAGTTAATATGGATATAAAATTATGTTAAGGGTGTGGGAACCAATTATGAAAATGGCTAGATTATTGTGTTGAGCCCATGTGAGGGCCTATATTATTATGAATTGGTGGTTTTGAGACATTATTTGCTATGTGTGACCGTTTGGGATCTTATACGTGTAGACACCTAATTTTGTCCCTTTCGAAAACCTAATTTATTCATTTTGACTCTCGTCTTACCATGTGTCCTACCCTGTGTGATTATCCCTTCACAAAAATAAAAAAATAACAAACTTCTAACGACTTTTAACACCTCACTCACGCCATCTCACACCTCTACCCCTACCCTTTACCCCCTCCCCCCCACATATTTTTTCACATAGAAAGAGGGCGTATATACACATATGGAGAGATACAGGTGAAAAACAAAGGGATCCAAAAATAGAAGGCACAAATATAAGGGGCCCTACCACTAACAAAATTGACTCCACCATCATCAATATACAGAACATACACAGAGAAGAAGGGACCCACTCTTTATTCCCTTTTTCTTCATCATAATCACAATGATACTCACATACAACACTAAAAAAACCCACATCCTCCTCCTCCTCCAATTTTATACATATAAAAGCACCTAATTTCCATACACAGATAGAGATCACTGAAAAGGGAAAAGAAAGCTCAAAAAATATTTTCCACACATATACTGAAAAACCAGAAATGGAGGAAGATTGAGATAGAGCATCAAAAGCAGAGAGGAAAGGGAAAAAAGAGATTGAGAGAAGAGATAAAATGATGGACTGACTATTTCGATGAGTCTTCACCAAAAAAATACCACCACCGCATCGTCTTTTGCTGATTCACATCGTCATTGAGTTGTCGGAGCTCTGCCGAAGCTAAATCGACAACCCAATAACAAAAAATGGGCTCCATTTTTGACTGAATTCTATTAAACCTATCACTGACAAACAATAATTGAACACCCTTCTCCACCGCTTTACTATTCCAGTGGTGGAAGTCCTTTTCTGGCAAACACGATCAATTAGGTTTTCCTTGGATGCATTGAGTGGTGCGAGATAGAGTTGAGGGTTGAGTTTGGTTGTTTATTGAGGTTTGATTCAAAGTTTTGATTATGTATCATCAATTTGGTCGTCTTGGCTGCTTTTGATTTGTGGTTCGACTCTGAAATTGCTTCTCATTTAATTTAAGTTCATAAATTACAGTAAAAATCTCCATATTAAGGTCCATATTTTATCTTATTCTTATTCTCTGTTAATTCTTTATTTTTTTATGTGTGATTGATTGTTATCATCTCAATTTTCTCTTACTTTAGGTTTGATGTGAATGATTAATGTGGAATTATTTGGTTGTGGATTGTTGAAAAATGGTAACCGTGAACTGTTGTATTGCAACATTGAATGAAATTTGGGGGAATTGATAATCAAATAATTCGAGCATTGATTAGTTTTGATTCATTATTGGATATTGTTGAAATTGATAGTATCATGTTTTAGATCATTAAATGGGTAGGCAAATACTAAGTTTGGGTAGGCAAATTCTAGAAAAATGGAAGATGGTGATTTGTTGAATATGTGAATTTTTGTTGAACGGTTCTTTCTACTCTATCGCAAACTAAAAGTGTATTCATTTGATCGGGAAATGCCCCAAGGTATCCTGTACTCGAAGGACGTCCGTGTGGAAGGCCCGAGGCATTGGGTAAAGCATTGGAGTGTTGTTTAGGATTAGTCTAGGATAAAGTAGGTTTACATTTCCATATTTTTCTATTTCGATTTGTAATAATTGGACTGGACATTATATTGTTGATTATTTTGCTTTGTTGGTTTGATTGATTGTTTTGTGTGCTTTTATGTGGTTTACACACTCTAAGTGTCAAATTAGTTGATATGCTCCACCAAGAGATCGTGGTTAGAATTCGAGCTTATTTTAGGAGTGTTATCAGCTTAGTTTGATGTTATGAGTGTATAAATATTTGGTTTGTGTTATTGTTATCATTGTTGTGTGCTTATGTGCTCTTTATTTACAATTTTTTTATGTGTTACCGCTTTATATCTGACATCATTTGCATAAACCGAGTCAATTATTTCTACAATAAGTTCTGTAGTACACACTGTGTACACGACCTATAGTTGAGTCACCCTTATTTTAGGAGGGAGAACCGTCGGGTGGTATGTAGTAGGTGGAAAGCAAAACAACCACTATCGACTATACGCTCCGCCAAACAGCCTTGTTAGTGAACCCTATTGTAGGTCAGCCTTTAGGTCATACTTATCTGCATCATATTGAGACCTAGGGGTCTCACTTGGTCCTTTGTAGGAGACTCACCTCTAAAATATTCCTACATGCTAAATGTTGCATCTTTGAGGGTAACAAGGTCATTTGATGGACTGATTTGAAAAAAACATGTGCTAGAATTAAACAAAGGTGTATGAGCAAGGAAAAATTCAAAAAAAAAAAAGAAAAAGAAGAAAAGTGAGTTAAAGAAGAGTTTCGTATTTTTTTAGAGTTCTTTATGACTTTTGTTTTTCACAATTCAAAAAATCAAAAAGAGTTTTACCTTTTGCACTCATTTTCTAAAAAAACAAAAAGCATCAAAAAGATTTTCCTTTTGTTTCTTTAGTAAACATTCACAATTCAAAAACTCCAAAATTTTTTTTTTTCAATAGGAGCTTTTTATAAAAGAAAAATCCAAAAAAAGATGGTAGAAGTTTTGTTCATTTCATATAACGAAAACACCAAAAAGATTTTTCTTTCATAGTTGTTGTTGTCATTTTTACATGAAGTGTCAAATTAAAAACTCAAAAAAAAAGAGAGATTTTATTGATATTTTCCTCGTATGTTTGTGGTCGTGTCTCTCAAATTAGGGTCAGTTGGTTAGTTAATCTTTAATTATCCAATCTGGACGAACTACGCACCCCTGATTCTCCTCTCTCTCGAGAGTGAGATAGTAGGTAACCTATTGTTGCTTCGGGGATCTTATTAAAAAAAATCCAATTTTTTTTTCTTCACTCATCATTTAGAGTAGGTGTTTTATATACATCTCTAAAAGAAAACCACAAAAGATTTTCCTTTAATAGTTTTAAGTTTCATTTTTGTCTGAAATTCAAAATTTAAAACCCCAAAAGATATTTCTTTTGTAATCATGGGTTTCATTTGTATAGGAATCTGAAAAATTCAAAAAGATTTTCTTTACTCTTCATTTAGTGTAGGTGTCATATACATTTCTAAAAGAAAATCGCAAAAGATTTTTCTTTGATAGTTTCAAGTTTTATTTTCGTATGAAATTCAATATTGAAATCCAGAATGATTTTTCTTTGGTAATCAGAAGTTTCATTTTGTATAGGAAGCTGAAAAATTCAAAAAGATTTTCGTCAATTCTTTTGACAATTTGTTATTTTCTTTTCTTCTTAAAGTTTCAAGAAAAAGAAAAAGAAAGAGAGTTGATCGGTTGTTTTTTGGCCAAACTTCACGAACTACGCAAACCTGATTCTCCTTTTTCGGGGGTAAGATACATAGGCTCTATTCTTGGGTTCGGTGACCTTTTCAAAAAGAAAAAAAAGAGAAGGTTTTGAAAAAAAATATATTGAACTCTAATACATTTGTTACCTCTTGTTCAGTTAGTTTAATGTGGTTAGTTTGTGGCATCCTGGCTGGTGCTCCATATCACACCAAATCCAAGGAAGGATTAGTTGTGTCTAACAAGGATATAGAGAGTAACCTCATGGATCAAACAAAGAGTCAGAAAAATAATAGTTTAAAGAAATAGAATTTGAGAATAAGACAACAAATGATGGAAATGTATCGAGCTTGGGCCAGTGGGTTGCCTCCTCCCCCATTCCTCACTATTAACCCAGTAAATACCTCAAGTCTTCCACCAAAATCACAAAGTCAGTTTTCTACTGTTGTTGATGAACCACAGTATGCCACAGAATCTATTCCATATAAGATGCACCCCAATACTTCCATCACTTATTCTTTATCTCCTCAGTATTAGCCTACCACATTCATAGCACCACATACCATCTGTGCTTTTGTTGCTCAATCTTCTACTGAGGCTTTTACTTTGGCTATCAATCCAATGATTGTGATTTTTGAGTCCACTAGTGAATGCACGTTTAATACTTTTGATGATCATTGCTATACCCTTGAGCCTACAGTTAAGTTAAGTGGACCACCAATATTTCTTACTAAGAAACCTAGCATGTAAGAAAAGCCAGAAAAAATGGCGGGGAAAGTGAAGAGTGTAGAAAATAATATGAAAGGTTCCCTGGGACTTGTGGGCTATGAAGATGTTTCATAAAAAGACTGGGGCATGTTTTCAACTATTAACCTTTCTCCAAGCTTTGAGACATCAAAATTTGGGGATCCTGACGGATAGAAGGATTCTGTGAAACATTTTGGAACATTACAATCAATCAATGGAAATTGAAGGAAAGAAGAAGGAAATACACCTATTGTCAGGCCAGGGCCAAAACAAAGTTTGAGAGGTCCAACCCACCAATACTATCGTCCTTAATCCCAAGCTTACATATTAGATCTAAATAACCACTTACAATAAGGTTCCTTTCTCTAAAATCCAAGAAATCCCATTCCACTTCCTCAATATCCTTTGAACAATGCACAGTCGTATGATCATTCATCTTCCTATCCACAATGGCATGCCCCGGTCCCTCAACGTCATCCTCCACCCCCATAAATTTACCAAGTACCCTCTAAATCTAAGTTTTATTCGAGGCTAAAGTTTGCAATGAGGAAGAAGGCAAGGATAATTTCATGCCAATTGGGGAGTCCTATACCAATTTGTTCCAGATATTGAGACAATGGGGCATGATTATTTCTATCCCTGGGTATACTCCCAATCCACAATCAAAATATTTCAATCCTAATGTACGATGTGCTTATCATTCCAATATGCAAGGTCACAATACTGAAGATTGTCTTATTTTGAAAAGAAAAATAGAGAAAATAATTGTGGTGCAAAAAATTAGCCCCTTAATCGTCCCACAGAGTTCTTCACCAGTATGTGGTACTGCACAAAATGTGGGTTACAGTAAGTTATGCATGGGGATCCAAAACTTATTGTTGAAGGAAATATGTCTGACAGTGGTGGAAGGTCTAGTCATGCTGATATGCAAACCAGTGGCTAATATGTCAGGCTGAGCAATTAAGAAGTCACCCCTCTCCCTACTAGGAAGGGGTCTGGTAGTTTGTTTGTTTTATTTTCTGTTATCCAAATTATTTCAGGGTTGTAGTTTGGGATCTATCTTGTTTTTTTCCCTTTGTCCCTTTTATCTTTCATTTTAATTAAATAAAGTGTCCCTTTTTCTTTTGTGTTTTAAATATGTGTTGTTTGTTTGTTTTCTTTACATAGTACATTTTATGTTGATTCACTGTGATATGACATGCTAGTGGAATTTTCAGCCAGATCTTAAAATCCAATTTTAGCATGAACATTGAATTAGAGGGTTAAAGTTAGAAAAGGAAAGCATATGAGAAAATAGATAGAGTGTTGAGGCATTTTGTGATCAAGTCGAAGCCTTCTTTAAAAATTCAGGCAATTATTTTAAGAATCATGAGAATAACTTGGTCATCAATTGAAAGACATATCTTAACTAGGTCAAATAGTAAATGTGTGATCCTATGTCAAAAGGAACAGAAAGAAAATTAGCTCCATGAAGTCATGAGTCATTCAGCATGAGAAATGTACAACGAAAGTGGAGTTGTATGTTTGACAAGTGTAGAAGAAGAATTGGCACATGGGCTCAGTTAAAGTTTGTATTGTTAAAATGTCACAAATGATCTTTATGTTTCACTTCATATTGCATGATGTGTACTTGATTTTTCAAGGATTGATATGACAAAGGCATTTTATTCTGCTATCCAAACATTGTGTCATCCTTTGTTTACCCCATTTGAGCCTTAGTGTCATTTTCTTTCATACACCTCTTTTGGAATTAAGATAGAGTCAGTAAAGATTAAAATAAAAGTGTCGAGCAAAAGAATAGAGTCAGAAAAGTTTCAAAAAAAAGAGAAGAGGAACAATTTACCCAAAAATAAAGAAAAGAGAAGAGTGTCAAGGAAATAGAGTCAGAAAAACCCCCAAAGAGAAAAAGAGTCAATAAAACAGAAAAAGAAAAAGTCAGAATCAAGCAAAAGAACAAGTTACCTGAACTACATGTGACTTGATTCTCCTCTCTCGAGAATGACATATGTAGGCTGCCTTACATTGGGCTTAGTCCAACCAAATAAACAATTTAGAGTCACCCAGCCAAAAGAAACTGGGGCATGAGTTAATCCTCATTGTTTGAGTCGATTCCAAAAGTTGTATGTTCTACCCCACTTCAAATATAGTTTGGGCCTCATGTCATTCTTTCTTTCCAACCTTTTCCAAAAGCCAAGTTACAATCAAAGAAAGACTTTCAGATCAATATTTGAGAATGTTAAGTCTAAGCATAGAATGGATATGATAATGTATTTTGGGAATTTCTTGTCTTCCTCAACATAAGGAATCAGGAAAGAAATAAAAACGAGTCTTATTGGTGAAAACCCTTATGAGCACCATAAGGCGATGGTAAGTCGAGAGAAATAAAAATAAGAGTCTTACTGGTGAAAACCCTCACGGGTACTGTAAAACGACTGTGAGTTGAGAGAAATGAAAATAAGAAAGTCTCATTGCTGAAAAACCCTCACGAACACCATAAGACAATGGTGAGCTGAGAAAAAAAAATGAGAGAGGCTTGTTGGCAAAAACCCTTCAAGGTGCCACTAGACAAATGATGTCTTAAATGAAATTTACCTAAGAAACCAACTCAATTTCAAGGTTTTTTTTTAACAAAACAACAATTGGAAAATATTTGGATGAAAAGATCAGGCAACTTAATTCAAAATGTGTGGCATAATCATTAGAGTTGACTGTCATTTTCAGATAATTTTTTTATTTCTTTATTTCAAATGGGGATATTCATTGTCTTTTCTTTCTTCTCTTTATTTGTATTTTATTTTCTTGAGTCATTTATTCAAATAAAAAATAATTATCATTTTTCTCTTGTCGTTGAGTCAAGTCTATGTCAAAATGAGTGAGAAAAGATTTCAAAAATGGATACCAGCTTCTTCAATTGTACAAAGCAAGACAAAAGCCAACACATAAAAAAGACACAATTACAAGTCAAAATGAGGCATGCAGAAAGTTTTGTCAACAGACAAATCTATGAACTCATGAAAATACCAAGGTTCAAAGGGGGTTTATCTGAGAAAGATGACAAAGCATAGATACTGTGTTTGTTTCAGAGTCACTCTTAATAATCTGAGTTTGGGTCAATGAAGAAGCAAGTCAATGACATATTCTAATGGTTGGAAGCAAGGTTAAATGTGATGAGGGCAAGAGTGATCGTCGCAAAATCTAAAGCCATAAACCAGCCACGATGTTTTAAACTCACAAGTTTTCTTTGATGAAACAGGAAACATATTACCTTCAAAGCAAGGGATTCAGAGCACAAATATCAAGGGCTGCAATGCCTCGCTTTAAAAAATGCAGGAAGTAATATTGTTGCACAAGTTTGATAATCAAATCATGGTAAACATTCATCATCCTATATCCCTCGGAGACACACTTTCTTGTCCAGGGATTTCAGTTTTCTTTTACTAGGTGATACACTTCTTAAATTAAACATTTACTCCTAGAAGATGTACCTTTTAGTTGATCCATTCCCCTTCACTCCTAGATGACGTACCTTCTAGTTGATTCATTCACCTTGACTCTTAGAAGACGTACCTTTTAGTCGAGTCATTCTCCTTGATTCCTAGAAGATGTACTTTTTAGTCAAGTTATTCTCCTTGATACTTATAAGACATACCTTTTAGTCGAGTCACTTCCCTTGATTCCTATAAGATGTACCTTTTAGTCGAGTCACTCCCCTTGATTTCTATAAGACATAGCTTTTAGTCGAATCATCCCCCTTGATTCCTATAAGACGTACCTTTTAGTCGAGTCACTCTCCTTGATTCCTATAAGACGTACTTTTTAGTCGAGTCACTCCTCTTGATTCCTATAAGTTGTAACTTTTAGTTGAGTCACTCCTCTTGATTCCTATAAGATGTACCTTTTAGTTGAGTCAGTCCCCTTGATTCCTAGAAGATGTACCTTTTAGTCGAGTCATTCCCCTTGATTCCTAGAAGATGTACTTTCTAGTTGAGTCATTTCCTTTGACTCCTAAAAAATGCACTTCCTAGTCGAATCATTTCAATTAACCCATAGAAGACACATTTCTTTATTCGGGGTTCTTAAGTAGTTATGATGTGACTTTCACAAAAGTCCTTTGAAGATAAACTGGGGGAAAATTTAATTCTTGCTATTTGGAACTTCACTTTTCCCGCAAATGTAATATCTCTTTATAATAATATTATTTGGGATAATTTCTTTTTTTAGTTTTGATGTGATTTTAGGAGCTCGCCTGAAGAACAGAGTGAATAAATATAAAGTCAACATGTTGAAAAATAGCAAGTCAGGAACCCACCTGAAGAAGAGGGTGGAGAAATTGATAACCAAACAACAAGTTGATGAAATTGCAAGTCAGGAGCCCGCCTGAAGAATAGGATAAAAAAATTAAAAGCCAAACAACAAGGTGAAGAAGTTGAAACTCAAGAAACAAGGTGAAGAAATTAAAGATCAACAGTTTAAAAAATAGCAAGTCAGGAGCCCTTATGAAGAATAGGGTGATGAAACTTAAGTCAAGAGTCCAAAAAAAAGCTGCATAGAAAGGATTTTTGTAATTTCATTTATGTTTTAACTTGTAATTTTCATTTTTTAAGTAATGACAAGAGCCGTGGACAAGAACCTCGACAGGGCCTCACTCGACTCTCCAACTCAGTTGTCCTTCTTCCTTCTGTTTCTTTCCTTGAATAATGATCGGGTCAAAATTTGGTCTCACTGTCTAATTTTTTGTCTGAAAACACTTTATGTTTACACTAAAAAAGGGTCATGATGTAGACACCTAATTTTGTCTCTCCTAAAAACCTAATTTATCCATTTTTACTCTCGTCTTACCATGTGTCATACCTCGTGTGATAATCCCTTCACAAAGGAAAAAAATAACAAACTTCTAACAACTTTTGACAGCTCACTCACACCACCTTACACCCTTACCCCTGCCCTTTAACCCCCCCCTCCCAACATTTTTTTCCATAAAAAAAGGGGAGTATATACACATATGGTGAGATATGGGTGAAAAAAAAGAGATCCAAAAATAGAAGGCACAAATAGAAGGGGCCCACCACTAACAAAATTGACTCCACCATCATCAACATACGGATACATACACAGAGAAGGAGGGACCCACTCTCCATTCCTTTTATCTTCATCATAATCATACTGATACTCACATACAACACTAAAAAGACCCACATCCTCCTCCTTCATTTTTAGGGCCTGTTTGGCCATGGATTTTTTCCCCTTTTTTCCAAATTTTTTCTTCGGAGTTGGAAATTGTGGTGTTTGGCCATGAAAATTCAAAAAATAATTCCAAGTTTTTTTCCTGAAAAGGGAAAACAGGTTTTTGTTGTTTTCACAATTTTTCAACTCTAATTTCAACTTTTATTATTATTACATATAATCCCAATCTTTTAAATTTTTACATAAAACTCTCCTTATAACATTATTTTTTTTTTAATATTATGTATATAACAGTTTTAAAGAATAAGATAATTGTAATTTCAAACTTAATGTCATCCTAATTAATGTATATCTCTTTTTCTCTCTCATCATTATTTTTATCCCTTATTTAATTTTCGCCTTTATTTAAAATATTATTTTACTGCTAATTTATATTTATACCCATAAATATGTAAAGTATTATATTTATACCCATAAATATATAAAGTGTTATATTTATAATAGAAGTATACAAAGTATGTTATATATAAAGTTTATACCATATACACACATATATAAATATAAAAAGTATTAAGAAACATACTAAGCATATTTATAACATAAATATATAAAGTATGTTATATATGAAGTTTATACCATGTATATACCATATACACACATATATATAAAAATACAAAGTATAAAGAAACATACTAAGCGTATTTATATATTTATGGTATATGATATAATATACCATAAAGATGCAAAGCATGTTTTATATAAAAATAATTTATTCACACACAGTAAAATAATTCATGTATAAGAAAATTAAGGAAATAAATTAGCGGCACCCTAAAATTTAATAACAACTCATCATTTCTTATTTTTTATGAACAAAAAATGAAGGAAATAAATTAAATAAATTTCTAAAAAAATAAATATGTTTGAAAGATAATATTTGTTACCTAAAAAATAGGAAGCAGTGATCTATTAATATAACATTCATATTTAAAATTTTCAAATATGAGAAAACAACTATTAATGTAAATATTATATATGTCATAATTGAAATTCATTAAATATGACCATGCATATGTAATTATTTTTATAATAGTGGCTAATTGTGTTCTTTTTTCATTAGTAGGTAAATTTTAGTTGGGTGATTTTGATAGTTTGTAAAAGTTAGGGCGTAAAATCATATTTAAAAAAGTTTTTTCAAAAGTAAATTTTTTTCAAGAAAGACATGACCAAACACAACTCGCCAAACACAACTCTAACTTCAACTCTGAAAAATTTTAATTTTCATGGCCAAACGACTACTTATACACAGAAAAACACACATACAAATACTCCCTATTTCTATACACAGATAGAGATTACCGAAAAGGAAAAAAAAAGCTCAAAAAAATTTCCACACGCACACCGAAAAACTAAAATAAGGGAATATTAAGATAGAGAATCGAGAGAAGAGAGGAAAGGAAGAAAAGAGATCGAGAAAAGAGAAAAAATGATGGGCTGACTGTTTCGGCGAGTCTTCGCTGGAAAAGTGCCACCACCGCACCAACCGCGTCGTCTTTTACTGATTCACGTCATTATCGAGTCGTCGGAGCTCCGGTAAAGCTATATCGACAACCCAAGAACAACAAATGAGCTTCGTTTTTGACTGAATTCTATTGAGCCGGTCACCGGCAGACAGTGATTGAACACCCTTCTGCACAGCTGTTACTGTTCTGATGGTGGAAATCCTGGTTCGGTAAACACGATCAATTGGGTTTTCCTTGGCTGTGTAGAGTGGTTCGAGACAAAGTTGAGGGTCGAGTTTGGTTGTTTATTGAGGTTTGGTTCAAAGTTTTGTTTGTGGCTCGTCAATTTGGTCGTCTTGGCTACTTTTGATTTGTGGTTCAGCTCCGAAATTGCTTCTCGTCCAATCTAAGTTCATAAATTACAGTAAATATCTCCACATTAAGGTCTATCTTTTATCTTATTATTATTCTCCATTAATTTTTTATTTTTGATGTGTGATTGATTGTTATCGTCTCAATTTTCTCTTATTTTTGGTGTGATGTGAATGATTAATGTGGAATTATTTGGTGGTGAATTGTTGAAAAATGGTAACCGTGAACTGTTATATTGCATCTTTGAATAAAATTTGGGGGAATTGATAATCGAATAAGTCAAGCGTTGATTAGTTTTGATTCATTATTGGATATTATTGAAATTGATATCATGTTTTAGATCGTTAAATGGGTAGGAAAATATTAAGTTTGGGTAGGCAAATTATAGAAAAATGGAAGATGGTATTTATGAAATGTGTCAATATTTGTTGAACGGTTCTTTCTACTTTATCTCAAACTGAAAGCGTATTAATTTGGCCAAGGAATGCCCCGAGATTCGTATTCATTCACCGGGGAATTCCCTGAGGTATCCTATACTCGGATATCGTCCGTGAGGAAGGCCCGAGGCATCGGGTAAAGTATTGGAGTGTAGTTTAGGATTAGTCTAGGATAAAGTAGGTTTACATTTCCGTATTTTTCTATTTTGGTTTATAATAATTGGATTGGACATTATAGTATTGATTATTTTGCTTTGTTGGTTTGATTGATTGTTTTGTGTGCTTTTATGTGGTTTATACACTCATAGTATCAAATTAGGCGATATGCTCCACCAAGCGACCGTGGTTGAACCACGGGACTGAGGGGTGCCTAATACCTTTCCCTCGGTCAACAAAATTTCTTAGCCGGAATCTCTGTTCACAAACCAGTTTTAAAGAGTAAAAAAAATAGTTTTGAAAAGGAATTTTCAAAGGTGACTTGGCACCCTGATTATGACAAGTGGAGACTCTGAGTTGATTATAAAAAATGAATCCTTTTCGAAATAATTTTTATCTTTTATCACTTATTAATAAAAACCCTTTCAAACTTTAAAATCAAATTTTTTCGGTTGAAAAAAAGGGGTGTGCCGATATGATGTTGTTGGCTTTGTGTTTTTACATTTGATTATATCTTTTCTGATGAAAAAACCTAAATTATAGTTTATGTGGCAGCAATGGCATATTATTGTGTAATTTACTCTATTGGCATATGGATTGCTTTTGGATTCATGGATGGTTGAATTATGAGTGGATTCTGGCTCGCATGGTTGGTATATTGGTTGAATTTGAAAACTCACATTTTGGTTGGTCGTAAGGATTACATCCTCATATCATATACATTCATGAAACATTGATACCACCGTGGAAATACTAGAAATAACAGGTTTTTAATAAAAAATGTGACATTTTTAAAAGTCCCATACCTATGGATATGCTGGAAAGGAGTTATGGATATTGGTATTGTATATTTGATTGTATATGGGTTTCGAACCCCCTATGGGTCCTACCTAAAAGCATAACGCGGTAGGTGTATGCGGAGGTTGTGCGATAACCTCAAGCATCATCTTCATCTTCATTGCATTTCATATATATACAAGTGTGCTTCTTACTCGTACTTGTGTATGGTATATGTGTATATTATAGAACTGTTAGTGAAGACGGTGTGGGCTACTATTTGGGATATTTTCTGATTACACGTGATGTGCTATGCTTTATTTTCTACTTTTCTAAGTCAACCTATGATACTTACTAAGTATAAGTGGATGATACTAATCCCTACTACGCCCTTTCGGTGCAGATCCAAGTACGAGTGCGCCCGCACCACAACTAATTGAGGAGGTATTTAAAGTCTGTTCGAGGTAGAAGTTAACCTATGCATATAGAGTTGACCTTTTATCTCCTCTTAGCTACTTCATGTCTTATTTGTATTTAGAGGTGATTACGTATACTTCTCATCAGCTGAAGCCCCATGAGAAGTTTGATTAAAAGTATTGGAGGCACTACTTATATAGAGTCTATTGTGAAATTTTCTTGGATCATCGTAGCCTTTAGTATTTCTTCACCTATCGAGATCATAATATGAGGTAACACTATTGGGTTGAGTTGCTTAAGGATTATGACTTGACTATTTTTTATCATCTGGGCAAGGCTAATACAGTTATGGATGCCTTGAGTTGGAAGTTGACTAGCATGGGTAGTTTTGTGCATCTTTTAACCTAAGAGAGACCTTTGACCTTGAAGGTTCAGTCTTTAGCTAACCAGATGGTTAGACTTGATATTTAGACACTTGGGTGTGCTTTGGCATTTATGGAGTATAGGTCTTCCTTAATGGAGCAAATTTGGGCTTATCAGTTTGACGATGTGTAGTTGAGAGTGATTCAGTATAAGGAGTTGAGTTGTGAGGTAACGAAGCCTCACTTGATTCTGATGGTGTTTTGCAAATTGTTGGCTGAGCTAGTGTGTCGAGAGTGGGTGATTAGCTTAGATCAATTTTGGAGGAGGCTTATTGTTCCAGATATTCCATCCATCCGAGAGTGACTAAGAATTATCATAATTTGAGACAATATTATTGGTGGGGTGTTATGAGGAAGGATATAGCTGATTTTGTAACTTATTGCCTATGTTGCCAGCAAGTGAAGGTCGAGCATCTGAGACCTGGTTTTCTTCAGAGGTTACCCATTCCCAAGTGTGTTCTAACCATTTTAACCCACCCTATGGCTGTATTATGGTATATTTTTAGGGTGTGGACATAATTGATACAATTTCCAACGTATTTCGGTGTGATTTATGTAATATTGTAATTTTTGGTGGTTAAAAAAATTTATTAATTGACTTCGGTCAATATTTATTGATCTGTGCGTTAGATGAAAAATGGACTATGACATCAGACCCTAAATATTGATTTTAGGTTGGCAACATAGTTGATTTGTTTTTTATGACTTTTATATCTTATTTTGGCTCTTGATTTAGAAAGTTGTGAAATTGAGTTTAGGGGGTTAACTTGTGAAAATGATATTTGTTCAAAAATCTGATATCACCATTGAGTTTGGAGTATTCAACTTGATAGGGTAGCATAGTTCGTTTGCGTTCTCAGGATTTTGAATAAATCTCGAGCAATCCCCGGAGACTTAACATTCTCTAAGTCTCCAGATGGTGCACCACTCAGCTGGTGCATTCGCTTTGGTGACCTGGTGGTTGCTTAAGCGACTGGCAACCAACAGGGGGTATCGCGTAAGCGACTCCCCATCGCTTAGGCGACAGTCGCTTAAGCGATAGCCAAGTTGATACACGATGAGGCAGGCATCGCGTAAGCAATGAGCGTTTAAGCGACTCGTTGGTCGCTTAAGCAATGCCTCGGTGGGTTAAATCCCTAAATTTCATGATTTTTCACTATTTTCGAGACTTAAAACTTGGGGAGTCCAGTTTTGGGCGATTTCTTTTATTTTTTTTAGCTTGGGTAAGCTCCAAAACTCTAATTTCAAGTATTTTCTTTGATTCATTTCATTTAAATCCTTTCAAAACTTAATTTCAAAGATGAAATTTTGAAATTTTTTTCCTAAGGGTTTGAAATTGGGAATTCTTCAATTTCAACCCATTTCACTTGAATTTTCTTTTATAAGTTTCTTTAATCTAAAAAATATATTTTTTGACTAAAATTTTGGTTTTACCTTTATTTTTTGAAAATCTATTTTGGGGTCCATTTGACGCCAATTCAAAAATGAATAGAATGGGTATCGTTGGCTTCCTTTAAACATGTAGATTTCATATTTTTATGTTTTAATTAATTTCAGGTCTATTTGCGAGGCAAAAACTCCGTGGTAAAGGCCTTTTGGATTGGTTTTTAGCATTCAAGGTAGGCTACAACTTAAGTTTTTTCAGACTGGATTGAATAGTTAATATGGATATAAAATCGTGTTAAGGGTGTGGGAACCTATCATGAAAATGGCTGGATTATTATGTTGTGCTCATGTGGGGGCCTATATTATTGTGAATGGATAGTTTTGAAACTTATTTTCTATATGTGACTGTGTGAGGTCTTAGATGACGTTGTTGACTTTGTGTATGCACATTTTATTATATCTTTTTTGATGAAAAATCATAAATTAGAGTTTATGTGGTATCAATGTGATATTATTGCGTAATTTACTCTATTGGCATATGGATTACTTTTGGATTCATGGATCGTTGAATTATTGAGTGGATTTTGGCTCACATTGTTGGTATATTGGTTGGATTTGGAAACTCACGTTTTGGTTGTTTGTGAGCACCATATCCTCATATCATATACATTCATGAAATATTGGTACTACCATAGAAATACTGACTCTTTTGATAGAAAATGTGACATCTTTAAAAACCTTGTGCCAATGGGTGTGCCAGAGAGGAGTTATGGTTATTGGTATTAGATATTGAATTTTATATGGGTTGCGAACCCCCATGGTTCCTACCTAAAAGTGCAAATTGATAGGTGTATACGGAGGTTGTGCGACATCATCATCATCATCATCATTATCATCATCTTCATTGCATTTCATATATATATATATATATATATATATATATATATATATATATATTGTGCTAATTCTGTATTGTATTATTATCTTTAACGTGATATCTATTTATTTGTGCTTCTTTCTTATAATTGTATTTTATATACGTGTATATTTATGTTTTTTTTCGTATTTGTGTATGGTATATGTGTATATTGGAGAACTGTTAGTGGAGATGGTGTGGGCTACCGTTTGAGAAATTTTCTGATTGCAAGTGACGTGTCTATAGTGTATATTTTATATGTTTCATTTTCTACTTTGCTTAGTTGACCTATGATACCTTCTGAGTACAAGTGGATCGTACTCATCCCTAATGTGCCATTTTGGTACAGATCTAGGTACGAATATGCCGCACAACAACTGATTGAGGCGGTACTTGAAGTCTGTTCGAGGTGGCAATTGACCTATGTATTCAGAGTTGACCTTCTATCTCTTCTTACCTAAATCTTGTCTTATTTGTATTCATAAACAGAATTTGATCCTTATTGAAATATCATTGTATCTTTTGACATTCAAGATGTATTTATTAGTTCTAACACTTTGACACCAGATTTTTAAAAATTGTATGGTATCTTTGATTATGTATTTCCACTTTTACTATAAACGTGCGGTTTGACTTTGTTCTAGGAGTCTTGCATTGCGTTCTGATATTGAATTTTATTTTCATATCAATTTAGGTGATAGAATTACATGTCAAGGCTTACCGCGATAAGTGCCATATGACCCTTGATTTTTGGGTCATGATATTTAGAAACCCAGGCCCTTGCTTATTATGACCGGGCGTGGATCTGAAAACTCAATACTATCCATAAATTTAAATTTATGCTTTAGATTTGCTCACCTTAAAGAATCCCTAAAATGAAATATCTCTATTACCTTGGTATCTCTCAAAACCCCATCTACCCCACGTGTAAAATGTTGGAAGAATCCACTAGACACAATTTTTTGCAACGCTACATAGTAAATTTTTTTTGGCTAGATTTAGGTATGAATACAGATCGACTTACCCACTCCATGGATCATTGGTTAGTAAATTTAAAAGTGCTGAATTTTTCTACATCTTTTACTTCGTCATCCTATGATTGGCATGAGTTCTTCCCCTTTGCGCTTTGGCATCTTTGAAACAATAGGAATAATAACGTCTTTAATGAGGATGCAAATTTGTTTTTTGTAGATGTTATGACGGAGTAGAGTTCTCAAATTTATTTACTCCACCAAGTGGGAGAGTGTCCAAGACAGTCTTATCCTTATTCAAATCAACTGGATTAAGCCTCCTACAAGTTGGTTTAAATTTAATACAGATGACTCTTATTTCAGAGGGTCAGCAACAGGAGGTATCAGAGGGGTCATTCACAATTCTTGTGGTCAACGGATTCTGGGAAATGCAATTCTCAAAATGCTACTGCTATAGAACTGTAGGCTCTTCACATGGGTCTCCAATTAGCCGTTTCCTACAATCTTTATCCTATAGAAAGTGAAGTAGATTCAACTGATATCAATGTTATTAGTATAACGCCACAAATATATAACAAAATTGTCTTTATCGTATAGGTTGCTGCTGAAGAAGCTGGGGAGTCCAATGCTCCGCCCTAGTCTCCGCAGGTCAATACTGTTGCTGATTTTTTGTGTAAGATAGGTATCAAGCTAACAATGCACAACCAATTTCAAGTAATGACAACCCTAACAACTCAAGTTTTGCCACTTAATCAAACTGATCAGCAAGGAATCTCTTCTACAAAGCTAGTATCTAGAGCTATTTGTAATAAGTTAGCTAGTTATGGTAATCTATCTGTATTATCTAGTGCTCAACACACTATTATTATCTCTGTGCCTGTTATGACTTAGTATTATATATATAAAAATTCCAGTTATCCGAAAAAAAAGAACAGTTCATTAAGAAATATCTTTCTGTGAGATTACATACATTCTTTATTTCCTTCACACCTTATAACTTTAAAAACAAATCAAACGCAGCTGCGCTTCTCTTTTGCTGAGCTGCAGGGATGCTTTTCTTGTTAATTTGGAGCTTTTAAGGGGATAATGAAGCAGAGATTGAGACATACATAATTGAGGAAACCATGACTATGGAGTTTTGTTCGAGATGCTTCTACTAGCTGCAAATATTTTCTTTTTGGCTGTTGACTCTCCTTTTGTTGTTTTGTGTTGATTTTTACTTATGTTTTGTTTCTTTTGGCTCAGGTCACTTTTGGACCTGACCTATGAATGTAAACACTCTTTTTTCATTTATAAAATAGGCCTCATGCCCTTTTTCCGTTTTTAAAAAATATTCTATATTTACTTACATTGTCCATTCTCAATTCTCAAGTTTTTTCTTACTTTTCTTATCAAGTTTAATTTTTACTTTTAGAAGAATAAAAGTAATATTATAATTATTTTTATTTTTTCATAAAGAAAAATATAAAGTTTTTTTATAAATGACAAGCTTCTTTTTTGAAGGAAAAATTTTGAACATCTAGAAATAAAAGAACCTCTTCTTATATAAAAACACAATAACATCCATAATTTAGTCATCAAAGAGTCTTGCTTAGGGGAGATTTCTTTCAATAAATTTTATATTTTCTTTAATATTAATTTTCATGTATAGGCCAATTGGTCAAATAATATTAATAATATATCTTTTTCGTATACTTTTATTTGTCATTTGAATTATCACCATATTATTTTACAAACTTTAAACTTACGCATGACGCCTTCTTGATTTCGAACACAACAAATTCTTGATCAACATTATTAAGATTCATGTCAATTAAGATTATTATTTAGATATAAAGATGGACCGAACTAAATATCACTTATTTTGAAAATACAACAAAATCTCCTTGTGCATCGTCGAATCATGAAATACTAAAAGATGATTTGATAAATCGCTGTAACTTTCGAGAAGCATTATGGCCGTGCGATGTCCCGATTTTGTTTTGGTTTACATGTTATTGGACAAAAACTGGATGTCTAAAATGAAAATCTTTAACCTGCTCTCTAGTATTTTCCATTATTTCCAAGCTGAAAAAGTACCTTCTATCCATATGTATTTACAAAAATTCTATAAATACTCCATTCATTTGATTTTTTATGTCATATTTTATTTTTAAAAATTAATTTAATTAATTATTCAAATTAAATTGAATTAATATTTTAAATTTTAAATTTATATATTTTAAAATATACAAAAACTACTATAATATACAAATTTTCTCATATAAATATGATTAAAAAAACTATATTATAAATATCAATCAAAATTTATATCGTTTGACTCTTAAAAAAAGAAACTATGACAACTACAAGAAACAGGAGTACAAATTGCTGATCTAATAAATAGCAGTAAGGTTATTGTTGTTTTTTAAAATTAATTAATTATATACAAATTATTATTCAATTGCAATTTTTGAGAAGCACTTCTAATAAAAGTACTTTAAAAAATAAATAGATTTTGAAAATTTGTGGTTATGTGGTCATTTTAAATATTTCTAGTGGAGTGGTGGGATTTTTCGGAGGTGCAGTAAATGAACTGAAAACTGAAAATATAAAAAATAAAAGAATAAAAGTAATGTATTAAGATGATCACATGACTACTAAAGGATGTGTACAATGAATCAAGCTGTTCTCTCTTAATTAAAAGTTTCAAATTTAAATTGTGAATATGAAAAAAAAGTCTTTGATGAAGAGTGTTTATAGGTCCTATTAGGCACGACTTCAAACTATTATTGGACTCCACGATTTCGAACACGAGAAAAAAGAAGATGATGATCACATGAGAGTAGCACATCATTTAGTGGATTAACTCTATATTTATATCCACCATCAAGTTAATAATAATTTGGAAAATGATAAACCAATAATAACCCAACTTGTGATCAGAAATCAAGTCATATTTCACTGGCATTGGCATCTCTGAACTAAACTGCTTAAAATACCACATGCATTTTACTGATTATGACAGAATCTTGAACAACACAGGAGTTATTCAATTACACCCAAACAGCAAAAATCAAAGTTAAAAACAAAACAAAGATTCTCTTCATTTTGTCTCTAAGCTGCAACTTGTTTATTCAATCATATAACTTTAATTGTCTTCTTCTCTTAATCATACATAAATATTTGTTGGCACTTTCTGTGAAACATAAGCACACCACATAAAATGCCATTACATATTATGATTGTATATTTGGCATATATAAAGTCATGACCTCGTGAGAATTTTTTCACAGTTTTGGTATATATAAAAAATAATTTACTGATGAAGCAATATTCTGGTCAATATAACATGGTGTCAGTCATTAAACTTATTTTGTATCCATGTATATTGGAACGATACCAAATTCTCAACTTGACAATCAATACACAAAGTGAACGGAATTACAATATGAAAAAGAGGAACAGTAGTAGAATGGGATGAGAGGACTAGAGAGAATTAGGGATGAGAAGGAAAGCTTTTGCCTAAGCAATTATCACAATTTTCATAACCTATTTTTCTCCCATAAGTGCTATTTATCAACCCGAATCCCACACATAGCCACTTAATATGCTCTTGGGCTGTTTTGCCAATACGGGTCTAGGCCCATTCATAACAATACCTCCTGCCCCAATAAGAACCTTGTCCTCAAGGTTCGAGTTGTAAAGCCTTGCACCAACAACAGCATTGTCAAAAGCCCATGACTGAACATAAACAAAGAACTTCCTCACATGTCTGGAATTCTTGATAGACCTTGCAGCACTACTTTGGTGTTCAAAAAATCTTCTTAACAATGTCCTACAAAACAATCCCATAAAAAAAGATTTGTAGCCTGCTACAACTACAACATTGGCTCTAATAGCCTCATAAAGAGTTGAAGCTATTTGCATAATCTTGACACTCTCCGAATGGACACATTGTAATATTCCTACCTAAGAAGGCAAACCATTTGACTTTATATAGCTGTGTTCCCATAATGCCCGGTCATATACACCGTCATGAATGTGCTCATGGATACTACTAGGGACGTGACTTGATATTGACAAACTGGGAAACATTTTACACATCAAACTTGTGCATAGCAACTCAAAGGAGCAGCGGCAAAGTAAGTCGAACCCTTGCATACAACTAATCAATGTTTTGCAAGGTACAACCTGATCATAAAGTTTGTCGGCCAACTGCTTTGTTTGTTGCTTACGTCTTCCCAAATCAATTGTGTGGGTACCAGAAGAACTTTTGAAGTGCCTCCTTCCAGCAACCAAACCAAATAACTGAAACCAAGTGCCATAGAACAAGATAATTTTCGACACGCTATACGAAGAACCAACTAGCACGTGCTCATTGAGGGCAACATCTTTTGCGAGATAGGATTCCACCTCCTCCTTAGGATGACCAAGGAAGAAGATCTTAATTACTTTTGTAGCTAGCCATGTAACTATATTGTCGATCGCAAGGAGTACAATAGAACAAGGGGTGAGAGTCGAGGAAGAGGTCTGGTTATTAAGAGAAACCATCAGAAGAAACTGGCCGATATAGAACATAGCAAAACCACCATAATTGAAATTCATACCGATGAATAAATTAGAATAGCAACTAAAACTCCATCATAATTTTATGGTCGTTCATAAGCTTTGATCCATTCACTCCAATAAACAAAACATCTTTGTGGTATTTTATCAAAAATTATGAGATATTCAACCGTCTTTTGACACCTCACAATCGGAGTAAATAAAAAGTCTTAAAAAAATATCTGCACTCGAGGTAAGGCTAGCAAGGCTTGAAGAGATATCACGAATATCTGCACCAATAGTTTGATGCTCAATTACTCCACTAATGTAGGAATTCACACTCCAAAACTATCCAGGATCCCACACTTTAGTCATAGGGTAAGAATATGCCATTGTGCCACATATGTTAGCACGTCCAAGTATGTAGCATGCCTTTTGCACGATAGGAAATAAAAGGAAGTACCCGAGATAAGTCTGTGCACTGAGAGAAGACAGTTTCATGACAACAAACTCAACGCACCACATGTATTTCCTATGAGCATCTCTAGAAAGTAAGGTCGCCTTATGACCGATAATCAATACACAGAGTGAGCAGAACTAATAAACTTTGATTAATATGGAAAGTAGAAATTACAATATGAAAAAGAGGAACAGTAGTAGAAGGGGATGAGAGGACCAGAGATAATTAGGGATGAGGAGAAGAGATAAATATTGTCCGGTATCAAACCAATAGAAAGTGGGTAAGCCATCTTTCTTGATCTAATATTTTGTTAGATCACCAAAATCGGCCAAAGATGATTGGGTGGTTATGGAAGGAAAAAACTCGACAATCAAAGCATCATCGACATGAGGGATAAGAGAGGCCTCTCCCTCAACTCTTGTTGGTCTATTAAAATTAGAAGGCAAATTCATATGGAAAATAGATTTTTCAGTCATAATAATCTTTAGATGTGCAAATTGGCATTGCAGGTAGAACTCATTTTGCTGGAGACTTCCATCGAACACTATGCTCGTATTAGTGTTGAGATATTTATCTTCTTCACTAGTTGATTTCCTAGAGAGTGTATCATCAGAACAATCAATTTCAGGTTCAGCACACCAAATAGGTTTGCTTATCACCTGAGTTACCTGGTCCACATGACTTGAATGTGCATTTTCTACTGGAATCTCTTGAATTATTATTGGTGAAAAGCTCGTGTGATTGGGTGTACCAGGAGTTGAGACATAGATTTTGTCTAGGTTGTCCTGTACCTTCTGTAGCAAGGTTAGAATATTGGTAAGCTGTGAGTGTACCACATGAGATTTTGGAGAGGTTTGTGCTTGAAAATGCAAAGCTAATTTCTCCTTGAAATGCTTCCAATTCAAAAATTATTTGTTGCGATACATTTAACGGAACTAATCGAGTGCCTCACCATCAAGATAGAGGGAATGAAGGGGTAGCCAATCCTTCTCGGGGAAGCCAAGGTAAGTAAAGTATCGCTCAACCTGAAAAATCCAGTCCTTTGGATTGCCACCCCTGAATCGATTTAGTACCATTGCTGATATGAGAGTACGAGTAATGAAAGCACCAATGGAACGATACCAAATTCTCAACTCGACAATCAATACACAGAGTGAACAAAACTAATAAACTTTGCTTAATATGTAAAAGAGAAATTACAATATGAAAAAGAGGAACAATAGTAGAATGGGATGAGAGGACTAGAGAGCATCAGGGATGAGAAGCAAAGCTTTGCCTAAGCAATTATCACAATTTTCATAACCTATTTTTCTCCCACACGTGCTATTTATCAACCCGGATCCCACACATAGCCACTTAATATGCTCTTGGGCTGTTTTGCCAATACGGGTCTAGGCCCATTCATAACATATATAGTACGGCTCTATATAGCAGATTATCATATGTCACTGCACCAAATACAAGCTTCAATAATTCTATTTTTTAAAAGAATAACGTACTTTAATGGATAAAGATTTTAATTTTTTAAAAGAATTATTATATGTATGCCCACAACTTTTGTTTCAAACCTAGTCATGTCATGTCATATATTGGTTATCATCCCTAGAAGAAAATGGTTTCGTTCGAGTCTCTCCTGGGATCGTTTGGTTTATAGTATTTATAAAATTAATTTCAACCTAAATTATGAACTCTATCAACCTAAATTATGAACTCTATAGCTTCTTAAACTTGTTATTAAATTTCATTTAACATTTGAATTGTGAAGTATTTCAATTAAACATCTAAAAATGTTCATATCAACTTGAGACAATTAAATTTATAGACGGGACAAGAGCACGCTTTACGACACAACTTCGAGTTAGTAGTAAAATTTTACAGGATAACAAATAAATACTAAAAGTAACGCAAGCAACAAACGATCTAAAGTTAGAGAACAAATTTGAGGCCATAATTGTGATTAACTACCCACAAGTTGGCTCGACCGACGTCATTAGAAAGTAAAACTACGGAAACTAAAATAGGGAAAATACTGGAAACTTAGAAATGAAGCTAAAGAATTTATTTCTTAGAGACAGAGAGAAGATTAGAAGATCCTCTACAATGCGAAAAGAACATATTTTATAGTGTACAAGGTTGGTCTATGACCAATAGGAGAATGCCACCTAATTTTTACCGTATCGTGACCAATAATTAAACTCATATGCCACCTAATTTCTACCGTATCGTGACCAATAATTAAACTCATCCGCCAAGTGCCAGCCAAATATTCCACATCTTATAGGCCTGTCAAGGATCACCCGTGCACTTAGAGTGACTTAACACACTGGTCCCTATTTTTCCTTTAATGCATAGTCATTATTGTTGGTGCCCCTACGTTACCTATGCTTAGACAAAGAAGGTGTTTTTCCTTATAAATCGTCTTGCTATCATCCCCAAGGCAACTTGATTATAGGAAAGGTTTTCAATGTTACCCAACCCAAGATGACACATATTTTCTAATCTTATTTTATGTATAGATAGTCCCTCTGTCTTTCGAGTGCAACACTCTTGTTAAAGCTGAAAAATCAAAATAAATACAAAAGTCCCTCTCATCCATCAAGTAGAGTCTTCTTGTACTCAAACTATTACGTCATTCCTCTTTGTCATGAAATTTCTCTTCGAGAGTTGCTTGATACTTCCTTATAGAGTGATAATTATGACTTTTGCAGCAATTTATCGATCAACCTCGGGTCCCATCCTGACATTATCTGATCAAGGTCGACTGATATTGAAAAAATACCCCATTACAACATCAATTTTGATAAATTCTCTACATGTTATTTTGACTCTAACTTCAAGATCCAATTTGGCAACCTAGATTGAAGTGTCCAATAACGAGCAAGGTCTTATGCCAGATAAAAGGGCTTTTTGTGATATTATGGGGTGATCCTGAGACCTAGATCTTGGTACTATGGGTGTGATCTAACTGTCTTTTCTTATTGACATAGTGCCCCATATTATCTTTCCTCTTTGAAACTTTATCTCTTCATGTAATTCTATTCTTCATCGTGTCCATTCATTAATTGGAGGAGTAGCTGTATAGTTCCCCTTAGATATTTGGACTGTTATCTTTTTGGAAGTAATTGGTTATTTATAGAGTTTTGACTATCATATCTTGTCATATCTTGAGATGTTATCCATCCATATAGAGAGTATTTGAGACCTCTTACTTTATTCTCATTAAATAAATTGCAACTTATAGAAAGATATGCTTGCTAACCTTTTCCTCATCCATTTTTTGTCCTTTGATCACATAGCATAAAAGAGAGAGGAAAAATAAAGAAAGGTAAAGAAAGTAGGAGCCTTTCAATAAAATGCCTTCCTAGGACGACCACTTGTTTTTCTTATAGTCCTTGGCTCATTCTTGTCTTTAATCCTGGTGAAAGGTCTTAGAGACACATGCTTGAGTAATTTATAAGACTGAGGTAAGGACTATTAGAAAGGAAAAGGTTACGGCTAGTATGGATAACCCCATCCAACCACTCTCCTCTTCAATAGTCCCGACCTCTACCAAGGGTGCTGAGATTTATATCACTGCAATCATCAGGTGTGTTATAATCTGGCCCCCATAGGTACCTTGATCAGGATGCAAGTAATATTCAAGGTGTTTGGTAATTGCATGGAGGTTGTGATTTGCGGTATTCCCATTTGTCTATAATGAGATAACTTGAGGCAAGAAGAAATATGACTTACTCGTTCCATTGAGCCACACGACACTCTCTCACTAAAAGGGAGATGGATTCGTTATAGTATTTTCTTTTTTAGATTACTTCTGGGGGGATCGTTCTTTTCCCTTGAGTTGTGGAATGTCATAGACAGAGCTGGAAGTGGGCGTGAGAGAAGTGGGACCATGTAACACCCCCTCTCTTTTGGGTTTCTGAGTTCTTGAGCACGACCAATTTTGAATATGTGATGGCAACACATTCTTTTGATCCTCACTTTAGTTTAGCCTTGTGATGTGTTGTGTAACAAACTTCTCAAATTTTTAGTGTCACGACTCGATTCCTAAGTCCTGATGACACCTACTTTACCACCAGTAGATAAGCCAAACCATAGCCTAGAACTATGGGTAATTGGCTAATTAGAGGAAAATGGCATAAATACCAAAAATATGCAAGTAAATGAATTACAAGCAATAAATCATAGAATAATAAAATACCATACGAGGAATAAAAAGAAGTAATATCATCCCATGAACTAGTAATGTCAGAACAAGAGCCTTTAATCTAAAAGAACATAAGTACTATCAAAGTCAATATACAACAGTTTAAAAAATGAAAAGACTATAAAAAACAAAAGAAGGAGAAAAGGTCAACTCCGACTCTGAAAGCTCACCCTATCTCCGAACCCTGACCAATACAAGCACAACATCAACAACAATAACTAGTACTCGAATCTACTCTAAAAAATACAAGAGTATAATATGAGTCAGTAGGCATCATTGACTGACTAAGCTAAATCATAATATACATATAATAAAATGCGAGATAAGTAAGCTAAGTCAAGGGAAAAGGAAAAACCTAAGATAATTCACCAAATATTGAAAGTAAATAACCGGGATAATAACATTAAAGAAAGCATAGATATCACTACATAATTGGGCCCCCATAAGACCAGAAGGTGCAATAAAGAAAATAAACCAATGTTGTCCCCCATAAGCCTGGAAGGTGCAATCAAGGAGTAACAAAATTATACTAATTAAACCTATACCGAAATCATAACCATGGATCCTTCCGTACCAATCGATTTCATAATCATCATAAGTAACCTCTCAATGCCGGACTTAAACAAAAACTAGTATCCCATATGACAGACTTGAACTGAAAGTTATATCATCATTTATCGAACTTGAAACCTAACTCATATCATGAATAATGTCAGAATTGAATCAGTCTTAATATCATAAATTGATAGACTTGAATCAAAACTAGAATTATTTCCCTAGGTACCAATCTAGAATAAGGTATCATATATCTAAACCTCCTTGGACTAAAGAATGTAACTAAGTAGAGTGCAAGGCCTATTGAGTCTATAAAGGACTAATAGTGTAACTAAGTAGCGTGCAAGGCCTATTGAGTCTATAAGGGACTAATAGCTATCTTTGCCTAAGGTAGGCCAGAGGGGCCCACTTTTAACTCTAAAATCCATCAAGACAAATTCTATCCTGAATTAGGCTAATGTATCTAATTTCACTACAAGATGTTAAATAAGACACTTTAGTCCTAAGATAGCAATTCTACCTAGAGAACTAGTCGTTAAGTCAACTATGCCTAACTATGGTTCCTTAATTGGCTAAAAGACTCAAATCATACTAAACATACATATAAGATCTAATGCTATCCAAAAGCTAGCATAATATCATATCAATAATATAATTAAGTCCAATCTAAGATAAATGTAATCCTAGCTTACTTGGACGCTGAAGAAAGCCTAATAAGGTTTGCTAAATCAATAATTTCCCTTCCGATAAGCTTCTGCAAGATGACACACTATCAAAATGGTAATCTATATATTAATACCAGAACAACGGTACCCATATTGCATTTTTATGCTCTGTGTCCAAAATTAAGTTAAAATTTCATATGGGGCCCTCTTGAGAAATCAAACTCTCAAAATTATCAACGCATTCCAATATGCTCAAGGACCATTTACCCTAAAAAATAGGCAAATTCTGAGCTCTTCTCAAATAATACTAAATCAACCTAATAGTAATCTAGGAATTTGGATCTAAATAGAGAAATCAAACCAATAATTAGATGGAAACTTATAAGGATTTCAATGAGATGATTAGTCCGAGTTCACAAACAACCCAAAACTCTCAATGAACCCTCTCCCAATTTTCCACACTATCTAGAGATTCTAGCTTTTGAATATTGTGAAAAATAGAGAGAAAATTGGGTAAGAAGAGTGTAATGCCCCGAGTCTGGACCCCGACTTTACACGGTGCTCATAATCCCGAAGGACCATAAGCTAACCCATGACCGGTACATACTATAATAACTGAATAAAAATACTGTAATTATGCAAAAATTAGGCAGAAATCTACCATAAAGTGCAAATATGAAATAAATACTGAATATCAATACTGAGAACTGAATTCTAATACATTTGTCTGAAATACTCTAGTCTGAAAAGCCTCTACTGTCTGAACAAGGAATTGATGGGACAAGTCCCGAACAACTCCGACTACTGAAGTAAACTGAGTACTAATATAACTGAAGTAATAACTCTTTCCTCAAACTATGAGGACTCACCACTAACT
This sequence comes from Capsicum baccatum var. pendulum, assembly GCA_030864225.1. Taxonomy (NCBI): domain Eukaryota; kingdom Viridiplantae; phylum Streptophyta; class Magnoliopsida; order Solanales; family Solanaceae; genus Capsicum; species Capsicum baccatum. The sequence continues at coordinate 7,425,488 of CM061558.1, forward strand.
CTGCTGCTAATGGATTGGCCTACTAAGTGCGGTTGGGAACCCATGCGTTTTAACCAATGATATAAGACATCATAGAACAAGAGAAAAGTATGCATCAGTACTTTGAATGTACTGGTATGCTAAATGAGGTAAGCTGATGTACATGAATTTATATGCATAAACAATAAACGAATGAATAACATGAACATAACTGAACGAGAGTACATGTATGAATGCTTAAACTATAACTGAGATCATGGAAATACTGAATACTGAGTTCTGAATCACTGGTTTACTGATATCTGAGTTTACTAGTACGGTATTACTGATAACTGAGTAACTGTGCCTGACAGTCCTAATTCTGTGGAACTATTCTGAGTTTTGTACTGAACTGAGTGACTATGCCTGATAGTCTGAATTTCTATGGAATTGAATTGAGCTCAATACTGAGACTGGAATTGAAACTGAAACTGTGAGAGGTAATTATCTAACAGACATGACCCTTTCTAAACTGATTGGGGTCCAACCTATAACCCCAGTTGGAAGGGTATCAGTACCGTGCCACGGGTAAAGAAAAATGCTGAGTCACCCTCATCTGGCAGGTGCTCTGAATGAGAACGGTGGTACCCTGAACTAAAAGGTAAGACACCTCATCAACCCCCAACTGGTAGGTTGATGTCTTAACCTATATTAACTATGTAGTTTGGAATGCAAGGACTGTTTCTAGGGACTACATCCCTGTTGACAGGTGAGTCCCCATCCTTGGGTTTACTCGGTGCTAAATCTTACCCCCAACTAAAATATACTGAACTGATGTACCGAACTGAACTGGACTGATACTGAATTTCCTAAGTTTTCCTGAGTTCTGTAACTGACTGAGTTCTACTAAGTTTCGTATCTGACTGAGAGTATTATTCATTATGACATAACTGATACTATTCTATACTGACACTGGATCTAGGTAAATAACTAGATTGTCGGGTATTAAATGACCCTAGAACTCGATAGCATAAATAATACTAAGACATTCCACTTCTTGATAACATGACAATAATCAACTATTCACAATACAATCACTGATATATTTTCCATATTCTTAGGCTTGTACATGAATGGAAACGCATACTAGCATATCATAATTTCACCTACAAAGTATAGCTTTAACATGGGACCAAATTTGGAACATGTAGTTCTAGAATGAATTCATCATAAGGTCACCAATGGACCACAATGCACAATTTATTCACTTAGACATTTTATCAAACACATGGCAGGCATAAAATTATACTTGGGCATGAACAACATGCTAATACATCATGACTACCATAGTAAATTTACACATTTAAGGGTTTAACATGGATTCACATGATACTACACATATATCAATTAACTACACATAAAACTTGTAATAAAATATAGCTTAGAAACCTAACTAATCGTTGTAATCAAACCCAACACGAAATTCACGAAATCAATACACTTGAAGTTTTAAAAATAGTTTCTTGAACTCAAATGGTGGAAGGAACCCTTGGATGAATACTTCACATTCTTTAATTGCTAACTTCGAGGAGATTGGGGTGAATTCTTAAGGTTTGTTTCTTGAACTTGATGAAGTTAGGGCTTGTTCTTGAGAGGATTTTATTGAAAGAATGAGTGATTTTGCTATTTGGGGCTTTAATCCCGTGTTATGGAATTGTGGGGTGAAAGAAAATGACCCATTTGGCCCTAAAATTGTGGAATAAAACAACAGAAATATATGGGCCAGACTAGCCAGGGCACCGCAGGCTCTGGAGTACCGCTATGGACGAGGTGTTTTAATCTCCATCGCAGTCTTCACCTAGCCCCGGAATGAGCGAGGCGCTGTGTGCTGATCACCTTGAGATGTTTTTTGGAGTTTCAAACATGCCCTTACATTTGCCAAAAAATTCAAAAACTCACCCGATATGTACTATTGACTTCCTCGATCATGAATCAACTTAAAAACTAACTTTCAGAGGTCGGGAAGGTCATAAATAAATTCCTTAAAGTTTGAGGGCTTTTGAAAAGACTAAGTTCTAACACTTAGATAAAATTTTCTAAGTTTGGGACCCCTTATCAAGCTCTAAGGGACTGAGTTATGCGTAGGATTTTTGTGGGGTCTTATAATATATTACCCTTGGGAACATTCATCCTCGAATAAAACTAACTAGGTTAAGAATACTGATAGACTGAATTCATGTACCGAACATGCACAACTGAACATGATTACATAACTGGCACTACTGACATATTGAAAGTTCATACTGAACATGCATATCTGATGCATGAATACATGACTGAAAAGATTTATGAATGTATGACTGGGATTGATTATAAGTTAAGTGTATCATACTGAACATGCTTATCTGATGCATGAACATTTGATTGAACTGACTCATGAATGTATGACTGAATATACAATGGTAACTGATACCAAGTTTGTAAAGGAAATTTGAGCAAGAAACTGAGTAAGTTTAAGGAAAACTATTAACTTGGGTTGAGTCTGAGTTTGCGGAAAGAGGTGAAGATACTTGGTCCGTATGTATGATTCTGCTTCCCAAGTAGCTCCCTCAACGGACTGATTCCGCCAAAGAACTTTAACTAGAGGGACTTCTTTATTCCACAGTCTGCGAATCTGGTAGTCAAGGATTTTGACTGGAACCTCTTCATAAGAGAGACTATTCTGAATATCTATGCCCTCTATAGGGGCTACAACTTTTGGGTCACCTATGTATTTCTTAAGCAAGGAGAGATGAAATACTGGATATACTGAATCTAGATCTAAAGGCAACTCAAGCTCGTAAGCTACCTTTCCAAAATGATTGAGAATTTGATAAGAACTGACATATCGGGGACTAAGCTTCCCCTTCCTACCAAACCTCTTCACTTTTTTCATAGGAGAGATTTTTAAATACACATAATCACCAATCTCAAACTTAAGATCCTTTCTGCGCACATCTACATATGATTTCTATCGACTCTGAGCTGTCTTAAGCCTTTCCCTGATCAATTGAACTTTTTCCAAAGTATAAAATACCACATCAGGCCTACTATTGTGGCCTCACCCACTTCAAACCAACCAATGGGAGATTTACTTCTCCTTCCATAAAGTGCCTCAAATGGAGCTATCTGAATGCCAGAATGATAACTGTTATTATATGCAAACTCGATCAAATGCAAGTGGTTATCCCAATTATATTTAAAGTCTATCATACACGCTCGCAACATATCCTCTAAAGTCTAAATGGTCCTTTCTGGTTGACCATCTATCTGAGTATAAAAGGTTGTACTGAGGTAAAATTATGTACCGAGACTCTTTTGGAATGCTTTTTAAAAATGAGAGGTAAACTAGGTACCACTATCTAAGATATTAGATATCGAAACTCCATGTAACCTGACCAACTCTCTGATATAAAGTTTAGGATAGTCCTCGATTTAATAAGAGGTATGGATTGGTAGGAAATGAGCTAATTTAGTCATCCTCTCTACAATGACCCAAATTGAATTGTGCTGACGACAAGTTCGAGGCAAACCCATCACAAAATCCATGTTCACCTCTTTCCACTTCCAAGTGGTAATACTTCACTCTTGCATAGATCCACTAGGTTTTAGGTGCTCAATCTTAACTTGCTGAAATATGGAGCACTTAACTACAAACTCTGCAATGTCTCTTTTTATCCCACTCCACCAATAGATCTCCCGCAAATCACGATACATCTTAGTGGCCCCTGGATAAATAGAGTAATGCGCACCATGCACTTCTGCAAGAATTCACTGTCTTAGATCATCTACACCTGGCACACACAGGTGACCCTGACAATGCAGAATACCATCTCCCCATTGAGAGAAAACCTCTATCTTCTGATCCCTGATCAATTCTTTCAATTAGACTAAACTGGGATCTCTATCCTGCTTTTCCTTTGCCTCAGAAACCAGAGATGATTCTGAACTACTCTGTACCCATACACTACCTTCTGCTGAATCGACTAAGCGAACACCAAGTGTAATACCCTGTACTTCAACCTAGATTAAAATCATTCCAAGAATGTTAGAAACTTACTTTGAAAGATGAATCCACTTTTATATTCATGAAATTTATTAATATTTTCATGTTTTGTCATATGAGAAATTAAATTAGATTTCCAACGATACAAATTTTATCCAAATTTGGTATCAAGGTAGAAATTTATGACCATTTTACAAAAAGTAGTCAAAACCGCCTAGGTACGACGGTTAGGGTCGACGGACCATCGCCCAAGCCATTATAGTAGAGATAGTAAGACTACCTTATTCCTAAGGGAGATGGCTCAGGCCCACGAATCATCGAGCTAGCGACGAACTATCGCACAAACCATCGCAGCATAGATAGTGAACCCCTATTCTGGCCAGGTGCGACGGTCAGGACCGATGGACCATCAACCCAGCGACGGACCATCGTACCCACCATTGCATAGTTTATTCAGTTATTTTAAATTCATTTTTAAAAGGGTATTTGGGTCTTTTTTCACCATTTTAACCCCTAATAATATCAGATCAAGGTTCATAAGTTCATTATCCATCTACAATATCAAATTAAGTTTTTTCTCTTAAAGATAATCTCCAAGAACAAGATCCAAATCATTCTTCAAGAAACTAAGAGATTCCAAGTTCTTCAAGTCCAAGAACTTTAAGAAACTTATAACCCAGGTATGTCATGTGTTGATTCATGGGTCCCATTCACCCATGAAGCTCAAGAATCTCTTTCCAAAATCTAAGATTTCTATATTTATATATGTTCATGATTTAAATAGAATTGAAATTCATGTTCATGAGGTTGTGGGGTTTTGATTCATGTTTGAAATTACATATTCAAATGATTGACCCTAGGATGTGGTGATTTGTATAATAACCATGATAAACCCTTCAATTTACAAGTTGATTGATGTATCCATGATTATTAGATGTATTGATGATTGTATAACAGAAGCATGCTCCCCATGTGTTTGATTAAATGCCTATATGAAGGAAAAATGCCATACTAGTATGATAATATGAAATTCCTATTCATGTACAAGTTCATGCATGTTAAGTGTTTGATGACATGTCTTAGCCAAAGAATTATGGATATAGGTTTAGCCATTATGGTGCTTTAGAACTTGTACTTTATGAAATCCCCATCTTATTCAATTATGGATTGTCAATGTTGGTCATGTATTCAAGAAAGTCATGCTTTGTCAGTTTCATGCTATCGAGTCCTGGGGGTACTTGTACCCAACAATTAGCTGTGTGCCTAGATCCATTGTCATATTTTCAAGATACTCTCAGTCGAGCCATGTTCATAGAAATTCAGTCAGTCATGTGACTCAGGAAAACTCAGTAATCCCAAAAATCTCAGAAATTCAGTAATCTCAGTAGTATTTTATTAGTCAATAGAACTCAGTTAACTCAGTCCAGTTCAGTTAATCATGTTCAGTATCTATTCAGATGGGAGTAGAAATTAGCACTGAGCGAACCCAAGGATGGGAACCCACCTGTTATATTTGGGTGTGATTCTTAGAAGCAATCTTTGAATTCCAGAACTATGTAGCCAGCTAGGTTGAGACATCATAGCCTGTTATATGAGGGTAGATAAGGTGGCTTAACCTGTTATATGAGGGTTCCCACTGTTCTCACTAGAGTCACCTATTATATGAGGGTTACTCACAAATTGTTCTTACCAGTGGCGCGGTATTGACACCCTTCCAATTGGGGTTATAGATTGGACCTTAACTCAACCATATTGTGTTATTTGGGAGATGTCAATTAGATGACTACTTCCCATAGTTTCAGTTATAGAATCAAGACTATCAGATACAGTCGTTTAGTCTCAGTAGTAGAACTTAGATAGTTCTACAGAATTCAGGACTGTCAAATACTGTCAACTCAAAATAGTATGGAACTTAGCTAGTTTCACCAGAACCTAGACTATCAAATACAGTCACTCAATATCAGTTATTTCAGTTATACAGATATCAACATCACATGTTATCAGTACTCAGACTCAACAATCATGTTATAACAAACTTAGTTACAGTTATTATGTATTCATGCATATATTCTCATGTTCATGTTATTCAGTCAGTTAGTATATTTCATGCATGTGAACCCTTTGCATTCATCCTACCTCACATGCATACCAGTATATTCCAACATACTGACGTATTTGTGCTATGGTGTTTTATACCATAGGTTCAGAAGCATGAGATTTGGAGCATCAGTAGTATTCCAGTCTCTATAGTCAGAGTTAACAGTGAGTCCTCATCCTTCGAGGACATGAACATTACTTTATTATTTCATCAATTAATTTATTATTTAGAGTTAGTTGGGGACATGTTCCATCAACTTCTTATTTAGACAGTTTAGTCAATTAGAGGCTTTTTAGACTACAATATGTTTGGAACATTTATTTAAGTTGTTTTGGGTATTTCATACCCCACCTATATGTTATATTTTATTAGTTATGTTATAGTTTTGAACCTTACGGCCTTACAACCTTTATTTTTGCATTTATACAGTATATTATATAGTGTTCAGGTATAGATATCAGTAATGGGTTAGCTTGTAGTCCTTCGGGGTCATGAGCACTGTGTAGCATTTTGGGTACCAGATTCAGGATATTACAAATTTGGTATCAGAGCCTATGGTTCAATAGAGTCCAAGGAAGTCTGAAAGTCGCATCTAGTAGAGTCTTATACATGGGTGTGTTGCGTACTACATTTATGTGCAGGAGGCTATGAGATATTTTAGGAATAGTTTCCCATCTATCAGTATTTATGTCGTTCTAGTGAGGATAATTTAAATTTAATCTTCAGTCTAATCCTTTTCTCTTTCGCTTACAGAACATGCCTCCCAAGAAGAGGATTGGAACTCAGTTAACCCTTTATCCCAAATAGCCTTTGGGTGAACATATTTCTCATGCAGAGTTCAGAGATACATTCACTACTCTTTCTCAGTCCGTTGCTGCTCAGAATGAATGACCAGTTGTCATTCTAGCCAACCCAGTGTCCAATTCAGCTATAACCAGGATTTGGGACTTCACCCGAAGGAATCCTCCATGCTTTTTTGGGTCTAAGTTAGATGAGGACCCTCAAGAATTTCTTGATCAAGTTTAGAAGGTTAGGATATCATGGGGGTCACTTCTAGTAAGAGTGCAGAGCTAGCTATATATCATTTGTATTATGTTGCTCACACTTGGTACAAATAGTGAAAGTCAAAGAGGGCTGTAGATACAAGGCCTATTGAGTGGGAGGAGTTTGCTACTGCATTCTTAGATAGATTCTTTCCCCCAGAGTTGAGAAAATCTAAAGTATTAGAATTTATTAACCTCAGGCAAGACAATATGACAGTGAAAGAGTATTCTCTTAAGTTTACTCAATTAGCCAGATATGCTCCTCATGTGGTTGCAGATAGCAGCGCTAAGATGACTAGGTTTATCTCTGGGGTGAATGATAGTGTGGTTAATGAGTGCAGGTCTACGATGTTGAATAGTAACATGAACATAGCTAGGCTTATGACCCATGCTCAGCCGATAGAAGAGCAAACAATTAAGATAAGAGAGAAGTAGAATAAGGGATCAAGGATAGGTAGTTTCAACTTTGCTCAGCCCAAATCAGAAGGAGAAAACCATTCTAAGTTTTTTCTTAATTCAGCAGTTCCATCTCCTTCTTCAGCTAGTGCTCCGACTCCTAAGTTTAGGGATGGTAATAGAGATAGAGCTCCAGGGTCTAAGTATCATGGTAGTGTTAGCAGTGCCCGTACCTATCCTCTTTGCCAGACTTATGGCAAGTACCATCAGGGTATTTACAAAGCTGGCAGTGGTATTTATTTTGGATATGGCAAGCCAAGCCATAGAGTCAGAGACTGTCCTCAGCTAGGTTCACAGGGTCAATAGAACCGTTCCTCAGCTTAGTCCGATCGCCCAAACCAGAAGGGTGCCACCTCCAGCGCTACTAGTGGGCAACACCCAAATTGACTTTATACTCTCCAGTCCTGGAAAGATCAAGAAAATTCTCTTGATGTGGTTACTGGTACGTTACAGATCTTTCATGTGTATGTTTAGGCTTTGCTAGATCAAGGATCTTATTTTTCTTTTGTTACTTCCTATATAACAAATGATTTTGAAGTCAGTCCTGAAATTCTAGTAGAGCCTTTTTTATTATCTACCATAGTGGGTAAAACTATCACAACCCAACAGGTATACATGAACTGTCTGGTTATGCTATTTCATAACGTCACCTCAACAAATTTAGTCAAATTAGAGATGAATGATTTTGATATCATTCTCAGCATGGATTGGCTTCATTCCTGCTTTGCCACAATCGACTGCAAAAACAGAATGGTCCAATTTTAGTTTTTAAATGAACCTATCCTAGAGTGGAAGGGTAGTACTTCAGCTTTCAGAGGTCAGCTTATTTCCTACTTTTTGGGCAAAGAAAATAATATCTAAGGGATGTGTCTATCATCTTGTTTGAGTTAAGGACTGAAACTCACAGTCTTGATTCAATCCCAGTCAAGAATAAATATTCAGATATCTTTCCTAAAGATCTTCCAGGAATTCCTCCTGAAAGGAAAATAGACTTTGGTATTGATCTTTTTCTAGATACTCAGCCTATATCTATTCTGCCATATAGAATGGCACCAGTAGAACTTAGAGAATTGAAATAGCAGTTGAAGGATCTCTTAGATAAGGGATTCATTAGACCCAACATGTCTCCGTGGGGTGCACCAGTCTTATTCGTGTGCAAGAAAGACGGTTCCCTCAGAATGGGCATTGATTACCTTCAGCTTAACAAAGTCATGGTCAAGAACAAGTATCCACTTCCTAGAATCGATGACTTGTTTGATCAACTTTAGCGTGATAGATATTTCTCTAAGATAGACCTCAGATCAGGCTATCATTAACTCAGAGTCAGAGGATGTGACATTCCAAAAATATCCTTCCGTACTCGATATGGTCACTTTGAATTCTTAGTTATGTCCTTTGGTCTTACCAATGCCCCAGCAGCTTTCATGGACTTGATGAACCGGGTGTTTAAGCAGTACTTAGATATGTTTGTCATAATCTTCATAGGTGACATTCTGGTCTATTCCTGCAGTGAGCGTGATCATGCAGACCATCTCAGAACCGTACTTAAGACCCTTAGAAATCATCAGATGTTTGCCAAATTCAGTAAGTACGATTTTTAGCTAAGGTCACTAGAATTTCTTGGTCATATCATTTCCGGTGATGGCATTAGGGTTGATCCTCAAAAGACCAAAGCAGTAAGAAACTAGCCCAAACCTGTCTCTCCATCAGATATCAGGTGTTTCTTGGGTTTGGATGGCTATTACAGATGGTTTGTTGAGGGATTTTCTTCTATTGTATCCCCTATGTCCAGATTGACTCAGAAAAAAGTCAAGTTTCAGTGGTCAAATCCTTTAGAGAAGACTTTTTAGGAGTTGAAGACTCGACTCACCTCAGCTCTAGTTTTAGCTCTTCGAGATGGTCCAGATGGGTTCGTAGTGTATCGTGATGTATCCAGTACAAGTTTGGGTTGTGTCTTCATACAGCATGGTAAGGTCATAGCCTACGCCTCCAGACAGCTTAAACCCCATAGAAAAAATTATCCTACTCATGATCTTGAGTTAGCAGCTGTAGTATTTGCCTTAAAGATTTGGAGGTATTATCTATACAGAGTTCATGTGGATGTGTTCGTAGATCACAAGAGACTTCAGTATGTCTTTTCTCAGAAAGATCTCAATCTTCATCAGGGAGTGTGGTTAGAGCTCTTGAAAGATTATGTCATGAGTGTGCTTTATCATTTGGGCAAGGCCAACATCATGGCTGATGCTCTCAGTACACTATCTATGGGTAGTGTTGCTCATATTGAGGAAAGTAAGAAGATGTTAGCTCAGGAAATCCATCAGCTTACCAGACTAGGCGTTCGCTTAGTTAATTCAGAGGAGGGTGACATATGGGTTTACAGTAGTTCAGAATCATCTCTAGTTTTTGAGGTAAAAGAAAAACAAAAAAGAGATCCCAGGCTTTTCAAGTTTAAAGAGTCAGTCAAGGATTAGAAAGTAAAGATTTTCTCCCAAAGGGGAGATGGTGTATTGCATTGTCAGCGTCGTTTGTGTGTTCCAGGTGTAGACAACTTAAGGTAGTGAATTGTTGCAGAAGCTTATGGTGCGCACTACTCTATTCATCCAGGGGCCACAAAGATGTATCGTGAATTACGAGATATATATTGGTAAAGTGGGATGAAGAAAGATATTACAGAGTTTGTGGCTAAGTATTTTACCTATCAGCACGTTAAGATAGAGCATCAGAAACCTAGTGGGTCTATGCAGGAGTTCACTATTCCTACTTGGAAGTGGGAAGAAGTAAACATAGACTTTGTGATGGGTTTGCCTCATACTCGTTGCCAGCATAATTCAATTTGGGTCATTGTAGATAGGATGACCAAATCAAATCATTTTCTTCCAGTCCATACCTCTTATTCAGCTGAGGATTATGCCAAACTCTACATCAGCGAGCTGGCCAGATTGCACGATGTTCCATTATCCATTATCTCAGACAGAGGTACCCAGTTCACCTCTCATTTCTGGAAAGAATTACAAAAGGGTCTTGGTACCCAAGTTCATCTCAATACAGCCTTTCATCCTTAGACAGATGGTCAAGAAGAAAGGACCATTCAGATTTTAGAAGATATGCTAAGGTTTGTGCAATCGATTTCAAGGGTAGTTAGGATGACCACTTGCCTTTAATTGAGTTGTCATAAAACCACCACTATCATTACAGTATTTGAATGGCTCCATTCAAAGCTCTCTTTGGTAGGAGGTGCATATCTCTAATCGGTTGTTTGAAGTTAGTGAGGCCTCAGTTATAGGGCGGCCTAACTGAGTATTTGATGCCTTATAAAATGTCTATTTGATCAGAGAAAGACTCTGGGTTGGTCAGAGCTGACAAAAGTCTTATTTAGATGTACGCAAAAAGGATCTCGAGTTCGATATTAGTGATTATGTCTATCTAAGATCTCTCCCATGAAGGGAGTGAAGAGATTCGGCAAGAAGGGAAAGCTCAGTTCTTGATACATCGGTCCCTTCAAGACTCTCAGTCGATTCGTCAAGGTAACTTATGAGCTCGAATTGCCTTCAAATCTATCCTCAGTTCATTCAGTCTTCCATGTCTCTTTGCTCAAAAAGTGCATAGCTGACCCAAAAGTTGTAGTTCCTATTCAGAGCATAGATGTTCATAACAGCCTCTCCTATTAAGAGATTCCAGTCAAAATTCTTGACTACCAGACTCGTAGACTAAGGAGCAAAGAAGTCTCTCTAGTCAAAGTTTTTTGGCAAAATTTGTCCATTGAGGGAGCTACTTGGGAAGTAGAAGTAGACATGCGGACCAAGTATCCTCACCTCTTCTCCGCAAACTCAGATGTATCTCAAGGTAATAGTTATTCTTAATCTTTTTAGTTTCATGTTCAAATTTCAGTAACAATCTTGGTATATAGTTCATGTTTAGAATTCCATTATAAACTTTGTATTAAATACCATTGCATATTCAGTCATGCATTCACGAACCAGTTTAGTTATATAGTCATGCATCAGATATGCATTCTCATTGTGAGAAACTTAGTTTCTCAGAACACTTAATCATGCATTCATGAATCAGTTACACATGCATTAGATATGCGTGTTCAATATGATTTATTTAGTTATCAGTCATGTCAGTCATGAGATCATGTTTCAGTTATTCATGTTCAGTATGTACATTAGTTTATCTTCTCCCCTCTCACTTAGTCTCATTCAAGGACGAATGTTCTTAAGGGAGAGATATTATAATACCCCATACTTCTACCTAGGTTGAAATCGTCCCAAGTATGTTAGAAACTTACTTTGAAAGATGAATCCTCTTTTATATACATGGAATTTTTTTTAAGATTTTCACCTTTAGTCATGTGAAAAATTGAATTAGCTTTCCAACGATACCAACTTCATCCAAATCTGGCATCGGGGTAGAAAGTTATGGCCATTTTACAGAAAGCAGTCAAAACAGCCCAGGTGCGATGAGGTTCAACAGATCATCGAGCTAGCGATGGACAATCGCCCAAGCCATCACAGCGGAGGTAGTGAGACCACCTTCTATATAAGTGCAACAATTTTGACCGACGGATCGTTGAGCTAATGACAAACAGTCACCCAAGCCATCTCAGTAAAAATAGTGAACCCCTATTCTTCCCAGGTACAACGGTCAGGACCAACGGAACGTCGACCTAGCGATGGACCATCGCACCCACCATCGTATAGTTCATTCAATTATTTTAAAGTAATTTTTATAAGGGTTTTGGGTCTTTTTCCACCCATTTTAACCCCTAATAATATCAGATCAAGGCTCATAAGTTCATTATTAATGTACAACATCAAATTAGGGTTCTCTCAAAGATAATCCCCAAGAACAAGATCCAAATCATTCTTCAAGAAACTAAGAGAGTCCAAGTACTTTAACTCCAAGAACTTTAAGAAACTCACAACCCAGATATGTCATGTGTTGATTCATGGGTCCCTTTCACCCAGGAAGCTCCAAAATCTCTTTTCAAAGTCCAAGATTTGTGTATTTATGAATGTTCATGATGTTGTGTGGTTTTGATTCATATTTGAAATTACATATTCCAATGATTGACCCTAGGATGTGGTGATTTGCATAATAACCATGATAAATCCTTCAATTTAAAAGTTGATTGATGTATCCATGATTATTAGATGTATTGATGATTGTATAACCAAAGCATGCTCCCTATGTGTTTGATTATATGTCTATGTAAAGGAAAAGTGCCATACTAGTATGATAATATGAAATCCCCCTTTATGTACAAGTTCATGCATGTTAAGTGTTTGATGAAATGTCTTAGACAATGAATTATGGATATAAGTGTAGCCAATGTGGTGCTTTAGCACTTGTACTGCATGAAATCCCCATCTTATTATATTATGGATTATTGATGTTGGTCATGTATTCAAGAAAGTCATGCTTTTTCAGTTTCATGCTATCGAGTCCTGGGGGTACTTGTACCCAACAATTAGCTATGTTCCTAGAGCCAGTGTCATGTTTTCAAGATACTCTCAGTCTAGCCATGTTCATAGAAATTCAATTAGTCATGTGACTCAAGAAAACTCAGTAAACTCAGTAATCTCAGAAATCTCATAAATTCAGTAATCTAAGTAGTATTTCGTTAGTTAATGGACCTCAGTTAACTCAGTCCAATTAGTTCAGTTAATCATTTTCAGTATCTATTCAGATGGGAGTATAAATTAGCACTGAACAAACCCAAGGATGGGAACCCACCTATTATATGAGGGTGTGATTCTTAGAAGAAATCCTTGCATTCCAGAACAATGTAGCCAGCGTAGATTGAGACATCATAGCCTGTTATATGAGGGTAGATGAGGTGGCTTAACCTATTATATGAGGGTTCCTACCATTCTTACTAGAGTCACCTATTATATGAAGGTTACTCACCGATTGTCCTTACCGGTGGCAGGGTATTGACACCCTTCCAATTAGGGTTGCAAATTGAACCCTAACTCAGCCATATTGCATTATTTAGGTCATGTCGGTTAGATGAATACTTCCCATAATTTCAGTTATATAATCAGGACTGACAGATAAAGTCATTCAGTCTCAGTAATAGAACTCAGATAGTTCTACAAAATTTAGGACTATCAGATACAGTCAACTCAGAGTAGTACGAAACTCAGCTAGTTCCACCAGAATCTAGACTATTAGATACAGTCACCTAGTATCATTCATTTCAATTATATAGATATTAGCATCTCATGTTATCAGTACTCAGACTCAGTAATCATGTTATCACAAACTCAGTTACGGTTATTATGTATGCATTCATGCATTCTCACATTCATTTTATTCAGTCAGTTAGTATAGTTCATGCATGTGAACCCTTTGCATTCAGCCTACCTTACATGCATACCAGTACATTCCAACGTACTGATTCATTTATGCTATGGTGTTTTATATCATAGGATCAGAAGCATGAGCTCTAAAGCATCGGTAACATTCCAGTATCTATAGTCAGAGTTAGTAGTGATTCCTCATCCTTCGAGGACAAGACCATTACTTTACTATCTCATCAATTAATTTATTAGTTGGAGTTAGTTGAGGACATGTCCCATTAACTCCTTATTTAGACAGTTTAGTCAGTTAGAGACTTTTCAGACTATAGTATGTTCAGACCATTTATTTCAGTTGTTTTGGGTATTTCATACCCACCCATATGTTATATTTTATTAGTTATGTTACTGTTTTGAATCTGATGGCCTTACAACCTTTATTTATGTATTTATATAGTATATTATGCAGTGTTCAGGTATAGATATCATTCATGGGTTAGCTTGTGGTCCTTCAGGGTCATGAGCACTGTGTAACATTCCAGGAACTAGATTCGGGGCATTACACCAAGTCTGGCAAGCTGTTTAACTTCCTGTGCTAAGTTCTTCTTATCATCTTTCATATGAGCAATACTACCCATAGACATCCTACTTAGAGCATCAGCCACTATATTGGCTTTACCTAAATGATACAGAACACTCATGTCGTCGTTTTTCAACAACTCTAACCACCATTTCTGATGGAGGTTTAGGTCTTTCTGAGAGAATACATACTACAGGTTCTTATGGTCAGTGAACACATCAACGTACATACCATAAAAATAGTACCTCCAAATCTTTAAGGTAAATACTACTGCTGCTAACTCAAGATCATGAGTAGGATAGTTTTTTTCTTAGGGTTTGACATGTCTAGAGGTGTAAACTATGACCTTACCTCTTTGTATCAAAAAAACCCCAAACCAACTCTTGAAGCATCACAATACACAAAAAAGCCATCTGAACCATCTAGTAGAGTCAAAACTGAGGCTGTAGTGAGTTGATTATTCAACTTTTGAAAATTCTTCTCACAAGAATTTGACCATTGAAATTTGACCTTCTTCTGAGCCAATTTGGACATAGGGGATGGAATAGATAAAAATTCCTTAACATACTGTCGGCAATAGCCAGCCAAACCCAAAAAACTCCAGATATCTGATGGAGAGATAAGTCTGGGCCAATTTCTTACTGCTTCAGTCTTTTGGGGATCAACTTTAGTGGCATCACAAAAATGATATGACCAATAAATGCTACTGACCTTAGCCAAAATTTGCACTTACTGAATTTGGTGAACAACTGATGGTTTTTGAGAGTCTACAATACTATTCTGAGATGGTCTGCCTAATCATGCTCACTGCAGGAGTAGACAAGTATGTCATCGATGAAGACTATAATGAATATGTCCAAGTACTGCTTGAACACATTGTTCATCAAGTTCATGAAAGATTTTGGGGTATTGGTCAGACCAAATTACATAATTAAGAATTTGAAGTGGCCATACCGAGTTCTGAAGGCTATTTTTAGGATGCCACATTCCTTGAATCTAAGTTAATGATAGCCTGATCTGAGGTCTATCTTGGAAAAGTAACTAGCACCTTGAAATTGGTCAAACAATTCATCGATTCTGGGGAGTGGATACTTGTTCTTAACCATGACTTTATTTAGCTAATGGTAGTCGATACACATTTTTAGGGAACCATCTTTCTCATGCACGAATAGAACTGGTGCACCCCATGGGGACATGTTGGGTCTAATGAATCCCTTATCTAAGAGATCTTTCAACTATTCTTTTAACTCCTTGAGTTTTGCTGGATCCATTCTGTATAGCGGAATAGAAATAGGCTGAGTATCTAGAAGAAGGTATTTTCTAAAGTCAATTTCCCTTTTGGGAGAAACTCCAGGAAGATCTTCGGGAAATATATCTGGGAATTCACATTCTACTGACACTGGTTCAAGATTAGAGGTTTCTAACCTAGAGTCTTGGACTCAAATAAGATGGTAGACACACCCCTTATATATCATTTTTCTTGCCCTTAGGAAGGAAAAAAGTTGACCCCTAAGTGCTAAAGCACTACCCCTTCACTCTAAGATGGGCTCATTCATAAACTAAAACTAGACAATTCTATTTTTGCGTTCGACTGAGGCATAGCCAGAATAAATCCAATCCATGCATAGAATGACATCAAAATCGTTCATCTCTAATTTAACTAAGTCTTCTAAGGTGACATTCTGAGATACCATAATAAGACAGTTCCTGCATACCTACCAGGATATGATAGATTACCCACTGGGGTAGAGACTGAGAAAGGCTTTACTAAAATTTTGGGACTAACTCCGAAGTAAACATCTATATAAGGAGTAATAAAGGATAACAAACCTCCTAGATCTAGCAAAGCAGAAATATATAAATGATAAACTCATAACATAACAGTGATAATATCAAGAAAACTTTCTTGATATTGTCGGGACTGAAGGGCATCGAGTCTGTTTGGATGTTGTCCACTGGTGGCACTGGATGAGGCACCCTGTTGATTTGGGTTACCTGACTGGGCTGGGGGACAGTTATGCTGACCTTGGGAACCTGACTGGGGATAATCTCTGACTCTGTGACCTGGTTTTGCATACCTGAAACACATATCACTGTCATCCCTGCAGATACCCTGGTGGTTTCTTCCACATTTCTGGAAAAGGGGTTTAGTTCTGGTGCTGTCGACACTACCCTGAGTCTTAGGTCCTGGCACTCTATCTCTATTACCATCTCTAAATTTCAGTATTTGGGCACTGGCTGAGGATGGAGCTGGAACTGAGGATTTTAGGTGGAACTAAGAATGATTTCCTCCCCCTGACTTAGGCTGGGCGAAGTTGAAACTACATATCCTCACCCTCTTGTTCTCCCTCTCCTTCTCCCTACTCTTAGCCTTCTCTATCTATTAAGCGTGGACCATGAGTGTGGATATGTCCATCTCCTTAATTAGCATTGTTTTTCTACACTCCCTGACCACACCGCTAGAAACCCAGACATAAACTTACTATTGCTAGAACTGATATCTTCCACCACATAAGTAGCATATATAACTAAGTAAACTTGAGAGAATACTCTTTTACTATCATGTTTCCCTACTTCATATTTATAACTTCCAAAACCTTTACTTCTCTCCACTCTAGTGGGAAAAACCTATCAAGAAAAGTAGTGGCAAACTCCTCTCATTCTATGGGCCCTACATCTGCTGCCCTCTCTACTTTCCACTGTTTAAACCATAAGTAAGCCACATCCTGTAACGATATACAGCTAGCTCAGCACTCTTACTAGCTTCTACCCCTATAAATCTGAAACTTTGTGCACTTGATCAAGAAATTTTTAAGGGTTCTCATCTAACTTAGACCCAGTAAAAGATGGAGGGTTCATTTGGGTGAAGTCTCAAATTTTGTCTGCAGCAGTATTGGCCACTGGGTTGGGTCGGAATGACAATTGGGTGTTTATTCTGGGATTTCACAAAATAACCTAGGGTGGTGAAAGCTGCTCTGAATTTAATGTAGGAGACATGTTCGTCTAGGGGATCTAGCTGGATGGTTTGAGGTGCTGGCTGGTCTCCCTTTCCTCTTTCCTTAGTCCTCTTTGAAGGTATATTCTATAAATAGAAGAGAAACTTGGATTAGATAGAGAATTTAAATTGAGCTTGTGCTCACCCATGTGACATGATTACTGAAAGAAGGGAAACTTTTCCTAAAACATCTAATAGCCTCCTGCCCATAAGTGTGGCACGCTACACACCCATGCACAAGACTCTACTAGACGTGACTTTTAGACTTCCTAGGACTCTATTGAACCTTAGGCTCTGATACCAAGTTTGTAATGCCCCAAGTCTGTATCCCAAATATTACACAGTGCTCATAATCTCGAAGAACCATAAGCTAACCCATGACAGGTACCTGCTGAATTAATTGAATAATAATACTGTAATTATGCAGAAATTAAGCAAAAATCTACCATAAGGTTTAAATATAAAATAAATATCGAATATTAATACTGATAAATGAATACTGATATATCTATCTGAAATACTCTAGTCTAAAAAGCCTCTACTGTCTGAACAAGGAGCTGATGGGACAAGTCTCCAACTAACTTTGACTACTAAAGTAAACTGAGTACTGATATAACTGCAATGATAAATCTGTCCTCAAATTATGAGGACTAACCACTAACTCTACTGCTGATGGATTAGGCTGCTGATGCGGTCGGGAGCCAATGAGTCTAAACCTATGATATATGACATCATAGCATAAGATAAAAGTATGTGTCAGTACTTTGAAAGTGCTGGTATGCTAAATAAGGTATGCTGATGTGCATGGGTTCATATGCATGAACAATAACTGACTGAATAACATGAACATAACTGAATGAGAGTAATACATGAATGCTTAAACTGTAACTGAGATCATGGTAACACTGAATACTGAGTTCTAAATCACTGGTTTATTGATATCTAAGTTTACTAATACTGTATTACTGATAACTGAGTGACTGTGTCCAACAGTCCCAATTCTGTGGAACTATTCTTAGTTCCGTACTGAACTGAGTGACTGTGACTGATAGTCCTAATTTCTGTGGAACTAAACTAAGTTATATACTGAGACTGGAACTGAAACTAAGACTGTGGGAGGTAATTATCTAACTGATATGCTCCTCTCTAAATTGATTGATATCCAACCTGTAACCCTAGCTGAAAGGGTGTCAGTACCATGCCACGGGTAAAGACAAATATTGAGTCACCCTAATCTAGCAAGTGCTCTGAATGAGAATGGTGGTACCCTCAACTGGTAGGTAATACACCTCATCAACCCTTAACTTGCAGGTTGATGTCTAAACCTACGCTGGCTACGTAGTTATAGAATGCAAAGATGGCTTCTAAGGACTACACCCTCTTTGATACAAGTGAGATCACATAGATGGAATTATGAGGGTGTGTGTTTAAATCACCCAAGTGTGTGTTTAAAGAAGTGTAATTAAGGGCCTAAATATATATCAAAAACAGGCACCAAGTTATACTAGAGGGAAACTTATTCTCTAAGGGCCCTTTTGGTCCTTTTGCCTTTAATTGGTAGTATACTATATAAGGAATAAATTAGGGTTTATTTACTGGGTTTTTGAATATTGAAGATTGTATAACATACTTGAAAACACACAAGTTCTCTCATCTTTGAGTCCTTTGCCTAAACTAGGTACATCAAAAGAGTGGATTCTCTTTTGTTGTTTGCTTGCTCGAAACTTTGGGGTGCTTGAAGGATTGAGGTCCCTCTTGAGTTTCTTTGAAGAGTGTAGGTGTTACTCCTATCATTATTAAGGGTATTAGTGTCAAAATTACACTTAGGTTCTTAGTTATTATAGTACTGGATGTCTCATTATCTATCCATTTCCTTATTGTAATCTTGTACCATTTTTGTGTCTAGTTTCTCTTGTAATCCATGGGTATTGTTATTACATTATTGTTCTCCATATTGTTCTTCATCTATTGTTTATAATATTAGTTTGTGGTGGGTTCCTTGGTGTTGAATCACACCATTATATCTCATTTTGTGTAATATTTGTTGAATCAAAGAGAGGTCTCCACTTGGTCTACGGGTTCTTATAATTTGTGAACTATTTTGCAGTGTGTATTTTGTGTTTCCTAGGGTCTACTTGTATCATTTTTTATCAGAGCATGACTTATTATTGTTCCTAAAAGATCCATCTTGGGCGTGCATTTTAGAAAAACCATAAAAAAATTGAGTTCTTGTGTTTGTGATCTGGTCCGAGAAGGTGTAGGCCTTGTTGTTGTTTTGGCTGAGGGGTTCTCTCTAGGTTTGGTAGTTAATTTGATTGTTTCTTGTATTGGTATATTTATCACTAGAACAAAGAGTGTCAAGAGGTAAAGTTGATCTTAATATATTGACAATATTGAAGTGAACTTGGAGTTGGCCAAACCTTGATGATTTTGTTCTTGGCCGTATAGTGTTGTTGTTGACGTTGGAGTGAACATTGTTGTTGTGTTGTTGTTGAGTTCTTAAAAGTTTTTTTTGGTGTTTATATTGTTCTTCATCTATTCTTACAACTTAAGACAACCAAAAGTGTAAATTAGATCCAAAAAGTTGTAAGACAAAGTTGAAAAGTTGTTTGTGAAAAAGACTTGCCAACATCAATTTCTAATCTAGACAACCAGTTTTCCTTAAAACAAGGAACCTTGTCTTGTGGAACTAGTAAGTTCAAACATCACCATTTTGAGTTTGAAAAGTTAAAAGAGGGTACAAGACTTTATTTTCCTTCAATATTAAGTCATCCATTCCAAAAGGTGTATAAGGACTAAAAACTTCAAGTTGTTGAAAAGTAGTGAGGGCCGTGACCAATAACATGCTGCCACATCACCTTAATTTACTATTAACATAATTATTAAGCTCAAATTTTGTCTAATTGTCTCTCATTGTAGATTTCTAGTTTCCTTTAATTGATTCGAGTACTTATTAACAAGCTAGTATAATCCTACTAGGTTGTTAATTAGTCCTTTGACGTCGTTTGCTTCGTGTCATCGTTTGCTTAAGTAATTTTGTCATTTTAATTCGTATTACTTCTTGGTTCAAGTCCGAACATTACTTCCTTGAGTCGTCAAACAAATATCCATTTCAACTAAGGAGTAGACTTACTCTTCAACTCACCACAAGTTACAAGTTGGCTTGCAAACATTTGTGACAACAAGTGTGCGACCATAAAGTGTGTGAAAGACTAGTGAGGATTGCTTGAACTAGCGTGTTTTTTTTTGTAGGATTATGTTGTATTGTTATGTGTCTGGTATTGGGGACAAATTTTCTGACTTGTTGAACAATAATTTGGAGAGATTGTTTTGGTATAGACTCAATGGAACCCGAGGCCTCAAATGCTCAAACAATGTACAATAATGCCATTAATACTATATTGGCTCGTCTTGAGGCCATGTCTCGTCATTGCTACAGTGAATACGGGCATTGAAAATTTAAAATTAAACATGGCTTCGATGAGGGGTGAGATGTTGACTATGGGTGGATATTAGAACATGTAGAAATCCAAAGAAGTTGACCTTCTACCCCTAAAAACATTTCCCCAACCACTACTCCCGAAGCTTACACCAAATGTTCCAACCACCAATACAACCATCCAATATCATAAACCAAACACCATTTTACTCCTAAACCTGAGGCCTTGAGAGAACAATCCACCCTTCACTTAACCAAGTCCAACAAGAAGGGCTTAGAACCTAAATTCCACCCCATAACCTGAGCCCACCTATCAAAACTCCACGTGATCAAAGACCTCCCTTCCCATTAAATCAAATGTCGTAACCACAAGCTCTACTTAACCCAAATAGACCTATCCAACATGATGGGTATGGACCATATGTTGATGACTACATAAGAAAGAAAGAGATAAGGGGAAGGCATGGTGAACTGAGAGGAGCCTATGGCCAAGAAGGAGGAGTTGGTCCTTGGAATCAACACGACAACCAAAATTGAGAAGTTGGACAAAATACCATTAAGATGGGGCTTTCAATCTTCAAGGGTGAGAGTGACCCTGAGGATTTTCTTGCATGGGAATCCACATGTGAGAGGATATTCCAAGTCAATGATCTTACCGATAAGAAAAAGAGTTGATATGCGATTGCTCATTTTGAGGGTTATGCTACTACTTGGTGGGAATATGTTAACCAATTTGGCAATATTTTAGTTGATGGGGAGCCCTCTCCTTGGTTTTGACTAAGGTATCTCATGAGGCAAAGGTACCTACCCGATAGGTACCAACAAGAGCTCTTTGCCAAGTTATATAACTTAAGGAAAGGGAGAAAAACTGTCGCGACTTACTATGATGAGTTCCAACAACTTATTTTAAAACTTAACCATCGAGGGGAGCAAGTAAGTCACGACATCATTCACTTTAGGGTGAGATTGAATTGGAATATTGCCTCACGGTTGACCTTACATAAGTTTGATACAATTTACTCCATCTTCCTAGCCACCGTAGATGTTGGAGAAAGATATAGGAAAGGGTGGGCAGCAAGTTTAAGGTGCAATCACCCTCGGGTTGGAAAAAGGATAATATTGACTCATCCAATGATCCAATCCGAGACCAAGGCTGCCCAAAGGTATCTACTAAGAAACAAAGGTAAACCGAATTCCACTTCTCGTCCTAAAGGATTTCAATGTTTTAAATGTCAAGGGTGGGAGCACAAGTCTAATGAGTTCCCAAATTGGAGATATTTAATCCTTAGGGAAGGAAAATTTTATTACCTTGGTTAGGAGGTGGGGCTTAAATTGAATGAGGTTGATGAAAATGCTCAAGATGGAGATCAATAAGCTGAGGTAGAAATAGATGAAGGCATGAAAGATATTTGGCCGATTGATGGAGGTTGTGTAGTACACTTGTTTATGGAAAGGAGAGTCATGATTAGTTATGGGTTAGGATAGGAAACTAAGGATGAGAATGAAGAAGAGGAGGATGAGCCGAAAGTCAAGGTGGTGGGATTTGCCCACAAAGGACCTTCATTGCTTACTAACCAAGATGATAGCACTTTGACTAGCATCCATTCTTCTTAATGTGCAGGTTGTAGAACATATAAGTCCAAATAGAAATCTTGATGATATCATAGAACTCTTGGTTGAACATCCTAACCTTAGGAGGAACATTGGAAAAAATGATTCAAAGAGGAGAGCTTGCGGGTGATGATTTCTTGAATTTATGGACAAATTCTTCTCAAGATAGAAAGGATGATACAAGTGTAATCACGTAGATGGAATTATGTGGGTGTGTATATAAATTACCCAAGTGTGTGTGTGTAAAGAAGTGCAATTAAGGGCCTAAATACACATAAAAAACAACCATCAATTTACACTAGATGGGAGCCTATTCTCTATAGGTCCTTTTAGTCTTTTTACCTTTATTTGGTAATATACTATATAAGGAACAAGTTAGGGTTTGTTTACGGGGTTTTTGAATATTTAAGATTGTATAACACACTTGAAAACACAGAAGTTCTCTCATCTTTGATACCTTGGATGAAACTAGGTACATCAAAAGGGTGAATTCTCTTTTGTTGTTTGCTTGCTTGGAACTTTAGGGTGCTTGAAGGATTTTGGTCCCTCTTGTGTCTCTTTGAAGAGTGTAGGTGTTACTACTATCATTATTAAGGGTTTTAGTGTCTAGATTACACTTAGATTCTTAGTTATTATAGTACTGGATGTCTCACTATCTATCCATTTCCTTATTGTAATCTTGGACCAATTTTTGTGCCTAGTTTCTCTTGTAATCTATGGGTATTGTTATTACATTGTTTTAATACATCTTGTTCTTCATCTAGTGTTGATAATATTAGTTTGTGGTGGCTGCCTTGGTGATGAATCATACAATTATATCTTATTTTGTGTTATATTTGTTGAATCTGAGAGAGGTCTCCACTTGGTCCATGGGTTTTTGTAATTTATGGACTATTTGGAGTGTGTATTTCGTGTTTCCTTGGGTCTTCTTGTATCACTCTGCTAGAAGGTGAGTTCCCATCCTTTGGTTCACTCGGTGCTGAATCCTACTCCCAACTGAAAGACACTGAACTGGGCTGATACTGAGTTTACTGAGTTTTTCTTAGTTTTATAATTTGCTGAGTTCTAGTGAGTTCATATCTGACTGAGAGTACTAATGATCATGACATGACTTATACTATTCTGTACTGACACTAGCTCTAGGTAAGCAGCTAAATTATCGGGTATTAAATACTCAGTTACAGTTATTATGTATTCATGTATGTATTCTCACGTTCATGCTATTCAGTCAGTTAGTATAGTTTATGCATGTGAATCCTTTGCATTCAGACTACCTCACATGCATACCAGTACATTCAATCATACTGACGCATTTGCGCTTTGGCATTTTATACCATAGGTTCAGAAGCATGAGCTCCAGAGCATTAGTAGCATTCCAGTCTCAGCAGTCAGAGTTAGCAGTGAGTCCTCATCCTTCAAGGACATGACCATTACTTTGTTATCTCATTAATTAATTTATTAGTTGGAGGTAGTTGGGGACATGTCCCATCAACTCCTTATTCAGAAAGTTCAGTCAGTTAGAGGCTTTTCAGACTACAGTATGTTGAGATAATTTATTTTAGTTTTTTTAGGAATTTCATAGCCCATCAAGATGTTATGTTTTATCAGCAATCATGTCTTAGTTTTGAACCTTATGGTCTTTCAGCCTTTATTTCTACATTTATATAGTATATGATGCAGTATACAGGTACAGATATCAATCATGGGTTAGCTTGTGGTCCTTCATGGTCATGAGCAACGTGTAGCATTCCGGTTACCAGATTCGTGGCATTACAAAAGTATAGCTTTAACATGGGAGCAAATATGGAACATGTAGTTCTAGCATGAATTCATCATAAGGTCACCAATGAACCACAATGCACAGTTTATTCACTTTAGGTATTTTTCAAACAAATGGAAGGCATAACCTTATACTTAGGCATGAACAACATGCTAATGCATCATGACTACCATAATAAATTTACACATTCAAGGGTTTAACATAGATTCACATGATACAACCCATATATCAGTTAACTACACATGAAACTTGTAATAAAACATAGATTAGAAACCCAACTAATCATTGTAATCAAACCCGACATGGAATTCATGAAATAAATACACTTGAAGTTTTAAAAATAGTTTTTTGAACTTGAAGGGTGGAAGGAACCCTTGGATGAATGCTTCACATACCTTAATTGCTAACTTCAAGGAGATTGGGGTGAATTCTTAAGGTTTGTTTCTTAAACTTGATGAAGCTAGGGATTGTTCTTGAGAGGATTTTATGAAAATAATAAGTGATTTAGCTATTTAGGGCTTTAATATGGTGTTATGGAGTAATGGGGTGAAGGAAAATGATTCATTTGTCCTTACAAATATGAAACTAAACTATAGAAAATATACAAGCTGAACTAGCCAGGGCACCGCAGGCTCTGTAGCGCCGCTCTAGGTGAGGCGTTGTGGTCTCCATCACAGGCTTCACCTAGCACCAGACTAAGCAAGGCGTCATGGGATAATCACCTTGAGCTGCTATTTTGGAGTTTCAAATATGCCCTTACTCTTGTTCAAAATGTCCAAAACTCACCCTAGATGTACTATTGACTCCCCCGATCATGAATCAACTTAAAAACTAACTTTCAAAGGTCGAGAAGGTCATAAATAAATTCCTCAAAGTTTGAGGGCTTTAGAAAAGACTAAGTTCTAACACTTAGCTTAAATTTTCTAAGTCTGGGACCCCTTATCAAGCTCTAAGGGACTGAGTTATGCTTAGAATTTTTGCGAGGTCTTACAAGTAAAATTTAATGGACTTCAACATGCTGCTTAAGTGGCCACTTAACTACTTAAGAGACCACCACTAAAGAGGCCTTGTGTCACTAAAGTAGTACCTGGCTAGCCCGAGCTTCCGCTAAAGAGAACATATTGCCTCTTAAGTGGCCTTCAATTTAGTAGGCTAGCTTCTGCTTTAGCGACCTAGATGGGAAAGCCATGATAGGCATAGCTAAAGAAACCAAAGTACCGCTTTAGCGGATGCACTAGCTGAGTGATGCATCAGCTAAAACTTGGAAAATGCCAAGTTTCCACTGATCCCTCGGGATTAATCTGAAATTCTGTAAATTTGAATAAACTATGATATCTTATCAAATTCAATATTTTGGACATAATGGTGCCATCAAAATTTTTATTCTAGGTTTTTTGATGAAATGCGGGTCCCACACCCATGGACCATTTTTATCAATTTCTTATCTATAGCCCAAAATGAGTCTGAAAGCCTTTGGACCACAACAAAAGGTCCCCCTAGCTAACGTTAATATTTTAGAGCTGATGAAAATATCCAAAATTGGCATACAAGGTTGTTAAACAAAAGTTTACACCCGATGAGCAATTCTTACTAGTGAAGACTTCAAAATACAGAGGTGGTTCTAAAAACCATATGAACTGCCCGGTAACTGAATTGTTAGCTCTAGCAAGTAAAAACTGACTTGGGCAGCTATAGGAAAGCTCTAAACCACAAAAATGTCTGAAATACAAAAAATGATCTAGAGGGTCATTGCTTATACTAACATTATGCATCACTTTGAAGGCTATGTTGTAATACAAAAGAAAGTTTGGGTTTTTAGTGTTTTATATATCTCGAGAGCTTTTAGACTTTTCATTATTCTTTTTTCTAGCAAGTTGTCTTCCATATTCATCATGATAATAACTATGCTTTACTACCTTTTAGCCACTCAAATTTTCCCCTGTGTGTTTGTAGAAATCTATTTTCCTTGTGACAAGGATTATCTTTCTTAAGCTAGCATTTGAGTTACAAAGTCTTTGATAGGCATTAAAGAGAGAGAGCCTCTTGTCGAGATGCTTCCATCTTGAGAAGACTCTAGCTACTATGGGAGATTGTTTGGTCCCCCTACAAGTCATTACCCAGTGAGCCCTTGAGCTTGAGACACTCAACTCATTTTCCTTAGTATTCTGTAGTGAGTTAGTTTCAAAGATTTTATTTGGGATAATAAGAATACAAGTCCAGGCTAGTCTCGAACTTACTTACCAATTAGCCTCAGATGATGAGGGCATATTTTCTCCTTCTATAAAAAAGTAAAAAATTATTAAATAGCCTATTTTGAGGCTTTGAATATTAGGGGAAAATAGGGTTGTGGGTTATTCTTCTTCATGCATATCCAAAATGACTCGTATGCCTATATTAGGCTTTATATCTAGGACTTTGAGGGTGATTATTGGTACTTAATATTATATTTACTAATAAAATTACTCAATTTCTCATCTCTCAATCCTTTTCTATTTTTAGATAAAGGTGGGAAATCAAGAGGACTCATCTTCTTGAGATCTATAATGTCAAGTTTCAAAGAGAAGAATCAACTTTGACCTTAACTTTTGAGTATCATTATTTCAAATTCAGTTCAAATTAATTTGGCCAGTCATGTAGAAACCATTTCTGCCCTTTATTTTCCATATAATTAGGTTTTATTCTATATGTAGTAGCCTTTTAAACCTAATATTGCATGCCATTCATCAACTTTCTTCTTCTCTAATGTGGATGGAAGAAAAACAAGAGAAAAAATAACTATTTCTTTTATGGTATTCCTTCTTACCTTAATGTTTAGATTTAATCTAGGTTTCTCCCATATTTTTTCCTTATCCTTATATTATATCCCAGTGTTTAACCCCAGGCGATCCCATTAAGGTTGTCGATAAGGGTAAGGTAAAAATTATGGGTGAATCCAAGGGCAAGAGTGGTCATAAGTAATTTTTATGACCTTCTCCTTCTTAACTCCATTGAAATTATGGACTAGACTTTGGTGATTCCTATGCTCATTTTCAAGGCTTAGAAATTATGGAGGCGGCAGGTCTGGAAGGATATGTAGATCTTACTTGGGAATACAACCTCTCCTTGAGTTGAGATCTGTCTCTTCTGCGAAGGGTTATTTTTTAGGGAGCTATTTTAGTCTGAGAATATCAAACCTACCCATATCTGACTGTCTTGAGCCAAAGAAACTTTGCCCCTGGTCCTAATAATGGATGATGACCGTTAGAAGCTAGATATTCTTCAATAAAGTATCAATTTGTCTTGAATTTTGTTATATTGAAGGGATCGCAAACCATCCCTACGTTCATCCCATTCTGTGTGTTACAGTATTTAATTATGGTAACTCCTCATCAAGCCTAGTAATGAAGGAATTCATGTAATGCTTTTAATATTGATGTGTGAGCTTAATGCTAGCACATTTAAGGCTCTTAACTCGAAATAATTGTAAATTCTTAAGCAACTTTTGTTGTGTTTGATTGTTTTCTCTTTGATATTGCAGTAAAGTCAAGATACAAAAAAACTAACGGCAATGAAGTCAATAGAGATAAAATTAGAGCGAACAGACATCAAAGTATAGTTGATGACTTGTCTAATAAGTTGTCATCTCGGTGATAAGTCATCAAAGTCATCATCAGCCTTAGGCAGTGTATGGGAGTCAGATTTGGAAAGTGATGATATCTGTTGATAAGCCATCAACTTTGTGATAAGTCATCAGGATTTCCCTCAGCCTTAGGAAGTGTTTAGAAGCTGAGTTGAAGAAGTGACAACATTCTGTGATAATTTATCAGATCTTTGATAAGCCGTCAGACTCATCATCATATGAAGATAACAACATATCAAATATAGAGAGGAGTTGACGACATGTCTGATAAGCTGTCAACCCCCTGATAAGTCATCACATGTTGTCATCACCTGAGCAAGAAAAAGTTGTATGCTATGATTTGCTTCCAAAATTAGGCTAAGTATGTAAGGAAAAGTTGAAGGTTTTCTAGGGCATCTTTAAATTCACGACACGAATCCATTTTCTCTATAGTCTTTGGGCTTAACAATTGGAACTTATTCCAAAGACTACTTTACTTCTCTTTCATCTCTAAACTTAGATTTCAATTTTAATTCTTTGATTTAGTTGTAGGATATTCTTTTTGAATTTGGGAAGAGAATTAATTTCTGACTACATCTTTTCTAGGTTTAATAACTTTGAATTATGAATTCAGTTATTATTATCGCGTTCTCTTTTATGTGGAACTAAAACCCACAATAAGGGTTGTGGGATCTATGATTTCTCCTATATTATCTTAATAGTTGGTTAGGGTTAGAGTGATTGTGGGAACATCTTGATAATTCTCTTGTATTAATTATTTTTTATTGGTTACAAACAATAGATCTTGCCTTATGTTGATTTGCTCGAACTGAGAAAAAAATTAAAGGTAGTGAATTATCAATGAGATTTAGGAAGGTTAGGTTCCCATCTAATGATTAATGCTGTAACAAGATTAATCAACTCGAAATAAAATCAGTGTGAATAAAAGGTTCCTAAGTTCGAGAGAATTAGGAAACTCAACATCTTGGTAGGTTGAGAAACACGTAGATGAACTGTCGATACTGATAATTTGGTGTTTCCCATAAGTCATGAAAATCTAATACTACAACTATTATCCAATGGAGGATTACTAATCATTTGTTTGAATTTGACTTGTAGCTATAGTTTTAAATTAGTTTAAATCACCACTCACATTGTTCCTCATAGATTCAACCCCGACTCCAAAGTTGGGTAAATATATTGATGACGACTGCCTTGCACTAAATTGACGTATAAATTGAGCATTTTTAAATATACGACCTTGATTCCTTTTAAATAAATTTTTTTAATTTAGATGAGTAGTATGAAATCACTTACGATATTTCTTTCTACAATAAACTTAAACATGTTAACTCTGAGGTTTATTTTAGTATATTTTCTCCCAAGATGCTATTTTTATTTGATGTGGCAGTGATTGTCTTTTTTGTGAGTGTCCCCAAGGAGTCATACCCAAAGCATGGTCCTTCATTGTGCCTACTCGAGTATAATCAACTGAGTAAGTATTGAGTCATTACAATCGATGCTCCAATACATTACTAACTGATCTTTAATTTCGCATACCATTTGGGTTATCTATACAAGTCTATTTAAAATTACTTTAGATCTCTCAAGCTTTTGTTATACCTTGTTTATCTCGTGGATGGATATCCATATAATTTGTTATTTTGTTGTGCGTTTATGTCTAGATGTCTTCGAGGTACTTTAACACATATCATTAGAATGATTACTCTTGTTTACAATCAGTATCAAATCAATGGACTATTCTTAGGGAAATTTAAAGTTTTATTTGAACAAATTCGAATAGTACCACTTGTTTGAGCATTTTAGGCCATATGTGCCATGGTTTTATGTCACTTTCAATGCTTAAAATGAAAAAATTATGCAAGAACTTAGGTCCTTTTTATTAGATGTGATGTATTTTTATGTTGGTTTTGCAGGAAAATAGGTTTTGAAATAGAAGAGCAGAAAAAGATGATGGCATGTAGCTTAAAGGCTACTTATGGACCCATCTATAAGCCGTAAGTGGTACTTACACTACCCATAGGTGGGGTTGTAAGTGGTAAAAAGAAGGTTCTAAAAGTTGACAAAAGCCTCTGATTCCTATAAAGTCTTTCTACTGGGCGTAAGTGGTACCTACGACCCCGTAGGTACCCCTCATAGGTGGTAATTTTAAGCCTAGAGTATTTTCTAAGACCTACGAACCCACCTAGGGCCCTAATACCTACGATCCGTAAGTGGGGTCGTACGTAAGTACCGACTTAGTTCTCCTACTTTATTTTTGATAGGATTTTTAAGTTTCTTGATGTAAACTATAAATACCCCATTGATGTGTTGATAATACTTGACGCACTTTACATACTTACAACATCATATTGAGTTCTAAGATATACTTTCAATCTTTGAATTTATGCTCTTGACTTTTAGGATTTGATATTAATTTGAGATTTTGGGTTTCATTCTTAAGTCATTGTGAAATAATTCATATGCTTTCAATTATGAATTCTATGGGTTTCATTTGTAAGTCTTTCTTGATTGGTGTTTATACATGTATTGTGGTTTTCTTCGTGTTGATTTCTTTCTTAGAAACTGAAGACGCTAACATCCTGCTTGTATTCTATACTAACTCAAGAGAGAGGTTGAGTAATTTTAAGCTAACAATCTTCATCCAATTAACTTGAGACCAATAGGTGATAGTTAATCTATGATCCAAGACAAGGGTTAGTAATGCAACACTCTTAGATAGAAATAAGATGAGTGAAATTCACCAAAAGTTATCGAGAGATGGTTAGTGACACACAACTTGTTAGATTCTACATGCAAGGTATTGAGAGAGTTTAATGAGCTTGATAAGTCTGCAGAGTTAGGAAGGGGGGGGGGGGACACAATCCTAGTGTTTGTCTTATATTGATTTCAACCTAAAGTGTTCAAGATTTTGTTACTGATACTGTTCTTACAAAATTCCCCCATTTACTTTTTTCACTTTTCAACTACATCAATAATTTCTTAACAAACATTTATCCTATTCTCTGTTAGTTTGACCCCAACATTTGTTGGGTTTTTTATTTGACAACGACCATGTTATACTTTTTAGGAGGTGAAATTTGGGAGACATCTGATAAATTTTTCACAATTGGATGATTGATCTATGCAATTTTCATGATTATACTTTTTATGAAGGTTGTGAATAAGGAACTTATATCTATTGAAGTGAATATCAATTCCATTTATTGACTAAGTTATCCTAGACATCTTCGTCAGTCCCTAGCGTAGACCTCTAAGTTGTTCGGTCAACCCCTATTATTGGGGCCAGGGAAATTACCATTTGGCTACATTCCTCCTAGGGTTTCCATAGCTTTGGGGATCCCTAACCTGAGGGCCCTAAATTTTTGTAGTAATTCACAATCCTATCGAGGATCCACTTAGATAAAGATTCATATAGTACGAATATACACCAATAATTTTCATAAAATCTCTTTTATTTATCCAATATTTCATAGGCCATTGACATTTACAAAAAGATTTATTTTTTTGAATTATATATGGAAGTACCTACTGCTACCTCATTAAAAACCTTATCACAAAAATCATTTTTTTGGATAAAAATGGGAAAAATAAAAAAAGAGTACAACAATCCTTTCGGGCCTTTGAGAGCATCGTTCTAGCATCACTTGTTATGCATCTGCACTACAAAGAACCCAAAGGACAATACCAAAAGGGTCCGCTAAAGGAAAAAAATAGGATGTAATGCACTTTTCTAGGGTTGTTGCTTAGTTTATTGTCATTCGAGGAGCCTCATGGTATTAGGGCACCTTGTTGTATTCAAGGCTTTTTCTATAGTTGCCCTTGGCTCACTAGCTCAGAAGTCCCTTTAGATGTCCACCATGCAGCAGCTCAATGATTGCCTACAAGAGTTGGAGATAGTCCACGATTTTATGCCCGTGACTCCCATGAAACTACCACCAGGAGTTCTTATCGCTCACATCTAGGCTGGGTTGGATTGGATTCCATAAATATGGGATATATCACCTTTGGGTTCAGTCGTTTGAATTGTTCCATCGCGGGGGATTTTGAGCTGATCTATCTTCTATGATCCGTGAGATCTTTAGGAGCTTCAGTGTGTTTCACTCCTTAGGGTTTTTTCAGTAACTCACCGATAATCATCCTTAATCTGAATCTTTCATTCATACCAATTATGTTTGTTTTCCCATGTTTCATATTTGAACTCAGTCAAGTTTGACTTAAATTCTCTGGGTTAAATTCTTTAGCAAAAGCCTTTACTGCTCATTATTTGAAAACATAGGCAACTACGTTCTCTTTTTATTAAACCTAACAAAGAATTATCATAGCAACTCTGTGTCCCTTTGTTCTATCTTAAAGATATCCCTTCAATGGGGCTACACATTCTTTGCCTTAGTGTGGTCCCAAAAAAACTGTCAGTCAGCCATTGAAAGAGTCAATAGAATTGTAACACCCCAAGTTCTTGGGCTCTAGACCCTTCAAGAAATGAATAATTGAATTAGCTAAGATATTGAAGTGATGTCAAAACTGCCTATGATAATAACCCTGACAATGACTCATTGTCAAACATAACGAGTCATTTGGAGGACTCTTTATCACGGTAGTAAGGAAGCCTAGTTTTTTTGACCCTTAGCAATGATTCCAGTGTATGACCCATTGTGAGACATAACGAGTTGTTAAGAGGGATGAATTTTCACAATAGAAGGATACCCAATTGTTTGGCCCCTGACCACGATTCTTCCTGGCGACTCATTACGTTAGACAATGAGTCATTATGGAAGACCCATTGTCATATTAGTGAAGGACTAGGTTGTTGATCCTCAGGTAACAACTCTGATCCATGACTCATGGTTAGACCTCATGAGTCATTACCCAATCCACAACAACTGTTCCTAGATTTATCCTACTCATTTTAATAGGGTCTTTTTGTTTTTTTCCTCCTTCCACACTTTTTTCCATGACTTAAAACACTTAGATGACCCTTTTTCCATCAGTTATCAAAATCAAGATCTAAGCTTTGATTTCTCTTCAAATTCTTTGGTGTTTCAGGCTTGTTGCTCATCCCTAACTTGTATTTTTTTTCATTTTGGCATTTACTTACTCAAGTTGGATGTGTTTGGGTTTGAAATTGGGTTGAGGTTTTTTGATTGATTATTACTTGAATTATTTTCTTATGTTTTAAATATGTTATTCATGCTTGATAAAAGGTTTGTTTTGGACTGAGTTGGTGCTACATGGTAGGGTTTGGAATGGGTGATATAGTTTTCCAAAATATATGGATTTTGGACTTAGTAATGGTATTAACCTCAACCAACTTTACAATCTTGGTTTTAAATATAGTTATTCACACAATTTAACTTGTTTTTGAACCCATTACATTGCATTAAAGGATTAATAGATAACAATGGTTTGGAATACCCTTGGTGGTTATGGTTTTGGGTTTTAAATAGAACTTGGGAGTCTAATGGTTATATGGATTCATTTAGCATAATTGAATTATCTTGCAAGCATATTGGTATGATAGTACCATGTTAGAAAATGACTTAGTAAAGGATCCTTGATTAATGGTTGAGTTTATGTGTAAACTATTTTAATTTAGGCTTAAAAGAGATTGTGTAGCTTACCGTGAAGGTTTAGTCCTGGGAGAGACCAACACTGGAAACCATGTTTGCCAACGTGGGGGTGTATATAATCGTGTGCTTGGTGTACACTATATATTTTGAATGGATATCACCTTGGTATATTTAAACTTTCCTTGGTTTCCTCAGTATATGCAACTAACATGCACTGGGGCCCTTCTGATAGGGGAATTAAACCCATATAGCTCATGGGTGCTTTTAGGACGGAGAGATCTACAGAGTTTAGGTTAATATTTTAAAATGTCATGTTCATGTCTCTTTGAAACACCCTAATTTATGAACCTTAGAAAAATTCCTTGAATTTTGGTTTTTGGACCCAATACGACTCATGGGTATGAGCTGTATATTGGGGTACGAATGGTATGGTCCTATCGTATGCTTACCAGTGTTGGTTGGTGGAAAGAATTTTGATCACTAGAATAGGTACAACTTACGAGTCGTATGGTTGGATATAAATCATTTACTTTCTTTACTTAACCCTAGACTTGGTAACTCAAGTTGGATCTGAGTACGAGTGGCTCACCAGGAACCATAAGCTAGGGTAGTCGTACCCAGGACCGGTATGTTGGATAATGTTCAAACCTTCTGTGATTCTATCTTGCCAAGGATATGGGTGAAGGGTACGAATCATATACTGTCAATACGACTTGGGTAGGATGAGTCATACACTGGACAATGTTGGGTCCAAAGGTTGAGGCCTAGGATATGAATGGAGGGTACCACTTATATCGAAGGGTACGACTAGTGAAGGTCAGTCGCACCCCTGTGATGGAATTTTGTGCAACTTAAGTGGGGGTATTTTGGATTTTCCCCCACTTATCCTAATAAGGTCCCATGACTTCTAACTCTATTGGTAGACTATTTACCCTATTATTCTATTCATAAACACTTAGAAACTTTTCCTAAACATTCTATAATTCTCTCAAAAGCTTTTGGGCAAGGAAGCTAGGGATTCAACTAGAGGACTAATTTGGGTATCTTGTTGGTGATTTCTCCTCATCTTCTTTGATAATTAAGGAATGTTCTCTTCCCTCATTGTTAGATCCAACAAAAGGCACGGTTTTTACAATGTTATTATGATTTCATTATTGTATGATTTTAGGTTTTTAACTATGATTTGGGTGTTTGGTTATAAATGGTTGGTTATGGTTTTTCCATGTTTTAATGATGTTTTTATATGCATTAATGTATGTGTTGGATAATTGGTTGCATGGGAATGGTTCTTTTGTAATGGACTTTGGTTTTGGAAATACTATGCCCCCAATGTGTTTGATAAAATGTCTTTAATAATGTTTTCACTATATTGGCAATGGAACTTATGCATGGTTTAAACTTGGTAATGAAACCCTAAATGGTATGAATGGTTTAAATGGTTTTAAATGGATTGTAAAGGCCTTGGTGGCCATGGTTTTGGTTAATTAAAAATCATGAAAGGTACATGGAATCCCTTAAACCTATATATAGTTCGCTATGGACAAAACTTGCAAGTACAGTCTGTATGATGATACCACTTTTAATGGCCTTCGTTAATAAATATTTAATAGATTGGTTGGTTTCTTAGTAATGGATATATATGTATATTTATAGTTTGTGTGCATATGGATGGCTTTACTTGGTTTTATAAATGACATTATTTTATCCTTAACCTGAGTTCATGCTAGAGATTACTCGCCAACCCATCTTCGGGTGAATGTATACCCATGCTATGCAGGAACCAACCATTCTACTCTTCCTACATAGTGATTGACTCAGAGACAGCTATTGGATTGAAGTGGTGAGCTTCCATCTTTCTGGTAGGCTCCATTTCATATTATGGATATTTTTAGAAATTATGGTTTATTTTTGGATAATGGTTTTGGTTATGGTTGGGGCCATGTCCCAATTATATATTCTTAATGTTTTGGTTAGAGGCTTTATGGTACTGCTATGGGTTTGAATGAACGGGATCGGTGTTAGTCTCAGCCTTAATATTCGCAATGGAATTAGGGCTGACATCATTGGACATAATTTCTCACTGTTACATCATATTTTATTTTGTGATTAATCATATTATGTTTTGGAACTTATTTGGTTATGGTCTGGTTTATGGACCTCGTTTTGATATTGGTATGGCTCGATGGTTTAGTTGGTACAGTTTGGTGTAAAGGGATGACTAGGTTGGGCTGGTCTAGGAATAGACCTATACCAAAGTCAGTCCTTGTCTAGTTATACTATCTTGCCATTTGTTTGGTACTCAACCGATGTAAGGTATGCTAATGGTGGTTGGCTTGGGTAACAGGAGGTGGTCCCCGATCCTGGTTAGACTTAGGATGCCCACTCGACAAGGCCCCCGATTGGGTTGTGTCAACCTTGTCCCTATCCTGGAACTTATATATGTATATATAAATGTTGTTCATGTGGTTTTGACCAATTTTTGCCAATGGCATTATTTTATCCCTTTTCCCTGAGTTATATGCTATTACTTGCCCCACTGACCATTCTTGGTCACTGTGTTATTTCATAATGTAGAGTATGAGGGTTTTTTGTTACTCTTATGTAGTATTATGTGGTATGGTACATTAGTTGAGTTGATGTAAAGTGGTAAGCCTCCATCTTTTGGAAATCCTACTATTTCATTAGGTTTTTTTTCATATTTTAGGAATTGTGAATGCTCTTTTGTCGTGGTCGAGGGCATGTCCCGACCTAGTTTGGTATTTCTAGTTTTAGAGGCTTTTATGGATAGTACTGGGATGATTGGTTATTTTTCTTAGACTATTAGATTTCATTTTATTCATCTTTCTTATTTATTATTTTGATTAGTTTTTGCAATTTGTTATATTGTGCTATGGAGGTTAGGCTAAGGGGGTGGTTTTTTGTCCATGGCAGGGTTGAGATACTTATCATGACTAGGCCCTGGTTCGGGTGGTGACAATCTTGGTATGATAGCATGGTTTATGATCTTTAGGTGTCCACATAACTGTGTTAAGTAGAGACCCTTTTATGGGTATGTAGCATGCCACACATATAAGGGGGAGGCTACAAGGTATTTAAGAATGTTTTCCTTTCTTGTAATCTATTTTAGGCTATAGAGTCTAGTTACCTTGGCTTACTCGTATTTCAGATCATTCCTCCCTGAAGATCTGACGGTCACAGAAACTCTACTAGAACCTTTGTCTCACTTGGGGAAAATGTGGAGGGAACTCGCCTTATATATGGATTGCAGGCCTGATCTAGGGTCCCTTATCCTAATTGTGCTGCTCCATATGGGGTTTCGCTGATCCCTACTAGTCTTCCTCAGGCTTCTCGAGCTAGTAATACTCATGCCCAGACATTCCAGGGACATATCTCTAATGTAGAATTCCGCCAGTCTATTCATATGCTTGCTCAACTGGTGGATCGCAGTCTCGTCAGTCAGATTATGTTAATTTTGCTGCTAGTTCATCTAAGGTCACTCAGGTTAGCCAGTTTATGAGGTAGAATCCCCCCATTATATATAGGCTCTAAGGTTTAGTAGGATTCTTAAGGTTTTATTGATGAGATAAAGCAGATTTTTTGGGTTATGCATGCTACTTCAGAAGGTATGGAGTTTACTGCTTATCAGTTGAAGGATGTGGCTTACCAGTGGTATGATGAGTGGGAAGGAATGGGGGTGAACTAATGAGCAAACAAAGTGGGATGACTTTTTAGTTTCTTTTCTTGATTACATCTCTCCTTAGGAGTTTAGGAAGGCTCAGGCTAAAAATTTTATGAACTTTAAGCAGGGTAAGATGAGTGTTAAGGAGTATGCTATGAAGTTTTAGTAGTTTTTCCTAATGCTTTGGATTTGGTGTCAAATATAAGGTCCCAAATGAGGAAATTTTCTTCTAGTTTGTCCCATGATTTGGTGTCAGAGTGTAAGGCTGCTATGTTGAATAATGATATGGATATATCCAGGCTAGTGGTTTATATGCAGAAAGTGGAGTAAGAGAAAAGAAAGCAGGTAAAGATAGGAGAAAGGCAGAATAAGAAGTTTAGATATTTAAAGAAGGGTGCAAGTTAGCAGAACAGTAGGAGGGATGGTAGATAGTGGACCAAGAAGAAGAACTGGGATAATTCATATTCAACAACTAGTGCTCCCTATACTAAGCCTTCAGGTGATCGTCTTTTTTAGGCTAGCAGTGGTCCTACGGAACAGGGTGCCTAGTCATATGTTATTGGATCTCAGTCGGCCCCACCTTACCTTTTATGTTGATTTTGTAGGCAAATTTACCGTGGGTATTATAAGGAGGAGAGGAACTTATTTTTTAACTGTGGTCAGCCTGGTTATTTACAACAAAATTTTCCCATGGCTAGAGTTGTCATTGGAGATAATATGGTTTTAGTCACTACTTCTTCGGCTCCTACACCTAAGGGTTCCACTTTAGGTACGGGCACTGGCTGGAATGTTCTATGTGCTCTTGCTACTCGTAAGAAATTTGAGACATCCGAGATGTTGTGACTGGTTTGTTACTGCTATTTTCCCATGATGTTTATTTTTTTATTGATCCAAGTTTTATCCTATCTTATGTGACCCTTTATGTGGTTGTACACTTTGATTTTCCTAATGAACTAACGATTGAATGGGAGGCGAGTTCCTTAGTATCCAAAGGGAAGTTATTTTCTATCTTAGAGCTCGAAAATTAATTTCCAAAGGGTATCTGTATCATCTAGTTTGGGTTAAAGATTCTAACTCGGGTTAAAGATTCTAACACCGGGAGTCCTTCTTTGCAATCAGTCCCTATTGTTAATGAATTTCCTAAAGTTTTTATCGATGATCTTCTTAGGATTCCTCATGATAGGAAATAGATTTCATGATTGATCTTCTATTTGATAGCCATCCTATTTTCATTCCTCCTTATAGCATAGCCCCAACTGAACTAAAAGAACTCAAAGATAAACTGAAGGATCTTCTTGCCAAGGGTTTCATTCGTCCTAATGTTTCTTCTTTACTTTTTGTCTGAAAGAAAGATGGATCTCTTTGGATGTCTATAGATTATCCTTAGTTGAATTAGATTACAGTGACAAATAAGTATCCTCTTTCTAGGATTGATGATATTTTCGACCAGCTTCAGGTTACTAGGTGTTTCTCTCAAATTTATCTCCCTTTCAGCGATCACCAGTTGAAAATTAGTGAGGTTGATATTCCCAAGACTACTTTCTAAACCCGATATGGACTATGAGTTTTTGGTTATGCCATTTGGGTTAAATAATGCTCCGACTACTTTTATGGATCTTATGAATGGGTGTTTAGGCAGTTTTTAGATTTTTTATAGACTTCATTAATGACATCTTGGTTTACTCCAAAATTAAGAAAGATCACCTCCAAATTGTATTGCAAAGTCTTAAGGATAAAAATTTGTATGTAAAATTTTCTACGTGCAAATTTTGGCTAAGTGTCGTGACCTTCATCAGACATATTATTTCTAGTAAATGGATCAAGGTGGATCGACATCAAGTTGAGGCAGTTAAAAATGGCCTACACCCACGAATCCAATCAAATTAGGAGCTTTTTGGGCTTGGCTGGGTATTATAGCAGGTTCATAGAGAGTTTCTTATCTATTGTTGCTCTGTTAATGAAGTTAACTCAGAAAAAGGTTATGTTTTTGTGGTCTGACGCTTGTGAGGGTAGTTTTGAGAAATTTAAGAATAGGTTCCCTTCTGTGCTTGTTTTTACCCTGCTCGAGGGTACTGATCGATTTATTGATGTATTGAGATACCTCCCGTATGGGACTGGGTTGTGTTTTGATGCAACATTGTAAGGTTATGGCCTATGCTTCCAGGCAACTTAAGGTTCGCATGAGAATTATCCGGCTCACAATCTAGAGTTGGCAGTTATAGTTTTTGCTTTGAAAATCTTACACCATTATCTGTACGAGGTGTATATAAATATATATTTAGACCATAAGAGCTTGTAGTAGGTGTTTACAAAGAAGTAATTGAGTTACAGGCAAAGACGGTGGTTTGAATTCCTTAAGGATTATGATAAGAGCCTGCAGAACTATCCAAGTAAAGCTAATATTATTGCTGTTGCTCTTTGTAGGTTGTCTATGGGGAGCCATTCTCATGTTGTTGAGGAGAAAATATAGTTGGTAGAGGATATTCATAGGCTGGATAAC
Source organism: Capsicum baccatum var. pendulum (assembly GCA_030864225.1). Classification (NCBI taxonomy): domain Eukaryota; kingdom Viridiplantae; phylum Streptophyta; class Magnoliopsida; order Solanales; family Solanaceae; genus Capsicum; species Capsicum baccatum. Next base: position 7,465,166 of record CM061558.1, read on the forward strand.
TTCAAACTTTGTCTTTTAGACTTTGGGGATTGGGGGGGGGGGTGATTGTTTAGGAAGTTGTTAAGTCGTCTCTTAGTGCTAGGTTAAGAAGAAATAGGATTTGGATACCATACTTATACAGATTAAGGATGATGTGGGTTATCAAAAAGTTATCGCTTTTAAAATTAGGGGAGACGGTTTCTGGAGGTATCAAGGAGGATTATGTGTTCCTGATGTTGATGGGCTGCGTGAAAAGATTTGACCAAAGATCATGAGTCTAGTGAAACACCTTGGATTTTTTCCCTTATAATTTTTTGAGCTTTGACCTCACTGCATTGATTACGACTAACCCTACGAGTCATAAGGGACCAATTCATAACCAAATTAGATAGTAATTTGCTAAGTTCTTCCTTGAGTATGAATGGCTTACTATGAGTCATAAAGACTTGTTACGAGTTGAGACTTCAAATTGTAAGGTGTCCAATGTTTAACCCAATTGGGTTCTATGTTGACTACGACTGGAGAACCCTATGAGTCGTAGGGTATCATTACGAGTTAGTTGGTTGAGTTGTAAGGTCAGAAGTGGGCCGTGTCATAGAGATTGTCTTGTTTATGACTCGAGGTAATGAGTCGTAAGAATTTGTTATGAGTTAATGGTTGACTCATAGTCAAACGCGACACTTTTCCAACCTTTAAGTTAAGGGAATTCTAGTCATTTTCTCTCTTACCCAAATTAAAACCCACGTCTTACATCCCCTTTAGGGTATCATTAGCCCTCAAAAACATAATAAAGTAACTCCTCAAATACTACTAAATCGTGAAGGTCAAGAACACATAGGGTTTTTAAGATGTTGATTACTTATGGCTTTGAATGGCGATTTGTCTCTGTAAATCTTGCTATTTCATACATGTTACTCTTCCAATATACTTGTATTTTCTTAATGGAATGGTTTAGATAAGGTTATATCGTTTTGATGTTAGGTTTTGAACTATGGGTTAAGGGTTTTGAATATAAATTGTTTAAATACTTCTTCTATGATATTTATGAAATTATTTTGCTTAAATAGTTGGTTGGTAAATACTTTAAGGTGCATGGGAATAGTGGATAGACATGGGTACAATGGACTCCAAAAATTGTTAAACCATGGAAATAAGGGGTACAAAGGAATCCCCATATTAATTGGTTTGGTATGAAATTGGTAACAACCTCAACCTAATTGCATAATTGATTTTAGAATACTCATTATAACTTGGTTTGATTTATCTTTGATATTAATTCATGGATTGATTGGTTATTTAGATTATCATGATCTTGAAAACCTTGTGGGGTATACAGGAATCTCCCAAGTAAATTTTATAGTAGAGTCTGCAGGGTATATGAGAATCCCTAACTGTTGGCTTAATAACATTGATTGCAAGCTATAGTCGGTATAATGATACCACTTAATGATACCTTAATAATACACTCCTGGAATTGGTGGTTGGGTTATGTGTTAAACAATTTAATTGGGCAATAATGGGGGCTATGTTAGCTAGCTGTGAAGGTGTTAATTCGAAGCACAAATATTGGAAACTCATATTTGCTGACATGAGGGATGGTCTTGATGACCAAGTGCTTGTGGGGTACAAGGAAATCCCCCAAGTGCACATACTTATATATATCTCATGGAGGGCGAAGGGAACAAGGAAATCCCCGACCATCTATAATATCTCTAATTCGTGTGACTAACATGCACTGGGACCCATCCAGGGGGTAACACTGGAACCACATAGCCCGTGGGTGGATTATGATGGTAATTCTACATAGCCCAGGCTAAGGTTTTCAAATGTGTATGTTAAGCCCTGTTCTCTATCTCCACATGTGATATGATATATATGTATGTGCATTGGATTTTGAATGATTTCAAACTATTGATCATGATATTATGTTATCCTTATCCCTGAGTATCATGCTAGCGTTCACCCCGCTAACCATCTTCAAATGTTGTATCCCTATGCAATGCAAGAATTAGTCATACTTCTACTTCTCCTGCATAGTGCTTTGGATTCGAGGTCAGTTCATGAGTTGACATTGAAGTGGTGAGCATCCATACATTGAAAGTCTACATTTCATATTTTAGTCTCTTATGTATCAGATTGTTTAGACTTATTTTGGCTATATTCGGGGGTACGTCCCAACACCTTATTAGTATTTGGTTTCAGTGCTTTATTTAGAAGGATTTATTGGACTGCTATGGGATTGGGTGCTGTTGGTAAGTTATTTTGTTAGTTTTTGATTAGTGGATTTTAGACATAATTTAAATACATTTAAGCTTATCCTTATGTTATCTTGTTATATGTTTGAAATTCATCTGACAGGGGTGATTTTGTATTGGTTTGGTGAGGTGTACGGGTGATCTCTGGTCTATGTGGGACTTAAGATACCCATCACAGCCAAGACCTGGTTTGGGTCATGAAAAGATGGTATCAGAGCCTAGGTTTGGTGTCATTGGGTGTCCAACAAACCCGTGTCAAGTAGAGTCTCTTTTATGGGTGTGTAGTGCCCCACACTTATAAGGGAGAGGCTATGGGGCATGTATGAATGTTTCCCTTTCTTTTGATTTATTCATCGAGCTATAGAGTCTAAGGTCATGAAATTTCCTCTACTTCCCATATGTTTACTTTTCATATTATACCTCCCTGAATATATGATGCTCATGGACACTCTTCCATCTCATCTGAGAACAATGTTGACAGAACTCGCTTACTCCTAGGGTAAAGACCCGATCTAGGGTCATGGATTCTGATTGACCAAGCAGAGTTCCACCAGTTCCCTCTAGTCCTCCTCGAACACCTAAAGACGAAGTGTCCAATGCTAAGTTTCATCGTGCTACTCATCTGTTAACCTAAATATTAGCCTACCTATGACGCCAGTCTGATCTTGTTGGTGGGAGAAGGAATTAGGCTAAGATAGAGGAGAGGCAGAATAGAAAGCTCAGAGATTCAAAGCGGGGTGGGGGTCATCACAATAGTGGTAGACATGGGATAGCCCCTTACCTAAAGCCATTCGGTGATTGCCATTTTCAAAAGGGTGTAGGTCCTAGGGTACCGGGTGACCAATATCAGTCTAGTGGAGTTTGATTAGTCCCTCCATATCCTTTTTGCTGATTCTATGGTTAGTGGCATCATGGATTTTATCATCAGGGGAAGAATCAATGCTTCAAGTGTGGCCAACTTGGTCATATGCAATGGCATTATCTTTTGATCAATGTTACTATTGAAGCCAATAAGATTCCAATTTCCAGATCTTTAGTTTTTGCACAAAAGGTTGCTACTTCTAATACCGACATTGGTCAAAATTATCTTTATAATCTTTCTACCCGCCTAGAGTCTGAGGCATCACCAGATGTCATTGTCAGTATGTTACAAATCTTTCCCCGTGACATGTATTGCTTTCTTAATCAGAGGTATACTCTTTCTTATGTGACCCTTAATGTGGCTATTTATTTTTTTGGTCTTGAGTGTATTTTCGACCCCTTTATTATATCTACCTTGGTGGGTGACTCTGTTATGGCTTGAAGTTCTATAGGGGTTGCGCGGTATCTATCTGTATTAAGGAGACCATGGAAGATATGATAGAGTGTATATGGTAGATTTTGGTGTAATCTTGGGAATGGATTGGTTGCATTAATACTATGCATCTCTTGATTGACGGAACCAAAGGGTCAGTTTCCAAGTTCACCAAATGAGTCGATAGTTGAATGGGAAGGTAGTTCCCTAGTGCCTAAGGTAAGGTTCATTTCGTATGTTGGAGCTCAAATAATTTATTTCCAAGATGGTTCCTTTACCATTTAGTACATGCTAAGGATTCTAGATCTGAAGGTCCTTTCTTGCAGTCTGTCCCTATGGCCTGCAAATTATTTGAGGTGTTCCCTGATGATCTTCCTGGTGTTCCTCCTGATAGGAAAATTGATTTTTAGAATTGACCTTCTTTCGAACAATGATTCTCTCTTTATCTCTTCTTACAAAATGGCTCCAACTAAATTAAAAGAACTTAAGATCATTTAAAATACTTTCTGGATAAGGGTTTTATCCATCATAGTGTATTTCTCAATAGGGTGCTTCCATTCTTTTGTACGTAACGAGGATGGTTTTATTTAGATATGTATAGGTTGTCGTTAGGTAAATAAGGAATTTAAGGTGACCACCTTGTGGGGTGGAATATATATATATGTATATATATATATATTATGAGGAGGGGTTACTTTGTTAGCGGTAGGCTTAATAGGGTGTGTGGGATAGATAAGGTTGATGACTTAGGGAATACTGGAGTGGGAAAGTTGTGATATATAGGTCGGATGTCCAGGTTGAACTAATGGATTGGGGGGCTAAGTCATTGGATGAATTAGGGCATAGAGTTTGTATGAGTATGTTGAACCCTAGGTAGTATCTAGATGGATGAGGTTTTAAGCATAAGAGAGCCAAGTGTCCCTAGTACATATCCATGGTGATACCCCTTAGAGCATAGTATTGTGCTTATAGGTGTAGTAAGATTGAGATCGAGGGATAATATTAAATTTTCTCCTGTTGGTGGGCTTCAGGAAAAAATTGGGGTGAATTTACTCCTATTCTAGCGATTCCCTCCTATTTTTGCTAAAAAGGCACTCTGCTAGTGCTAAACGCATTCTAATAGTGCTTATGCCTAAGGCCCACATTCTATATTTCGCGAATGTCCATAATTTAGCCCCTGAACCAAAGGCAATATTGGTTTTAAAAAATTCAAGCTTCTAACTATTCAAGCTCTATGTCATGACGCTCTTGATCCATACATTCATGTCTCACATTATGCCTATCTCTTAGAAACAATGGTTTCAGGAAGAAATTCTTGACTTGTTCCCTAAATATGAATCTCGACTGTATGTTATATTACCCATGATATATGCAATTGTGTTTCTCTCAGTGCCTAGTGCTAAGGACTCGTGCTATGGTATGCTTATATTGGAATGACCTTTTATTTATAACCTAGGTGGTCTCTGTGAATAAATCGTGCCTATTGTACCATGTCTTATGTTGCGAGTCTCACCTTGAGTAGTACGACAAATAGGAGTTGTACTTGAGAAGTAGTCCCCTCATTCTTGATATGTGTACTCTAGTTCCTTAGTGACCCTTCTTATATTTGGATGGTAATGGCTATAGAAATGTAGTAATGTTTTGGATGAGGGAGTAGTTGTTCGTTATTATAAAAATTTATGGGTGAGTACTCAGGCTTAAATTATAGATAAATATGGAAGGGTAAGATGAACCTTTGTTATGTGAAATAGTTAAGAAGAGGAGATATGGTGAAATCCATTGCGATAGTGATTGAAATTTCTAGTTTTAGGTGGGAGATCCGTAAAGTGGGGGTATAAAGGCAGGCTTGAATGTTTTGATTGATAGATATACAAATCATTATGTTATGTGTTTAATACTCTTTGATTAAGACCTGAGGTTACTTGATTATGGTGATAAGATTGAGTAGTACACTTGTAGTGGTGTAAAGTATAAGGTCCCATAGCTTACACTAGCACCTTTAACTTTGAGTTAGGCTTTAACTTAAGAGGAATATGTAGTTACACTCAGGCTATATAGTTATGTATTTTGCGGGTGAAGTTGGGAGATTCAAATGGTGGAGTGTTGTGTTCATAATTGAAAGCACAACAGGAAGCATGATTATATTTAAGGATTATTAGATGTAATGTTTGGGAAGTATAGGATGATTCTATGCTATTCTTATGTCCCACAAGAATTTTGGTTCACGTCTTGTATCAATGTTCCATAATACAAATACCCAAGATCATTTTGCATTATCGGATGGTTGGTGCTTACACGATTCACTTATAGGTGTCATGAGATCCAATATCTAATCCTATTACCCATTCGTATGTGATTCCTTTTATATATCTTTGTTTTCTGTCTTTGTTAAAGGGAAATGTGGTTGTTAGTTGTGTTAAATAGTGCTTGTGTATACCTTGACCCATCATTCGAGGATGAATGATCCAAGCGAAGGATAATTAAAACACCTCAAATTTTGGCCCTTGAAAATTTCTTAAACTTTGAGTTCACTACCTTGATTACGACTCACCCTAAGTGTTGTAGGGTCTCGTTAGGGGTCCTAGGGACTAATTTGTAACCAAATCAAAGAGTAAATGGCTAAGTTCTGCTCTGAGTATGAGTGTATCACTACAAGCCATAAGGACTTGTTATGAGTCGTGAGTGCAAAACGTAGGGTGTCCAGTGTTTACCCCAATTAGGTTCTGTGTTGACTACGACCGGAACCTACGACTCGTAGGTTCACATTATAAGTTGGTTGGTTGAGTCGTAATGTCATCAGTGGGTGGTGGCCTAGAGACTGTCCTCGTTATGAATTGAGGTGATGAGTTATAAGGAGTGGCTACGAGTCAATGGTTGACTCGTAGTCAAAGGCGACACTTTTCCAACCTTTAAGTTATGATCATTGTCGACATTTTCACTCTTACCCAAATTAAAACCCACGTCTTATAACCCCTTTAGCGCATCATTATCCCTAAAAAACACATTAAAGTAACTCCCCAAACACTCCCAAATCCTCTAGGTAAAGAACGCTAAGGATTTTCAAGAGGTTGATCATTTAGGGCTTTCATGGGTAATTTCTCTCCGTACATCTTGCTATTTCAGGAATTTTACTCTTCCCCTATACTTTTATTTTCTTAATGGCATGGTTTGGATAAGGTTTATATGGTTTTGCTATTTTGTTTTGAACTATGGGTTGAGGGTTTTGAATATAAATTGTGTAAATACTTCTTTTATGATATTTATGAAATTATTTTTCTTAAATTGATGGTTGGTAAATGCTTTGGGGTGCATGGGAATTGTTGATGGACATGGGTGTAATAGAATCCCTACATTGGTAAACCATGGAAATAGGGAGTACAAAGGAATCCCCAAATTAATTGGTTTGGTATGGAAATTGGTAACAACCTCAGCACACTTGCATAATTGATTTGATTTATCTTTGACATTAATGCATGGCTTAATTAGTTAATTGGAAGATTGACACACTTTTGGGCCCTTGGAATATCTTGGGCTCATGTGGAGTGATGAATTGGCCAATGGACGTGTGCGAAATACCAATGAAATCATAAGAGGACCAAAATTGCAACCATATGGCGCATGGTAGTCCTAAAGGCGATTAGCCCACGACGTGGGCTCATTTCGGTTCCACCTTTGCCTTAGAAAAGAATCTGAGAACAAATTCCGGAGAGCTAGGGCAATATTGAGGCGCTTCCCTACCTAGTCTGGGGCTCAATAACTAAATGTTTTCAACTCCAACACGGATTGGGCTTGGTCCTATACTATAAATACATGTTATATCATATTTTTTACATACCTTTGCACATCTTGGAGCATTGGAGGATACCATAACTTCTCTTTAGGGATTTATTATCTTTAATTTAGTTTCTTTTATGGTTTGTATCATCATTCCAAGGGATTAGATGATGAAGATGTCCATTAAAGTCTAAAACTCCCTTTTCGAGGTTAAGGCCAAGATCATGACTACTTTCGTTTTGAATTAAGTTAATTAGTTTTGCTTATCATTATTGGTGGTTTGTTTATTCTTGTTTTAACTATTTTACGAATTAGCTACCCTTAGAATACATCAATTGTCGACCTTGTGATCTCGGGAGAGGGAATAGGAAGATAGAACAAGTGAATAAGCAAAGTATTGTTCTTGTTTCTTTACAAAATATGGAATTTGAATTTGCATCTAGGACTGAGGTATACTTAGATGCCTTACTTGATTTACACGTAGGATGACGGCTTACATAACTTAATTAGATTATTACATCCCAACTCAATGATGTAGGTGCAAGGTCCAACTTAGGTAAACGATTAACGGTTGAAAAATTATTATCATGCAATTAACCCTACGAATCAACAACCAAGATAAGCAATTTAATGAATGAAGTTCTATAACGTAGTATGATTGTTTGTAAACCTTAACCCTGGGATACTATCCATAGATTGTCCTAAGTCATTACTTTTTTGCCTTAGTTTAGTCTAGTTTTAATTTACAACTTTAAAACTCTATTTTCTCCTCTCCTCAATTGGTTAAACTAGAATTGGATAGGCGGTGAACGCAAGTCCCTGCGAGATTGATACTTGGGCTTCTTTGAAGCCATTTACTACTTGATAAGACCACGTACATATGCGTGTGTGGTTGGGCATTGTAAAGTTTTTGGTGTCATTGCCAGGGACTTGTAACTAGGCAACTATCTTATTTTTAGTTTATCTATATTGATTTTTAAATAGTTTTTGTTTAGTTTTTTTATTTCTCTTTTTATCACACTTCTTGATATGTCAGTCTAGGTAGATAGTTTTTGAGTGATGACGATTCTTGTTGCTTTTGTGGAGGACACCACCTAGTATCTTATTGTCTAGATTTTTATGGAAGTGCAAGGATGGGACCTTTAAAATATGATGTGGATTATATTCCATCTGTGGAACAGACTGCAATATGGTTTATGGTTTGTGGTCAAAGTGCTCATTCTGCAGATATGTGTGCTTTTAATGCTAATTCAATCATGTTTGCAGGTAATGATCAGCAAAAAACTAAGGAGGTAGATGTAGAGTTGACCTTCCAACCGGTTGTAAACTAAGTAGATAATAATTCGAGGAAGTCTGAGTACTTGAAAACTAAAATTGTTGAAATTGTTAAGGAGATACCACTGCCACCATGTCTACAGTGGTTAACAAACATAAGAATCACAGTAACTCGATTGTCATTTTTATCTTGAGACTGAAATTAGGAAGGTGAATAAAATTGAGTGTGTAGTAGATAGTGTAAATTTTGAAGTATGATTGGTGGGGTCTCACTCGAAGCATTTTTCTACATTATGTTTAGATGATATCTTGTATGTGGAATCATTTACAATAGTGGAAGAGTGTGACGATGAGAAACAAGAATCCTATATTCTTGATTTTACATCGAACAAGTAACATAAAAAAACACCTCACTTTAAGGCCGAGTGGTTTACCATGTATCATCCATTACTCGATTCCTTAATATTTGTACCACCTTACTATGAGCGAGGTAAGAAGATGGATGCAAAGTTGGGGGTGAAATTCATATCCTCAAGGTGGAGGAAAAAGTTTATTGGGTCATACCGCGACACAAAATTAGGGTCTTCTTGGAAGACAACCCAAGTTAATTAGGTATGTTTTCTTTTTAGTTTTGAGTTTTTATTTCACGTAGTTTTTGTTTTTGGTTGAGTCACAGGTTAATGAGAAGTCTGAGTACTACAAATTAAGTTTGAAGCATGGCAAATAATGAGTGTGGGGTCCTATGGAGCTCCTTTATGTGTGAAGATGCTACTAGCTATGCCTAGAGGCCTCGGGGAGCATTTCTATCTTTTTACTTTTAAATTCACTTTGGGGACAACATAGATTTTTAAGTGTGGGGTGGGGGAATTCCCAAAGTTTGGCTCAATTTTAGGTTAGAAATAATTGAGATATTCTTGTTGGTACTATTTATGACTACATGATGCAAGTGGGTTTGTTTGTAAAAGCATGAAAATTGAGTGAATTGCTATTTTTGAGACTCTTAGGCTTATGTTTGTGACTTTTGTACTTGTTGGCTTAAATTTGAATTCATGTTATTGTTTGGTTGGGAGTCTATGATGATCCTATTGAGTTGATCATGTCCATGTGTGTGTGAGATTTTGTATATTCCTTGTTGCATGTGATGTCTAGAACTTGCCCGATGTGTTTGTGAAACGAAATGAAAAATGTGGGTTTAGGAGATGATTTAGGCATTTCTTTAATTGCCTTGTTCTATACCTTCTATTTGTCCTACCCATTGTGCATTATCCTAGTTAATCCCCATTGAGCCTTTAACCTTTTCTTTGGTAGCTTCATATGTAGCCTGATCCCCTTCTTTGATAGACCATAATTTGATCCAAAAATATCCTAAGTGCTTCAATAAAAAAAAGAAAAGAAATAATTGAAAAATGAGTTGAGAAATTGAAGAAGAAAAAGGTGAAATTAATGCCCAAAGGTAATGGTTAGTGGTGTTTATAAGTGATGTGTGGTGGATTGATGTGATGTAAATGATGTTAGAAATATTGCCATGATTGTGAAAAAGAGAAAAAAATTAATTCTTGTGGTAGTAAACTATGTGTCCACCAAGTGTCTGTGAAAATACTTAAAAGAGATGGGGTAAAATAAAAGAATGGGGTAGTCAAAAAATGGTGTAATTGGTTGTTGGAGATTGGTTCTAATTGTATGATGTAGTATATTAAAGTGCGTAAAGAGGTTATTCATTATTCGAAAATAGTTCCTACATGTCCCTTAGCCTATATTACAACCCAAAAAAGTCCTAATTGTTCCTAAACTTTACATTCGACAATTAGTGGAGCACAGCACTAAGGGAAAACCTATGGTTCGTTATGTGTAACTTGTGAATTATTTATGAGAGTGAGCGTCATTTGATTCTTGTACCCATCATAATATGAATTGCTTGATTAAGTGTGAGTATGAGTAACTCTCTTGTGGTGAGGGGCACATGTTTGATGAATGTGGGTGATTTGTATGATGTCCTAGATTGAATAATAAGCATGAGTTTACCAACTAGGTAAGTCAATTCTTGAGGCTAGGATGTTTTGGGAGTAGTGTTCATGAGCTATCAATTGTGTTTGTAACGTGCTTGATGTAGAAACTTGCATTCGTATTGTCATGATAGTACTATCTTGAGTGTCTTGCATGGAGTAGAAGTGTAGATTCTCTAGTTCATGATACTTAGAGTGAAGAATTGTTCGAGGACGAACAAGGCTTTAAGTGTGGGGTGGTGATGTTGGGTGTATTTATGCATTCTAGCATCACTATTCCAGCCTTTTTAGTCTCTTTTTGAGGATGATTCTAAGCTATAATGGTTAATAATGAGATAAATGTGTTAAAACATGTGTTTATATGGTTCAAGGTGAATTCCAAGAAAGTTTGTACTTAAAAGAATCAATTGGAGTTCAATAGAGAAAACTAGTCTTTCTAGCATGAGCTAGTTGCTTGTCTAAGCCTCTCATGTTTGATTCTATTGTGTTCTATGTGTTACTTATGGTTTTAAATATGCTATTATATGTGAAACTAAGTGTTAGGAGTGTACATCGTGCACATGATTCAAGGGAAGAGTTGAAACTTGAGTTAAAGATCAAAGTGAAATTTGCCTATGCTTAGCTCTTGTTTCTATTTTGTAGTGTAGGATGTTGTGTTGTTTTGAGCTATAAATTGTTGTGTTTAATCTATAGGATGCTTGGGGAATGGATTATGATGATATATGAAGGATATACATGCTTCAAATCAAGTGGGAACAACTCAAAAAGGCTCGGAATGGCTGAACAAAGTCACAATATGTAGATTGACGTACTTTTGGACCCCTGGAATGTCTTGGGCGCATGTGGAGTGATGGATTGGCCAATGGAAGTGTTCAAAACACCAATGGAATCATAAGAGGCCCAAAAGTGCAACCATATGGCGACTGGTGGTCCTAAAGGCGATTATCTCGCAACGCGGGCTCATTTCGGTGCCCCTTTTGCCTTAGAAAAACATTTGAGAACAAATTCCATAGAGGTAGGGTGATATTGAGGCAATGCCCCACCTAGTCTGTGGCTCAATAACTGAAGGTTTTCAACTCCAACACGAATTAAGCTTGCTCCTATACTATAAATACATGTTATAACACATTTTTACATACTTTTGGATATCTTGGAGCATTAGAGGCTACCACAACTTTTCTTTAGGGTTTTATTATCTTTAGTTTAGTTTCTTTTATGGTATGTATCATCATTCCAAGGGATTGGATGATGAATATCTCCATTAAAGGATAAAACTCCCTTTCCGGGGTTAAGGCCAAGATTATGACTACTTTCGTTTTGAATTAATTTAGTTAATTTTTCTTATCATTATTGGTGATTTTTTTATTCTTGTTTTAACTATTTTAAGGATTATCTACCCTTAGAATACATCAACTGTCGACCTTGTGATCTCGGGAGAGGAAATAAGGAGATAGAACAAGGTATAAGCAAACTATGGTTCTTGTTTTTTTATAAAATAAGGAATTTGAATTAGCATCTGGGAAAGGGATGTACTTAGATGCCTTACTTGATTCATACGTAGAATGACTTCTTACATAATTTAATTGGATTATTACATCCCCGCTCAACGATGTAGGTGTAAGGTCTAACTTTGGTAAACGATTAATGGTTGAAAAATCGTGATCATGCAATTAACCCTACGAATCAACATCCAAGATAAACAATTTAATGAATGAAGTTCAATAATGTAGTATGATTGTTTATAAGACTTTACCCTGGGCTAATATCTATTTGATTTTCCTAAGTCATTACTTTTTTGCCTTAGGTTAGTTTAGTTTTAATTTATAACTTTAAAACTGTATTTTCTCCTCTCCTCAATTGGTTAAACTAGAATTGGATAGACTACGAACGTAAGTCTCTGAGAGATCGATACTTGGGCTTCCTTAAAGCCACTTTAAAACTTTATTAAACCACATACTCTTGCGTGTACACTATCATATGTGCATTGCATTTTGAATAATTTAAAACTGTTGAACATGGTATTACGTTATCCTTATCCCTGAATATCATGCCAGCGTTCACCCCGCTAACTATCTTCGGATGTTGTATCCTCACACGATGCAAGAATTGGTTGTACTTCTACTTTTCCTACATTGTGATTCAGATTCCATATGTTGTATCCCCATGTGTGGTTTTACTAGGGCCGACAGAATTAGAAATGAAATTATTCAAGAGAAGGTGAGAGTAGTGTCGGTGTAGGATAAAATGCAGGAAGTAAGGTTGGATGGTTTGGCCATGTATTAAGGAGGGGCGCAGATGTCCCAATTCATAGGTGTGAGAGGTTGGACTTGGATGGTTTTAAGTGAGGTAGGGGTAGACCTAAGAAATATTGGAGGAAAGTAATTAGACGTGACATGGAGCAGTTATATTTGACTGAGGACATGACCCTGGATAGGAAGGTATGGAGGAAAAACATCAGGATAGAGGGTTAAAGAAGGTGTATGAGTTGTAGTCAGTGTGGGTGGATGAGTTGTAGTTAGTAGGTAGGAGAGCTTGGGTGTCTTTTGTTTGGCAGTGTTGCATATTTTTTTGGATGGCGTATTTAAGTTTTTTATCGTGTTTCATGCTTTTGATGTTTTTATGTACTGTCCTTTGTATTGAACCGGGGGACTATCAAAAATAGCCTCTCTACTTTGTTAGAGGTAGTGGTATGGTCTGCGTGCGCTCTACCCTCTCCAGATCCCATGATGTGGGAATTTACTGGGTTTGTTGTTGTTATGTCTCAAATTGTTTAGACATTTTTTGGCTATAGTCGTGGGTATTTCCCGACACCTTATTAGTATTTGGTTTTGCTACTTTATTTAGAAGGCTTTGTTGGACTACTGTGGACTTGGGCGTTGTTGGTAGGTTATTTGGTCGATTCCTGGTTAGCGACTGTATACCCACGTTATGTAGGAAGCGATCGTTCTACTTCTCCTACATAGTGATTAACTCGAGGACAATACTTGGACTGAAGTGGTGAGCTTCCATCCTTTCGGAAGTCACCATTTTATGTTATGGATATTTCTAGACACTTTAGTGTTGTTTTGGACATTGGTTTTGGCTATGGTTGGGGCCATGTCCAAACTAAATTTGATTACTCTTCTTGTTAGAGGCCTTGTGGTAATTTTATAGGTTGGAATTGTCAGGGTCAGTATAAGTGTCAGCCTTAGCATTAGAATAAGCCGGTAGGCTGACATCATTGGACGATATTATTGGTTGTTCCATCCTATTTCATTTTGGAATTATTTATATTATATTTTGAAACATCTTTGGTTATGACCTGGTTTATAACCCTTATTTTGGTAAGGTTTGATATGGTTGGATTATTGATATGGGATGGTTAGACTCAGTCGGGTTGGTCACGATTATGATCTATACCCAGAGTCTTGATGAGAGATATTACACTATCTTGTTACATACTCGAAATTTAGCCAACTCATGGCAGGCGGCTGGAGGTTGGGTTGGGTAACATGGGTGGTCTCCGGTCCTATTTGGACTTGGGAAGCCTATCACAACAAGGCCCCAAGGCAGGTCGTGTCACATTACGAGTCGTATAGACCCCTTCTGTAGCCAAACTAGTATGATATCTGAAGTGTTCTGCCTTGAGTACGACTAGACTCAACGAATTGTAATGAATCTATACAAGTCGTAAGGTACCAATCATAGGGTGACAGGTGCGTACCCAAAAAAATTTCCGTCTTAACTACGACTCAGACCCTACGAGTCATAGTGAGTCCTAATGAGTCGTTTAGTGACTCGTAGTCACTGAAGATAATTTTTTAGCTTTTACATTAAGGGGATTTTGGACTTTACCATTTTCCCTAAACATAACCCAAACTTTAAAACTTTATTGGGACCCCATTTCCATCCCTAACACACCAAAATAACTTTTCTTTTCCCACAAATTCTATCAAGCAATAGCATTAGGATTTTCTCAATAATGATTGTCTAGAACTTTCAAAGTCAAATTACCTCTAAAATTGTAATTCTTTTAGGCATGTACCTCTTTCCCTAAAAGTTATTTGTTATAAAAATGTTCTTAAGTAGTTACGTGGTTTAATTATTGGTTTTTAGATATGGGTTGAGGGTTTTGAACGATTGATGTTTATGTGATGTTTCAGGTTTACATGTACATTGTTTATGTTTTAAATTGTGGTTTTGAAAACAATTTGATCATGGGCGTGAGAATTAAAGTGGGTAATGTGGTTTTCCCCAAGTTTGATGAGTTAATGTGTTGAAGCTTATAATAACCTCAACCCAATCTTGTGAAATTGGCTTTGAACATGAGAATTTGCTTTTTGAAAAGTATTTTGAAATCTTGCACAGTATAAAAGAGTAATGGAACCTGAATTGACTTTTAAATAGGGATTGATGGCAATTGAATTTGAATTGAAAAGTTTAGATTCCTATTGGCTGAAGGGTTAGAGTCTCGCTTAGCTAGATGATTTAGTTTTTACTTGGGACTCTTGATTCTCATTAGCTAGTTGGGTTTGAGTCCCACTTGGCTACATAGTTTTGTTTCTACGTGGAACTATAGAGTCTCATTAGCTAATTGGTTTAGATTCCTATTGGCAAATTGATTATTTTGGAAAAGTGACATGTGCTTGCAAGCCACAGTTGGTATGACGATACCTCTTGATAATTCCTTAACGAATGACTCTTTATTTGATGATTGAAAATATGTGAGGAGTGTTTGAATTAGGCTTTAATGAGGATTGTGTAGCCATGTCATGAAAGTGGAGGTCCCGAGGGCTCAATACTGGAAACTAAGGTTGCTGATGTCAGGATCTAAATGATCGGGCAGTTTGAGTCCCCCATGTTATATGTCTAAGTGATTAAGTCACTCTTGATGTATGTTAGGAGGTTCGAGTTCCCCATAGTAAATATGCATATGTAATTATTCTCTGGTCTGTGCGACCATATGCATTGGGGCCTTTTTAGCTTGGGAAGAGCTGGACCTATATAGCCCGTAGGTGCCTTATTATGATAGTTAGCTAAATAGTCTAGGTTAATTATTTTAATGTGCATGCTAAGCCTTGTAACCTATCGCAGCATTTGATATATATATATATACATGTGATCGTGTGCTTTGGATTTTAATTAATTTTGAACTGTTGATCATAGCATTATTTTACCCCTTACCCCAGAGTTACATGCTAGTGCTTGACCCACTAACCAATTCCAGATGTTGTATCCCCACGTGATATAGGGTCTGAAGGCAATACTACTTTTCTTGCACATTGTTAGGTGGATCGGTTTGATTTATCAGTCATATGATGAAGTGGTAAGCTTGTATTCTTTGAAAGACTTGATAATTCCACCGCTTTCCTTTAATGCATAAGAGTTAAAGACTTTACATTAACATTATCATTGTCATTGTCGTTGTCAAAGTCGGGGGCATATCCTGACGTAGGTTGTTTTTATGGTATAGAGGTTTTGTGGATTACTGTGGCCGGTTTTGGTTTTTAACTTTCATAGACTTTTGAGTCAGTATTTACTGTATCTTTTTATATGTTTGAAACTCATCCACGATTATGTGTTCATGTGTATTATGTATGGTTAGGCAAAAACAATGGTCCCCAATCCTTGATGGACTTAGGATGCCCATTACGACTAGGCCCCGATTTGAATCATGACAAAGATGGTATCAGATCATAGATTTGGTGTCATTGGTTGTCGACAAAACCATATCAAGTAGAGTCTCTTTTATGGGTTTGCAGCGTACCACTGTATAAGGGAGAGTCTACAAGACATTTAGGAATATTTTCCTTTTCTTATCTAATTTTGAGCTATGGAGTCTAAGGTCTTGAATCTCCTCTAACACCCATTTGTTCGTATTTCAAATCATGCCTCCCTGAGGATCTGATGCATATGGAAACTCTTCTATTCCATCTGAGGATAATATCGATGAAGTTTATCCTACTTATAGAATATATACCCGGTCTAGCATTACACCATTTCCCACTAATCCTTCTCTAGCTAGTGACACGCATGCTCAGTCACCTCAGAGAGATATTTCTAATGTGGAATTCTATTGCTCTATGTATCTGTTGACTCAATTGGTGACCTCTCAGTCTCTCCAGTCTGAGCACAAAGGTGTTGTTGCTACTTCTTTTGAGGCTTATAGAGTTGGCCAGTTCATGGGGCTTAAACCTTCGATTTTCATTGGTTATGAGGTTGAGAAGGATCATCAAGGGTTCACTGACTAGATGGAAAATATTTTTTGAGTAATGCATGCTTCTGATTCTGAAGGTATGGAGTTTACCGCTTATCAATTAAAAGATGTGGCATATTAGTGGTATGAGGAGATGGATCAGTCAAGAGGTGATAATGTTAAAGTAGACCTGTGGGATGACTTTTCTAGTACCTTCCTTGACTGTTTCTTTTCTCAGGAGTTGAGAAAAGCAAATGCCAAGGAATTTGTGAATTTGAGGCAAGGTAGGATAACTGTTAAGGAGTATGCCTTGAATTTCACCAGCTATCCCATTATGCTCCTGAGTTAGTGTCTTCCATGAGGGAGAGGATGAGGAAGTTTGGTTCTGGATTATCCCGTGACTTGGTGTTTAAATTCAAGGTTGCATTGTTGAATAAGGACATAAATATTTCTAAGATGGTGGTGTACATGCAATAAGAGGGGGATGATAAGAAAAAATAGGTAGTAATTGGGGAAAGGCAGAGTAAGAAGTTTCAATATTCAGAACACACTGGAGGTTAGAAAAATAATAGTGATGATGATAGGTAGTGGTCTAAGAAGAAGACTTAGGGAAATTCTAGTTCATATTCTATGACTAGTTCTCCATATCATAAGCCTTCTGGTGATTTCTGTTTATAGAATAGTCATGGTCCTAGGGAATAGGGTGCCCAGTCTCATGTTAGTGGAACTTAGTCATCCCCAGCTTATCCCTCTAATCATTTTGTGGGTAGGTGCATTGTAGATTTTATGAGGAGGGAAGGAATAAGTGCTTTAAGTATAGTCAATTGGGCCACTTAATAGGAATTGTCCATCAGTCAGGGTTGCTACCAAGGCTAAATAAGGTTTCAGTTTCCATGTCTTCAACTTCTGCACCAAAGGGTGCTATTTCTGGCTCCGACACTAGTAGAAATTACCTTTATGCTTTTGCCGCTCGCCAAGAATTTGAGGTATCTACGGATGTGGTCACTAATATGTTACAACTCTTTTCCCATGATGTGTATTGTCATCTTAATTTAAAGTCTACTATTTTTTATATGACCCCATATATGGCTATTTATTTCAATTTTAGCCCTAATAGTATTTGGACCCTTTTTCTATGACCCTAGTGGGTGATTCTGTGGTTTTTATAAGAGTTTATAGGGGTTGTGTAGTATCTATCTATGGTAGAGAGACCTTGGTAGACTTGATAGAATTAGATATGGTTAATTTTGACGTTATCCTAGAGATAGATTGGCTCCATTCATGTTATGCCTCTTTAGATTATCGGACCCGAAGGGTTAGTTTCCAAACCTAAAAAATAAGTCAGTGATTTAGTGGGAAGGTAGTTTCTAGTTCCTATGGAAAGGTTCATTTCATATCTTAGATCCCGGAGGTTGATCTCCAAGGTGTGTCTATACCATTTAGTGTATGTTAATGATTCTGGTTTCGAAGGTCCTTCATTTCAATCTATCCCAGTGGTTTGTGAGTTTTCTGAAGTGTTCCCTAATGATATTTTTGTGTTCCTCCTGATAGGGAAATTGATTTTAGGATTGATCTTATTTTGGGCACTCTTCCTATCTCTATCCCTCCCTATAGTATGGCTACAACTGAGTTAAAAGAACTTAAGGAGCAGTTGAAAGACATCTTTGATAAGGGTTTATTCGTCCTAGTTTTTTCCTGTGAGGTGCTCCTGTGCTCTTCGTGCATAAGAAGGATGGGTCCCTTCGAATGTGTATAGACTACCGCCAGTTGAATAAGGTGATAGTGAAGAATAAATATCCTCTTCCTAGGATTGATGACCTGTTTGACCAGCTCAGGATACTAAGTACTTCTGTAAGATTGATCTTTGGTCGGGTTATCATCAACTGAAGATTGGGGAGGGGGATATCTCTAAGACTGCTTTTCGTACCTACTATAGCCATTATGAGTTCTTAGTCATGTCTTTTGCTTTGACTAATGCCCCAGCGATATTTATGGATCTTATGAACCGAGTCTTCTATCAATTTCTGGACTCATTTGTGATTGTGTTAATTGATGACATCTTGGTGTATTCTAAGAGTAAAAAAGACCATGTCGATCATCAGAGTCCTATTGACCAAGGGGTTAAAGTCTAGCTTGGCTAGATGATTTGGTTCTCATTTGGGACTTTGGATTCTTGTTGGCTAGTTGGGTTACAATGCCACTTGGATACATGGTTTGGCTCCTACGTAGATCTTTTGAGTCTCATTGGCTAATTAGGTTAGAGTCCCATTGGCAAATTGCTTAATTTAGCAAAGTGACATATGCTTTCAAGCGACAGTCGGTATGACGATACCACTTTATAATTTCTTAACGAATGAATCATTGTTTGATGATTGAAAATGTATCAGGAGTGTTTTAATTGAGCTTTAATGAGGGTTGTGCAGCTATGCTGTAAAAGTGGAGGTCCTGTGGGGCCAATACTGGAAATTGCAATTGCCGATGCGGGGCTCTATATAACCGAGTTGTTCGAGTCCCCCATAGTGCATATGCATATTGTTTTGCAGAGAATGACTTTTGAGTTTTTCATGAGTTCAAATTCATTCGAAAAGGTTTTTAAACTCGAGAATAGAGTCGCCACTTGATTTATTTAGGAGAATCGAGAAAACCTTTAGAAATTACATAAATGATTCAAAACAGAAAAAATATTTAAGTTTTAAGATTCTGAGTAAGTAGTTCCTATTAATACTCTTGGAAGGTTGTTAAGGCACCAAGAGAATCCGCTAAATTTTGGTTATTCAGGAAATTTGAAAGCGACATTTTGGACTAACTTTTAAAAAAAATGTTTTAAAGAGAAATTGATTAACGAAAAATTTACTAAAAATCAATTTTGGGCAACTTAGCGGGGAATTTAACTAGTTCTAAGAAAGTTAATATCAAATAGCACGTAAAGGAAAAGGGGTAGAATTAGAAGCTTTAGGCTCATCAGTCCAAATCCATCAACCCTATCCTAATCTAATTGGGCTTTTGGCCCACCCATACTTGTACTAAACTATTCACTTTGGGCTTTCAGCTCACAACCACTTCACCTATATTACATTTACTACTTTGGCTTCGAGGCCCAAATGAATAAATAAATAAATAAATAAATAAGTAAATAAAAAACAATATAAATTTAGCAATTTCATCAATGGGCGTTGACCCATTTTCTTTTTCCACAACAACAAACTTTTTTATTCAAAATAAACGGTTATAAGGGATGGGCCTCATTGACCCATTATGGAATGCCAAAGGAGAAGATTCCATTTGGACTCCAAAATAGATTCGCATGCAAAAGAAGGCATAAAGAAAGTTAACACACATTCTAAAACTGATAATTTGGAAACTAACTGATTGTAATACTTATGAAAACATATTTATGCTCATAGAATAAAAGAAAGTAGATTCATATAGTTTGACAAAAGAAACACGTATAACAAGTAGGGTATTTTAGTCTAGTGAGAAATTTCACTGATTCCTAATAAGAGAAAAATAATAATAATGAAAATACAATAACAAACAAAAGAATGTAAATAAAAAATAAAGGTGCGAACAAATTAACTTAAGAAGTTTCAATACAATCAGGGAGATAAGAGACTTGAGCACAAAGATATCGTAAACAAACCAAATATACCTAACCCAAGATGTTTTAGTAACATAGACTTATTTTATCAAAAGAAAAATAGAGAAAAAAAGATAAAATATGGGGTCTCTTAAGGAAAAAACCATTATTTCTAACAAAAACTTATTCCTATGATGAGTAAACATACTTTGGGCAGGCAGTTTTCAGCATTTTCAAAGGGACACAAACATTGTTTGGTCCTTGTGCTAATTTCAACTCTTACCCCGATATGTTAAGCTCGATAGGTGTCTTTTGAAGAATCAAAAGAGACAACAAATTAAGCAACACACAAGATTCTAAAAGTGATCAAAGAATTGCAAGGAGAAATAATTCAAAGAGAAAAAATTGATTCTTAATGAACAAATAAAATGACAGAAGAAGAAATCCCAATTCAAACAATCTTCCTTATCGACACTTAGAAAATATAGAAGAATCATACTATATTGAGTCAATCATACTCATCCTTTCCTTCTCTTAACTATTTTAAGAGGACTTTCAGTAAAAAACACATCCTAGAAGGGTTCCAGGATTATTGAAACTTAAATGACATAACCCAAGTTGCTTCTCGACATTAAGAGTCAAAGGAAGTTTTAGGAATAGTTTTCATTTGACATAGAGAACAGAGATGGCCTTGAGATGAGATAAACCTAAAAAAATATTTCACACAACCACAAAAACTAGACCACATAAAGGAACACAATGATACACTACATCTCATCCTCGTCCGTTCTTGATAAAAATAAAAATAAATTGTTGAGAGTCAAGATGGTATTAGGGGATTCCCAGGATTGATTCTTTCCCATGGACATACACCTATCATTCCTATCTACTTTTTAGGTCAAAGAGAATCGGGGAGGCAGTCCTCATTAAACAAAAATTGTGAACTAAAGGCAACAAGTAGCATAGAACTAAAATCATAAGGTTTTTTTTCTTTTTCTTAAAAAAAAAAAGAAACTGAAAAAACACTTATGCAAATATAATTAATCAACACTAATGTAGAAACATTCGAATGAAAGAAATGTCAAATCAGAGAACAACACTCAAGTGCAAAACAATATGCTGAGGATTAGCATACAAAAAATTAAGGCGATGTAGTGGGCTTTAAAAGAAAAATAAATGATAATTATGGAGTAAAACCATGAATCAATCTGCTCAAACAAATATCATTTACCTAAAAACAACAACCCATAGCCTTTAAGGCCTTCTATAGTATACAATTTCCCTCTTTCCTACCACTACTAATGACAATGATGATAAGGCTAACATGCTAAGAAGAAAAATATATCGAAAGTAAAAGGGATGAAGTATTACCTATTTTGGGCAGCAAAATGAGACTTGAGCCTTCGATGAAATCTCGACCACCACCAAAAAGCTTTGCTAAGACTCCGAGAACTTTGAGTAGTCGATGAATATTTTCACTAGAAAAATGAGAATTTTTTGCTAGAAAGTTTTTTTCAACCTTCAATACCTCCCAATTTTTCTCTAAAGTGAGCTATTTATAGAAAACGAAATGGGAAAAAAATTTTTAGCTCCACCGATTTGGGAAAAAACTTTCAGGGGTGTTTTGGAAATTTTCAACAATGTGAAAATTTGGATTTTTGGATGAGGATAGGATTGTAAATTCTCTCTTGTACTGAATTTTGGATTTTTTGAAGAAATTCAAATTGATTCAACTAATAGAGATTGGGGAAAAAGAAATTTCCCTCAAGAGCCAATAGAATTCACCCACACTGGTACGAATTCGTATGAATTAGCAGTTGGGGAAGATAGCTCGACACTCTCTAGAAGATTTGAGTATTTTCAAGAGAAAAGAGAGAAAATGGTGGGAAAAAAGGTCTTTGTATATTTGTTGAGTTTTTACGTGTTTGTTGTTATGGAATTAACTGGTCAATGATTTCAGGTTAGGTAAGGGTCGGAGGTTGAAGTTGTTGGTCGGTGATCATATCGTTGTTGTTAAAGTCATAATTGTACGCTGGATTATTTGTTTATACGTATTCTTGTTGAAGACAGGGGAAGGAGAAGAGGAATATAAAGTGTGGATCGGGTCGGCAGATTGAAATGGGCCGGGGGCCGTGGATGATTGGATTGCTGGGGGCAGGCCCAAAATTTTAAAAATGAGAAGGGGTTGAGTAAATTAGTTTTAGGCTATTTAACAAATAGCTTGATTGTTAGGGTTTTAGCCAATAGAGTTTAAAAATTAACCCAATTAAAATCAATTGGTCAATTGTATTGCAATTGTGGCCAAGTTGATTTCAATTAAAGTCAACTTTAATAATTGACTAAATTTAATCAAAATTTGAACAAATTAATTACAATTTTAATCTTGAGGTTCTGGATTTAATAAATCAAACAAATATTTTCCAAATAGATCATTTTGAAGAACAAATTAGATTTAAATCAAGATATTATCTATTTCGATTAATTTTTGAGATAATACTTTACTAAAACTAAATTCTAGTAAAATAGTTATTTAAGTAATGAAATTATACAATCTCGTGTATGTGGATACGAAAGCATATAATTGCTACTTAAAATGATAAAATTACCAGGATAAATATTTTGAAAATTTTTTATCTAGATAAAATAAATGTTATAATTTTCTTTAAAATTGAAAAAACTCAAAATCAAACTTAGTTATGGAGGAAAAAAAATTAGGTGTCAAGAATTACCCCCACCCTTTGGGTAGGATAAATGCAAGTAACCATGGGCAAAGGGGATTTTACGTTCCTAATTTTTATTCGACCACAAATTTATTTATGAAAAAATTTGATTTTCGCCCCAGTTTCATGGAGTTATGGACGGACCCTGGTATCGAGTTTCCTACATATATCATATTCCATGAGAATTCAGGCCACTTATAGTTCATAAAGTTTGATTTTTAAGTACGATTTTCAAAAATAAAATCACAATCTATCACGATTTGTAAATTTTTTATGAAACCAAAAAGCTAGAAATAAAAGGATTTAGAGGGGGTACTGGAATGCAATCGAGTTTCCAACAAAGATCCCAACCTACATATCCCTGAGGCTTAGGGAATCAGACTACTTGAAGTTCCACTCGATTGGTAGAAAAGATAGTCTTTTATTTTAGATAATCTTTGACTCGGGATGATTGACAAGTTGTTTGATTTATGAAAAAGAGGATTCTAACCTCTTAACCATGAATGTGGAGCTCTTCACATCCAAGGATAAAATTTACCTTGACATAATTTCCAAAACTCTAGGTGTCCTATCGCTCGAATTTAGAGAAAATAGAAGGTTATCCTCGGCATAAGTCTAGAAATATCCCGAAGGTGAAGCTAAAACCAAAATGTCCAAAAGTAATCACATGTATTATATTAGGGGTGTGGTTTGATGGTGGTGGAAATCATTCTTTAGCTCACGTCCAAAGAGTTTGACATCCCTCTCTAGACTATGTCTTGTTTTGCTGCTAAGAAAAAGTTTCACGTTATACTGCGTCCTTTGGGATTCATCCACACCTATGATTTTTATTTGATGTTTTCATCCTCTTGGATACACTCAACAATGTCTCAAATAAAAATTATTAGTACTAAACATAATTCGCGAAAGGGGTGTATAGTCATTTAACTATATCTCCACATGAGTTATTGTCTAAAAAGAGAAGTCATCCTCTCTTGTACCTTTTTAGAGGGAAATAAGTTGTAATAATATCCACAACAACCCTCTTGATTGTTGAATAACTAGAAATTTTGTTGAATATGTCTTCAAAGTGGGGTGGCTCTGTTGGACACGGATGACACTTTATGTATAATGGTTCCTACAACCATGCAATCTTATGTTGATGCAGCAACTCTTTTGGTTACCTATAATTCTTGTTGTACGTTGAGTGATAACCTCTTTGGATATTGACAGTGATCCTTTGCATGTGACTTTGGGTAAGTCTTACGCATCTTTCATATCGATATGACTTATAGATTTCCCTTAAATTGTCAATATTTGGATAATCTTGGGCATTATTTGATGTTGGATATGATGCGACTTACAAATATCCTCTAAGTTGCTAGCTTTTCAGGTAATCCTGGACATTATCCGACCTTGGATAAGAGATATCTTACAGATATCCCTCTAATCGCTAACTCTCGAGTATTCCTGTACATCATCCGACCTTGGATATAATATGAATTATATATCTCTCTCAAATTGATAGTATTTAGGTAATTCTACACATAATCGATCTTGGATATGATGCGGCAAATAGAGAATCCTTGGGCCTATTTGTTTGATAATCTCCCTTATTCTCTGGTAAGGATTTAGTTGTGACTTATGAATAACCATTAGACTATCGATTTTTGGGTAACCTTGCACACTATCCGATTAGGATGTTGTTGCATATTATGGATGACCTATGGACTATCAACTCATAGGTAATCTCACACACTATCCAATTCCAAATAATGTGACTTAGAGAAGGCACTCAGTTTGTCAATTTCTAGGAAATCTTATATGTCATCTGTTTTCAGATAGCGACTTAAAGACGTCCCCTCGAATCATTTTTTCAGCTTGATATGCCGATGCATGTTAATTTATAAATTTATGAAATATCCTTGAGGCAAAGTATGCCTTTTGCATGGTCAACATATATAAAATGTTAAGATATCCTTGATGCTAGATCATGTTATCTTCGCGTAGTCAACGGATATTAGTGCTTGAAAGCATATTCTGAGGCTAGACCTTATCCTCTTGCATGGACAACAATTATGGAGACTAAGTTGAATTACATGATGGAACTCTTACTAATGAAATGAAATGACCCTCTCGGCAATGGCATGAAATATCCCTCTTGGCAAGGCATGGAATGTCTCTCGGTAATAAAATGCTATGCAATATACCATTCGGCAATGAAATGAAATGGATCTCTGAAGAATGGCATGAAATAGCCCTCTTAGCAATGAAATGACATAAAATGGCTGACACGACCCAAACTAGGGCCTAGTCATGTCGGATGCCTCAAGCCCAATCGGGATTGTAGACCACCCCCAATACCCAACCATAACTACCCTATACCCTATGTCAGATGAGTTCCAATCATATAACATAACAAGATGGGAAAAACATAAAGCAAATACAGTCAAATAGTATCAGTCCCAATACCAATACCAATTCCAAGGCTAATATCAATACCAACACCACTTATGCCAACCCAAAGTAGTCTCACAAAGACACTATCAAAAATCAAAACAATAGTTGATCGGGACATGCCCCTGACCATAGCCAAAAACCAAAGTCTAAGAAATAAAAAAAGTATGTATAGAAGAAAATAACATGAAATGGAGCCTTCTGGAGTATGAAAGCTCACCACTTCAATTCGGCGTAAAATCTGTCCCCGAATTTAAGTTACTGAGCAGGAGGAGTAGTATGGCCATTTCTTGCATCGTTAGGGATATAACGCTTAGGGACAGGTTAGTGGGTGTACGCTAGCATATACTCAGGAATAAGGATAACATAATGCCAACATTTGAAACCAAGAAAATAACCATATCCAATCACATCCATACATACATATAATCCATGATGGGAAAGAAAATTGGGTTTATCATTCATTTAAAACTTTAACCTGGGTTTTGTATCTTGATATTCCTAAACCACCCATGAGCTATATAGTCGAGTATGTAATACCTCGTAAAGTTCTAATCTCATTTCATCATCTAGTTGCATGTTTTAGGGGTCCAAGACTTGAAGTTTTTATTAAATGTTAGGGACTTAGTCACTTTCAAGACCCGTAAGATTTGATGATTTTTATTTTGGTCTTCCCGACCTCGAGACGTAGAATTTTGAGTTGAAACATATTTGGGGTTGTTAAAGTATGTCTGGGGAAAGTTTTGAGATTTTTAGACGGATGTAAGGGTGTGTTTGGAAAATGAAAATAGTAACCCCTCTGGTATAGCCCGTGGTGCCTGGTCTATTCTGTCGGGATAGAGCCTTTGGAGCTTGATCTAGTTTGATGGACTGAAACTCGCAGCGCAAGGCTTACCCCACTAGTTTTGAGCCCACGTCGCCCCTTGCTGATTTGTCCAGCCCTCGACCCTTAAGATAAGGGGCATTTGAGTCATTTCCCCCAAACCCAATCCTTAAAATGATTTATGGCTCCCAAAAATGAATTATTCACCTATTTCACTCAATTTTATCCCAAGAAAACCCTTCTCCTTTTCCAAGAACAAATTCAAGTTTCATTCTCAAGAAATCAAATGTTCAAGCTCTTTCTCCAAGGAATCAAAAGTTCAGGCTTCCAATTAGGGGAAATCTTCATGAATTCTATTATTAAGGTATGTGGGATGCTCATCCATGGGTCCTTTTCACCCATGGATCCCAAAAACCTTCTTTTCAACTAAAGTTTGGATCTGTATCTTACTTTGGAGTTTTATATGTTGGAGATGAGTTTAAATTCATGTTTCTCCTTAGAAGTTTGACTCAATTCATGATCAAGAATGATTCCATGACAAGTTAGGTTATCTCACTCTATAAGCTTCAACCTCTCATGTTATATTCAAGAAAATTTCATGTTATATTATTAAGTTATAATATTAGTCAACCAAAAATATTGTTTTCCCGTGTTTTAAGATATTCCTATGTTCAAGTTCATGATTTTTATATGTTTGATGAAATTTCTATGTTGTGGGTCTTTGAACCATGATTACACATTACCGTATTTCAAGTTTGATATCATATTATCATAAACATTTAGTGCTGGTGGTTATGAACACCCGATACCTATGTGTTTTACATGATTTCAGATTTTCAAGCAATGATTCAGTTAGACTATGGATATTATTATTTTACTTAGTTGATGTAATCATGATGAGCACCATCAAAAAAATATTCAGTTAAACTTAATCTAGTTCAGTAACAGTGTCAGTTCGATTGGGAGTGGGATTTAGCACCGAGCAAACTTAGGAATGGGGGCTCACCCGCTAATTAGGATTGGGTCCATAGTAGTAGTCCCTAAGTTCTAGAACTAGGTATCCAGCGTAGTATTTGAGATATCACCCACCAGTTTAGGAATAAAACTCTCTTAGGGGTCACCTGTTAGTTTAGGACTGACTCCCTAAGTCCTTCGGGACTTCAGATTAGTGGATCCATTTAGCCAGTGTTAGTACCCGTGGCACGATACTAATGACCTTCTAACTGGGGTCATAGGTTCGACCCTAATTAGGTCAGATTGGGGCATGTCAGTTACATGATACCTCCCACAGTCTCAGTTTAGTATCTAGAGTATGTCAGTTCAGGTTTGCTAAACCAAGTATACATTTATTCAGTTATTCAAATATCATTCATTCAGTTATAACAAATTATTTTAGTATATGTTTATGCTTGGTCTTGCATTCCCAGATATTACATGTTTATGTATTTATGCTCAGTCACCTCATGCATTTCAGTCAGTCCTCATCTTATATACCAGTACATTTAAAGTATTGACCATATACTTTTCTTTACACTATGTTGTCTTATAACATAGTTTCAGACTCTCAGTTTCTCGACCATTCATAGATATCTCAGCTTTACTCAGGTGTGCAGAGGTGATTCCTCATCCACGAGGATATAATTCCTTTATCCAAGTATTTCCTTATGTTTAGTCAGTCAGATTTAGTTGGGAGCTTGTCCCGTAAACTCCTCATCGTGTTTAGAGGCTTTCAGACAATTAGTTAGATAGTCAGTCAGTTCTTTCTGTCTTTTATCAGATATTTCATACATGTTCTTATTGCATATTTCAGTACTCAGTTTTACAGTATCTTATTAGTTTACCTTCCACATATGTGTTGTATTACCATTTTGTTCAATGCTTACAGCAGGTACCAGATCATGGGTTATCTTATGGTCACTTATGGTTGTAAGCATCATTGTCGCGATAAGGGGGTAGACTCGGGTTGTGGCATAGTGTTACCCCTTGAATAGGCCCCAATGCATGTATCCACAATAACCAGATATATCACAAGGGACGAAGATTACCCTGTACCCTTCCCCCTCTATGATACATATATACAAGTATAAACTTAGGTGATTCCCATGTACCCTACAAGTATATGGTCACCATGACCAACCCTCATGTCAGCAAATATTAGTTTTTAGTATCCGTCCATTAGACTCACACCTTCATGGTTAGCTGTCACAACTCGCCATTATTGCATATTTAAAACCATTAGCACACAATCAAATCACCAATTCCATGTGATAATTACCAAGGCATTATGTAGTGGTATCGTCATACCGACTAGAGCTTGCAAGAAATGTCACATAAATAAAACATAGGAAAACAATATCTATCCATCAACAACCATAACCCCCGACACATAGTTCAAAGAAAAATAATACCCATAATTAAACCATGAAAACCATTCATTAAAACATAAATTTAGTTGAACTAACAATGAGGGAGGAGTAATATGCCTTATATAGCAAGAGTACGAAGATAAACCACCTTTGTAAGCCGCTAAGTAATTTTATTGAAGAAACCCTAGCCTTTCTTGAACCAAGAGACCCTATCCTTTTTTGAGCCAAGAGCCTTAAGAGAGATTTGAGAGTATTTTAGGAGTGTTTTGATCTTTCAAAGAGAAGAATGAGGGAGCAATTAATGTTATAGGAAGTGGGTATTAAAGGTTTTTGGAGGTGGAAAATGTCTAAAATGTCCTAATATTAAATGGTGAAAAATAAGTGCAGGAGGGTACGACCACACCACCTAAACCGTACCCACAACATACGAGTGGTACCCATCACTCGTACCTTAGGCAGCAACTTGGACTTAAACACTGTCAAACATACGACCACAAGGGACAACTCATATCTATAAGATATGATTAGTACTATTAAACTGTACCCTAGGAAGAATCAGCTAAGATAGATATAGATTATTATACGGTTTGACACTATACTTCTCGGACCCTAACATTCAACTAGTATGATGTCCATTTGAACCTTGGACAAAAACCAACCAAACCACACTGATTATCAAATGAATTAAGGACCCTAAAACATATTCACATTATACGATAAGTACTCTCAAGTCGTATGATGTCCAGAAGCTCAAACTCAAGAAATTTTCTAAGGGTCAAAAGCCAAGGTATTTCAATGGCCCTCTCGGTAATGCATGAAATGGACTTCTTGGAAATGAAATGACATGAAATGATCCTCTCAAAAATGGCATAAAATGGCTCTTTTATCAATGAAATGACATAAAATAGCACTCTCGACAATGAAATAAAATGGACCTCTCATTAATAAGATGAGATAAAGTAGCTCTTTCAGCGATTTGCAAACCATTTCTCCTAAGTCTGTTTATCTATGTTTTTCCTTTATACATGTACTATTTGCTTTGCTTTAAGGCGAATTTTGAGGATGACTTTCTTCTCTTTCACTTATTGATTGACCCTTTTGATTATTGTATTTACTGTGCCAACTCCTTTGAATGCACTGGTGCTTAAAGTAATTATTTAGTAGACATAAAGTCACTTTAGATAACGACTAGTTTTTGAAAAACTATAAATAAAATATTCATAAGGAGTATAAGGATCCTTTGTTTGTCATTCACGATCTTTTAAAATGAGATAGACAACTCAAAAGTTCCTTGATGGATGGGTGTTGGATCCGTCTTTGGGGATACCTAAAAATACCATTCTTGAGCAACATATGCTTGGCGTGGTTCCCAATTTTCTTGGGATTTTTTGAAGAAGATCCCCATTTTTGTGTATTGATCTTTGCATCCGCAAAAATATAGTTAGTTTTGAGTGAAACTACTCCGTGTTGACATCCTTCGATTCATGGTTTGCTCCTCGCTATATTTTGAGTTCTCCATCATGTTGGGACTTTCACCCTGACTCTCCTTTCCAATAGATGACTAGGCAATCACTAAGTAAAAAGATTAGATTTTTTAAAGTAGTCTTAATTTTAAAAACTAGTTTCAAAAACACCTGTAAAAGCTTTTAGAAAATCTCTGTCAATTATGTCATGTACTAGCTCAACGAATGCCCTTCTCTCGGTTCTAACAATATCTGATGTTTGACAGAGGATTTCTAGGGATTCATCATCATCACTGAGGTTTTCTACCAGATCTTCTATCATAGCTGGAGATTTAGTCTACCTATACTTTATCGCAGCAAGTGATTTCTAAAACTTGACTTTGACCTCTGGCGTTGGGGAATTTAAAATATACTCCAGTATCTTAGTGGAGATTTTGAGGACCTCCTTAAGATTTCAACCCTAGTTTAATAATTTTTAAGATGATTTCAACGATGATCTGAAGTCTTTGTCCTTTTTCATTTTCTTTGGATGGTGATCTTCTTATTTTGAAGTGCCTACGTATCCCGTTGAAGTAGGAGTCAGGTCAAACATAGTTTAGGCTACGCTAGAGATATATAGAAATAATCTAATGGGTTGACAGAATCCAACATAGGCCTCCTACGTATCTTATTCTTGAGAATTCAGGTTATCACGTAGTTCATACATAAAAGAAAAAGATAAATTCTCCTAAGGGGTTGATCAAAGCCGACATAGGCCGCCTATGTATCCCTTTCTTAGTAATTTACATCAAACGTAGTTCGTACGTAAAAGAAAAGGGATTCTAAGCAATTACATATCATAAAAAAAATATTACCATAAAGGCGATTATAAATAAACCAAGGAAAAAAAACTAAAAATATTAATTAAACATAGTATCTCTTTACCGCATCCGAATTGATTGGTTTGGTCCACTCTTGACCATTCATATCAGATAGAATCAGAGCTCCTCCGAATAGTACCTTGCAAACTATGTATGGTCCTTGTAAATTCGAGGCGAACTTGCTTTATACTTTTCTTGGTGAGGGGATATGCATTTGAGAACCAATTGCGCAACTTCAAAATTTTGAGCTCTTAATTTCTTGGTGAAGCCATGGATCATCCTGTATTGGTACAACTGCCTATGACACACAACAACCATTCTCTTCTCATCAATCAACATAAGTTGTTCATAGTGAGCGCAAACCCATTCTTTGTTACTTAATCCAGGTTATTTATTAATCTTTAAGGAAGGTATTTCAACCTCTCTAGGTATCACAACTTCATTCCCATGAACAAGTAGATAAGGAGTTGTTCTAGTTGATGTTTGAACTATTGTGCAAAACCCTAGTAGATTCGAAGGCAACATCTCATGCCATGATCTATTATTTTTGACCATTTTCCTTAAGATCTTCTTCATATTCTTATTGGCGGCTTCCACAGCTCCATTTATCTGTGGACGATATGCGATTGAGTTACGATGAACAATCTTAAACTATTTACAAATCTCCTCCCCATTATCAGTAATGATTGATTTTGGAACTCCAAATTGGCAAACAAGTTATTCTTGACAAAACTTTCCACTTCCTTCTTGGTAATGGCTCTATATGAAGCAACTTCATCCCACTTAGTGAATTAATCAATAGCAAAATGAATCTATACCCATTTGACGTTGGTGGCTCTATTGGTCTGATAACATCCATACCCCAAGCTACAAAGGGCCAAGGTTAACCATCACATAAAGCTCATGTGGAAGCATTTGAATCAAATCTCCGTGTATCTAGCATTTTGTGCACTTCTACACATACTTGCTACAATCATTTTTTGTAGTCATCCAGAAGTAACCTGCTCTTATAATCTTTCTAGCAAGGGTAAACCCATTTATATGGGGCCTACAAACTCCTACAACTACTTTTATTAATTTTGTAGCTTCTACGACATCGAAACATCTTAGGAATCCTAAGTTTGGAGTTCTTTGAAAAATAATTTCCCCACTCAAAAAATAATTATTTGCCAAATGTTAGATCATCTTTTTTCTAATTGTTGTATGCCTCTTTAGGATAGTTCCAAATTCTACATACCATTTAATATCATAGTACCTTGGCTTTCCATCAGGTTCCTCTTTGACGTGCGCATAATGTGCGGTTTGTTCCTTTAATATTATATCCAAATGAACAATGTAACTCTGTTTTGGGTATTGAATCAAGGAGGATATAGTAGCCAAAGTTTCAGCAAACTCATTCTGTATCCTTGGGATATGTATGAAATCAACTTCCTTGAATTTTCCATACAAATCCTGCACTAGCTCTACCACCCATTCCCCCCATACTTGGTGAATTAGCAAATTTGAGTCTCCAATGACTATCAATTCAAGAACACCCATATCAACTGCTAACTTGTGACCCAGGATGAAAGCCTCATATTCAGCCATGTTATTGGTGCACATAAAACATAATTTAGTGGTTACTGAATAGCGTTGTCCTATTTCTGACACCAAAACTATTCCAATTCCTGAACACTTAAAGTTGATTGCTCCATAAAAAAAAATCTCCATTTGTGGTATGTTTCTGTAATTTCTTCTCCGACGAGTAAAATCTCCTCATCTAGGAAGTAAGTTCGAAGTGGCTCCTATTCATTATAAATTGGATTCTTAGAAAAATAATCCGTTAAGGCTTTCCCCTTGATTGCCTTTTGAGTCACGTACACAATGTTAAACTCACTCAGTAACATTTGCCACTTGGCTAACTTTCCCGTTGGCATGGCTTTCTAAAATATGTACTTTAATGGATACATTATGGAAATGAGATACATTGTGTAGAAGGATAGATAATTCCTTAACTTTTGTCAGACCTAATTCAAAGCACAACACGTCTTTTCTACAAGAGTGTAGCGAGCCTCATATAGTGTGAACTTTTTACTCAAGTAGTAGATTGCTTTCTATTTCTTACCAATCTTATCATGTTGCCTGAGGACACAACCAAAAGAATTTTCTAAGACTGACAGGTAAAGCAACAATGGTCTTTATTCCCTTGGGGGAACCAAAACAAGTGGAGCCGATAGATAATCCTTGACTCTGTTAAAAGCCTTCTAACATTATTCTGTCCACTCATTCAATGCATCTTTCTTCAACATCTTGAGAATTGGCTTACATATGACTTTCGACTGGGTAATGAACCTGCTGATTTAATTCAAACAATCCAGAAAAATCATAACCTCTTTCTTGGTCCTTAGTGGCGGTAAATCCTAGATTGGCTTAATCTTGGATCGGTCGAGCTCAATACCTCTTCTACTAACTATGAGCCCCAGTAATTTCTCGTATGGCACACCGAAATCACACTTAGTTGGATTTAACTTTAAGTAGTACTTTCTTAGTCGGTTGAAGAACCTTTCCAGATGTGTCAGATGATTTGAACTTTTGCGAGATTTGATTATTACTTCTTCCACATACACCTCAATCTCTTTATGAATCATATAATGTAAAATCATAATCATAGCCCTCATGTATGTCGCACTAGCATTCTTGAGACCAAACGACATCACCCTATAATGATAAACACCACAGGGCATAATGAAAATCATCTTTTCTGCATCTTTCTCATCAATTAATATCTGATAATACCCAAAAAAATTAATCCACAAAACACTGTATTTCATGCTTCGCATAATTATCAATGAGGATATGGATGTTGGGTAGCGGAAAGTTTTCTTTAGGACTGACTCTATTTAGATCTCTATAGTCAACAAAAATTCTGATCTTGCCTTCCCTTTTTGGAAACTGGAATAATATTAGCTATCCATGTTGGATATATTGTGACCTCAACAACCTTTTATTGAATTTGCTTTGTAGAGGCACTAATGAGCGGGGCTTCCTCGATCACAGCTTATCGCTTAGTTAACTCCTAGACAAGGATGCAAATCAACTCCTTATATAGAATGCAGATCGACACATTCGATGAAGCAGCCAGTACGGCAGACAAGCTACTTTATTATTATAGGATTGGAAGATCCTCTATCTATTAGCATACCCATACTGATAGTTACACTATCACTCTCTCCCTAATTAATCGCAAGTAATAAAATGGAAGAAAAGTAATGAAACCTACGATGGCTACTGAATAACCTCTTTTTACTTTCTCAATAATAAATACTTTACCCTTTGTATTCATTCACCAAATCTTGTTTAGTTCCATCCAAGCTCGGTATTATCTGAATCTTCATGGAAGAAGAAGAAGTGGTTCACCAGCCACTACATCTGTAGATCCCACCAAATCATTAAACCTAGAGGCTGCTCGCTCTTTCATTCATCTTTGGTGTAAGAGTGCTCGATCAGTGAGCTATTACACATTCTTTCAAGGGAGAAAATATATCAGGGCTTAAGTGATTCACCAAAGTAATGAGACCTTTAAAGCAACTTTTTTAAGTATCAGTAGCAGAACATTCTGTCAATCCGGGAAGGTTTTTAGTGACAAGACCTAGAGATATCAGAAGTGAGAATGTTGACATGAGTAACAAAAAATCCTGTGAAAAACATGATCTCCTATCAGTAGAAGGTTTTTTGCATTCATTCAATCTATGGGTATCTTGGATTTGTTTACCATGTAGGTGAGAAAATCATCCATGACTGGCTATCCTTATTCTCCTACCAGGGATCAAGCTGGTTATGGTTAGGTTGTCCAAGC